>CM029023.1:82427639-83627639 GCA_016801055.1 Panax notoginseng
CGTGTTCATCGATGACATTCTGGTATATTCAAAGACGGAGGAAGAACACGCTAAACATCTAATGATAGTGTTGGAGATGTTAAGGAGGGAGAAGTTGTATGCAAAGTTCTCCAAGTGTGAGTTTTGGTTGCAGAGAGTGCAGTTTTTGGGTCATGTTATCGACAAGGATGGTGTTTCGGTGGATCCAGCAAAAGTAGAAGCGGTTATCAACTGGGAACAGCCAAAGACGCCGACAGAAATTAGGAGTTTCTTAGAATTAGCAGGATACTATCGGAGATTCATCCAAGATTTTTTGAAGATAGCATCGCCATTGACCAACCTTACTAGAAAGACGGTGAAGTTCGTTTGGATGGAGAAATGTGAGGAGAGTTTAATGGAATTGAAGAAGAGACTTAGTCAAGCACCTGTGTTGGCTTTACCAGACAGCACGGGAGGATTTGTAGTGTATAGTGATGCGTCACACAAGGGTCTTGGCTGTGTACTGATGCAGCACGACAAAGTCATTGCGTACGCTTCACGTCAGTTGAAGGACTATGAGAAGGGTTATCCGACTCATGACCTAGAGTTAGCAGCGGTAGTTTTTGCCTTGAAGATTTGGAGGCACTCTTTGTATGGTGAGAAGTGTGAGATATATACAGATCACAAGAGTCTGAAGTATATCTTCACACAGAAGGAGCTAAACATGAGGCATCGCCGATGGCTGTAATGGATCAAAGATTATGATTGTGAGATTCTGTACCATCCGGGCAAAGAAAATGTAGTGGCAGATGCCTTGAGCAGAAAAGGTAGGAAGAAGTTACTGAAGTTGACCATTCAAGAGGAATTAGTGAAAGATTTCGAACGACTTGACTTAGAGGTTAAGTATCCGATGGAGACAAATGAGAAATTATTTACAATGGCATCGAGCTCGACTTTATTAGATAAGGTTAAAGAGGCTCAAGAGAGGGATGAAGATTGCGACAACATCAAGAAGCGGTTAGCTGAAGGGGATGAATTGAAATATAAGATTGATGGCACCAGACTGCTGAGATTCGAAGGACGAATTTGGGTACCGTTAGTACCAAAACTAAGAGAAGAGATTTTACAAGAAGCGCACAGTACGAGGTACTCGATACACCCAGGAAACATAAAGATGTATCAAGATTTACGTCAACACTTTTGGTGGCCAAACATGAAGAGAGAGGTTGCAGAATACGTCAGCAGATGTCTAACTTGTCAGAGAGTCAAGGCAGAGCATCAATGACCGAGTGGATTACTACAGCCTTTAGAGATTCCAGAGTGGAAATGGGAGCACATCACGATGGATTTTGTGGTTGGACTTCCAGCAACGCAAAAATGGCACGACGCCATATGGGTGATTGTAGATCATTTTACGAAGTCGGCTTACTTCTTGCCGATCAAGATCAGGTTTAGTTTAGACCAGCTAGCCAAATTATATATCAAAGAAATTATCTCGAGACATGGCATATCGGTATCTATTGTATCAGATAGAGATCTGCGATTCACGTCAAACTTCTGGAAGAGTCTCCAAGAAAGAATGGGAACGCAGCTACGGAAGAGCACCGCGTATCATCCACAGACCGATGGGCAAAGTGAAAGAATGATTCAAACACTTGAAGACATGCTCAGAGCTTGTGTGATGGATTTCAAGGGTAGCTGGGAGGACCATCTTCCATTAGTAGAGTTCGCATACAATAATAGTTATCACGCCAGCATTGGAATGCCACCGTACGAAGCACTGTATGGGAGGAAATGCAGGACGCCCTTATACTGGGATGAAGTGGGTGAACGTCAACTATTGGGACCAGAACTGGTGCAGCAGACCGTAGAGATCATCAAGGTGATAAGAGCCCGGCTGGTAGCAGCTCAAGATCGCCAGAAGAAGTATGCAAACTTACATCACCAAAAGAGAGATTTTGAAGTGGGAAGCTATGCATTTTTGAAAGTATCTCCCTGGAAAGGGAAGATAAGGTTTGGAAAGAAAGGTAAACTGAGTTCGAGATTTATTGGACCCTTCGAGATCTTGAGGAAGATAGGCGAAGAGGCGTACGAGCTAGTTCTACCTCCTAAACTGGAACATATTCATAATATGTTTCATGTGTCAGTGCTACGACCATATAAGCCTGATTACAAGCACATGATATCGTACGAGTCAATTCAGGTCAAAAAGGATTTGTCGTACGAGGAAATTTCGGTAGAAATTTTAGATAGAAAAGAGCAGAAATTACGAAATAAGGTTATACATTCTGTAAAAGTTCTTTGGAGGAACCACAATGCTGAAGAAGCTACGTGGGAACTCGAAGAAAAGATGATGGAAAATTATCCACATCTTTTTGAGTAACCCTATGTGTAATTTCGGGGACGAAATTCTTATAAAGGGGGGAGGATGTAATAACCGTGAATTTTAAGTCACTATATATGTATTTACATTATTGATATTTAAAACTTTATGCTATATAGTGATTTAATATGTGACAACATATGTGAAGTGGTGCATGGATCAATAAACATATATACTATAGTTATGGATATATATATTTATAGATTTTATTAAAAATGAAAGCTTCATAACCTAATTATACATTAGGTGAGACAATTAAATAACCTAAGGGTTATGGTAATAAGGAAAGGTTAGTATTTAATATGTATACTAACTTAAGTGGATAATTTTGTTATTTCAAGTGACTAATAATTTTAAACCTATTTAAAGTAAACCTAATTAGGTTATGAGCTAAAGTCACATATATAAGTAATTAAATTTCATAAGATTGGGAATGAAAACCCTAAATAAACAATTTGGGTAACATATATTAAAATTGTTAAACTATGTTTATTACATGGCCCAAAACAATTAAAGGAGAAGCCCAAAAAAAAATGCAAGCCCAAACTTAGCCCACTTGATTAAGGGTATTTAGACCTTTGATTTATCTAATTTATGCATTAAAATAAAAGCTAAATGAAGGAATTAGTGGGCATACATATAGCTGGCCACATTAGCCTTTTTAAGGCAAGAATATTAAGTTAATCAAGTTCCACAAGTAGAAGTCTTACACACAAGGACAAGTGTGTCATGCTCCCATTGGTGGAAAGCTTAATTAGCAACCTTAATGGCATGATTAGGAAGGGATAAGGCTAACCCTTTTGTCTAAGGGGCAAAAGAAACATGGAGGATATTAGCATTCCACTCCAATTCACCAACATTATAGCTATCTCATTTCATTTTCCTCCTCCACCATTCTTCTTCTTCTATTTTCTCCCAACCCATCAAAACAAGAGAGGGAGAAAAAGTTCAGATTCTAGAGAGGCAGAAGAGTTTATTGTTCATGCATCTTAAATTCAGAAACCTACTTTGGAAGAACAAGAAGGATAGCATATAAAACTAGGTGAGGTTCTCTTCCATTCTTTTTCTTATTCTTCTTCTATTTTGGTTTTTACCTCAAAATATATGGGGGTTATGGTCTAATACTCAAAGTACCCTAGTTCTACATGTCTCATGTGTAGGACTAAGTATCTTGTGTATTAGAATATAGATTTAGAGGAAGGAAATGAGGATATGTTCTCCAAGGGGTGAAACCCTTGTTTTTCTTCCACTAAATCTTGTGTAACTCAAGTTTTACAACTTGGATTTGTGATCCGTCGAAGGGGGGGTGCTAGATACATGAGTTATCTAGTAAACCCAAGTGGTAGAATACAAATCTAGTAAGTATTGAAGCCATGGGGGTTGTTTTCCCCAAAATAGTCCACATATATAATTAAAGCTTTAAACCCTAAAAAAGCTATTATCCCCGTTTTTCTTAAGGCTGTTTCAAACATTTTCAAGTCTTTTAAAAATCTGGCAAAAATCACAGAGGTACCTTAAGAGGTTATCTACGTGTAGGAAAAAGAATGGACACGTTTCGATGTGTAGGTTGTGCGTAATGGATTTTTCCGTAAAGGACTCCTAAATATTAACACCCATATTTCTCACAGTGTATACACTAAAAATATTCCGAAAATTTTACAGTACGTTCATATATGTTATGAGAGTATACCCTGAAAGTTTCAAAATTTTCTGAGCAAAATTTAATTTATGAAAAATGAATCAAGATCCGAGTGTTTTAGGCATTTTAAAATTAGTAAATCACTTTCTAAAATTCCAGAAAAATTTGGGGATCATTGTTGGGTCATATACTGTCCAAATCCAGAAAATAAGAATTTTTGGAATCAATTTGATATTTTTTCTAAAAATGATGAAGTTATGAATAAAAGAAAATAAATAGTTAAATGATGTCATAAATAAGAAAAATGTAATTTTAATGCTTGAATACTCCTAATATATAATATTGTGACTATTTTAGGGTATTTTGGTAATTTATAATAAGAAATATTATTTATGACCTTTTATGGGTATTAAATTAGTGGTTTAATAAAGGGTGAACAATTAGAATAAATTGTTTATTGGTCTAAATAAATTATTAAAATGTTATTATGATATTAATAATATTAGAATCTGATATTGTTAAGTAAATAAAAATATTAAAATTAAAACTTTATTAAAATATTATTAAATGTTTAATAATATTTGATTTAAGCATTAATAAATGATTAAAGTATTATTAAATGATTAATAATATTAGATTAAAATATTAATCTTAGATTAAAATATTATTAAAAGATTAATAATATTAGATTAAAGTATTATTGGATGATTAAAATATTAGTAAGTAAATAATAATATTCGAGATTAAATAAAATATTATTAAAAATATAATAACATTAGTAAATGAATAAAATATTATTAAATAATTAATAATATTAGTAAATGAATAAAATATTATTAAAAGGTTAATACTATTAGTAAATGAATAAAGTATTATTAATTGATTAATGATACTAAAGCATAAGTAAGATATTATTAAAGTAATAATATTAATGCATGATTAAAATATTATTAAGATGATTAATAATATTAGTAAAGTATTAAAATATTATTAAGTTGTTAATAATATTAGTAAGCGAATAAAAATGTTATTAGTGAACTAATAATACTAAGAGGTAAATTAAATATTATCAAGATTAATAATAATAGTAACATTATCGAGGTAGGATAATATTTCTAAGAACTAAATGTAGCATATAATATATATGTGCTTACATAATCTAATGTTATGCTATGGCTAATTGAAAGATTAACTATAGGTCTCTCAAAGGAAGATAAGTAAACTGCCTAGCGGATAGAATGCTTATACTGATGATAGATCGTGAGCACCCAATCTGAGGTTAGAGAACCTGGATTTAGGGGCTTCACAAAAACTGAGTATTCCGGGGTTGTCTACAGGATTGAAC
Organism: Panax notoginseng; assembly: GCA_016801055.1. Lineage (NCBI taxonomy): Eukaryota > Viridiplantae > Streptophyta > Magnoliopsida > Apiales > Araliaceae > Panax > Panax notoginseng. The sequence goes on from CM029023.1 coordinate 82,432,965, forward strand.
TGATTTGACTTCCAGGGTTATCTCTAGAAGATGATTTTGCCCTCCTATAATGTTAGTAACAGGAATGCAAAATTTTGAGTGTCTACATATGCCCCTCTTTATCATATTCATGCAATGTAATGACATGGATAGGATAAAGATCACTAGACATTTGAAATGTGACAAGATAATCATGATGGAAATGTAATGCAGCATGATGTGAATGTTGATGATGAGTGTATGATGGAATGGAGGTTGCTCCATGCATAATACCAGAGGATGTCGACATTGGGGTTATCACCAAAGTCCTTAATCCTTTGTGCAAGCTTTCCACTGAAGATGTCCTTCTCATGTACGAGAGACTCTTGGGGAAATGGTGTTTTAACTGTTGAAGGTCTTCATAACAGATTCCATCATCGGTCCTCCTCAATGAGGATGGTTTGTATCGCCATGTCTTTCTAACACTTCGTTAGAGTTACTGCCAACAGTTTTCAATGCCAGGGATGCCTGACCATTGTTGAAATGTCTTTCAATGACTGAGATCATCGGACCACCTCCGATGCTTCGTTGGAGTTAATTTCCAACGGCTGATAATATCAGGGCTGCCTGATCTTCGCTGAAATGATTTTCAATGGCGTAAACATCATCGGACCACCTCCGATGCCTCGTTGGATTTACTTGCCAACGGCTGATAACGTCAGGGTTGCCTGACCTTCGTTGAAATGTCCGTTAACGATCGAGATCATCAGACCACCTTTGATGTTTTGTTGGAGTTAATTGCCAACTGCTGATAACTCCAGAGCTGCCTGACCTTCGTTGAAATGGTTTTCAACGGTCTAGATCATCAGACCACCTCCGATGCTTCGCTAGATTTACTTGCCAACGGCTGATATCATCAGGGCTGCCTGACCTTCATTGAAATGTCCTTCAACGGCCGAGATTATCTGACCACCACCGATGCTTCGCTGGATTTACTAGCCAACAGTGGATAACATCAGGGCTGCATGACCTTCATTGAAATGTCCTTCAACGGTCTAAGATGTATGAAATTTTTGCTAGGAATGAACTTTTGACGAGATGTATGCTTATGATTGCAATTACACTCAAGCATTGGACCTTCGCGAGGTATTGCCATAGGTAGCTTTTAGGAGCTATATATGATCATTGGCTTTGTAAACCCGATGCCTAGGTGAATACCACTGTTTGACATGTAGACTCGCAGTTTGGTCTCTGAAAATCAGTATTTCAGGCTTTTTCGCTCAATCGCGTAGCATCTTTTTTCCTGATTTCCCTTTTTAGCTTGTGGGACCTCTTTTGCAACTCAAATTGGATCAAACCGGAGGGGGTGGGGACCACCTAATATAGCCGTAGGTGGACCCACGAGAGCCGCAAGTACACCAGCGGCCATCCGTGGGTTATATTTCAGGTGCCTTTTATGACGCCCCCAAATTCGGGTACTTTCAACCCACATATATGGTGCTACACGGTACTCATAACTATACATTCATTCCATTGAAACAACATCAAAATGATTATATTTACTACATTCTTATTATAATAGTAATAAATCCTTTCCAAGGTTCTGTAACCGAATACATTCTTCGTTTGACATAGTATAATTCATACAAATATACTAGTCTATTATATGATAATCTATTTATCCATCTTAGCCTTGCCTTTATCATTACTAGAACCCTCGGTTTGCTCGGCCTTAGCTGCAATCATATAATTCAAACAAGAAGTGAGCATAACAAGCTCAGCAAGTCTAGCAATATATAATATAAATACCACGTCGAGAATCATATAATTATTCTTCAATAACTGAACAAATAGCTATGAAGTACTATGAAACATTGAATATAACTTTTCATTCTCATAAGACCATTCCAAAGTACATACAGTGACTTAGGAATTCTGAGTAGGTCAAAAGACCATGAACATTCTTTTTTGGTTTTCATTAATGAAAAAGGACAACCCGACACTAAGTTCGTAAGTCCGATATATCCTACGAGCACTTCTAGGTGATCAGCCTATAGTGCTCTTTGTTGATCAACACTCATCTGTTAAACGTATCTACGTTTAAGTTTTGGCAACCTCACGTGCCCATCGAATAATTGATGTAAAATACTTTTGTTTATTCATACTCAGGCTTACCTTTGAATCCGTACCAAATAATTGGCATAGGATAACGTTATCAATACTATATCAAAAGACTTGTAAACAAATCAATCAAACTCTTAAGAATAGCCTAGCCAAATTAAAACTAGCATCGACTTTTTCTTAAAATAATTCATGCATCTTATAACATGAATCACAGAAAACTTGGCTAACTCGAAGGTTAGACAAGGGTTAAGAAAACTTGCCTTCAAGCGTCTTCAATTAAAAATCAACCGTTCTTGGTATTTATAGTTTCTACATGATATATTCACATAGCACACTGAAATTAGCTACCAAACAATCTAAACACATTGTTTTTACCAACTTCTTTCTCTTCTATAATTTAACCAAATTTATTTCATTAATAATAATCGTTATGAAATTACTCATCCTTACTTATAGTTTATTTAACATTCTTACGTCACTAAACCAATAGTTAACAACCATTGGTTAAGTACCATAGTAATTGAATACAATTTACCTTCTCCCACTTTATGTTCTTCATTTAATTACTATTAAACAATTTCATTTCCTAAAGTCATCACTATACATGTGATTTAAGAATAGTTTTATCATGTATATTAAGTATATACATGCCTCATAGTTGTTGGGTAAATAATTGGGTTCAAAAAAGAACTAAGTTAAACATTTCTCCTCTCTCGGCGCTGCGGCACCATCTTCAAGTACAACATTGGCGCTGCGGCACCACAAAGTAGTACCTAAACCCTCGTCTCGGTGCTGCAGTGCGAGACTTCTATACACGAGTGGCACTGCGGCGCTACTCAGTAGTATCCACTCCTCCCTACCCGATGCTGCGACACGAGTATTATGAGCTTGGGCAGCGCTGCGGCGCCGACCATGAGCCCTTGAGATTTTTTTTTATGTTTTCCAGTTCAATTCTTTCCGGACTCATAACTTGGTCGTTATAAGTCAGAATTAGCTCGTTCAAAAGCCGTTATCTTACATATCTCATATACTTTGATTTCATTTGGACAAAAGAAGTTTTTAAATCTGTTAACAATGAATTCATTATTTAACTTTTTATTACGCGTTCGTTTAACGTTCGTGAACGTTCATAACTCATTTCTTCGTTGTAAGTCAGAATTCGACCATTCTTGAGTCCACGACTCTTAAATATATTGTCCTAAGATACACCATCGAAAACCAAGGTTTTCGAGTTAAATGGCAACTTTTGACTACTTTTCCGGGAATTCTACGATTTCAACGTTTAACGTTTAATCTCATAAATTTCACCATAACTTCGTTACTCGACTTTTTTACACCAAACCAAATGGAACCAATCCATTGATTCGTTATCTATAACCTAACCAAGCAATATGCACATAACCTATACTTGATGGTTTTCAATTTGTCCATCAATAACCAAATCAACGATTAATGGTTTTCTTTAATTAAACTTACTTAAACGCTTATGATTCTTAATTGTACATGGCTTATGAATGTTTTAATCCACTAATAACCATCCTTATTACTCCGGAAGAGACATGCTCCACCCATTCATACTTCTCTACAAAAAATAAATAGAAAAGGATTGAAGACTTAGGTTTACGTATTATTACCTAAACGTTCTTCACGTTCTTGACTAAGGCTTGAATACTTTGCATTTGATTCCTCTTGATTACTTCTTAATACTCTTTTCTCTCTCTCAATATATTTTCTCAATGTTGGTGAAACAACAAATGACCAACACAAGCCTCTCTTATATAGAAAATCCAATGGAGGGAAAAATAGTAAAGATGCAACCTCCTTACTATTCACACCTCCTTTGAAATCTTCCCCACCAAGCAAGCCACTTTACTTGGCCACCAAGTGGCCGGCCCACATGGCCCTTTGGGTCCCACATGGGTTGTCCCATGGGTTTTACCCATTTGGCGATCCATCGGTTCGATCCGCGGTTTGGTTTCTTGGTTTAGGTTTAGAATTAATTCGTATTGGGCCTATCTTGGGCTTGATTTAACATAACTTTGTGCTTGACATAATCCAAGTCCAATTGTAATTGACAATGTCTAATTACCAAGAGTCCATTAAGAACTAATCGTATTCTACTTGTACAATTCTCGTATTCTCTTCGTATATAGTTCATACGATATTCGTATTATACGTTGTAATAATCTTCATACAATACTTGTATAATAACTAATATCATACTCATATTTCTCACCTATAATAACCATAATCTTTATACATAGTCATTTAATTTTCAAAACTCACTTTTCCTAACTATTATGTTTTAAGTCCGCAGGCAAAAACTTCGTTTGACATAACTGAAATATTATTGAATATTCAATCTCATCTTAGAATCTTATCATTACTCGTTTCACAGAAATTCATAATTAATCCCCGAGCAGAAATGGATGAATAGTATTTTTAAGAAAATTTCTCAGAAAACTTCCATTTTCATCTTGAAAATTCATAACAACTAATCCTAGCACATAGCCAGAATCCTAATCATATCCGCACATTCTAGGTCATAGAACGACCTCCAAATAGCTTACTCACACAAACAAACAATTAAATTCATTTAATTCAAATAATCAAATAAAAATTTAATTCACATAAAATCCGATTTTCTCGAGCGTTACATTCTCCTCCCCCCCCCCTTATAAGGATTCTGTCCCCAGAATCTCGATATAATTACCTAAACAAATGGGGAAAATTTTCTTTTATTTTACTCTCGAGTTCCCACGTTGCTTCTTCGGCATTGTGGTTCCTCCAAATTACCTTCACCGAAGGTACTATCTTATTTCTCAAGACTTGCTCCTTCCTATCAACAATCTGAATTAGAAGTTCTTTATAAGTTAAGTCTTTTTATATCTGAATAGATTTATACTCTATTACGTGTTTGTAGTCCAGTTTATAAGGACACAATACTGACACGTGAAACACATTGTGTATTCGTTTCATCTGTGGAGGTAAAGCTACTTCATAAGCTACCTCTCCTACCCTTCTTAAAATTTCAAAAGGTCCTATAAACCTTGGACTCAACTTCCCTTTCTTTCCAAAGCGTATCTTCCCTTTCCAAAGCTATACATTCAGAAAGACGTACGACTCTATCTAAAACTCCCTCTTCTCACAGTGAGGATCTGCATACTTCTTTTATCTATCTTGATCTGCTACCAATCGAGTATGTATTAACTTTACCATGTATGTCGTTTGTTGTACCATATTAGGTCCCAACATCTGACGTTCACCTACTTCATCCCAACACAGTGGTGTTCTGCACTTCCTCCCATATAACGCTTCGTAAGGCAACATGCCTATACTAGCGTGAAAACTATTGTTGTAATCGAATTTTACCAACGGCAGATGTTCGTCCTAACTCCCCTTGAAATCCATAACGTAAGATCTTAACATATCTTCTAGCTTTTGAATTTTCCGTTCACTTTATCCATCCGTCTGAGGATGATACGCTGTACTCAATCTCAACTGCGTGCCCAGTTGCTCTTGCAAACTTCTCCAAAAATTTAAGGTGAATCATGGATCACAATCTGACACAATCAAAATCGGTACTCCATGTCCTGAAATAATTTCTTTGACATAAAGTTTAGTCAACTGCTCTAGGTTATACCTAACTCCTATTTATAAGAAGTGAGTTGATTTTGTCAACCGATCTACTATTACCCAAATAGTGTCATATCCCTTCCTTATCATTGGAAGTCCCACCACAAAGTCCATCATGATATGCTCCCATTTCCACTCTAGAATCTCTAGTGATTTCAATAATCCACTCGGTTATTGGTGTACAGCCTTAACTTTCTGATAAGTTAAGCACTTACTAACATATTCTGCTATCTCTCTCTTCATATTTGGCCACTAAAAGTTTTGTCAAAGGTTTTGATACATCTTAGTGCTACTTGGATGTATCGAGTACATTGAACTATGGGCCTCGCTCATTATCTCTTCTTATAATTTGGAATTATCTGGAACCCAAATTCTTCCTTCAAAACGAAGTAATCCTTCTTTATCAAGGTTATACTTAGTCTTGTCTTCATCCTCCATTCTTTTCTTCATTCGTTCGCACTCCTCGTTATCTAGTTGTACTTCCTTAACTCGTTCCACTATTGTTGGTTGAGTCTCCATTGTGAATAACATCTCTACCGCTTCACTCAGTAATTTAACTTATAGCTCCATTCTTGCCATCTCCGTTATTAATTCATTCTGAGTCGTTAACATTGATATCTTTTTCCTACCCTTCCTACTTAACGCGTCGGCCACTACATTTGCATTTCCTGGATGATATAAGATATCACAATCGTAATCTTTTTTCAATTCTAACCACCTTCTTTGCCTTATATTCAACTCCTTTTGTGTGAAGATATATTTTAGACTTTTATGGTCCATGTATATCTCACACTTCTCCCTGTATAAAAACTGTCTCCATATTTTTAACGCAAAAACTACTGCTACCAATTCTAGGTCATGAGTAGGATAGACCTTCTCATAATCCTTTAACTAGCATGACGCATACGCACTGACCTTGCTATGTTGTATGAGCATGCAACCCAGTCCTCTATGCGAAGCATCGCTATAAACTACAGAATTCTCCATATCATCTGGTAGAGATAATACACACTTAACCTTCTTTTTAGTTCTTGAAAACTATTTTCACACTTCTATGTCCACAAATACTTCACTGACTTCTTCGTCAAATTCGTCAATGGAGTAGCTATTTTTGAAAAGTCCTGGATGAACCTTCTATAGTATCCCGCTAACCCCAAAAAACTCCGAACCTCGGTTGGTGTTTTCAGTTGTTCCCAATTATTATCTGCTCCCACCTTTGCTGGATCCATATAAATGCAAATTTTATCAATAATATGTCCTAAAAACTGCACTCTTTCAAGCCAAAATTCACACTTAGTGAATTTCGCATACAAATTCTCCCTTCGTAGTGTTTCCAACACTATTCTCAAATGTTTAGCATGATCTTCTAGCGTCTTAGAGTAGACTAGAATATCATCAATGAACACTACGACAAACATGTCAAAATATTGTTTGAACACTTTGTTCATCATATCCATAAATGCGGCTGGATCATTAGTCAACCCAAACGACATAACCAAAAACTCATAATGACCATAACGAGTTCTGAACGCCGTCTTAGGTACATCCTCCTTCCTTACTTTCAACTGATTTTATTCCGTACGCAAATCTATCTTAGAAAAAACTTTATCCCTTTCAACTGATCAAATAGATCATCGATCCTGGACAATGGATATTTATTCTTAATCGTTAACTTGTTCAACTCTCGATAGTAGATACAAAGTCGTAACGACCCATCCTTCTTCTTTACAAACAACACCGGTGCTCCCCACGGAGACACACTTGGTTGAATGTACTTCCTATCTAATAGTTCTTGTAATTGAACCATTAACTCCTTCATCTCTACCAGCGCCATCCTATATGGTGCCCTATAAATTGGTGTCGTATCTGGTTACAAGTCAATCACAAATTCGACGTCCCTATCCGGCGGAAGACCTGGTAACTCATCTAGAAATACATCCGTGAACTCTTATACTATAGGTATCTATTCCAATGATGCTTCCACTCTCTGGGTATCCACCACATGGCACAAATATCCTATACACCCCTTCCTCAACATCTTCCTAGCTTGTGTCATGGTTAGACAACAAGAGCATCCCGGTGATTTACTACCGTAAAATACTATCTCGGGTTTCTTAGAAAGCCGAAGGTTCACACTCTTCTTATGACAATCTATTATAGCTCTATGGTTAATCAACCAATCCATACCGAGAATTATATCAAATTCTCTCAACCATATCAGTATAAGATCTACCGATAGTTTGTTACCTCTAATATTAACGTAACAATTCCTATAAATGTGTTTAATGAGAATTATCTTTTCGTTCACTACCTTGACATCTAAAGGTATTTCTAATCTTTTAGAGAATAAACCTAATCGCTTAGCAATTTCACATGCTATAAAAGAACAAGTAGCACCCGAATTAAACAGCACATAAGCATTTATTTTATTGACTGGAATGATATCTGCTACTACATTCGCTAATGTAACCGCATCTTGGATAGTCATATTAAAAATACGGGTCGTGGGTCTATCCGACGGTGTTGGTCCAGTAATGGATAACTTACCACTACTAGCACCCTTGTTACCTTCCAACCCCTTCTTTGGGAAATTTCTTACCATGTGGTTCATCGACCCACAAACAAAATAGCCCTGGTTCTTAGGGTTAGGATAATTGTGTGATATATGACCCTCCTGCCAACAGTTGTAACAAACTGACTTCCCCTTAAGGCAGACTCCTAGATGATCCTTTCCGCATGTTTTGCATGCTTCGATCCTACGCTTAGGATGCCCTTGTTTTACTCTAGTATTCCCGGAGTTAAAACTCTTCCTTTTGGGCATACTCCCTCTACCACTAGCTCCATCCACCTTGGATCCTCCCTCTCCTTTGCTCTTATTCTTTCTCTCTTTGTGGTATTGGCTCAAAGCCTCGCTACCACCCTCGGTAATAATTGCTTTCTCTAGAATGGTTCCATATGAAGCACTCTGGAATACATAAATCCTACTATAGAGCTATTGTTTCAATCCCTGTTCAAACCTACGAGCCTTCCTCTACTCAGTGTCCACTTGATGTGGAGTAAATCTTGTCAATTCATTGAATTTGACCGCATACTGGGGAACCGTCATGTCCCCTTGCTTAAGTTCTAATAATTTAATCTTCATTCTCCCCTGAATGTTTATAGGAGAATAGTTCTCGAAGAAAACCTTCTTGAACTGTTCCCACATGATAGCATCTATTCTAGCCCCACCCTGGTGAGCCTCCCACCAGAAGTTGGCTTCTCCTTTCATCATATAGGTTGTAAAAGAAGTCTTTTGTGCCTCCTCTATGTTTGTAATAACAAAGTGCCAACGTGAACTCATATTGTGGAGTTCCCATGCAGGGGCGTGGATAGCATTCCCATGAATTTGGCATTGATAACATCTCTTGACATGGTCATCGCAGTCAGCTTTGAGAGATAGCCAGTAATGTCATGTCTTGAGGATCTTCTTAACAAGGAGGGGGCCACTCATGTGTGGGCCACAGACTCTACCATGGATCTCATCCATAAGTCTCTGAGCTTGGTCTTTGTCTAAACATCTGAGAAGACCTAGTCCTGCATCTCTCTTATAAAGTGCATCTCCGCTCAGGTAGAATTTCATAGCAAGTCGATGAATCCACCTTTGCTCCATCAGGCTCGCCTCAGCGGGTGTAAATCCATCTCATAAGTACTCCTTGATATGCTGATACCAAGGTGATTGGATGGGAGGTAGCTCATCCGATACTTCTCTAACATAGTTCCCATAGGCTGGTGCCTTTTCCAGGGCTAATGTGATGCTTGGCATGTGTTCCTTGTCAGGTATGTGCATCAAGGAGGCCAAAGTTGTTAATGCGTCCACAAAATCATTTCTATTACGAGGAATGTGTATAAAGGAGATTTCTTCGAACTCTGAAGCCATCTAAAAACTTGTCGGTGGTAAGGCAGCAATCGCAGCTCTTTGGTTTGATAGATTCCTATGGATTGTTTGATTACCAACTCTGAATTCCCAAAGACAGTTAATCGTCTGATACCCATTGAATGGGTAAGTTTTAGCCCCATGATATAGCCTTCATACTCAGCTGTGTTGTTGGTGCTGACAAACTGCAATTTGACGGCGACGGGATACTGCTCCCCCATATCGGATACTAGAACTGCTCCAGCTCCAGAACCTTCCGTATTAACAGCTCCATCAAAATATATCTTCCATGCTTGGCGTGTATCGTACTGATGGTGTGGCTGAATTGTCATTACCCCTTCATCGGGGAAGTATGTTTCCAAGGGTTTGAAGTCCACTGAAGGTGTGGTGGCCAATTGATCCGCAATCCCTTGACCTTTAATGGACTTTTGAGGCACGTAGACAATGTCAAATTGTTGTAGGATCAACTACCATCTGGACAGCCGACAATTCAGTATGGGTTTACTGAACATATACTTGAGCAGATCCACACGAGATATGAGATGGGTTGTGTGCCCATGGAGGTAATGTTGTAACCTCATGGTAAACCATGCTAAAGCATAATAAGTCCTCTCAATCAGAGTGTACTTGTGTTCACTACTGCTGAATCTTTTGCTGAGGTAATAGATAGCTCGTTCTCGGCCTCTATTGTCTTTCTGTCCCAGCATGTAGCCCATGGCATTGTCACTTATGGACAGGTACATGAACAGGGGAACATCATCCCTGGGTGGTACCAAAATAGGAGCTTTGACTAACTGCTCTTTAATTGTAAGGAAGGCATTCTGGCACTCATCATTCCATTTCATGGAGGAGTTCTTCCTTAACAACTTGAAGATAGGCTCACAGGTTGCTGTGAGTTGAGAAATGAATCGGCTAATGAAGTTGATTCTTCCCAAAAATCCCCGTATTTCCTTCTCTGTCTGAGAAATGGGAATTTCCGTGATGGCCTGGATTTTGGTAGGATCCAGCTCAATCCCTTTGTGGCTGACTAGGAATCCTAGCAACTTGCCTGATTTAACGCCAAAGGCACACTTGGCTAGATTCAACTTCAAGTTGTACTTGCGCAACCTGTTGAATAGCTTTTTGAGATGGTCTAAGTGGTCCATCATCCTTCCGGGACTTGACAATGATGTCATCCACATAGATCTCGATCTCTTTGTGCATTAAGTCATGGAAAAGAGCCATCATAGCTCGCTGATAGGTAGCTCCGTCATTGATGAGGCCGAAGGACAACCGTCTATAGCGAAAGGTTGCCCAGGGCATGGTGAAAGCAATTTTTTCACGATCTCTCTCAGTAACCATGATCTGATGGTACCCCGTAAAGCAATCAGCGAAGGAGTACATACTGTATTGTGCAGTATTGTCAATGAAAATATGGATAAAGGGCATGGGAAAGCTATCTTTAAGGCAAGCTTTATTCAGATCCTGGTAATCCACGCAAACTCACACCTTTCCTCCAGGCTTAGGCACGGGAACGATGTTAGATATCCATTTAGGATATGTGGACACCATGATAATTTTCACAATTTCTTCTTTCACCTTTAAACTCCATTCAGGTTTTAATCGCCTGAGCTTCTGCTTGACTGGCTTGAATCCCTCTTTAATGGAAATGCGATGAAGAACAATGTCAGTGGACAAACCCACCATGTCTTCATGAGACCGTGCAAACACATCCTAGAATTGGGTTAATAGCGTAAATATGTCATTCCGTTGGTTTGGGGAAAGGTCTGAATCAATCTGGATTAACTTAGGGTTTTCTAAGGTTCCAACATTGAAGAAGGTTGGGTTTAGGTTTGTCTTCGAACCATTCTTTGATCTCCGAAGGCACCTCTATGTCCTCTTGTATTTCCAGCAAGTCTGAGTCCAACTTTTCATCAAAGTTGCAATCCTTGTGGATAAGAGGCATCTTATCAGCAAGTACAGGCACATCTAAGTTCAGAGTTTTGAAACAAAATATGATTTCACTTAATATATATGAAACTGTTTAATCATACATAATATTAGCATATACGGACAAAACAACTGCGAGTACTATCAGAAAAGTAAGCAGTTATTATATCTACAGGGCAGAAAGAAGTCCTGCCCATTTTACCATTGTCGACCCATGCAAGGAGTGTTGCTCCAATTGGCAAGGATAAAGTCTGGGGGGACTTCATTGATGGAGGGGCTGTCATCGTCGTCCTTTTCCCGAATGATGACCATGACGTCTGGTCAATCATCATCTGGAGTATATCTGTTTGTATGTTCATCATGAACAATGATGCGCATGCCCGACATTATTCGAACGACATTTTGTTTGACTCTTTGTTTCTCTTCCTCCACTCTAGGATCTGGAACAAAGACTTCTTTTGCTTTGAACGGCACTGGCTTGGGAAATAGCATTGCCATCACGCTGGTTGGCACCTTTAAAGGAGGTTGTGTGGACTCAAAGGTTGATGGCGAAGATAAACACCGTGTGGTTAAAGCTAAAGGAATCTGTTGATGCTTATGAGGATTTCTCTGACTAGAACTGGCAGAATAGCCTAGTCCAGCTGTCCCAGTTTGACTGGCTACTTGGATGGGGTATTTGATACCTTGGTGACCTTTACCCAGCCCTTGTCCTGGCTGATGACCCAAAGACATCATTTTTTGTGTAGCCAACATTACTTCGGCAGAGATCTTGGGTACAGGCAATGGCGTTCCCAGAGCATGAAATTGGGGGTTGCTTACTTCCAAAGTGTGGAAACTGACCGGCTCAATATCGGAATTAAAACTGATGAACGGTATGTCACCTTGTTGAGGGTATTCCGGTTCAGCGTTGACTGTAACTAGGCTATTGTTGATAATGTATTTCAGTTGCTGATGAAGGGTGGAGGGGACTGCCCCAGCCATATGAATCTACGGTCTTCCCAAGAGCAGGTTGTATCCCGAATCTATCTTGAGTACGTGGAAAGACATGCAAAATGTATGGGGACCAATCTCAATTGGCAACTCAATCTCTCCGACTGAATTTCGACAGGATCCATCAAAAGCTTTGATGATCGTATGGCTACTTCGGATTCGATTGAGATTGACGTTCATCTTCAATAATGTAGCATATGGACAGATATTCAAAGATGAACCTCTGTCTTCTAAGACTCCAGCTTGCATATATCCGGAGGACAAGACCGCAATGTGTAACGGCTTGCAATGACCGGTCCCTTCGGGCGGTATGTCATCATCATTGAAAGAGATCACATTATTGTTGAAAATATGATCAGCCAGATGTTGAAATTTTTCCACATCCACTGATTTTGGCAAGTAGGCTTCTTCCAAAAGCTTTAGTAGAATCTTACTGTGATCCTCGGAAGTTAAAACCAAGTGTAGTATTAAAATTTGGTGTGGAGCTTCTCTTAAGCTTAAAACCACCTTGGCTTCATTATGACCCATGGCTCGGAGGAATTTTTCAATCTTCACCATGGGAATTTTCCCTTTTGATTTAATGGTAGACTTCATCACCCGTTGGGAAAGATACAGTGGATTCTCTTTTGACATTGCAGCAGTTGTATGTGAGGTAGATCCTTCAGCTTCTCCATAATTCCAAGGAACTTTCTGTAAGCTGACAACAGGATATTGTGGTCGAAAGGGTAAGTTGATTGGCTCTGGAGCAGGCACATTCAAATGATTGTTGCTTCCTCTGAGTTGGATGGTAGTTATAGGGCGTGGCTTAACAATGCCATCATCCTCAGTGGAGATAACTGCTACCAATCCTTTCCATTTAGTAGGAAAGGTATTCTCACTTCCACGTAGCACAGTATCATCGTCTGCTAGTTGCAGGACATCGCTATCAATGAAATTTTGGATAAGGTGGTGGAGTGCCCAGCATTCTTCTGTACTGTGACCTCAAGAATGGGAGTGATATTGACATACTCCATCAGAATTAAACCGTCCTAAACGGGGATTGATTGGAGGTAGGAGGGAAGTGATTCTTCCTTCATTGATTAGCATTTAAAGGATTTCATCCATAGGTTGGCCCAGATATGTAGATTCCCTTCTGTTGGCAAAATCCCGACGAGCTTTGGCATTCGCTCTCTTTGCCACTTTGTCCTCCATTATTTCACTTTCTGTATGTGAAGAGGGAATATTCATGATAAGAGGAATGAGACTAGCATGCTCCTGGCTGATTAATTAGCGTGTGACTTGATGCTGGTATGTCACCAGTTCTGTCAATTGCTCAATTTGCTTGCACAGAGCTTTCATTTTTCGTTCCATTAAGAACTGGAACTTGGCATAATCCCATTTGTCAGCATCATCTTTGGTGATCTAGGATGCTTCACCATTAGAATTGGAACTTTGTCCAATGCTCCAATTAATCATGTTGACTTCTTCCTCTTTGTGCGGAGGAAGTGGGTTGTCTTGCACATGAGGTTGATCTGGTTTAGTGACCACAATCTCACTGTTGTCTATCAGGTCTTGGATCTTATGTTTCAAGGCCCAACAATCTTGAGTATCATGTCCAGGTGCCCCGGCATGATAAGAACATTTCTTAGCAGCATTAAAACCCCTACCATTAGGGCTGGCTGGTGGAAGAAGATGAGTGATTTTCTTCTGCGTGGTCAGAAGAGTGAGAATGTTCTTGAGGGAGTCCCCTAAAGGTGTGAACACTCGAGGGCATTTGACTTCTCCACCTTTTGGTACTGGAGGGTTTGACGATTGTGCTGGAAAGGGAGTGTAATTTCTCCTCTGGATAGGCATGTTCTGATTGCCTTTTTGACCCTGTAGTATCAGGGAAACATCTTCCTCTTTCTTTTTATGGACCCTCCGGGGGTTGTTTCCATAATTTTTGAATTGGATGTGTTCAACAACAGCTTTAAGGGCAGCTAGGTCTTGAATCTTTCCTGACTTCAATCCCATCTTCGTCGTTTCCCCATGTTTAATCTTTTCAGAAAATGGTTTACCAATGCCGGCTAAAACTCTCTCATAGAAAGGAGCTTCTTGTATGTATATGAAGGTCATTACCATTTTTGATTCTGTCATAGAAGGAGTTACTTGAGCAGCAAGGCGCCTCCACCTTTGAGCATACTCTCTGAAAGACTCCTTGGACTGTTTCTTGACTTTGGTAATCTGGTACCGGTCAGGAGCCATCTGAGACTGGAAACTGTATTATGTAAGGAATGCATGAGCTAGCTCTTCCCAGCTATGGATCTTTGAGTTGTCTAATCTGGTATACCATGAACGGGCTTCTCCAGTTAGACTTTTCTGGAACAGCTGCATTCTGAGCTTCTCATCTTCTGCATAAGATCTGAGTTCTCCAATGAAAACCTTCAAATGGGTGTAAGGATCTCATAACCCATCATACTTTTCAAAGTCAGGATTTTTAAATTTTTCTGGATAATGAACACCAGGGAATATACAAAGGTCAGCATATGACACACTCCCGTGTGCTCCAATTCCTTTGATAGAACGCAGCGTTTCTTCCATTTGAAGAACTTTCTTTCTGATGTCACCGGTGTCTGGATCTTTTGTAAGATGGGTGGCATCATGACTTTTGTTGGTTGTATCCAACTGCAATTCAGGTACTGTAATGGCTTTATCAGGACCTTGAGTTCCTTCTTGTGTAGAGGATTCAGCATGTACGGGTATTTTTGGACCTTACGTAGATTGATGTAGTTCTTTAAGCAGAACAGCCAAATCTGTGATTTGCTTACTTAATCCGTCAAATTCTTCTCGAGAAACTGGATTGGATTGGTCAGATGAAGACATGATTGGCTGTAGGCCTGCAGCCTTTTTGGACTTTAACCGGGTAATAGGTCCGAATGCTTCCCTGCGACAAAACTGGCATAGTTTAGTTTTAAGGGAATGTGTGAATATTAACATGCTATATGGTGTGTCCGTTTTAGGAATTTTGTCCTGCAAAACAGATGTTAGCTGTTTGTAATACAGGATAGCATGTTAATGTAAATATGTACATGCACATATTTCTTCATATTTCTCATTACATGGAGATAAATATGAAATGTAAATTACAAGTAATTGTTTTCACAAGTAATTTAAAATGAGAAAGCATGAAGAGACTTTCCTCCGCGTTTGGTTTATCAGAGGCTGACCTATCTTAGGTTACTCTCGCGACTTTTCAGCATGAAGGTTCCCAAATCATCGTAATTTACTCGACGGGACGTTAATCTAGTCATTCAACTGGAGCGAATTTGGGTGGTGCCTTTCCTGAGCCTCGGGGAATTAGTCTTCCCACGAGTCTAGTAATCAAACACCGACAGGATAGCCTCCTGGTGGAGGGACCACACAACATACATTCATATACATCGCATCTCACCGTATATGAAAATGATGACATGTGCAAAGCACTAATATCACAGGCAGATATAGTGTAAAGCATTAATCGCAGTAAAGATATGCATTCATACACATTCATCATAAATGTAAATACAACATCCACACACAAGCATATAACAGTTTTGAAAATCTTGTAATAGCGGCTTAAGTCCTCTTACTGGAGTCCCCAGCAGAGTCGCCACCTGTCGACTTCGGGATTTTTATTTGTCCCTTTTCGTTACATGTTTTTTTGTGTTCTCATTTTAGGTGAGATTTATTTGAAAAAACACGTGAAAAAGGTCCGACATGTGTAATGTCGACAATTGGACTATAAGAGTTGCCAGTTGGTTTTTTGACTGGTTGTGCCAACACAACCGATAAAAGGTTTGTACATTGACCTAGTAATGTGACACTACTAAACGGGTCGGTGAAACCGAGATTCAATTAGGGTCTGGGGGCTTGCTTATGCGGAGGGAAGGTGTTAGGCACCCCCCGACATCCGTGTTGCCATGGTGACCGCCACTTTTTAAGAAACTATTATATGAATGTGTGTGTGTGTGTGTGTGTGTGGGTCAATGTGCTGTTATTTGGAAGTAGTGCGAGGCCTCGTTCGCACCTATATATACAGGATTTGAATTTATATAAAAATTCAGTTTTTAACAAGATATGACAGTGATGTTTTCAAAGAGGTTTTTCAAACCCAGTGCTCAATAGTAATTGAGACCTTTTACACTCCCATTTTATTCATTATTCGGCTTGGTTGATTTTATTTTACAGATGTGAGCCATCTGTATGAAAATAATGTACAAAAAGGTGTTGAATTCCTCGTGGGTATGACAAACATCTGAGGAGATCCAAACATCACAGATAATTTTTACAAGCTGCTTACAGCTGAAAAGGTCCATCACGGGAACCGAATCTAGATTTAGTGGACTGAATCTGTGATCACATGATTCCTAGGCTCACATGATGCCGCAATTGATATAAACGCAGTAAGCAGGTATATATATAAAAGCTATATATATATATATATATATATATATATATATATATATATATATATATATATATATATACAGGCATGATCACCAACCACGAAGCACCTCCATGGGGGATCAGAAATGTAAATAAAACGTTAAAAGCAATCAACCGCCACGGAGGAAACTCCAGGCAGGACGAAATGTACAGAAAGTTGTAAAAGCGGTCAACCACCACAAAGTAAACTCCAGGTGGGACGAAATGTAAATATATATATAGATAAAAGCGATAAATGCACCGGATATAAAATCCAGGCTCATCGGACAAAGTCCAACAACAGTTAATATATATATATATATATATATATATATATATATATATATATATATATATATTAAAGCAGTAAACGCACCGGATGTAAAATCCAGGCTCATCGAACATATATAGTTCGACACATATGAACTGTGTGTCGAACTATATATGTTTGATGAGCCTGGATTTTACATCCGGTGCATTTACTGCTTTAATATATATATATATATATATATATATATATATATATATATATACACACACACACACACACACACGAAAGCATTGAAACGCACCAGACATAAGTCTAGGCTCATCGAACAGAGTTTGACACATAGTTTATATATATATATATATATATATATATATATATATATATATATATATATATATATAAGAAAGCCATTAAACGCTCTAGACCGAAGTCTAGGCTCAATCGAGACATAACTAGATTATGTTAGTCTATATATATATATATATATATATATATACAAACTGAAAATAAAACATGGACCGAAGTCCGAGCATACACACACAACACGACTCTCAATGTGAAGAACAGTGTGTGCAAAGATGAAGAGAAAGACTTTAAAGCGTGTAAGAAGGCTTACAGTGGGCTGCCAAAGAAGACTTCTATATCTTTACAGTAGATAAACACTGGTTTTCGCCAGTACAGAAGTAGCTATATATGAGCTCACAAGTGTTTAAAATGAGAAAGCACTCAGTTTAGGGTGTGTACAGAGCAAATTGGGCAGGGCTTCCTCGCCATTTTCTCTTACAAAATGGCCACCCCAAGCCCTCTATTTATAGAGGGTGGAGCCGCAGATGTACCAGAGGCTGCCCGGGGTGCCCCAGGCTTCGCGGGTCCGGTCATCTCGAAGTACGTGCACATAGGTAACGTGATGTCCGCTCGAACTTTCAGAATTGCAATCCGGGCATCTGACTGAGGTATATAGGACCTATTTTGAACCGTCGTTGTTAAGAGTTACGCAATAACATGGGATTAGAGGTTGTACGAAGTCATGAGATGGGACAATGCCCTCTGGTCTTCAGCTTCAAATTCTATCCCTTATCCTGCGCAATAGTCACTCGGGATTGGTTTTCATTGGCTCTTGTGGGACATTACTGTGTAAAAATGTATGTCTGAAATGTTGATATGATGTGATGTGGCGTCATGGTGGCAAGATGACGACTTAGCCCCTCACCGGGGTTATCTTCGATTTGGGCTGATAAAGCAGACGTTGCTCAGGGTTATCTCTGAGATTGGACTGCTGCAATGGTTGAAGGTCCTCAGTGTCATCTTTGAGGTGTGCATGTTCTCCTGGTGTTATTGCCAAGTCTTGTACTGAGTATCTCATTGTGAGCGCCGAGATTGAAGCTAATGGCATGCATTTGAAACAAGCATTTCCGGGGTTATCGCCGGAACTGCATTCCTTGGGGTTATCGCCAAGGTTGGTAGCTAATCCCAAGGTTGGGACTGAGACTGGAACATCTCGGGGTTATCTTTGGGACGAAACGGTCTTCTCCGGTGTGTGTTCTGGTATTGGATCTGCATGCCTCGGGGTCATCTCCGAGTTTGAAATTGTTACTCCCAGTGTGTGTTCCGGGGTCGAAGCTGTTACTCCCAGTGTGTTCTGGGGTTGAAACTGAACTTCTGGTAGTATCCGGACTGGATGTGAGTTGTCTTCCAGGATTATCTCTGAAAGATGAATTTGCCTTCCTGTAATGTCAGTAACAAGTGTGCAAAAAATTTTGAGTGTCTACAAGCGCTTCCGCCAGAACTCCTAATAAGGATCTGACAGCAGTAGGGGTAATATCCGCCATACAAGGCACTGGCGCCCCTCCAAACTCTATACCTGTGATAAATTATCAATCCATCGGCGTCATCATCACCTCACAGTTCAGCAAATAGAGTGACTGAGTTTGGTGAAACCATCACTCAGACAATGCCCTGAGGTAACCCCAGGGACAACGCTGGGGAAGGATGGAGAAGAATGCCCCGAATCCCCAGTCATGCACTACTGCTTTATAGTCGGGATGAAGAGCCTGATACATGGAGTGTATGCTGAACCAATTCCCTCAAGGTTGCGTAAAGCCGGGAACCTGCATACAATGCAGATCAACATCAGGACCCTTTAATCCTCATCAAATAGGAAAGAAGGAAGATCAAGTTCTCACATCATACCTCGTTAACATGCAAATACATCGAGGGATGTCAACTCAAGTCACCCAGAAGCTCTAGGTTTACCACCTGAATACTCAGGAGGTCCCTACGTGGAACATGTGAAGCAGGAGTAGGGTCCGCAACCGGAACATCCTCCTTATCCTCGACGTTCAGCACATCAACCCGGACTGGACGTATCACCGCCTCCACCAATCGACGAGGCTGTCTAACAGAACAAGGTCGAGGCACTTCAGAAGCCCTCCTCCATACACCAGAAGTGGTCCTACGGGAACTACTCGGTTGATTCAGATCCATAATATCTGGACAACAAGTCTCCAAATCACCTCAGAAAGGGTGTGGTATTTTCTAACTTGGAGCTTTTCTAAATGCATCTTATGACTACATGCATGCATCTTATGACTACATACATGCATGCATTTACTTTAATATACAATAGAGTTAAAATGCATGACTACCCAATGCCTACATTTTGGAAAATTTTGCCATAATCTCTTTTGTAAATAGGACTATCCATATGCACATAGGCATGACTAGGTGGCCATTCAATAGCACACCTGCCCACAGTCATATACATACTATATGCATTAAAAATTAAAATCTTCAACACAAAAGGTTAACCTCAATGCTAGGAGTACTTTGCCTTCTTACCTTATGCTCAAATGTCCTCAAATATGATAAAAATAGCAGAAAAGGTGCCAATTTGACTCTCAAAAGTCAAATTTTTTCACATCATTATGTTTAGCATGGTTTAACACTAACATTTACTATGTTGAATATTCTTTATGAAGTCATTTGTGCATACATAATCACTACTATGTGTTTAGATGCATTTCATATGATAAGTCATTTTCCAACGGATAAAAACTGGAAAAAGTACATGCATACGTTACCAGGACAGTGTAGAACACTTGTACGGTAACAAAATTTGCAGAAAGACGTCCGAACTCAGTAGATCTGAAGGAGGCTCTCCGATTTTTCTTTGCAATACAAGTTAAAAGGGACTTATGAGACCAACCTGTAGGATATTAGTATCCACGGTTGGCCGCAGGTCCATCTACGGCTGAAACAGGTGTACCTGCGGCACCCATATGTGGGCCCCATCCCTCCAGCTCGGTCTAGTTTGAGTTGCAAATGAGTTTTCATAGACTAAAAAGGTCAAATCAGGAATAAGAACGCTACGCGATTGAGCAGAATAGCCTACAATCCTGGTCTTCTCAAATAGAACCTTGAGTCTGTACATTGGTATTCGCCTGACCACGAGGTATACTATGCCAATGATCTCTGTTGTTACAAAATACATTCGACAATACCTTGCACAGGTCCAATGCCACTAGCTCCTGGTCATTACCCTAAAGACCAACGTCAGTTCTCGATAGGGGTTACAACATTACTCCCCGACGAGGGTTACAACGTTAGTCCCCAACGGGGGTTACAAAGTTCTTCCCCGGCGGGGGTTACTACGAATGTTTCTGTTGATACACATATCAATGAAGGTTAAGCAACCTTGATATCAGTTCAGCCGTTGGCAAGTAAACCCAACGTCGCATCAGAAATCTTCCAATGATTGCATCAATTGATACACATATCAACAAAGTCCAAGCAGCCGTGGCATTTATCCCCAGTAGGGAGTTCATCCGTTGATATACACATCAACAGAGGATCAGATGTATCCCCGGTGGGGGTTACAATGCGTGGTCAACCGTTGGTTCACACGTCAATGAAGGTCAGGCAACCCTGACAACATTTGTTGTTGGCAGTAAAACCAACAGAACAGTAACATACTCTGGCGATACAAACCAGGAAAGGTCAACGTCATCAAGGAGGATTGATGACGGAATATGTTATACACATCCTCAAACAGACAAAGCTTTATCCCCACAGATCTCTTACACATAAGAGGCAATTCTTCGGAATTAAGTATGTATCAAGGATTAAGGACTTTGGTGATAGCCCTAACGTCAACATACTCAAAGATTTGGATCATACACATCCAATCTGGTCATCATTGACAATCCCTGGCAGAAGCAACAGGGAGCCGGTAATCATCCCTAGCTTGTTGGAAAGCAATGTATATGCATCATACATTTGCATCATATTGCTCTATATTGCGTCATGTTTATCTTGTAGCATTCCAAGTGTCTAGGATTCTTTATCCTACTCATGCATTGCGTTGCATGAATATGATAAAGAGGGACATCTGTAGACACTCAAAATTTTTTGTACACCTGTCACTAACATTGCATGAGGACAGATTCATCTTTCAAGAGGGAACCCTGGAAGACAGTTCATATCCGGTCCGGATACTACCATAAGTTCATCATCAACCCCGGAGTACACACCGAGAGTAACAAATCCAACCTTGGAGATAACCCCGAGGCATGTAGATCCAATACCGGAACACACACCAGAGAAAATAGATTAATCTCGGAGATAACCCTGAGGTATCCAGTCTCAGTCCCAACCATGGGAGTAGCTACCAACCTTGGCGATAACCCCAAGGAATGCAGTTCCGGTGATAACCCCAGAAATGCTTGTTTCAAATACAAGTAGCTTCAATCTCGACGCTCACAACGAGATACTCAGTACCAACCCGGATATAACACGGGGAGGACAGGCACACCTCAGAGATGACACTGAGGACCTTCAACCATTGCAGTAGTCCAATCTCAGATATAACCCTGAGCAACGTCTGTTTTATCAGCCCAAACCGGAGATAACCCCGGTGAGGGGCTAAGTCGTCATCTCGCCACCATGACGCCACATCACGTTGCTTCAACATTTCAGACATACATTTCTACACAGTAATGTCCTATAAAAGCTCAGAAGAACCAATCCCGAGGGACTATTGCACAGGATAACAGATAGAATTTGAAGCTGAAGACCAGATAGCATCGTCCCATCTTCATAACTTCGTACAACCTCTAATCTCATGTCATTGCATAACTCTCAACAATGGCAGTCCGAAATAGGTCCTATATACCTCAGTCAGATGCCCGGATTGCAATTCTAAAAGTTTGAGTGGATATCACATTGCCCGCGTACACGTACTACGAGACGACGCGACCCACAAAACCCGGGTAGCCGCAGGTACACCTGCGGCTCCACCCTCTATAAATAGAGGGCTTGGGGTGGCCATTTTAAGAAGAGAAAGAGCGAGGAAGCCCTGTCCAATTTGCTCCGTACTTGCAATATACTGACTGTTTTTCCATTTTAAACACCTGTGAGCTCACATATTGCTATTGTTGTACCTACAAAAGCCAGTGTTTATCTACTTTAAAGATATAGAAGTCTTCTTTGGCAGCCCACTGTAAGCCTTCTTACACACTTTAAAGCCTTTCTCTCCATCTTTGCACACACCCTTCTGTAAGTTGAGAGTCGTGTTGCGTTTGTTTGCCCGGACTTCGGTCTGTGATTTTATTTCAGTTTATATATACATATATATTTATATATATATATATATATATATATATGGACTAACATTATCGAGTTATGCCTCCATTGAGCCTAAACTTTGGTCTGGAGCGTTTACTTGCTTTTGTATACATATGTACATTTATATATATGAATTGTGTGTCGAACTCTGTTCGATGAGCCTAGACTTTGGTCTGGAGCGTTTAATGCTTTAATATATATATATATATATATATATATATATATATATATATATATATATATATATTAACTGTTGTCGGACTTTATTCGATGAGCCTAGATTTTATATCCGGTGCGTTTATTGCTTTAATATATATATACTTATATATATTAACTGTTGTCGGACTTTGTCCGATGAGCCTGGATTTTATATCCGATGCGTTTATTGCTTTTATATATATATATATATATATATATATATATATATATATATATATATATATATATATATATATATATTTCGTCCCACCTGAAGTTTACTTCGTGGTGGTTGACCGTTTTTACTGCTTTCTGTATATTTCGTCCCGCCTGGAGTTTCTTCCGTGGCGGTTGATAGCTTTTACAGCTTTATTTACATTTTTGATCACCCATGGAGGTGCTTCGTGGTGGGTGATCATGTCTGCATATATATATTTACAACTTTTATATATATACCTGCTTACTGCGTTTATATCAATTGCGACATCATGTGAGCCTAGGAATCATGTGATCACAGATTCAGTCCACTGAATCTAGATTCGGTTCCCGTGATGGACCTTTTCAGCTGTAAGCAGCTTGTAAATTTATCTGCGATGTCTGAATTACCTCAGATGGTTTTCATACCCACGAGGAGTTCAGCACCTTTTGTATATTATTTTCATACAGATGCCTCGCATCTGTAAAAATAAAATTAATCCAACCAAATACGGAATAAAATGGAAGTATCAAAGGCCTCAATTACTATTGAACACAGGGTTTGAAAAACCTCTTTTACAAAGCATCACTGCTATATCTTGTTTAAAACTGAATTTTTACACAAATTCAAGCCCTTTGTATATAGGTGCAAACGAGGCATAGCACTACTTCTAAATAACAGCACATTGACCCACACACACACACATTCAGATAATAGTTTCTTAAAAAGTGGCGGTCACCGTGGCAACACGGATGTCGGGGGGTGCCTAACGCCTTCCCTCCGCATAAGCAAGTCCCCAGACCCTAATTGAATATCGGTTTCACAGACCCGTTTAGTAGTGTCACATCACTGGGTCAATGTGCAAACCTTTTCTCGGTTGTGTTGGTACAACTAGTTAAAAAATAAACTGACGACTCTTACAGTCCAATCGTCGACATTACACATGTCGGACCTTTTTCACTTATTTTTTCAAATAAATCTCACATAAAATGAGAACACAAAAAAATAGGTAACGAAAAGGGGCAAAAAAAATCCCGACGTCGACAAATGTTATAGCCTGGTATAAGGACTACATAATCATGCTAATAAATCACCCAGATCTTATATATAATCAAAGTTGTGAGTGGTCAAACTGGCGTTGATCAACTGCCTAGGATGAAATCTGGAAAACCCAGAAATCGTTAAGAACAACTTCTGACCGACGTTTGACCGGCCTTGATCTCTCACCTGTTATGTTGTTTGACTGAACTAGTGTTATAATCTTGTTCTACGACATAAGTACTACCATTTGGTATCATAAAACCCCTTAGAGCATTACCAGAGATCAGATTTATCAGGGTTTAAAAAGAGACCCTCGACACTGCTTGAGTTTCTGGGCAACCCAGAAACTCAAGAACACGTCTGACAAGTTTTTTTGTAGCTTAGATCTTGCAGATTTGATATGTTTGGGCTATGAAACTTGCTGGAGATTGTAGTATTACATCAATGCTACAATCCTATATCACTAGACTGCCCAAAAACCTTATGAGCAAGAATTTATATATGGTCAAACCTACCACCCTACACACTGCCTATGAATTTCTATGTTTAGCTCAAGTACATGAAGAACACCTGTCGACGTCGGATTTTTTATTTGTCCCTTTTCGTTACCTATTTTTTTGTGTTCTCATTTTATGTGAGATTTGTTTAAAAAAATACGTGAAAAAGGTCCGACATGTGTAATGTCGACGATTGGCCTATAAGAGTCGCCAGTTAGTTTTTTAACTGGTTGTACCAACACAACCGATAAAAGGTTTGCACATTAACCCAGTGATGTGACACTACTAAACGGATCGGTGAAACCGAGATTCAATTAGGGTCCGGGGACTTGCTTATTTAGAGGGAAGGTGTTAGGCACCCCCTGACATCCGTGTTGCCACGGTAACCGCCACTTTTCAAGAAACTGTTATATGAATGTGTACGTGTGTGTGGGTCAATGTGCTTTTATTTGGAAGTAGTGTGAGGCCTCGTTCGCACTTATATACACAGGGTTTGAATTTATGTAAAAAATTCAATTTTTAGCAAGATATGGCAGTGATGTTTTTAAAAGAGGTTTTTCAAACCCTTGTGCTCAATAGTAATTGAGACCTTTTACACTCCCATTTTATTTAATATTCAGTTGGATTGATTTTATTTTACAGATGCGAGGCATCTGTATGAAAATAATGTACAAAAAGGTGTTGAATTCCTCGTGGGTATGAAAACCATCTGAGGACATCCAAACATCACAGATAAATTTACAAGCTGCTTACAGCTGAAAAGGTCCATCACGGGAATCAAATCTAGATTCAGTGAGCTGAACCTGTGATCACATGATTCCTAGGCTCACATGATGCCGCAATTGATAAAAACGCAGTAAGTAGGTATACATATAAAAGTTGTAAATATATTTATACAAACATGATCACCAACCACGAAGCACCTCCATGAGGGATCAGAAATGTAAATAAAGCTGTAAAAGCTATCAACCGCCACGGAGGAAACTCCAGGCGGGACGAAATGTACAGAAAGCTGCAAAAAAGGTTAACCACCACGAAGTAAACTCCAGGTGGGACGAATATATATATATATATATATATATATATATATATATATATATATAAAAGCGATAAACGCACCGAATATAAAATAAAGGCTCATCGAACATAGTTCAACACACAGTTCATATATATAAGTATATATATACGAAAGCAAATAAACACACCGGATATAAAATCCAGGCTCATCGAACAAAATCTGACAACATTTAATATATATAAATATATATATATATATATATATATATATATATATATATATATATTAAAGCAGTAAACGCTCCAGACCGAAGTCTAGGCTCATCGAACAGAGTTCGACATGCAGTTCATATATATAAAGGTATATATAAATACAAAAGCAAGTAAATGCTCCAGACCGAAGTCTAGGCTCAATCGAGGTATAACTCAATAATGTTAGTCCATATATATAAATATATATATAAATATATATGTATATACAAACTGAAATAAAACCACGGACCAAGGTCTGGAAAAACACACGCAACATGACTCTCAACGTGAAGAAGAGTGTGTGCAAAGATGAAGAGAAAGGCTTTAAAGTGTGTGAGAAGGCTTACAGTGGGCTGCCAAAGAAGACTTTTATATCTTTAAAGTGGATAAACACTGGCTTCTGTCGGTACAAAAGTAGCTATATATGAGCTCACAAGTGTTTAAAATGAGAAAGCACTCAGTTTGGGGTGTGTACAGAGCAAATTGGGCAGGACTTCCTTGCCGTTTTCTCTTACAAAATGGTCACCCCATGCCCCCTATTTATAGAGGATGGAGCCGCAGGTGTACTAGAGGCTACCCGGGGTGCCCTGGGCATTACGGGTCCTGCCGTCTCGAAGTACGTGCACGTAGTCAACATGATGTCCGCTCAAACTTTTAGAATTGCAATCCGGGCATCCGATTGAGGTATATAGGACCTATTTCAGACCGCCATTGTCGAGAGTTATGCAATGACATGGGATTATAGGTTGTACGAAGTCATGAAGATGGGACGATGCCCTCCGATCTTCAGCTTCAAATTCTATCCGTTATCTTGCACAATAGTCACTCAGGATTTATTCTTCTAAGCTTTTGTGGGACATTGATGTGTAGAAATGTATGTTTGAAATGTTGAGACGGCGTGATGTGGCGTCAAGTTGGCAAGATGACGACTTTGCCCCTCACCGGGGTTATCTCCGGTTTGGGGCTGATAAAGCAGACGTTGCTCAGGGTTATCGCTGAGATTGGACTGCTGCAAATGTTGAAGGTCCTCAGTGTCATCTTTGAGGTGTGTCTGTCTTGTACTGAGTGCCTCGGTGTGAGCGCCAAGGTTAAAGCTGATGGCGTGTATTTGAAATAAGCATTTTTGGGGTTATCTCCGGAACTGCCACTGCCTTCCTTGGGGTTATATCCAAGGTTAGAATCTGCTATTCCTAGTGTTGGAACTGAGACGGAACATCTCGGGGTTATCTTCGGGATGAAACGGTCTTCTCCAGTTTGTGTTCCAGTATTGTAACTGTAGGCCTCGGGGTTATCTCTGAGGTTGGAATTGTTACTCCCGGTGTGTGTTCCGGGGTTGAGGCTATTACTCCCATTGGTATCTGGGGTCGAGCTGTTCCTCCCGGTGGTATCCAAAATGGATATGAACCGTCTTCCAGGGTTTCCTCTTGAAAGACGAATAGTGCTCCTGTGATGTCAGATATGCAAAAAATTTCGAGTGTCTACAAATGCCACTCTTTATCATATTCATGCAATGCAATGCATGGATAGGATAAAGAATCCTAGACACTTGAAACATAACATTAAGCATCTAGGTGATGCAGGTGTATGGGGTTGTCACCCAATATGCTGAAGATGATTGCTATCTCCCTGTAGCTTCTACTGGGGATTTGGCAATGATGACCAAATTGGATGTGCGATCCAACTCTTTGAGGATGTTGACGTTGGGGTTATCACCAAAGTCCTGAATCCTTGATACTGACTTGGCTCCAAAGAAGTGCCTCTTATGTGTAAGAGATCTATAGGGATAAAGCTTTGTCTATTTGAGGATGTTTATAACATATTCCGTCATCAATCCTCCTTGATAACGTTGACCTTTCCTGGTTTGTATCACCAGAGTATGTCAATGTTCTGCTGGTTTTACTGCCAATAACAAATGTTGTCAGGGCTGCCTGACCTTCGTTGTCGTGTGAACCAACGGTTTACCTCGCGTTGTAACCCCCACCGGGGATACATTTGATCCTCTGTTGATGTGTAGATCAACGGATGAACTCCCTACTGGGGATAAATGCAAAGGTTGCTTAGACTTTGTTGATGTGTGTATCAACTGATGAAATCACCGGATGGTTTCTGATGCGACATTGGGTTTACTTGCCAACGACTGAACTAATGTCAAGGTTGTCTGACCTTCATTGATACGTACATCAATGGATGATAATGCGATGTGATCCCCGCCGGGGTTGTTGTATCATCGTTGATTTGTGTGTCAATGTAACATGCGTTGTAACCCCCGCTGGGGATACGTGTTGGATCATCGTTGATGTGTGTGTCAACGGAACATGCGTTGTAACCCCCGTCGGGGATACGTGTTGGATCATCGTTGATGTGTGTGTCAACAGAACATGCGTTATAACCCCCACCGGGGATACGTGTTGGATCATTGTTGATATGTGTGTCAACGGAACATGCATTGTAACCCCCGCCGGGGATCCGCTGGGGAATATGAGTGCCCGAGTATGAAATCCTCGAATAGCTCCCGATGCTTCGATGGGTTTACTTGTCATCGGCTGAAATAACGTTAAGGCTGCTTGACCTTCATTGATACGTACATCAATGGATGATAATGCGTTGTGACCCCCACCGGGGTTATGTACTTCGACATATGTACCGCGTTGTGACCCCCGTCGGGGTTGTTGTGGTAAAGTAGGATGACGATCCTAAATGAGAGAAATTTGACCTGTGTGAGGTATTGCTGAGCATGACTTGTATCGTCTGAGATCACCGGCATAGTGTACCCTATGGTTGGACAAATACCAATGAATGATGTGAAGACCCACAGTTCAACCAGGATTGTAAGCTATTCTGCTCAATCGCGTAGCATTTTTATTCCTGATTTGGCCTTTTCAGCTTGCGATGACTCCTTTGCAACTCGAACTTGATCGAGTCGGAGGGGTGGGACCCACGTAGGGGTGCTGTAGGTACACCTGCTACAGTCGCAGATGGACCTGCGGCCAACCATAGATCATAAAGACCAGCAGGTTGCTTTCATAAGTCATTTTCAACTTACGCCGCAAAGGAAATCTGAGAGCTCTTCTTCAGATCTGCTGAGTTCGGACGTCTTTTTGCAAATTCACACCCTTTCTGAGGTGATTTGGAGACTTGTTGTTCAAATATTATGGATTCGAATCAGCCGAGTAGTTCCCGTAGGACCACTTCTGGTGTACGGAGGAGGGCTTCTGAAGTGCCTCGACCCCGTTCTATTAGACAGCCTCGCAGGTTGGTGGAGGCGGTAATACGTCCAGTCCAGGTTGATGTGCCGGACGTCGAGGATGAGGAGGAGGATGTTCCGATTGCGGACCCTACTCCTACTGTGCATGTTCCCCTTAGGGAGCTCCCGAGTATTCAGGTAGCAAACCCAAAGCTTCTGGGTGACTTGAGTTGACATCCCTCGATGTATTTGCATGCTAACGAGGTATGACGTCAGAACTTGATCTTCCTTCTTTCCTATTTGTGAGGAGTAAAAGGATTTAATGTTGATCTACATTTCATATTGGTTCCGGGATTTACACAGCCTCAAGGGAACTGGTTTAGCATACACTCCATGTACCAGGCTCTTCATCCTGACTATAGAGCAATTGTGCATGATTGGGGTTTTAGAGCATTCTTTTCCATCCTTCCCCGTTGCTGTCCTTAGGGTTACCTCAGGGCATTGTCTGAGCGGTGGTCTTACCAGTCACTCCATTTGCTGGACTGTGAGGTGATGATGATGGCGATGGATTGGCAGTTTATCACAGGTATGGAGTTTGGAGGGGCGCCAGTGCCTTGCACGACGAATATTATCCCGACTACCATCAGATCCTTGTTAGGAGTTTCGGCGGAGGCACTCAAAGGCCTGACTGTCCGCGCAGGTCCTTTGAGCGTAGATGCTATGAGTGGGCTATTAAGTGAGCCCATGCCAGATGATATCAGAGTCAGGGATCACATTCTTCGGCGATTGTTCCTGATGATCATTAGGGGCTGCTTCATAGCAGATAACTCCTCTACGGTGTCGTTCACTTTTACCAGCGCCACATGTCATGTGGACCGTATTGAGAGTATGATTGGGGTTCTTACACCTTTACCTATTTTCTCAGGGCATGCGTATGCGCTCACAGGGCTTGACCGAGGCTTGGCAAGGATTTTACCCATTTCTGCTGGTAAGTATTTCTCTTGTCATTTACCATGTATAGGTTAAGAGTATTAACTGACAGCAGATGTTTGCCTTTGTTGGCAGTTTTGGGCCTATGAGAGGCTCACATGTTTACGTCTGGTGAGTGTACTAGGATTGGATACCTACCCACGAGGACGGCGATGGCATCATTCCATACTGGCGGAGGTCCCTGTAGCTGAGGGTTTCACTCAATGCTGTTTGCAGCTAGAGTTGTTGATAGCTGACATTATCACATGGATTCCCTATTCTGGGTAGCATTTGGCCATCAGATTTGAGGATGGGTACCCGATTGGTGTCGAGTACGTGATTTCCACCCGGAGAGTTCCTCTCTTCACGGATGGAGGATGGGAGCTCTATCTCGGAGAGCGTGCTATTAGGAGCACCACAGGGGAGATCCGTATACCGATCTTACCTCTTGTCAAGCGTTATTAGCCTGTATCACAGTCACCCGTCATTGATATCGCGTTGTTGGGTGTTGACGGTTTTGCATTATTAGAGGGTCCTTGCACTCAGGATGTATTCCAGCACTGATGGATCCCTCGTACTATTGGAGCCCAGACCCGTGCCACTCAGTTCATGGGGGATACGGCTCCAGGATCCGTGATGATGACGGATTGGTTAGCCTGTGTCCGAGATCTGACTCATGTAACACAGATTGACAGTTTGACCCGGCAGTTGGACCAGGCACATAACTTTATCTGGCATTTGGGTAGAGATCCGGCAGAGGCAGATTCGTTTGATCCTTCCAGCGCAGGAGCTGGCCCCTCGGGTGACCCATTTGGTTTTGCCGGTGCAGATCATCCTTTGTATCGGCCTGATATCCCTGTTGATAGAGATCTAGTGACTCAGGAGGAGTTACATCAGATGGACATGATTGATGATGTGGATATCGACACCATTATCTTCTTCTAATGTGTATTCTCATTATCTCTTTTGATAGGCCTCTATTAGCTATTGGGTGGTTGTGCCCCATTCTCGCTATATCTTTTGATAGGCCTCTATTAGCAGTAGGGTGTCCGTGCCCCATTTTCCTATATTTGTAGATGTATAAAGATGATGTATTAGATGATGATATACTTAGGAATGTATGTACAGTTTTTCCATTCCCTAAATCACATTGTCATCTATTATCTGTAATGCATGTAACATGTTATGCATATGTATGTATGTCCAGAGATATTCAGCATTGACCCCTGGATGGTCTTATGACACGGCCCGTGCAGATGTCTTCTTCGACAGTTAGCCGTATTGATTATACCCCACCATTATTGGTGGTATCTGGTATGCAATCTTGGTATGATAGCATGTCACCATCAGACAGGGTGACCATAGATCATTTATTACAGCATACTATGACCCTGTTGATGTTTTAGGTTCCCACAGGATTCGTGGATGACATGCTGGAGCACTGGGTATCAAAAAGGCAGGTTTTCTGATTTGGGACCTAGGAGTTGACTCCCACTCTGGAGGAGTATGCACGGTTGACGATGCTGCCACTGGACAGACCTTGCGTGTGGGGGACATGAGTCGACAGTTCATGACCCTCACTGGATTGAGGCGTAGAGTAGTGCAGGATGAGTTGACATCTGGCCACGTTATATCCCAACGTTTTCTGTTTTACAGATTTGGCTCTGAGGATAGTTATAGATGATATTCTGGGGATTTCACCACACCGAAGGCTCATTGGCGTTTGGCCAGGGTTAATGTACTGCTATTGTGCATACTGTCATATGTCTACATGCCACTGTATATGGACGAGTTGGACATAGGAATTATCATGGCGGTGAGAGCTCTCAGGGAGGGTCGTACCATCATACTTATGATTATAGCCGAGACATTGAGGTCAGCTACATACTGTTGCACTTATCCGACAGGAGTATTTACGGGCAGTTCGGTCATGCTATACGTGTGGTTTATGTCACACCTGAGATCGATTGGCACTTTCAGACGGCATGGGTATTGCTTCACCCATGATATAGCCATGTCGTATTCATTTCAGCCTGCAGAGTGTACAAATACTGCATCTTGGTCCGCTTTCTTAGCTGATATTGTAGACCCGTTTGGTATTTTGCCGTGCACAGGGCTTAGTTCACCCTACAGCTTTATTACTCATGCTCAGGGCATGGATTATCTCTCTCTGGCTGGTTTGAGGGGTATGACTACTTACCATCCACCGGCTGTGATGTCGCAGTTTGACCAGTTTCATGATTTTCATCCTTTCGATGGGGCGCTGGGCCAGCGTTTAACTTCTCGCTATCTTTCAGCAGAGGACCGATCCCGTGTGTATGCATGTTGGGATCAGCACGAGATAGTCGCTTTCTCTATTAGTCATCCAGGTTATTCTACAGAGTATTTCGCATGGATGGAGACAAAGACTGTACCGGTTGAGGTAGTATCCACATTGCCGAGTATTGACTCAGATGGTAGAGAGCCCATGGAGGACATTGATTCTCACACCGAGGAGGAGCCATCTACTGGGTTTCCAGTATTTCCTTTATATTCTCCCAGTACTAGCACTGTCATGATTCAGCATTCAGCACAGTACTTTGAGTAGAGTCTTCATCTGATGACCTTCGAGAGAGATCAGGCTAGATCCCTGATGTTGACAGCTCTTGATGGGAGAGACGCAGCTCTGTTAGAGAGGGATGAGGTATTGGCTCGTAGAGATATCGTTGTTGTTGAGCGGGATGAGGCCAGATCAGCCAGAGATGCAGTGATAATTGAGCGGGATAGTGCCATATCTGCCCGGGATGTAGCCGTCACAGATAGTACTGCAGTGAGGTCCCTTACCACTGGCATGCTCACAGAGATGAGCACTTACATTGATGAGCACATGGTTACCATGCAAATGGCTGCAAATCTATTGGGTCGTGTGGATATCCTCTTATAGGAGACCACAGCTTTACCTCATTCTTCTGAGAGAGATGCCATGTTAGGCTTGTTAACTCGCATATACACCGATTTGTAGATGGGCTTCTATTTTCCTGCACAGACTAGCTTAGCCATTTTGTCATGTACAGTTTACATTATGTATATCAAACAGCATTATATATATAGCATGAAAATATATTTTTGATCACTTCCCTTTTAGATATGCTTGAATACTTGCTTGATATTTGCCTGCTGCTTCAGGACTTATGATCTTGATGTATTCTGAATTCCTCCTTGCTGGATGGATATTGAGTTGTCTCTGGATAGTTCAGAATAGATCATGGATCTGTGTGTATCCCTACCATCTTTCGGTGTCTTGGGACTGGTTTCTGTATGGAAGTGTGGAGAGGATTGTGGCTTTCCTCTCTGAGATTGACCGCACCACAGATGGTCGCCAATACCCCTATTTAGGAGGAGCATAGTTAATTCCATCTCTTATGGATTGGTGTTGCTCTTCAAGGTACAACCGCAGCTTAGATGGTCACCGAATCTCCTATTTACGAGGAGAGGTTGGGTAATTCCATCCCTTTGGTTTGAAGCCAATGAAATGTAGTGAATTGAATTTTGATCCCAGTACCAGTTGACAAGTGTTTGTGTTTTGGTAGGGGTTAGACCGAACCATAAATGGCTGCCTACGTACTCTTATTGAAGAGGAGATCAGGTCTGTGTAGTTCGAACCTGGTGTAAGAGGTTCAATGCTGTTTATGAAAAGCAGATGGGTGTAAAAGCTTTATTGATGAAGAAGGCTGTAGAAATGTTTTTGTGGTTTTTATTTTTTGTAGAGAAGGGTAGGAATGTTTTTGTTGTTTTTTGTTTATTGCGACCGAGCCATATAGAATATGGTTGCCTACGTACTTCCATGTATCAAGGAGATCAGGTCGACGTAGTTCACCCCTCAAGGTGAGTTGAAAAGAGTGATTCCATGTGCAGGATAAACTGCGGGGAAGAAAGAATAGTCCCATGTACAGTTCAAACTGTGGGGAAGAAAGTTTAATCCCATGTGCAAGATAGACTGTGGGGAAGAGAAAGTTTGATCCTTAGTTAAGGACAAATTGCAGGTGTGAAAAGTTTGATCCCATGTATGGGTAGCCAAACTACAAATGCGAGAGGTTCAATCCACGATGGGATGACCTAAGTTGTATGAGCGCAGAGAAGCCAGGCTGCTGGCTTGAAAGGTATGTTTCCCTGAGGGGCAAAGTGTGGTAAAGAGTTGTGTGTGGTAAAGGGTTAAAGAACCGGAATAACTGGTGATCTAATGATCCAACATCAGGATGTTTGCTTGATGGTAACTTCAAACATAGTGCCATTTCACGGTGTTCGGGTTAATGAGCTGTGGAAATTCACCGCCGTCCATTTCCTACAATCTGAGAGCGCCTCCTGTCAATACTTCCTTGACAACAAATGGGCCTTCCCAGTTAAGAGCAAATTTTCCCTTAGACTGATCTTGGTTGTCAATGATCTTCTTCAAAACCAAGTCATGTTGTTTAAACTGCCGTAGCCAGACTTTTCTGTTGTAGGATCTGGCGATCCTTTGTTGATATAATTGACCATGGAAGACAGCCGTGGTTCGCCTTTCATCTATTAGAGATAATTGGTGATACATGTCTTGTACCCATTGATCTTCATCCAGCTGAGCGTCCATCAATACTCTGAGGGATTCTATTTCTACTTCTATGGGGAGTACTGCTTCCATCCCATAGGTTAATGCTTAGGGGGTTGTCCCAGTTGAAGTGCGCATTGATGTTCTGTAGGCTAACAGAGTAAGAGGCAATAGGTCAGGCCATCCTTTGTGATTGGCGGATATCTTTTGCATAATCTTCTTGATGTTTTTGTTAGCCGCTTCAACAGCACCATTCATCTTTGGACGGTAGATGACGGAGTTAAGGTGTTTGATGTGGAATTTACTGCATAGTTCCTCCATCATTTTGTTGTTGAGGTTCTTAGCATTGTCTGATACAATTACCTCTAGTTAACCGTATCGACAAATGACATTGCTTCTGATGAAAGCAATGATGACTTCTTTGGTAACCCTGGGGAAGGAGGCTGCTTCTACCCACTTGGTAAAGTAGTCGATCATGGTGAAGATGAATCGATGTCCATTATTGGCTTTGGGCTCGATGGACCCGATCACGTCCATTCCCCACATTAAGAAGGGCCAAGGTGAACTCATGTTGTGGAGCTCCCGTGGAGGGGCATGGATAACATTCCCATGAATTTGGCATTGCTAACATCTCCTGACGTGGTCATAGCAATCAGCCTTGAGAGATAGCCAATAATGTCCTGTCCGGAGGATCTTTTTAACAAGGAGGGGGCCACTCATGTGTGGGCCACAAACTCCACCATGGATCTCATCCATGAGTCTCTGAGCTTGGTCTTTGTCTAAACATCTGAGAAGACCTAGTCCTGCATCTCTCTTGTAGAGTGCATCTCTGCTCAGGTAGAATTTCATAGCAAGTCGATGAATCCGCCTTTGTTCAGTCAGGCTCGCCTCAGCGGGTGTAGATCCATCTCGTAGGTACTCCTTGATATGTTGATACCAAGGTTGTTGGATAGGAGGTAGTTCATCCGATACTTCTCCAACGTAGTTCCTATAGGTTGGTGCCTTTTGCAGGGCTACTGTGACGCTTGGCATGTGTTCCTTGTCAGGTATGTGAATCAAGGAGGCCAAAGTTGCTAATGCGTCCGCAAAGTTATTCCTGTTACGAGAAATGTGTATAAAGGAGATTTCTTCGAACTCAGAAGCCATCTGTAAAACCTGCCGATGGTAAGGCAGCAAGCGTAGCTCTTTGCTTTGATAGATTCCCGTGGATTGTTTGATTACCAACTCTTAATCCCCAAAGACAGTTAACCGTCTGATACCCATTGAACGGGAAAGTTTTAACCCCATGATACAACCTTCATACTTAGCTGTGTTGTTGGTGCTAACAAACTACAATTTGACGGCGACGAGATACTGCTCTCCCGTATCGAATACTAGAACTGCTCCAGCTCCAGAACCTTCCATATTAACAGCTCCATCAAAATACATCTTCCATGCTTGGCGTGTATCGTACTGATGTTGTGGCTGAATTGTCATTACCCCTTCATCGGGAAAGTATGTTTCCAAGAGTTTAAAATCCCCTGAAGGTGCGACGGCCAATTGATCCGCAATTCCTTGACCTTTAATGGACTTTTGAGTCACGTAGACAATGTCAAATTGTTGTAGGATCAACTGCCATCTGGACAGCCGATAATTCAATATGGGTTTGCTTTACACATACTTAAGAGGATCCACGCAGGATATGAGATGGGTTGTGTGATCATGGAGGTAATGTTGTAACCTCATGGCAGCCCATGCTAAAGCACAACAAGTCCTCTCAATCAGAGTGTACTTGTGTTCACTGCTACTGAATCTTTTGCTGAGGTAATAGATAGCTCGTTCTCGGCTTCTATCATCTTTTTGTCCCAGCATGCAGCCCATGGCATTGTCACTGACGGACGGGTACATGAACAGGGGAGCATCATCCCTGGGTGGTACCAAAATAGGAGCTTTGACTAGTTGCTCTTTGATGATAAGGAAGGCATTCTAGCACTCATCATTCCATTTCATGGAGGAATTCTTCCTTAACAGCTTAAAGATAGGCTCACAGGTTGCTGTGAGTTGAGAAATGAATCGGCTAATGAAGTTGATTCTTTCCAAAAATTCCCGTATTTCCTTCTCTGTCTGAAGAATGGGTATTTTCGTAATGGCCTAGATTTTGGTAGGATCCAGCTCAATTTCTTTGTGGCTGACTAGAAATCCTAGCAACTTGCCTGATTTAACGCCAAAGGCGCACTTGGCTGGATTAAACTTCAAGTTGTACTTGTGCAACCTGTTGAATAGCTTTCTGAGATGGTCTAAGTTGTCCTCCTCCTTTCGGGACTTGACAATGATGTCATCTACGTAGATCTCAATCTCTTTATGCATCATGTAGTGGAAAAGAGACATCATAGCTCTCTGATAGGTAGCTCCGGCATTGATGAGGCCGAATGACAACCGTCTG
This sequence comes from Panax notoginseng, assembly GCA_016801055.1. NCBI lineage: Eukaryota > Viridiplantae > Streptophyta > Magnoliopsida > Apiales > Araliaceae > Panax > Panax notoginseng. Next base: position 82,470,170 of record CM029023.1, read on the forward strand.
TAGCAAAAGGTTTCCCAAGGAGTGATGAAAGCAATTTTCTCACGATCTTCCTCAGCAACCATGATCTGATGGTACCCCACAAAGTAATCAGCGAAGGAGTACATGCTGTATTACGCAGAATTGTTAATGAGAATGTGGATAAAGGGCACGGGAAAGCTATCTTTAAGGCAAGCTTTGTTCAAATCCCGGTAATCCATGCAAACTCGCACCTTTCCTCCAAGCTTAGGCACGGGAACGATGTTGGATATCCACTCAGGATATGTGGACACCATGATCATGCCAGCTTGGAATTGTTTCACAATTTCCTCTTTCACCTTTAAACTCGATTAGGGTTTTAATCGCCTGAGCTTTTGCTTGACTGGCTTGAATCTCTCTTTAATGGGAAGGCGATGAAGAACAATGTCAGTGGACAAACCCACCATGTCTTCATGAGACCATGCAAACACATCTTGGAATTGGGTTAGTAACGTAACCATATCATTCTGTTGGTTTGGGGTAAGGTATGAACCAATCTGGATTAACTTAGGGTTTTCTAAGGTTCCAAGATTGAAGGAGGTGGTTTCATCAAGGTTAGGTTTAGGCTTGTCTTTGACCCATTCTTTGATCTCCAAAGGCACCTCAATATCCTCTTGTATTTTCAGCAAGTCTAAGTCCAACTTTTCATCAAAGTTACAATCCTTGTGGAGAAGAGGCAACTTATCAGCAAGTACAGGCACCTCTAAGTTTAGAGTCCTGAAACAAAATATGCTTTCACTTAATATATATAAAACTGTTTAATCATACATAATGTTAGCATATACGGACAAAACAACTACTAATACTGTATAGAAAAGTAAGCAGTTATTGTATCTACAGGGCAGAAAGAAGTCCTGTCCATTTTACCCTTGTCGACCAATGCAAGGAGTGCTGCTCCAATTGGCAAGGATAAAGTCCTGGTGGACTGCATTGATGGAGGGGCTGTCATCATCCTCCTTTTCCCGAATGATGACCATGACGTCTGGGCAATCATCGTCTGGGGTATATCTGTTTGTATGTTCATCATGAACAATGATGCGTATACCAGACATTATCCAGACGACGTTTTGTTTGATTCTTTATTTCTCTTCCTCCACTCTGGGATCTGGAACAAAGACTTCTTTTGCTTTGAATGGCACTAGCTTGGGAAATAGCATAGCCATCACGTTGGTTGGCACCTTTACAGGAGGTTGTACGGACTCAGCGTTTGAAGGCGAAGATAAACATCGCGTGGTTGAAGTTGAAGGAATTTGTTGATGCTTATGAGGATTCCTCTGACTAGAACTGGCAGAATAGCCTAGTCCAGATGTCCCAGTTTGACTGGCTATTTGGATAGGGTACTTGATACCTTGGTGATCTTTACCTAGCCCTTGTCCTGTCTGATGACCCAAAGACATCATTTCTTGAGTAGCCAACATTACTTCGGCAGAGATCTTGGGTACGGGCAATGGCGTTCCCAAGGTATGAAATTGAGGGTTGCTTACTTCCAAAGTGTGGAAACTGACCGGCTCAATATCAGAATTAAAACTGATGATAGGTATGTCACCTTGTTGAGGGCATTCCGGTTCAGCGTTGACTGTAACTAGGGTATTGTTGATAATGTATTTTAGTTGCTGATGAAGGGTGGAGGGGACTACCCCAGCCATATGAATCCACAGTCTTCCCAAGAACAGGTTGTATCCCGAATCTATCTTGAGTACGTGGAAAGACATGCAGAATGTATGGGGACCAATCTCAATTGGCAACTCAATCTCTCCGACCGAATTACGGCGGGATCCATCAAAAGCTTTGATGATCGTATGGATAACTCGGTTCGATTGAGATTGATGTTCATCTTCAACAATGTAGCGTATGGACAGATATTCAAAGATGAGCCTCCGTCTAGTAAGACTCCAGCTAGCATATATCCAGAGGACAAGACCGCAATGTGTAACGGCTTGCAATGACCGGTCCCTTCGGGTGGTATGTCATCATCAGTGAAGGATATCACATTGTTGTTGAAAATGTGATCAACCAGGTATTGAAATTTTTCCACATCCACTAATTTTGGCAAGTAGGCTTCTTCCAAAACCTTCAGTAGAATCTTCATGTGATCTTTAGAAGTTAAAACCAAGTCCAAGATTGAAATTTGGTGTGGAGCTTCTCTTAAGCTTAAAACCACCTTGGCTTCATTATGGCCCATGGCACAGAGGAATTTTTCAATCTTCTCCATGGGAATCTTCCCCTTTGATTTGATGGTAGACTTTATCACCCGTTGGGGAAGATACAGTGGATTCTCCTTCATCACTGCAGCAGTTGTATGCGAAGTGGATCCTTCAGCTTCTCCATAATTCCAAGGAACTTTCTGTAAGCTGACAACAGGATATTGTGGTCGGAAGGGTAAGTTGATTGGCTCTGGAGTAGCCACTTTCAAAGGATTGTTGCTTCCTCTGAGTTGAATGGTAGATATAGGGCGTTGCTTGACAATGCCATCAGCCTCAGTGGAGATAACTGCTACCAATCCTTTCCATTTAGTAGGATAGCTATTCTCACTTCCTCGTACCACAGTATCATCGTCTGCTAGTTACAGGACACCGCTATCAATGAGATTCTGGATAAGGTGGCGGAGTGCCCAGCATTCTTATGTGTTGTGACCGCGAGAATGGGAGTGATATTGACATACTCCATTCGCATTAAACCGTCCTGAACGGGGATTGATTGGAAGTAGGAGGGAAGTAATCCTTCCTTCATTGATTAGCATTTGAAGGATTTCCTCCATAGGTTGGCCCAGATATGTAAATTCTCTTCTGTTGGCAAAGTCCCGACGAGCTTTGGCATTCGCTCTCTTTGCCACTTTGTCTTCCATCGTTTCACAGTCTGGAGGTGACGAGGGAATATTCATGACAAGAGGAAGGATACTAGCATGCTCCTGGCTGATTAATTGGCGTGTGACTTGATGCTGGTAGGTCACCAGTTCTGCCAATTGCTCAATTTGTTTGCAAAGAGCTTTCATCTTTCGTTCTATTGAGAACTGAAACTTGGAATAATCCCACTTGTCAGCACTGTCTTTGGTGACCTGGGATGTTTCACCATTAGAATTGGAAATTTGTCCAGTGCTCCAATTAATCATGTTGACTTCTTCCTCTTTATGTGGAGGAAGAGGGTTGTCTTGAATGTGAGGTTGATCGAGTTTGGTGACCACGATCTCACCGTTGTCTATCAAGTATTGGATCTTATGTTTCAAGGCCCAACAATCTTGAGTATCATGTCCCCGGCATGATAAGCACATTTTCGAGCAGCATTAAAACCCCTACCATTAGGGCTGGCCGGTGGAAGAAGATGCGTGATTTTCTTCTGCGTGGTTAGAAGAGTGAGAATATTCTCGAGAGAGTCTCCTAAGGGTGTAAACACTCGAGGGCATTTGACTTGTCCACCTTTTGGTACTGGAGGGTTTGAAGACTGTGCTTGAAAGGGAGTGTAATTTCTCATCTGGATAGGCATGTTCTGATTGCCTATTTGACCCTGTAGTATTAGGGAAACATCCTCTTCTTTCTTTTTATGGACCCTCCGGGGCTTGTTTCCATAATTTCCAGATTGGATGTGTTCAGCAAGAGCTTTAAGGACAGTTAGGTCTTGAATCTTTCCTAACTTCAATCCCATCTCAGCCATTTCCCCATGTTTGATCATTTCAGAAAATGGTTTACCGATGCTAGCTAAGACTCTCTCATATAAAGGAGCTTCTTGTATGTCGATAAAGGTCATAACCATCTCTGAATCTGTCATAGAAGGAATAACTTGAGCAGCAAGGCGCCTCCACCTTTGAGCATACTCTATGAAAGACTCGTTGGACTGTTTCTTGACCTTGGTAATCTGGTACCGGTCAGAAGCCATCTGAGACTGAAAACTGTATTGTGTAAGGAAGGCATGAGCTAGCTCTTCCCAGCTATGGATCTTTGAGTTGTCTAATCTGGTATACCATGAACGGGCTTCTCCAGTCAGACTTTTTTGGAACAGCTGCATTCTGAGCTTTTCGTCCTCTGCATAAGATCCGAGTTCTCCAACGAACACCTTCAAATGTGTGTAAGGATCTCCTAACCCATCATACTTTTCAAAGTCAGGAGTTTTAAATTTTTCTAGATAATGAACACCAGGGAATATACAAAGGTCGGCATATGAAACACTCCCGTGTGCTCCAATTCCTTTGATAGAACGCAGGGTTTCTTCCATTTGAAGAACTTTCTTTCTGATGTCACCGATGTCTGGATCTTTTGTAAGATGGGCGGCATCATGACTTTTGTTGGTTATATCCAACTGTAGTTCAGGTACTGTAATGACTTTATCAAAATCTTGGGTTCCTCCTTGTGTAGAGGATTCCGCATGTACGGGTATTTTTGGACCCTGCATAGATTGATGTAGTTCTTTAAGCAGAACAGCCAAGTCTATAATTTGTTTAGTTAATCCGTCAATTTCTTCGCGAGAAACTGGATTAGACTGGTCAGATGAAGACATGATTGGCTATAGGCATGCGGCCTTTTTGGGCTTTGACCGGGTAATAGGTCTGAATGCTTCCCTGTAACAAAACTGGCATAGTTTAGTTTTAGGGATGGTGTAAATGCTAACATGCAATGTAATGCATCTGGTTTAGGAAATTTTTGTCCTGCAAAACGGATGTTAGCTGTTTGTAATACAGGATAGCATGTTAATATAAATATGTACATGTACATATTTCTTTATATTTCTCATTACATGGAGATGAATATGGAATGTAAATTACAAGTAATTGGCTTTACAAGTAATTTGAAATGAGAAAGCATAAAGAGACTTTCCTCCGCGTTTGGTTTATCAGAGGCTGACCTATCTTAGGTTACTCTCGCTGCTTTTCGCCATGAAGGTTCCCAAATCATCGCAATTTACTCAACGGGAAGTTAATCCGGTCTTTCAACTAGAGCGAATTTGGGTGGTGCCTTTTCTGAGCCTCGGGAAATTAGTCTTCCCACGAGTCCAGTAATCAAACACCGACAGGATAGCCTCCTGGTGGAGGGACCACACAACATACATTTACATACATCGCGTCTCACCGTATATGAAAATGATGACATGTGCGAAGCACTATTATCACAGGCAGATATAGTGTAAAGCATTAATCGCGGTAAAGATATGTATTCGTACACATTCATCATAAATGTAAATGCAAAATCCACACACAAGCATATAACAGTTTTGAAAAGTTTGTAATAGCGGCTTTAAGTCCTCTTACTGGAGTCCCCAGCAGAGTCGCCACCTGTCGACGTCGGGTTTTTTATTTGTCCCTTTTCGTTACCTGTTTTTTTGTGTTCTCATTTTATGTGAGATTTGTTTGAAAAAACATGTGAAAAAGGTCCGACATGTGTAATGTCGACGATTGGACTATAAGAGTCGCCAGTTGATTTTTTAACTGGTTGTACCAATACAACCGAGAAAAGGTTATTGACCCAGTAATGTGACACTGCTAAACGGATCAGTGAAACAGAGATTCAATTAGGGTTCGGGGACTTGCTTATGCGGAGGGAAGGTGTTAGGCACCCTCCGACATCCGTGTTGCCACGGTAACCGCCACTTTTTAAGAAACTGTTATATGAATGTGTGTGTGTGTGTGTGGGGGGGGGGGGTTAATGCACTTTTATTTGGAAGTAGTGCGAGGCCTCGTTCGCACCTATATACACAGGGTTTGAATTTATGTAAAAAATTCAATTTTTAGCAAGATATGGTAGTGATGTTTTTAAAAGAGGTTTTTCAAACCCTTGTGCTTAATAGTAATTGAGACATTTTACACTCCCATTTTATTCAATATTCGACTGAATTGATTTTATTTTACAGATGCGAGGCATCTGTATGAAAATAATGTACAAAAAGGTGCTGAATTCCTCGTGGGTATGAAAACCATCTGAGGACATCCAAACATCACAGATAAATTTACAAGCTGCTTACAGCTGAAAAGGTCCATCACGGGAACTGAATCTAGATTCAGTGGGCTAAACCTGTGATCACATGATTTCTAGGCTCACATAATGTCGTAATTGATAAAAACGCAGTAAGCAGGTATATATATAAACGCTGTAAATATATATATACAGACATGATCACCAACCACGAAGCACCTCTATGGGGGATCAGAAATGTAAATAAAGTTGTAAAAGCTATCAACCGCCACGGAGGAAACTCCAGGCGGGACAAAATGTATAGAAAATTGTAAAAACGGTCAACCACCACGAAGTAAACTCCAGATGAGACGAAATTTCAATATATATATATATATATACATATATATATATAAGCGATAAATGTGACAACCCGAGAATTTTGAATATTTTTAAAATTTTTATTAATTAATTTAGGGTTCAAAATTAGAACCTAGACATAAAATAAGTGTATGCGTTTGATATTTTTAAGATGAAATTTTGAGGATTTCAAAATTCTGTGAAGGATTTAAGTGAATTATTCAGGATTAAGGATATACGTGAATATGTTCTGTGTATATATGTTCAGTATGCGATTAAGGGTCAAGGGTTGACCAGATAAATGATATCTGTAACAAACCTTAAGTATATATTAAGAACGTCCATGTTCGGTTAGAAAATCCTAGCGTTTAACAAGAAACCCTAGAAATCGGTTCTGGAAACCCTAATTTCAGTTCCGGGAATCCAAAACCCTAATTCGGTGCATGAAACCCTAATCTGGGAATTTAAATGATTATTATATTGCATAAGTGTTATTTATTATATTATTAATTAGGGAAAAGCTTAATTATTAGCAAACCCTAATTTCACATTTTTGAAAACCCTAATTTCTGGGTTAGAAACCCTAATTTTATAATTTGGAAAAAACTAAGTGTTAATTTAGTGATTTAATGTTAAGTAGGAAATATTAATCCTAATTTTATAGTTGTAAGTAATTAGAAAACCATAATCTGATTACGAAAATTTAATTTCTATTAAGAACCCTAATTTTGGGTTGTAAACCCTAATCCTCCGTGATATTGACCCTAATTGCATAGTTAGCGATTATAATTAGGAAATACTAATCCTAATTAGCAAGATTTAATTTGTGATTAAGAAATTTTAGTATAATTAGAAAATTCTTATTATAATTTAGAAATATTAATTTTCTATTTTGAAACCGAAATTTGGAAATCCTAAAATCAAAATTTGCAAAACCTAAGAGTTTCAAACCTTAAACCCTAAACTTTCCAAGCCCTAAACCCTAAGGGTTTGGCTAATTGACTAGAATGCCATTAATATAAAATGTCAAATGTCTAGAATACCCTTTTTGTATTCTTTATTTAGGTAGTGTACAAATCTTGCCAAAATAATGAGTAGGTGACCAAATATGTTGACCATGTGCTCTAAAACATCAGATATACCAGCCATCTTGCCCTTGATCAGCCTCATTCATTGCATCATATCTTTTAAAATGAGAAAAGTAAGTAAAGTTATTCACTTTACTTGTCAAAATTGCCAAGACTTTCTCTCACTAGAAAATTCGAGATTTAGAGAGAGAGAAAGAGAGAAGCTAAGCCTTAATCATCTCTTAGCATTCCTATAACAGATTCAATGGTCAGATTCCAAGATCCAAGCTAGAAAAAGGTATAAACCCTAAATTTTGAAAATCATGTGATCTTGTGTTAATGTTGTTGTTTGTTAGTTAAATATGTGTTATAAGGTGTCAATTAGAGATCTGGGTTGTTGGATCATGGATCCATAACATCCAGATGCTCGAATCTAAAGTTTTGAAAAATCTGGAAATAGTTCAAAAAGTGACCTGACAGTCGAATGTCAGGCCCTTTAGATCTTTATGTGTTCGATATTTTGTGTGTTTTATGCTTTAGATCTGTTCTATGCCATATGGTCTACGATCTGAAATTTAAAACAGGGTCATAGCATGTCTGGATTTCGTTTTATAGGTGGTCAAAAGGCGTTGACCGAGCACGACTTCTGGAAATCTGGAAAACCCAAAAACCCAGAAAGTCTGACAGTGATTTTGCAAGCCTTGATCTTGCTTGTCTATTATTGTTTTTGTCACGTTGTTGTCTAGTAGTTGTAGCCTGACATGAGGACTATATGTTAAAATCTTTAGATCAACCAGATCCGTAGCCGAATCGTTGAAATGAGCAGTCAAACCATCGTTGATCGTCACGCTGGAAGAAGGTTCTGGGTAACCCAGATCTTCAAAGAGGCGTTGTCTGACAGGTAGTTTGACCGGATGTAATCTGCATTTGGTGTTGTTGTTAGACTTATCTGATTGTATATAGATGTTCTTTGACATCTCAACTACAATTGTGAAGCTTTAATTATCATAAATCAGACCTTTAGCCTATGATCTAAGGACCTAAATATAGCACCTTGTACTGTTCTTCATTTTCTGGAAAACCCAGAAATGAAGAACAGACTTGTCAGACTTTTTGGAGACCCATATCGTATTGATATGTTGTTGTATGGACATGAAATTAGTTGTAAGTTGTAGTATTACATTGGTACTACTATATTAACACCATAAGCGACCAATAATCCATCAAGAACACAGCTTAAATTCTGGTCAAACCACCCACCCTCTCAGCTGACATGAAGTTCTGGATTTAGCCCAAGAACACCAAGAACACCTATAGTGACGGGTCTGTCGCTATAGGGCCCTTTAGCGACAGTTTATTATTATTATTTTTCGGAAATTAATAAATAAATAGAAAAAAATAATTTTTAATTATTAAAAATACATAATAAATTTCAAAAAATTATTTTAAATTCTGAAAAATAGTTTTTAATTATTTTAAGTATATTTCATAAATATTTAATATTTTTGGAATATAAATGGTATTTAATTTATTTAATTATAATATTAAATAAATTATTTAAAAATAATTTTAATACATGAAAAATCATGAAAAATAATATTATGGTAAAAGAAAATATTTTAAGTTATTTTTAGTGACTTTTAATATTTTGTGAGAAATTTAATTAATTAATTATTATTAATGGTAATTAGTTTATTTAATGAATATATTAAATAAATTAAGAAAAAATAGAATTAATGATTTAAAAATCATATAAAATTGATTTAAGTGTTATAAAAATATTTTTAGTTATAAAATATAACTTTTGATATTTTGTCATGAAAATATTAATATTTTAATATTAATATTAATTATCGGATAAAGAATTTAAGTGTTTAAAAATCATATAAATATGATTTTAAGGTATTAAAAATACTTTGTGATATTATAAATATATTATAATATTATGACATGTATTTCATTAATATTTGATATTAAATAAATATTAATGATAAAAGAATTATGTGGTATTTAATTTATTTAAATACGTTTTAATGATTGAAAATTCGCGATAAATGATAATAATTATGTGAAAATTATTATGAGACTTAGAAAAATATTTTGACTGATATTAAAATTATCTGAGATAATTGTTAAGTGTTAGTCAGAGTTTAATTGAACTTAGACTCGATAAAAGTCCGACTAGACCGTCAGGATGTTAGAATTGTGTCGGTTTCAACTCGGACCTATATAGTCTGACTTGATACTAAGTTTTATGTGCTGAATAGACTGATAGGGTTTTGTGTTATGTGTTTAGGTTATTCTATGTCTATATATATAATAGTACTATATTGTGATGATATTATTCTAATATTGGATATCTATATTACTAATATTAGGTCTTCGGATAAAGCGTTATAAATTGTGTTGCGGTAATCAACGGTTCAGGCAAGTTTGTTTTACTTAACTCTACTAAGAGTGTTTCATTCGGATATGCTTATGGTTAATCATTGCTGATTGCCATGTATAATTTGTACTCTGTACATATTGCATGTATAAGTCAGGTATGAAAAGCTGATCACCTTCATTACCAGTTGGTTTCAGATATATTTGTTCATGTATAATACTTGTTCAGTCATAAACTTGTTCCTGCTAATTCACAATTATATTGTTGAATTATAGCCAGCTTGTTATTCAGACTCTTTCAATCATGATATATCGTTATATTGTTGAAATTAAACTTGTTGGGCAATCCTTATGCTCACCCTTGCTATATCATGATAAAACATTGCAGATTAAGGCGAATGCGTCAGATACAAGGAAAGGTTAAAGACAGTTCCAACGTTAGGATATGTGTGCAGCTAAATTGTATAAGTATTGTATGTTAATAATGTTATATGTTAGAAAAGTTATGAATTATGTATTAAGTTAAGGTTACTCGACCTTGGGGAATAGTGAGTATATGTATTGTATAAACAATTTATGTTTATATCTTCCGCAAATAGCAATAGTTGTATAGAATGATCGAACTGGATCCGAGGTGATTTGAGACCTGGATTCGAGGCCCTCACAATAAACATATCGGATATAAAATTCAAGCTCATCAAACATAGTTCAACACACAGTTCATATATATAAGTATATATATACGAAAGCAAATAAATGTTCTGGATATAAAATTCAGGCTCATCGAACAAAGTCCGATAATAGTTAATATATATAAATATAAATAAATATATATATATAGACTAACATTATCGAGTTATGTCTCGATTGAGCCTAGACTTCAGTCTGGAGCGTTTACTGCTTTAATATATATATATATATATATATATATATATATATATATATATATATATATATATATATACAAACTGAAATAAAAACACGGACTAAAGTCTTTAAAGGCTTTAAAGTGTGTGAGAAGGCTTACAGTGGGCTGCCAAAGAAGACTTCTATATCTTTAAAGTGGATGAACACTAGCTTCTGCCGATACAAAAGTAGCTATACATGAGCTCACAAGTGTTTAAAATGAGAAAGCACTCAGTTTGGGGTGTGTACAGAGCAAATTAGGTAGGGCTTCCTCGCCGTTTTCTCTTACAAAATGGCCACCCCAAGCCCTCTATTTATAGAGGGTGGAGCCGAATGTGTACTTGCGGCTGGGCCGCATGTGTACCAGAGGCTGCCCGGGATGCCCCGGGCATCGTGGGTCCCGCCGTCTCGAAGTACGTGCAATTAGGCAACGTGATGTCCGCTCAAACTTTCAGAATTACAATCCGGGCATCCGATTGAGGTATATAGGACCTATTTCGGACCGCTGTTATAGAGAGTTACGCAATGACATGAGACTAGAGGTTGTACGAAGTCATAAAGATGGGACGATGCCCTCCGGTCTTCAGCTTCAAATTCTATCTGTTATCCTGCGTAATAGTAACTCGGGATTAGTTCTTCTGAGCTTTTGTGGGACATTGATGTGTAGAAATGTATGTTTAAAATGTTGAGACGGCGTGATGTGGCGTCAAGTTGGCAAGATGACGACTTTGCCCCTCACCGGGGTTATCTCCGGTTTGGGGCTGATAAAGCAGACGTTGCTCAGGGTTATCGCTGAGATTGGACTGCTGCAAATGTTGAAGGTCCTCAGTGTCATCTCTGAGGTGTGCCTGTCTTATACTGAGTGCGTCGGTGTGAGCGCCGAGGTTGAAGCTGATGGCATGCATTTGAAACAAGCATTTTCGGGGTTATCTCCGGAACTGCCACTACCTTCCTTGGGGTTATATCCAAGGTTGGAATATGCTATTCCCAGTGTTGGGACTGAAACGGAACATCTCGGGGTTATCTTCGGGATGAAACGGTCTTCTCCGGTTTGTGTTCCGGTATTGTAACTGCAGGCCTTGGGGTTATCTCCGAGATTGGAATTGTTACTCCTGGTGTGTGTTTCGGGGTTGAGGCTGTTACTCCCAGTGGTATCTGGGGTCGAGCTGTTCCTCCCGGTGGTATCCGAAATGGATATGAACAGTCTTAACTACAAGAAATTGGGGCTCTTGCGAAGAAAAATTTGTGAATGAATTATTTCCTTCACAAATAAATCATTTTTGTGAAGAATTAGTGAAGGAAAAAAATTATGTGACAGAAATCAATTAGCGAAAGAAATTTCTTTCACAAATTAATTTTTATCCTTCGCAAATTTAAGATAGTAAAATAATAATTGGCGCCTATTTTTTGTTGAAAATTGTGAACAAAATTTTATTGCGATAGTTATTTTGTGAGAGAAAATTTTTTATTACTTTGCTCGAAGTAAATCTCAGAAAATCAACGGCCAAGGATATTTCCTTCACGAATCTTAAAAAAAATCATTCGCTAATTAATTTTTCCCTTTCATATTTCCTCCCCCATTTCTTTTCTGCGACATCTTCATCTCCCCCCATTTCTTTGTTGCGACATCTAGACACCTAGAGGTTCCTCCTCCCGTTTCCCCCACCCCATTTTCGACTTTCCCCATTTTGGCGGCTACAACACGGCAACGTACGCGGCTGCTCAGAGCGACGACACAGGGGCGAGCTTAGTTGGGAGTGGAGGTGAGGGGTGTGGCTGCACGGCGAGCGCACAGTTGTTGCTGTCAACGGACAACTCCCTCTTCTTCTTTATATACTTCTTCTCTTCTACCTCTCTTCTCCTTCTCTTACTTCAATCTCTCATCCATCTTCCCTTTCTTTATGATTTCCTCAAATTGTAAGGTTAGGGTTTGGTTTTTACCCCCAAATTTTATTTTTTTAGTTTTATAATTGTTTTAAAACTTATTTTTGTTTATAATGTGGCTGCCCTGATCCATAGCTTCTTGCGTGACTGCCTTGATTTTCCCAAATTACAGCTCCTTGTGTGGTTAGCCTCTTCCTTGTGCGGCAATATTTTCCCAAATCTGCTTCTGGTTCTACTTCCAGACTTTATTCCGCTATTTCTTCCTCTGCTCCTCCTACTGCTGCTAGACCCAGGGTTCCTCAATCCTCCAAAAAAGGTATTCTCTACATCTCTCCCTCTCTTGTATATTTTGTACTAGCTAGACATGCATATATATTTATATATATGTATTATATATATATGTGTGTGTGTGTGTGTGTGTGTGGTCATAACATTGCTCAAATTACTTTTCAAAGCTGAACAATTGAAGGTAAATTAGACATATGAAGGAAATAGAGACTTGACCCCACTAAAATGATAGACTTTATGTTTAAAATGGAATGAAACAGTTGTGGGATTAGTTCTATACCTGTACCATGATTGTTTTTGCACCTAAGTTAGTTACTTGAGAATAAGGTGCCAACAAATATCTTTGTAGGATTTCGAGTATCTATTTATATACAGAGCTGACATTTGCAATATGATTCCCAATAAACAACTTTTTCATGAGAATTTGAGTATATATGTAACCAATCTTAATTAAGACAATTTCACGTGAAGAAGGTCTCTTTAAAATTTCATGTTTTTTTTTATGATTATGATGTATATGGTATTTACAACTTTAGAGGAGATTATTGACAGCCTCCGCCCTTAACTTGCTTATAGGTGGAGAAGCTTATGCAAGTACTGTGGATGAAGCAACTTTTTGGTATGATTTTTCTCTTAATCTTTGGCAATTGAAAAGAACATAAAGGTTTACGTTCTCGCATGGATATGTATTTGAAGCCTTAGGAATTTTTTTCCAAAACTAAAGATACTACCATTGTGAAATGTGAACTCTCTCTTAAATCAACTTATTGTGTTATGCACTAAGGAAATAATTGTTGTATTGCCTTATCAATCGTTGATTATAGACTGCATAGAATAACAGATATACATTTTAGCCTTATGACAATGAGTCTTAAAATTGAGGACATTAACTTCCTGAATTTCTTCTAGAATTTCATTTCATTATCTTAATTAAACTTGCCTGAAAAAAAAAGAGAAAAGGCAGGACATCTTTAATTTATCCGCTGAGATGAGTTGTTGTGAAAGCATTTTACTGAAGTGCTTCCAAATATGAGCTCCTATCTTTTTTTTTAACTCATTGAATTTATAAATTCGATCCTAGAAGTGAAAAATATGCTTAAAACTTTGAAGAGATTAGTGAACATTGTCTGAGGTACTTTTTTCATAATTGTTTCCTGTCTAGTACACAAGGCAACATGGTTGTATAATTTTCTTCAAGCTTTCAAAACCCATGATTTGGTACTTACATAGATCAATTTCACCAGCAAGAAGGCCCATGATTTGGTTGTTTTAATTTTCTTGTTTTCCTCTACAATTTTTATGGTTATATAATTTGTAATGAAATTTAAGTTGGGCATTGTTTTAGGTGTATTTGGGCTTTGGGGTTGATGAGTGAGGATTATAATCACCTCGTGTTTGAACTTTATCAAAATTATATTGTCTTTGTGCGTGTACGTATGATAAAAAGTAGAAACACATTTTCTAGAGAGATTTGTTTGTCTTATATGAATTTTTTCTTGTTATTCATGCTATCGTGCCACTTCCAACCCCTCCAAGAAAGCATTTTTCTATGTTTTGACAATAGATTTTATATTCATATTCCATTCAAATGGTGTTGTAAACATTGAAATTGAATAAGGAGAAATAAAAAATAAGATCAGTTGATGTAAGGTGATAGTCAATGCTTTTGGCTTGATATATTCACACTGGGAACGTATGAGAGTATATGCCAAATAAGTTAATATTGCAGGCAATCACTATTGTATGTCAGTACTTGTTACTTTTTGCTTTTGGGCATACTCCTGGCATATGTAATACTTATATATAATGTATGTGTCAATGGAATCACAGAAATTCACACAAAAATTTTCTTGAGGTACACTGATTTATTTCAAAATTTATAGCAAAAAAGTCTCAAAGGGTAATACTATATTAATTCAGTGAAGGGATATGATTCCATAATGATCAGCCTCACCTTGTTTTTTAAAATATATTATCATACTCTTGTTGCTGAAACTGCAGGCTTCTAAGATAGCTTCAAAATCAACCATAAGCTTGAAACTCCTTGTGGATAACACCTCTAAAAGAGTAAAATAACTGCCAAACATGATGAAGAAGCAACTTTTTCCTTTGGGGCAGAATTTTCTTAATGCAGATCCTTTGGCATTACGACTATTAGAAAGGCTACTTGCTTTTGATCCAAAAGATCGGCCAACTGCTGAAGATGTTTGTCATGGCATACTAGATACATCTATCCTTAGCCATATCTACAAGTACTGAGAGTCGTTATCATTTTTGATACTTTTCTATACTAATATTTTTTGGATTGTAGTTCGATAAGTGTTCAACATTATATTATGTCCTTCATGTAATCAGGCACTGGTGGATCCTTACTTCAAGGGACTTGCCAAAGTCGATAGAGAACCGTCTTAGCAGCAAATTTCAAAGGTGGAGTTTGAATTCGAGAGGTGAAGGGTTACAAAGGAAGATGTTCGGGAATTAATTTTCCGTGAGACACTTGAATACCATCCTCAATTGCTCAAAGATTATATTAATGGAACAGAAAGAACCAATTTTCTTTATCCAAGGTTATGATGCTTTTAGTTATTTCTCATGGATAAATTCTCTCATCGTTTAATTATATGTATGCTAACTTCTCCTTATTTGTTTGGTATTATTGTATATATTTATGTAGTGTTGTGGACCAGTTCAGGAAATAGCTTGCTCATCTTGAAGAAAATAGTGGTAAAAGTGGGCCGGTGATTCCGCTCGAAAGAAAGCATGTATCTCTCCCTAGGTAGATCTAAATGTGTGTACCTTTTTCTTTTTTAAGGTGAAGTGGAGTGAAGGTGCTGGTTGATGTCCAGGTTTTGGGTTGAATTCCTTTGATGGTACACGTTTTAAATCAGTTTATTTTACAAGGCAATGCAAGGACTGAACGTAAATAGTGCATGGCAGATTGGCAGTCCATGATGGGTGCATAGATGGTGAATAGTTTAGTCTTGACTTTTGAGTCCCTTAAAAAAAAGATGTGGGTTTGAGTGACATAAGCTGCCGTGTTTTTGACCCATATTAATCCACAAATTAGTCTATTTTGTGCTTATCTCGCTAATTAGCAAGTTAAGTGTGGTTCATTGCCTTTTATACTGAATTTGGTCACCATCGTTGAATGTATGATAGAGTGGTGGATCAGCTTATAGTGGCAGAATCGTCCAGTCAAGTTATACACATTTGTTCCTAGTTCGCCTTAAAAGCTTTTTCTTTCAGAGAATAGCAACTAAAATTTCTACTCATACTATGGTGTGAATCAAGAGATGTGGCACTGAGTTTCATAGGGAAAAAATGATGTAAAGCTATGGTTGTCTGGTCTTGCTCATTAGTCTAGTTTTCAGAGTTTAACCTACTTTTTTAACAGACTTGTAGCCTTTTTGTTTGTTCCGTACTTTTTCAGTATTGAAATTTCCGTTTTCATTAGCTTTTGACTATTGAGTTCTTGTTCCTAGTGATTTTCTGATTAATTTTGTTCCATTGATCTTTGCAGGTGTACAATTGTACATTCAAATACGATCCCTCTTAAAGAGCAGCTGCATGCTGCCACATTGAAAGATTGGCAACTTACAGAAGATGCATGCAATTAAGCACTCCAGAGATGGAGATGGTATTTCCTGGCTGTCTGTCCGAAACCTCACATGCACCACAACAGATTACACTGGGTATTCTAAACTTGTTTTAAAAGTAATTATGGTTTGTGCTGTTGAAGTTGTTAATTTTAGCTAAATGTACACGGTTGTTTGCTATTCAGCTAAACCAGGAAGAGTTGTGGGGCCACTCCCACCTTTTGAGAATGGAAATCTCATTAAACAAGCATATGATCCTAGGAAGTCTAGAACGCTGGTGAGAAATGCAGTCATCCCTCCACAGGTTGGTCATCCGGTATACTGCCACCGACGGAACGGCACAGTTAAGCAAGAAAGATCTATGGAGATGGAGAAGGACTCGTCTTTACAAGCTAAACAAGTCCCTTAATGTGGCATGACTGCCAAACTTGCAGAGGTAGGGAAGGATTTCGTGGACTTTTTATTTGGGCTATTGCAGAGGTAGGGAAGGATTTCGTGGATCTAACATGACATACTTTATTCCTTCTGTTGATTGTTATTCTTTCAGTTTTCTTATTTTAGATAATAAATTTTGTAGGTACTATGGTCTTTGAGAGACCAACATACAATAATTGTGACTCGAGTATTATCTATTTATATGTGAAGTATTGATTTTATTAGCTCTTTATACATTGACTTATCAATTAGTTTGAAATAAGTATGACAATATTTATATTTACTTAAAAATTAAATTTAATATTTCTTATAGATAATAATAATAATAAATATAAAATTATTGATTTGAAAATTAATTATAATTTCAAATGAATTTTTCTTATTTAGCAATTAATTTTTTATTTATAAATTTATAATTTGATAAGGATTATTTCTCTCACTAATTTGAAGATATATTTTCAATTTATAATTAGTTAAGGAAAATTTTCTCCCGTTAAATAAATTTGTTCTTCACAATATATTATTTGTGAGGGAATAATGTTATTCACTAATTTCAAATAGTCCTTCTTAAAATATTATTTGTGAAGGAAACTAATCTTTCACCTAATAATAATATTCTATTACTAAATATAATTTGTGAATAAAAAAGTTATTCACAATATGTCCTTCATAAAAAACATTTAGTTACTACTTAGCGAAGGATACCCAATTGCGAGGAGGTTTAATGCGAGCACACGTGTGAAGGAAATATTTCTTCGCAATATATCACTTGTGAGTGATATAGGACCTCTAGTGAAGGATTTGTTAGAGGCTATTTTTGGTGTAGTTTTTAGGGTTTCCTCTTGAAAGACGAATAGTGCTCCTGTGATGTCAGATATGCAGAAAAATTTCGAGTGTCTACAACACCTATAGCGACGGTTCTGTCGCTATAGGCCCTCTTTAGTGACACTTAATTCCTGAAAATTAATTATTTTAATAAATAAATAGAGAAAATTAGTTTATAATTATTAAAAATACAAAATAAATTTCTAAAAATTATTTTAAAGCCTAAAATGGGTTTTTAATAATTTTAAATATATTTCATTAATATTTAATATTTTTAGAATATTATTGGTATTTAATTTATTTAATTATTATATTAAATAAATTACTTTAAATGATTTTAATACTTGAAAAATTATTTAAAATTATAATAATGTGTTAGAAAATATTTTAAGCTATTTTTAATAACTTTTGATATTTTGTGATGAATTTCATTAATAAATTAATATTAATGGTAATGGATTTATTTAATGAATATATTAAATAAATTATGAAAAAATAGAATTAATGATTTAAAAATCATATAAAAATGATTTAAGGGTTAGAAAAATATTTTAAGTTATAAAATATAACTTTTGATATTTTGCTATGAAAATATTAATATTTTAATATTAATGTCAATTACTGGATAATGGATTTAAATGTTTAAAAATCATTTAAATGAGAAATTAAGATATTAAAAATACTTTGAAATACTATAAATATATTATAGTATTATGTTGAGAATTTCATTAATATTTGGTATTAAATAAATATTAATGATAAGAGAATAAGGTGATATTTATATTATATAAATACGATATAAGTGATTGAAAAATTATGATAAAATGGTAATAATTACTTAAAAATTATTACGAGACTTTGAAAAATATTTTGACTGATAATAAAATTATCTACGTTAATTGTTAAGTGTTTAGACCGAGTCTTAGTGATATTAGGCTCGAGAATTATCCGATTAGACCGTCAGGATGTTAGAATGGTGTCAGATTCAACTCAGACTGAAATAGTTTGACTTGATACCGAGTCTTAAGTAGTTTGTGGACTGATAGGGTTATGTCTTATGTGTTTAGGATTATTTTATAAATATATTTATAACAGTATTATCTTGTGATGATATTATTCTAATGTGGGGATCTATATTACTAATATTAGGTCTTCAGATAAAGCGATATAAACTGTGTAGCAGTAGTCGGTGATACAGGCAAGTTCCTAACCTTGAACTTCTAATT
Source organism: Panax notoginseng (assembly GCA_016801055.1). Lineage (NCBI taxonomy): Eukaryota > Viridiplantae > Streptophyta > Magnoliopsida > Apiales > Araliaceae > Panax > Panax notoginseng. The sequence continues at coordinate 82,489,033 of CM029023.1, forward strand.
ATTGTGCAAGTTTTCTCTAACTCGACCTCGAGTTGTTCTTTCAATTATACTTATGGCTAATCATTGCTGATTACCATGTCTATGAATTGTTGAATAGCTTTCTGTGCAAATAATGCATGTGTTCATCATGTATGAAAGACTGATCACCTTCATTACTATCTAGTCCAGTTATAATGTTCATGTTCTTTCTTGACCATTCAATTCCTATTGACTTGGTCGTTCAGTTATAAAAATTTGTTCATGCTAGTTCACAAATATATTGTGGAATGTTAGCCAGCTATTATTCAAATTCTTTCAATCATGATATATCCTCAAATAAATTTAAACTTGTTAGGCAAACTTGTATCATGATAAACATTGCAGATTGAGACGAATACGTCGGATACAGAAAAAGACAAAGACAAGTCCAGCTTTGGATTTTATGTGCAGATAAAGTTTGTAACAGTATTGTAGGTTCATGACAATGCAAGTCAAATAGGTTATGAAATGTGTATAAGTTACAGTTACTTGACTTTGGGAATTAATGTGTAAAGTTTAATGTATAAATAATTTATGTTTATATCTTCCGCAAATAGTATAGAAATAGTATACCAGATCGGTGGTGATTAGGACCCGGATTTGGGGCTTTTACACAAGACAGCACATCGGATAGAATTTAAAGACTTGAAGAACTGGTCATGGACCCATCTTCCAAGCTTCGTACAGCCTCTAATCCCATGTCATTGTGTAGCCCTCGACAATAGCATTCTGGAAAGGTACATCACGCCTTTATCGTATGCCCGGATTGAAAGTTATGAAGGTTCGAGCGGACAACGCGTATCCAAAATGTACGTACTTTGAGACGACGGGACCCGCATGGCCCGGGGAACCCCAAGCAGTCGCAGGTAGACCCGCGGTCATCGGGTCTTTAAATATGAGCTCTTGGCAACTCATTTGAAAAAAAAGAGAAAAAGGAGAGAAAACTCTGTCCATTTCAGCCTATAAACACTTCTAGAGTGCTCTAAACTGAGTGATTCTTCTTTCTAAACACTTGTAAGCTCGTGTTTTGTTACATACTAAAGTTTAACCTGTAGAAACCGAGGTTTTAGTCATCAAAAGCTATCTGAAGTCTTCTTGGTAGCCCACTGTAAGATTTTTCAGGTTTTTAAGCTTTTTATTACTTCTATATATTTATATCTACTAACGTTGAGAGTCACATTGTGTGGGTATGCCCGGATCGTCGATCCGTGGCTTTTTACTACTTATATATATATATATATATATATATATATATATATATATATATATATATTATTATTATTATTATTATTATTATTATCGAACTCTGTTCGATTGAGCCTGAATATAACATCTGATGCGTTTACAACTTATATATATATATATATATATATATATATATATACACACACACACACACACACACACACACACACACACTTATATATATACTTACCGCTTTTATGTAAATATTTGTTTTACTGCTTTCATAATATAGATATTTAATCTTTCAGCCTGCGAGCTAGATTTGCCTAAATTTGGCTATTTCTCACTTTAATAGGTTCATGGTGACTAAACTAGAACCGTTGAAGCTGGAATGGTTTAGATTTACTCAAATCTAGTTCTTTTTCTAGCTTTTGTACATATTACTTTCTCATGTGAGCCTAGGAATCATGTGATCACAGATTCAGCTTCTGAATCTAGATTCGGTTCCCGTGATGAACATTTTGTAGCTGCAGCCTGCTTGTAAATTATCTACGGTGTCTGAATTTTCTTAGATGACTCTCATGCCCACAAGGAGTTCGGCACTGCTATGTATCTTATTTTCTCGAAAATACCTCGCATCTCGAAAATAAAAGCAATCAAGCCGAACATTTAATAAAATGGAAGTATCAAAGGCCTCAATTACTATTAAGCACACGGGTTTGAAAAACCTGTTTTACAAAACATCACTGCTATATCTTGTTAAAATTGAACTTTTATACAAAAGTCAAACCCTTTGTATATAGGTGCAAACGAGGCATATCACTACTTTCAAACAATTGCACATAGATCTAATAAACACACACACACATTCACAGATAAAAGTTTAATGAAAAGTGACGGTAACCGTGTTATCACGGAAGTCGGGGGTGCCTAACACCTTCCCTCCGCTTAATCAAGCCCCCGGACCCTAACGAATTTCGATTTTGCAGACCAGTTAAACAGTGTCACATCACTAGGTCTTTATGCAAACTTTTTCTCGGTTAAGTTGGTGCAACCATTTAAAATTACCAATTGGGGACTCTCACAGTCAAATCATCGACATATACATGTCGGACCTTTTCAAACTTATTATTTCAAACAAATCTCATCAAACAAATATCACCTAACATGAGAACACCAAAAGATAAGAACAGAAAGGGACAAATAAAAATCCCGACGTCGACAGGTGGCGACTCTGCTGGGGACTCCAATAAGAGGGCTTAAGGCGCTATTCAAGCTTTTCAAAAACTTTTATCTACTTATGTGTGAATGCTGCGTTTACATTTGAATGAATGTGTACTCATGCTTTATTTACTGCACTTAGTGCTTCGCACCATATCTGCCTGTGATATTAGTGTTTCACATATGTCATCATTTTCATACAGTGAGACGCGATGTATATGAATGTATGTTGTGTGATTCCTCCATCAGGAGGCTAACCCGTCGGTGTTTGATTACTAGACTCGTCGGGAGACTAATTCCACGAGGCTCAGGAAAGGTACCACCCAGATTCGCTCCAGTTGAAAGATCGGATTAACTTCCCATCGAGTAAATTGTGATGATCTGGGGACCTTCATGCAGAAAAGCTGCAAGAGTAGCCTAAGATAGGCCAGCCTCTGATAAACCAAACACGGAGGGAAGTCTCTTCATACCTTCCCATTTCAATTACCTGTAATTTTAATTACTTATAATTTCATTTCCATGTCAATCTCAATATAATGGAAAATATAAAGGAGTATGTGAACATGCATTCCTTTTTCATATCAAGACCTGTCATGCTATCTTGTCATCAAAACGACTGACATCCGTTTTGCAGGAAAACCTTAAAACACTCCTAAAAAACGGACACATTACATAGCATGTAACATTTCCCCATTTTCCCAGACTAAACTACATAGTCTTTTTGTAGGGAAAAGATTGGTCCCGTTACCCATTCAAAGTCCAAAAAGGCACTTAGCCCACAGTCAGACATGGCTACAAGTGCCCATCCTGATCCTACTCCTTTCTCTCGCGAGGAGTTCGAAGGTGTAAGACCCCAATTTTTCATAAATGAAATTGAATTTCCTCTATTTTTTATTTTGAAATAGTAAGGGTGATTTGGTTAATGTGGTAAGTTATGAGTAAAATGCGCAAATATCTTAAATAAGCTAGTGGTTATAAAATATTCTTGTTGTCGGGGAATATTCGTTTGGTCGTGGAATATTCTTACTGTCGGGGAATATTCGTACGATGGCGCAGCCTTGTGTGGACCCCATAATGGAAAGCGATTGGATGAAGAAAACGACAAGTATGAGTTTTTTTTTATAAAAAACGGCATAGTTGTTACCGTTAACACTGTTGGAATACCCGGTGGTTAAAACATAGTAATACGCGGTGTTGCACAATAGCACACGGTATTACACCAATTATTGATTCTTACGTAAGAAGGCACTACTCAATAATTGTTACAGTAATTACTGTTCAATATTTTATTTTATTGATTCAATAATTATTGCGTTGATATTTTATATTATTGTTGTTTCAATAATTGTCACTGCACAGTATTTTCATTATCAGATCAATAAATTATATTATTTTAATAATATTATTAGATTGCATTATTGGCAATGTCTAGAAAGTTCTGTCTAAGGAGAGGTTTGGTCACCTTTGCGCGCCAGTAAAGAGAAATCCTTATTGAAAAGCCCCATCTTTCCTGAGAACGGCCTGGTTGTCAGTATTGTGATTCTGTAATAATATTTGTGAATAATTAATTATTGATTTATATGATAAGGGAAATATTTATGTGGATATAAATGGAGAAATTTTTAAAAAAGTGACAATTGTTGAAAATTGATATTTTATCTTTTCTGATAAAATAATTTATTTAAATATATTATTATATTATTAATATAATAATATAATAATATATTTTTACGATGAATGTGTGATATATGAATAAATGAGGAGGAAGAGTATTTTTGTTGCAATAAATGATAAAAACATATTAAACATGTCGGTGGGCCCAATTTTTGATTGAAATTTGATTATAGCTTATAAAATCGTTTGTATGTGGATTTCAGTCAATTTCTGCTTGGAATTTGAAAAAACTTAAACTTTCAAAGTTGTAGAGAATTGAATTTTCTATGGAATGGACGATTTGAATTTTTCTGATAAAATGTCTATTTATTATGAATTATTGAAGTTCCAGAATAATTGATTTTTGAAGTTTTAGTTACTTTTTTTAAGAAAAACGTTTTTATTGTTTTGGTGGGCCCCACAAGTGTTGTAAACATGCTAATTTCATATGTCAAGAGGTGGGCGTGAAATTTTTTATAATATATTAATATTTTATTAAATTTTCTGCTTTGGTGTTCTAAGCATTTTCCTATAAATATGGTGCTTAGGTTAGAATTGAAAATCACACCAGAAACTAAAGTTTTCTCTCTCTATATTATCGAGCGTATTCTTGTGAGTATTTTGATACTTTGAGTGTTGCTATACGGTGCAAGTTCCTTTAGTACTATATCCAGTATTCCAGTCAAAAGTACTGTCCTTTTGAGGTAAGGGATGTTATTTTTTTAAATGATATTATTTCTTTCAATATCGTTATGCCGGAATATTGGTAAGATTTTTCTTGTAAAATTCTTGTCTTTTTGTGTTGGGGTTACTATTCATGTATACGGCACTATTCACGAATACGACACTATTTACCGAAAAACAAAATTTTCTCTTCTTTGTCCCAGATGTCTATTTTTGTTACTATCTTTGATTGTATCCATGTTTTGATCTTTATTCTTGAGTTTTACTCCACTATGGTATGTTATGGGGTATTTTTGTATATGGATAATCGACGTACGAATCCTTAATATTTGTTCTTTTGTTTCACTTGATTCGTTTTCTTTAAAATATTTTTCATCATCCTCAGTCCTAAATGATGATATTACTTAATATCTCTGGCCTGTAGTGCAAAGATGAATGATTAACTGATGAATATCTTTGGCCCGTAGTGCGAAGATGAACAGGTGTTTAGATGAACATGACCAACTGGTGATACAAATGAATATCTTTGGCCTGTAGTGCAAAGATGAATATTTGATTCAAGATGTATATTGACTGATGTTACATGGATAAAATATTGATGATGGACTTTTAAATCTTAGAAGGTAGTAGAATTCATTCTCTACTTAACTCTTCTAATGGATTGTTGTTTTCGCTACAGTTGTTGATCTAAAATTTGTTGTCTATTATATTCTATTAGATTTTTTCCTGTTGAAGACTAACGATAATTTGTTCTATATTATCTTAGTCATAATATTCTTTACTGGGTTAATTGAGCTCATCCTTTTCTTTTTTGTTCCATTTTTCTTCTCAAGAGGCAAGAACGTAGCGAGTACTAGTCGGGATATGGAATGATAGTTCTAGAAAGTTGTTTTAGTAGTCCTCAGCATTTTTATAAAATAATGTATCAATAATTGTAATGAGGACTTATTTGAGTGTGGATATTGTCTAGAAGACAATATTTGTATTGAAACTCATAGTTTATGTGTTGTCGTATTTTGCACGACAATTGAATTAATAAAGTTATAGTTGTTTCTGTACCATATTTTGGCGACTCAGAATGGGTGATGTATACCTGTTTTGGGGGCGACATAGAAGGATTGAGGAATTAAATAATAGAGTTGGTTGTTCTCCTGAAAGAACTAAACAAATCAACTCAGGGTCCACAAATATCCATCCAAACAGAAAGCCTCTGCATAGGGAGGAATCCAGGGTCCGGACAGAGAAGTCCCAGCACCTGAGTCTCATAATGAGAAGTCCAACAAAATCCCTAAAATCACCTATCTTAAAGAAGATCAAGACACCGGTGATATTCGGAAGAAGGTTCTACAAATATAAGAGACCATTCGGTCCATCAAAGGGATTGAAACGCATGGAAGTGTTTCATACTCAGACCTTTGCATCTTCCTCGGGGTTCATTTTTTGGAGAAATTCAAGACTCCCGATTTCGAGAAATATGACGGATTAGGAGATCCTTATACCCACTTAAAAGTGTTCATTAGAGAACTCGGATCCTACGCCGAGAATGAAAAGCTGAGAATGGAGCTATTTCAGAAAAGTCTAACTGAAACAGCCAGAGCATGGTACACCAGATAGGATAACTCCAAAATTCACAGCTGGGAGGAGTTAGCCCATGCTTTCCTCAGTCAATACAACTTTCAAACTCAGATGGCTCCAGACCGGTATCAAATTACCAGAGTCAAAAAGCAAGTTAATAAGTCATTCAGAGAGTATACCCAAAGTTGGAGGCGTCTGGCTGCTCAAGTAATCCCATCCATGACAAAGACTGAGATGGTGATGACCTTCATAGATATTCAAGAAACTCCATTTTATGAGAGGGTCCTAGCTGGAATAGGAAAACCATTCTTAGAAATGATTAAGCACGGAGAATTGGCAGAAATGGGATTAAAGTCTGGGAAGATTCAAGACCCTGCCGCTTTAAAAGTTGTAGCTGAGCATATCCAATCTTGAAGTTATGGGAACAACCCCCGGAGGGTCCATAAGAAGAAAGAAGAGGATTTTTCCTTGATACTACAAGGGCAAACACAAAAAGGCAATCAAAACTTGCATATTCAAAGGAGAAACTACTCCCCTTTTCAAGCACAGTCCTCAAATCCTCCCTTGCCAAAGAGTGGAGAAGTCAGACGCGCAAGCGTGTTCACACCCTTAGGGGACTCACTCGAAAACATTTTCAAACTTCTGACAGCTCAGAAGAAAATCACTCATCTCCTTCCACCAGCCAATCCAAGTAGAAAGGGCTTCAACATAATCAAGAAGTGTGCTTACCATTCTGGAGCTCCAGGCCACGACACTCAGGATTGTTGGGCCGTCAAGCATAAAATCCAGGACTTAATAGACAGTGGTGAGATCGTGGTAACCAAACCCGAACAACCACACGTTCAAGACAACCCTATCTGTCAACATAAGGAAGAGAATGTTAACATGATCAACAGAGGAGGTGGAGAAAGCTCCAAGTACCTCAAATTTATGGGTGGTTCTCCCCAAACCAGCAAAGATAATTCCAATAAATGGGATTATTCAGAATTTCAGTTCATGATGGAATGGGAGTTAAAGTCTCTTACCACATAGGTCAATCAACTGGCAGAACTGGTGATACACCAACACCAAGTCACACGACAGTTGTTTAGTTAGGAGCACACTAGTCTCCTCTCTCTTATCTCTAAGATTCCATTATTCACTCAAAAAAGTGAAACCTTGGAGGAGAAGCTTTCTAGAAAAGTAAGAGCTCAAGCCTGTCGGGACTTTGCCAACAAAAGGGAGTTCACCTATTTAGGCCAACCGATGGAAGAAGTTTTGCAGATGCTGATCAATGAAGGAAAAATCACAGCACTGCTACCTCCAGTCAACCCACGCTAAAAAAGATTTGATGCTACTGGAGTATGTCAATACCACTCCCATTCTCGGGATCACAACACTGAAGAATGCTGGACACTCTGCCATCTCATACAAAATATGATTTACAATGGTGACCTGCAAATGGCAGACGATGACACCGCATCACTTGAGAGTGGACATACATTTCCTCTAAGATCACAAAGATGGAAGGAAATCATAGCAGTTATATCCTCTGAGGGAGATTTGGTTGCCACATCATTTGCAATTCAACCCATCAAGCTTAAAGGAGTTGAAAACTCTTTGAAGGTGGCTGAACCATCACCACTCATATTGTCATTCAGGCCACAACATCTTATCATCAGCCTTAAGAAAGTCCCATGGAAATATGGGGAGGTTGAAGGATCAACATCAAGCACAACTGTTGCGATATCTAAGGAAAATACATTATATCTTCCTCAACGAGTGATGAAGCCAGTCATCAGATCTAAGGGGAAAGTGCCCAAGGAAAAAATTGAAGAATTCCTCCGCCAGATGGGACACAATGAAGCCAAGGTGGTGCAAGCTTGAAAGAAACACCTCAACAGATATCTATTCTGGACTTGGTTTTCTCTTTGGAAGATCACCGGAAGGTCTTACTGAAGATATTGGAAGAAGCCCACTTGCCTAAAATAGTGGATGTAGAAAAATTCCATCATCTGGTAGATCACATCTTTAACAACAATGTGATATTCTTCACCAATGATGACATACCTCCCGAAGGGACGGGTCATTACAAACCACTGCACGTAGCAGTGATGTCTTCCGGATATATGGTCGGAGGTTGCTAATAGATGGAGGATCATCCCTAAACATCTGCCCTTATCCCACATTGGAAAGAATGAAGATCAATCTCAACGGGATTCGAAGCAGCCACATAATCATCAAAGCTTTTGATGGATCTCGACGAAATGCTGTCGGAGAGATTGAATTACCCATGCAAAATCGGTCCACATACATTCTATATATCCTTCTAAGTGCTCAAAATCACTACAAGATATAATCCACTGTTGGGAAGACCTTGGATCCATATGGCGGGAGCCATCCCATCCACTCTTCATCAACAGCTCAAGTATATCATCAATAGTAATTTGGTCACTGCCATTGCTGAGCCAGAGTATCATGTCCAAAGTGATATACCTCTCACCTGTTTCAATGAAGAAGTTGAGCCTGTCAGCTTTCAAGCCCTTGAGGTGAGCAACACTCACTATCAACCCATTGGGTCTCCAGCTCTGAAACCCAGAGTTTTTGCCGAGGTAATGTCGGCCAGTCAAGAAATAATATCATTGGGTTTCCAACTAGGACAATCATCAAGGAATCAAGTGACCAATTCAAGTTCCTAGCCAGACAGGGAAGGCCGAACTAGGCTACTCCTCTGGGTCCATTCACAGGAACCCACACAAGCATACACCGGTTCCTTCATCTACAAGGTTGTTGCCTAAACCTACAGATGTAGATTCTGTACAGTTTCTACGGACAATTCCTGTCTCTGTGGCAGGTATGTTGTTTCCTAAGCCGATACCGGTTAATGGGAAAGAAGTCCTGATTCCAGACCCAGACATAGAGGAAAAGAATCAAAAGCACAAACAAGACATTAAGAGACAGTTATCGAAGATGTACTTCCTGGCGCATACCTAGGGTATGGACAAGGATATCTTAGATAATGACTGCTCAGATGTCATGGTCATCATTTAATAGAAGGAGGATGGTAACAACCCCTTCATCACAGCTGTCCACCAGGACTGGGCCCTAGGCAATTGGAGCAGCACTCCTTGTATTTGCCAAAAAGGGTAAAAAGGGCAGAAAATCCCTCTGCCCTGTAGATAGCAATAACTGCTTACTTTTGTTGCATAGTATTAGAAGTTGTTTTTATCATGCCATTCTAACATTTGTATGATCAAACAGTTCATATATTAAGTGAAAGCATTTTATTTCAGGACTCTAAAGTTAGATTTTCCTAAACTTACTGATGGAGTGCCTATTCTTCACAAGGACTGTAACTTTGATGTAAAGTTAGACTCTGACTTGATGGAGATTGAACAAGAGGACTATGAGGTGCCTGAGGATATCAAAGAATGGGTCAAAGATAAACCTAAGCCAAATTTTGATCAAACCCTCCCTTTCAACTTTAGAACCTCAAAAAAACCCAAAATAAATCCAGATTGGCACGGACCTTACCCCTAGCCAAAGGAATGACATGGTTACTCTATTGACCCAATTCCAAGATGTGTTTGTATGGTCTCATGAAGACATGATCAGTTTGTCAACTGACATCGTCATTCATTGCCTACCCATCAAAGAGGGACTCAAGCCAATCAAACAAAAACTCAGGCGATTAAAACTTGAGTGGAGTTTGAAAGTCAGGGAAGAAATTGTGAAACAATTTCAAGCTGGCATCATCATGGTATCAACATACCCTGAGTGGCTATCTAGCATAGTCCCCGTACCTAAACTAGGAGGGAAGGTGCGAGTATGCATGGATTATAGGGATCTAAACAATGCTTGTTTCAAAGATAACTTTCCCGTACCATTCATCCACATACTCCTTGATAATATAGCTCAGTATGGCAAGCACTCCTTTGTTGACTGCTTTGCTGGGTATCATCAAATCATGGTTGCTGAAGAGGATCGTGAGAAGATAACATTCATCACTCCTTGGGGAACCTTTTGCTACTGACGGTTGTCATTCAGTCTCATCAATGCCGGAGCTACCTATCAGTGAGCCATGATGGCTCTTTTCCACGATCTAATACACAAAGAGATAGAAGTCTATGTGGATGACATCATTGTCAAATCCTGAAGGGAAGAAGACCGCATAGACCATCTCAAAAAGCTCTTTAACTGGTTGCGCAAGTACAACTTGAAGCTAAATCTGGCCAAGTGCACCTTCGACGTCAAGTCAGGAAAGTTGCTAGGGTTCCTCGTAAGCCAAAAAGGCATTGAGCTAGATCCTATAAAAACTTAAGCCATTATTGAGATGTCCATGCCCCAGACAGAGAGGGAAATATGTAGATTTTTGGGAAGAATCAATTTCATCACCCGATTCATCTCCCAACTCACAACAACCTATGAACCTGTCTTTAAGTTGCTAAGGAAGAACTACTCCAAGAAATGGAATGAAGAGTGTCAAAAAGCCTTCCTTTCCATCAAAGAGCAACTACTCAAAGCTCCTGTATTGGTACCTCCCAGGGATGGTGTTCCCCTATTTATGTACCTGTCAATCAATGACAATGCCATGGGCTTCATGCTGGGACAGAAAGATGATAGAGTCCAAGAAAGAGCTATCTATTACCTCAGTAAAAGATTCAATTTTAGTGAGCACAAGTACACCTTGATTAAGAAAACTTGTTGTGCTTTAGCATGGGCTTCCATGAGATTACATCATTATCTCCATGGTCACACAACCCATCTCATATCCCGCATGGATCCTCTCAAGTACGTGTTCAGCAAACCCATGTTAAATTATCGACTGTGCAAATGGAAGTTGATCCTCCAGCAATTTGACATCATCTACGTGACTCAAAAGTTAAGGAATTGCGGATCAACTGGCCGCCGCACCAGCCGGGAATTTCAAACCCTTGGAAACATACTTCCCCAATGAAGAGGTAATGACAATTCAGCAACACCATCAGGACAATACAACTCAATCATGAAAGATGTATTTTAATGGAGCTGTAAACATGGAAAGAGCTGGAGTTGGAGCAGTTCTAGTGTCCATTTCGGGAGAGCAGTATTCCGTTGCCATCAAACTGTAACTTGTCAACACCAACAACACAGCTTAGTATGAAGGATGCATAATGGGGTTGTAGCTAGCCCAATCCATGGGCGTCAAATGGTTGACTGTCTTTGGAGATTCCGAACTGGTAATTAGACAAACCACTAGGATCTATCATACCAAAGAATTACATTTGTTGCCTTACCATCGGCAAGTTATCTAGATGGCTTTGGAGTTTGAAGAAATATCCTTCCTCCACATTCCTCGGAACAGGAATGACTTTGCTGATGCACTAGCAACTTTAGCCTCCTTGATCAACATACCTGAGAAGGGAAGCATTCAAAATATCACAGTTGCCCATTAAAAGGCTCCTGCCTATGGGAACTACATTGGAGAAGTATCGGATGAGCTACCTCCCATCCAACACCCTTGGTATCAGTCTATCAATGAGTATCTACGAGATGAATCTACACCCACTGAGGCAAGTCAAGCTAAAAGAAAGCGGATCCATCGAATGGCCATGAAATTCTATCTGAGGGGAGACGTACTCTACAAAAGAGATGCATGACTAGGCCTTCTAAGATACCTAGACAAATACCAAGCTCAGAGACTCATGGATGAAATTCATGGTGGAGTATGCGACCCGAATATGAACGACCCTCTAAGGATAGGGCAATACTAGCTCTCTATCAAAGCTGACTATGATAATCATGCCAAGAGATGTTATCAATGCCAAATTTATGGGAATGCTATCCACGCCCTTTCGAGGGAGGTCCATAATATGAGTTCTCCCTGACCCTTCTCAATGTGGGGAGTGGATGTGATCGAGCCCATCGAGTCCAAAGCCAGTAATGGTCATCAATTTATCTTCACCATGATCAATTACTTCACCAAGTGGGTAGAAGCAGCCTCTTCCCCTAGGGTTACTAAAGAGGTGATCATTGGTTTTATTAGAAACAATGTCATTTATTGATACGGACAACCAGTGGTGATTGTATCAGACAATGCCAAAAACCTCAACAACCAAATGATGGAGGAGTTATGCAATAAATTCCACATCAAACATCTCAACTCCGTCATCTATCGTCCAAATATGAATGGTGATCTTGAAGTGGCTAATAAGAATATCAAAAAGAACATTCAAAAGATGTCCGCCAATCATAAAGGATGGCCTGACCTGTTGCCTCTGACTCTATTAGTCTATAGAACGTCAATGTGCACTTCCACTGGGGCAACCCCCTACTAATTTACATATGGCATGGAAGCAGTGCTCCCCATAGAGGTGGAAATGGAATCCCTCATAGTGTTGATAAACGGTCAGTTGGATGAAGACCAATGATTATAAGATCGGTACCACCAATTGTCTCTAATAGATGAAAGGCGGGCCATAACCATCTTCTATGGTCATTTATACCAACAGAGGATCGCTCGATCCTACAACAAGAAAGTCCGGCTACGAAAATTCAAAGAACATGACTTGGTTATGAAAAAGGTCCTTGACAACCAAGATCAATCTAAAGGAAAGTTCGCCCCAAACTGGGAAGGCCTGTTTGTTGTGAAGGAGGTATTGACAGGAGGAGCCCTCAAATTACAAGAGAGGAATGGTGAGAAATTTCCTCAACTCATCAACTCAGACAACGTGAAACGGTACTATGCCTGAAGTTACCTACAAACCAGCATCCTAGTTCTAGATCATCAGATCCATCAGTCAACTCAGGTTTTCAAAACCTTTCTCACTACATATAACTCTCACAACATCAGTTTGTCCCACCAGGGATGAACTACACAGACCTGATCTCCTCAATACACGGGAGTACATAGGCAGCCATTTTTATGGTCTGGTCTAACTATAGAAAAAAAATAAAAAAATATCAACATCCTCTTTACCACATACAACTTTCAACCTTTTCACTCTAGGTTGGAACTAAGCAGACCTGATCTTCCCCTCATCAATGGGAGTACGTAGGCAGCCATTCACGGTGCAGACTCACCCCTACCAAAAACACAAAACCCTGTTAGTAGTACTGGGATCCTCAAAACTTTCAAAGCAAACCATAAGAGATGGAACTACCTGATCTCCCCAATACATGGGAATACATTGGCGACCATCTGTGGGGTGGTTACACCACACCTCATAGGCTTAGACCAAAGGGATGGAACTACCTAGTCTCCCTACACAAATGGGAGAAAAATCGACGACCATCTAAGCTACGGTTGAATCCTCAAAGAGAAATACCAATCCATAAGAGATGGAACTATCTGGGCTCCCCAATATAAAGGAGTACCGGTGACCATCTATGGTGCGGTCAACCTCAGAGAGGAAAGCCAAAATCCTCTCTATAGCCACATTCAAAAACCAGTCCCAAGACACCAAAGGGTAGAGGAATACAAAGATCAACGATCCATTCTGAAAGATCCTGAGACATCTCATTGTCCATCCATTGAGGAGTTCATAATACATCGCAATCACAAGCCTTCGAGAATAGGCAACTATCAAGTAAGTAACAAGGTATATCTAAAAGGGAAGTGAATCAAAACATATTTCTTTGCCATATAATACTGTTTGATATATACAATGAAACATGTACATGAAAAAAATGGCTAACCTAGTCTATGTAGGAAAATCAAAGCTAATCTACAAATCAGTGGATAAGCAAGCCATCAAGTCTAACATGACATCTCTCTCAGAAGATGGAGGTAAATCTATAAGCTCCTGCCCCAGGGTATCCACACGAGCTAGGAGATCTACGGCTATCTGCATGGTTCTACTGTGCACATCAATGAATGCACTCATCTCTACAATAATGTCAGCAGTATGAGATCTCAATGCAGTACTATCTGTAGTGGCAGCATCTCGGGTTGCTAGAGCACCATCCCGCTCAATAACAGCTGCATCCCTAGATGATCGAGACTCATCCCGCTTAACAACAGTAGTATCCCTGAGAGCTAGAGCCTCATCTCTCTCAATTAGCACGACATCTCTATTAGAAAGAGTTGTCAACATCAAGGCCCTATCCTGATCCCTCTCAAACGTCATCGGATGTAAACTCTACTCTAAATACTCTACGGAATGTGGAGTCACAACAGCAGGAATACTAGGAGAATCAGGGTACTCCATAGGCTGTCCACTATAAGAATCAATATCCAGCTCTAAGGATACAACCCTAGCCGATGCAATCTCTGCCTCCAACACATAATACTCTGTAGAACGACTTGGATGGTGTCGACGTCGAGATTTTTATTTGTCCCTTTTTCTGTTCTTGTCTTTTGGCGTTCTCATGTTATGTGAGATTTGTTTAAAAAAATAAGTTGTGAAAAGGTCTGACATGTATATGTCAACGATTGGACTGTAAAAGTCGTCAGTTGGTATTTTTAAATGGTTGCACCAACTCAACCGAGAAAAGGTTTGCACATAGACCTAGTGATGTGACACTATTTAACTAGTCTGTGAAACCGAGATTCGTTAGGGTCCGGGGGCTTAATTATGTAGAGAGAAGGTGTTAGGCACCCCCCGACATCCGTGGTAACACAGTGACTGCCACTTTTTAATTTAAACTTTAATCTGAATGTGTGTGTGTGTGGGTCTATGTGCAGTTGTCTAGAAGTAGTGCTATGCCTCGTTTGCACCTATATACAAAGGGTTTGAATTTTGTATAAAAGTTTAATTTTAACGAGATATGGCAATGATGTTTTGTAAAATAGGTTTTTCAAACCCTTGTGCTCAGTAGTAATTGAGGCCTTTGATACTTCTATTTTATTATGTGTTTGGCTTGATTGCTTTATTATTTTCGAGATGCGAAGCATCTTCGAGAAAATAAAATATATAGTAGTGCCGAACTCCTTGTGGGCATGAGAGCCATCTAAGGAAATTCAGCCACCGTGAATAATTTACAAGTTGGTCGCATCAAAAAATATCCATCATAGGAACCGAATCTAGATTCAGGAACTGAATCTGTGATCACATGATTCCTAGGCTCACATGATGATGCAATATATACAAAAGCTGTAAACAGTATATATATATATATATATATATATATATATATATATATATATATATATATATATAAAAGTAGTAAATGGCCACGAAGTGATCTCCAGGCCTGACTGGAATGTAAATATATATGATCTCCAGGCCTGACAGAATGTAAATATATATATATATATATATATATATATATATATATATATATATATATATATATATATATAAAAGCAATAAAAGCCACGGATCGACGATTCGGGCATACACATACAACACGACTCTCAATGTGAATAACTGTGTGTGATTGAAAGTGGAGAAAGGATTTAAGAAATGTGAGATGTCTTACAGTGGGCTGCCAAAAAGACTTCAGATAGCTTTAAATGAATGAATACTCGGTTTCTACCAGTAAAATACAGCAAAGCACGAGCTGACAAGTGTTTGGAAAGAGAAAGCATTCAGTTTAAAGTGTGTACAAAGTAAATGGACAGGGCTACCTCGCCTTTTTTTCTTCTCAAAATGGCCACCCCAAGCCCTCTATTTATAGAGGGGGGAGCTACAAGTGTACCTGTGGTAGTTGCAGGTGTACCAGCGGCTACCCGGGGTGCCCCGGGCTCCGTGGACCCCACTGTCTCAAATTACGTGCACGCATGCAACGCATTTGTCCGCTTGAACCTTCATAACTTTCAATCCGAGCATCTGATTGAGGCGTATAATACCTTTCTAAAATGCTACTATCGAGAGCTACACAATGACATGGGATAAGAGGTTGTACGAAGCCAGGAAGATGGGTCCATGCTCAGGTCTTCAAGTCTTTAAATTCTATCCGGTGTACTATCTTATGTAGTAGTCACTCGGGATTTGAGTTATGGTTCTTGTAGGACACTTCTGTGTAAAATGTGGTATAAAATGATGCTGAGACGGCGTGAATGTAGGATCGAGGTGGCAAAATGATGATTTTCCCCTCACCAGGGTTATCTCTGGTTCTGGGCTGATTTAACTGTCGTTGCTCAAGGTTATCTCTGAGATTGGGCTGCTGTAGGTACTGAGTGTCCTCAAGGTTGTCTCTGAGGTGTGACTTCCCTCCTGGGGTTATCTCTGGGGTTGGAACTAAGCTCCTCAGGGTTATCTTTGGGGTTGAAGCTGACTTATGGAGATTAGAATGGCCTTTTCTGGGGTTATCTCCGGAACTACAACTGCATTCATCGAGATTGTCTCCAAGGTTGGTACTGAAACTTTTGGGTTTATCTTCGGGACTGGAACTGAGTATCTCGAGGTTGTCTCCGAGATGGTAAAATGAGTATCCCGGGGTTGTCTCTGGGATTGAGCTGATTTGACTCCCAGGGTTATCTCTGGAAGACGATTATGCCCTCTTGCATGGTTAGTAACAGGAATGCAAAATTTTAAGTGCCTACAGATGCCCCTCTTTATCATATTCATGCAGTGTAATGGCATGGATAGGATAAAAAATACTAGACACTTGAAATGTGCCAAGATAATCATGATATAATATACTGTAACATGATGCAAATGTATATTGAATGTCGTTTGTTGGACTATTTTCCAATAGGATGTGATGACTGTTTGCTCCCACGACTTCTGATGGGGACTGGAGTTATCACTGATGATCCTGATAAACTGCTTGGATGTCTACTCTAAAGCTCCCAGGAACCTTCAGGATGTGGACATTGGGGTTATCACCAAAGTCCTTAATCCTTGGTACAGACTTTCCACCATAGATGTTCCTCTATTGTGCAAGAGACTCTGGGGGAATGAGGTTTTATCTGATGAAGATTGTGTATAACAGATTCCATCATCGGTTCGCCCCAATGGCTTTCCCTAGTTTGTATCGCCAAGTCTTTCCAGTGTTCTATCGGAGTTACTGCCAACAGTTTGTGTTGTCAGGGCGGCCTGACCTTCATTAAAATGTACTTCAATGGGTACCATCACCGGACCATCTCTGATGCTTCGCTGGGTTTACTTGCCAACGGCTAAAAAATGTCAAGGTTGCTTGACCTTCGTTGAAATGTGCTTCAACGACTGAGTGTCATCGGATTACCCTAGATGCTTTGCTGGATTTACTTGCCAACGGCTGAAGAATGTCAAGGTTGCTTGACCTTCGTTGAAATTTGCTTCAACAGATGAGATCATCGGACTACCCCGATGCTTCGTTGGATTTACTTGCCAACGGCTGAAGAATTTCAAGGTTGCTTAACCTTCGTTGAAATATTTCAACAGTTGAGATGTTGTATGAAGTCTCTGTTGGGGAGAGGTTTTTGGAGTTATAACCCTGAACTGATGGCACCGGACCTTTGTAAGGTATTGCCAAGTGTAGTTTGCAACAGCTGTGATCATTGGTGTCGTGAACCCTGTGTCTGGGCGAATACCAATAAGTGACATGTAGACCCGCAGTTTAGTCTCTAAAAATCAGGATTTCAGGCTTTTTCGCTTAATCGCGTAGCATCTTTTTTTTTTGATTTGGCCTTTTCAACTTGTGAGACCTCCTTTATAACTCAAACTAGACCAAGCCGGAAGGGTGGGGCCCACCTAGGACAGCCATAGGTACACCTGTGGCTATCCGTGGGTGTACTTGAGGCTCCCATAGCTTTCACAAATAATTTTTAAGTTGCGCCGCACAGAGAATCCTAGAGCTCTTCTTCAGATCTGCTGAGTTCAGGCTGCTTACTACAAAATCCCTCACCGTACAAGTGTTCTGCACTATCCTGGTAACGTATGCATGTCTCCTTTTCCAGTTTTGATCCGTTGGAAAATGAGTTATCACATGAAATGCTTCTAAACATATAGTAGTGAATATGCATACTCATGACTTGATAAAAAATATTCAACATAGCAAATGTTAGTATTTAACCATACTGAACATAATGATGTGAAAAAATTTGACTTTTGAAACAGTTAAATTGGCACCTTTTTCTACAATTTCTTATCCTATTTGAGGACAAACGAGCAAAGGTTGTAAAGTAAAGTAATCCTGGTAATTAGGCTACCCTTATGGATTGTGACTTTGATATTTTTATGTATATAGGATGTTTATGACTGTGGATTGGTGTGCTACTGAATGGCTACCTAGTCATACCTATGTGCATGTGGATAGTCCTCTTTACAAAGAAGACTCTGGAGAAATTTTTCCATGAGCCTAGACATTGAGTAGTCATGCATTTTTAACTCTACTGTAGGCATATATTAAAGTAATGCATGCATATGTATAGTCATAAAATGCGTTTGAAAAGTTACAGGTTAGAATTTACCACACCCTTTTTGAGGTGATTTGGAGACTTATATCTAGATATATGGATCCGAATTAGCCGAGTAGTTCCTGCAGGACCACTTCAGGTGTGAGGAGGAGGGCTTCTGATGTGCCTCAGCCTCGTGTAGTTAGACGGCCTCGTCGTTTGGTGGAGGCAGTGATTCGTCCTATCCGAGTTAATGTACCGAATGTTGAGGACGAGGAGTAGGATGTACCGGCTTGCAGGCATTAATGTGACTATTCCAGATCTCCTGGGTGATTTGAGTTGCCACCCCTCGGTCTACTTGCACGCGAACGAGGTAAAAGCTGGATTTGATTTTCCTTTTTCCTATTGATGAGGAGCAAGGATTCTGATGTTGATTTGCTTTTGTAATGTAGGTTCCCAGCTTTACGCAGCCTCGAAGGAACTGGTTTAACATACACTCTCTATATCAGACCCTTCATCCAGAGTATCGAGAGATGGTGCATGGTTGGGGCTTTGAGGTATTCTTTGCTATCCTCCCCCGCCGTTGTCCCTGGGGTTATCTCAGGGCGTTGTCTGAGCACTAGTTTCACCAGACTCGGTCTCTCCATTTGTTGGATTGCGAGTTGATGATGACGCCGATGGATTGGCAGTTTATCACCAGTATGGAGTTTGGAGGGGCGCCAGTGCCTTGTGTGGCGAACATTACCCCGACTGCCGTCAGATCCTTGCTAGGAGTCCCGGCTGAAGCATTCAAAGGCAGGACAGTCTGCATTGGTCCTTTGAGTGTAGATGCTATGAGTGGGGCATTGAGTGAGCCCATACCTACTGATGTGAGAGTCAGGAATCACATTCTTCGGTGATTGTTCCTGATCATCCTCAGGGGTTGCTTCATAGCAGATAACTCTTCCACGATGTCATTTGCTTTAATCAGTGCCACACGAGAGGTGGACCGTATTGGAGAGTATGATTGGGGCTCCTATACCTTTGCCTATTTCCTCAAGGGAATGTGCATGCGTTTGTAGGGCTTGACAGAGGCTTGGCTAGGATTTTACCCGTTTCTGCTAGTGAGTATTTCTCTTTTGATTTCCCATGTACAGGTTAAGAGTGTAGACTGACCACAGATGTTTGCCCTTGTTTTGGCAGTTTTGGGCCTATGAAAGGCTTCCATGTCTGCGTCCCATTAGCGTGTTAGGTTTAGATACCTATCTACGGGGATGACAATGGCATCACTCCACATTGGCAGAGGTTCCTATAGCTGAGGGTTTCACCCATTGTCGTCTACAGTTAGAGTTATTGACAGCCGATGTCATCACTTGAATTCCCTATTCTGGGGACCATTTGACAGTTAGCTTTGGGGATGGGTTCCTGACTGGTGTCAAGCATGTGATGTCCACCCGTAGGATTCCTCTCTTCACAGATGGAGGATGGGAGCTCTATTTGGGAGAGCGTGCTATCAGGAGCACTACAGGAGAGATCTGTATACCGATCTATCCTCATGCCAGACGTTATTAGCCTATGTCGCAGTCGCCTGTCAGTGATATCCCGTTGATAGGAGTTGATGGCTTTACTTTATCAGAGGGTCCACTCACTGAGGAGGCATTATACCGCTGGTGGTCCCCTCATACCATCGGAGCCCAGACCCACGCCACTCATTTCATGGGGGATATGGTTCCTGGATCCGTGATGATAACAGATTTAATGGCATGCATTCGAGATCCTACTCATTTGACGCAGATTGATAGCTTGACCCGATAGTTGGACCGGGCACATTTTTTCATTCAGCATTTGGGCAGAGATCCTTCCGAGGCAGATACTTTTGATCCTTCCAGCTCAGGGGCTGGCTCTTCAGGTGGCCCGTATGGTTTTGTCGGTGCAGATCCTCCATTGTATAGGCCTGACATCCCTCTTGGCAAAGATCCAATGACTCAGGAGGAGTTACATCAGATGGACAGGATAGATAATGTAGACATCAACACCTTTGACTTCTTATGATGTATTTCTCGCTATATCTTTTGATAGGCCTCTGTTAGATATTGGGTGGCTATGCCCCATTCTTGTTATATATGTTAATAGGCCTCTGTTAGTTGTTGGGTAGATGTGCCCCATTTCCCTGTATTTTCTAGCTATGCAGAGATGATGTATTAGATGATGATGTACTTATAAATGTATATATATTGTTTTCCATTCCCTACATCATATTCCCATCTATTATTTGCCATACATGTATTATGTTAAGTGTATGTTTGTCCAGAGATATTCAGCATTGACCCCTGGATGGTCTTATGAAACGGCCCACACAGATGTCTTCCTCGACAGTTAGTCGCATTGATCACAACCCACCAGTATTGGTAGCCTCGTGTTTGAGATCATGGTATGATAGTTTATCACCCGCAGATCTGGTGACTGTAGATCAGTTGTTATTGCATTCTATGCCCCACTAGATGTTCCAAGTTCCATTGGGCTTTGTACAGGGCATATTAGAGCATTGGGTACCAGAGAGGCATGTTTTTCGATTTGAGACCCAGGAGTTAACTCCCACCTTAGAGGAGTATGAGCGGTTGATGGCTTTGCCATTGTACAGGCCTTGCACTCAGATGGCTGTCGGGGATATGAGCCGACAGTTTATGACACTCACTAGGTTGAGGCGTAGAGTAGCCCAGGATGAGATCACCTCCGGGCATGTAGTGTCCCAGCATTTTTTGATAGACAGATTTGGCTCATTGGACAGTTATGCACAACACTCCGGGGATTTCACCACATTGGAGGATCAGTGGCGTGTTACCAGAGTAGATATACTCATGAAGTGTGTAGTGGTCTATCTGTAAATGCCACTATACATGGATCATTTGGACATCAGTGTAGTTATGGTAGTACGGGCTCTGAGGG
This sequence comes from Panax notoginseng, assembly GCA_016801055.1. Taxonomy (NCBI): domain Eukaryota; kingdom Viridiplantae; phylum Streptophyta; class Magnoliopsida; order Apiales; family Araliaceae; genus Panax; species Panax notoginseng. The sequence continues at coordinate 82,510,517 of CM029023.1, forward strand.
AGGGGCATACCATTGTACCAATGATTGTGGCAGAGACACTGAGGTCAGCCACGTATTGCCACACCCATTCTGTAGGGGTATTTACATATAGCTCGGTATTGCTGTATGTGTGGTTCATAGCACACTTGAGACTGATTGGCACCTTCCGACGGCATGGGTATTGTTTTTCTCATGACACAGCCATGTCTTACTCCTTTCAGCCAGTGGAGTGTACAGACGCTGCATCTTGGTCGGTGTTTTTGGCAGGGATCGAGGATCCATTTGACATTTTGATGTGTTTAGGGCTTAGTTCTCCCTATAGCTTCATTACTCATGCATCATACAAGGATTATCTCCCTCTAGCTGGACAGCCCAACAATTCTAGCAGTTTTCATGCAACACATATCATATAATAGCATATTCAGTTCATGCATTCATCATCAATTAATATTTACTACGCATGTTACTTCACACATAACATGCATATAAGTTTACTTCACAAGCATATCATCAAAGATCAACTTTCACATTTCATACATATCTCATATGCATTTCATATATATACATCAACATTCTCATAGCATAATATAGCTCAACTAACAATTATAGAATTCATATATCAAATAGGAACTGAAAGACTTGCCTGATTCGTAGTTTATTAACTACGACTTAACTGCTTAAAGCTTATTTGCACTTCGTGTATTCCTACACAGTTATATAATCATGGATTCACATCCATTAGTCACATATTCATACATTCTCAATGTAATAATAATGTTATATTGTTCTCTGTCTTGGTTTTTAAAACCCTCCCTTTTTACTTTCTTAGTAAACTCTTATAATAGCTATGTATATAGTACACCTTAGCTACACATGCTTAATATCAACATTCATAAATATCAATCACACACTTGAATCGTTATGTGTTCGACAATTATTTAAAGTCTATAGATACGCGATCTACAACGTCTTTACATTTTGCAAACTTAATAAATTTTACCACATTTGGGTTTCATATAACCATCACTTTTTCATATACTTAAAACATCATCTATGTCAAGTATTATAGCTTTAGACATTCATTACACATATGCTTTAAAGTTCATATGGCTACTAAAATAGTTTGGCAAAACCGTCCTGTGGCGCAGTTGCGCTGGAATTAGGCCTGGGATGGGCGCAGCTGCGCCATCCCCTGGCCAATCTAAAGTTGAGTTTCTATTTTTCTGGTTTCATCCGGGTTCTTAGCATACATGACTATTAACACATAAATTATACATACGTTAAGAGGTCTTAGCCCAGGTTGGGTGTCTCTTGTGTTTTACTTTACGTTATTTTCACTAAGTAGGTTCATGTACAAGGAGTGAACTACCTTAACCATTTCATCGCCTATAACGCGTATGCTCGTAATTATCAACTCATTAGTATAGTTCATCATTTGAGAACTCGTTACAATTCATACTCGCACGACTTATACGGTGTCTAGCTAGATGAGCACACATGTAAGCCATGTTTATGCAAGCTCAGTTTCGCAAAAAAATCAAGTTCACTTTTAAAAGTCATTCTAGGCCAAGCAACTAAGTGCAACTCTAAATCTCATTTCATAGCTAACTAAGCCATGTATGTATATTATTACATTTAGAACTTTAAGTCCACAAGTTACTTTAAGTTCATCCCACTTAGTTTCAAAAATTCAAAACTTTATTCTCAAAGTTAATGTCATACTAAACTAATCATGCATGGCAACTTCAACTCACACATCATACTTGTTTGTACATGTTTCTATGTACGTTTCCAAGGGAAAAATATAACCACTCCATGTTTATGAAGCTTTGTTTGCAAATGATATATGAGCTTGCCTTTGAAATCATTTTAACCAAATCAAAGTAATCTAACACACCTATGATATAACTTTGAATCTTACATCATACGTACTTAGACGTCATATATATGCTATCAAGGTAGGAGTTAGAGGTACACAAGTTCGTCAAAGTTTGTTTTCAAAAATCTTTAAGTTTCTTTTGAAAACACATACTATGTCATGATAAAGCATTCATCTATAAGTAAGGTAATCTTATATGTTATGTTTAATATCATGTATTTTCATGTTACATCACTTAGAATAATATATTCCATCGTCGGGAGCACTATACTTACGTATGTGCTCATTCGACGCCCTTCGATTGCCTCTGAATACGTAATAGTCCCAAATATGACTATTTGTACCCTTCTTAACGACCTCAAATTGAAAAACTTAAAGAACAATAGTTTTAGATCTACTCGTCCTCGTTCCGGATCATCTTGAATCACCTCAATCGGAGTTCATATGAAAACGTTATGCCTAATTTACTATAGCAGGTCAGAGTAGTCCACCAGTTACTGATGCCCAGAGCAGCTGCACCCTAAATGGCCTTGGGGGCAGCGCAACTGCATCCCAGTTCATAGAACAGCCCCTCAGGCTCTGCTCCTCGCGATTTCACAGACCAAAACTCCTTCCAATCATCCTAACATGAGTTATACTCATCCAAATCAGTCCATTTTCAATTCTATAGGTTTTTAACTCATAAAACTACAACATACTAAATACCCATCAATTAACATCAACATTAACTAACCCAAATATGAATTTACAACTCATGTTCATACTAATTTTCATGTTTTGAAAATTTAGCGAATTCGTTCACTATGAATTCGTTTCTCAACCAAATAGGTTCATTTAACTTCCGTTGGTTTCGCATATGACTATCTTAACAATACCTAGCATCAATTCATGGATTATAACAACCCTTAGTCATCAATTTTTTTTAGACTTAGCACTGTTTCTATATACTTTTCTAGGAATTCAAAACTTATGAATTTAAAAACATATAGGTTAGCATTATTACCTCTTGAATGCTTAGTTTTGCTGAACATAGCTCTTCAATCCTCTAATTGCTCTTAATTCTCCCAACTCTCTATAGCTCACTTTTCTCAGAAATTCAACCAACATGAATTGAGAATGCAACTGTTCTTATATAGATAATTGGTGGACTGGATTTTGGTTTTACATGGAAGTTGAAATCCATGGTGAAGAAGGAGAAAACAAAGGATGCAAGAGAGTGGTTCAACCTCCCTTACCAGCCATCTTCCTAGCAAATGATCCCCTAATTTCATAGCCTTTAATCACAACTTGAAAGTTACGTAAAGAAGAAATAGGCTACTGTTCATGTACTAGAAGGGTCACTCATTTTCGGACATAGCAAAAATTTTTAGCATTTGATTATCTAAGGCTTGGTTTGATTTTTTTAATTACCATAATGTAATATTAAGGTACAATTGTTACCATATTAGGAATTTAAAGATAAATTTTATACTCACATCATATAATCCATGTACATTAAATACATGTAATAAAATATCACAGTCAGATATTATTGTCCGAGTTGTTCCATAATTATATCTAATCGTATAACCACATTATAACATTATCAATTATTAATGTTAAACATTTAATCTCCTTCCTAGTTTCTAGAATACACAGATATTTAATTATTTCTGTATTACCACTACATATGATTTGACTGTATCACTTGGTACCTTATATCATTAGTCCCAATTAAACGTCACACTTCACGTATTCTTAAGCCGTAGGTATTATATATTACTACTACTCATATTTTCCATATTACCCATAGTAATATTATTTAATGATTATACCCACATTAATATTTTAATTGGATTACATATCATTTAGTTGGGTACTTTCAACCCACACAATAATTAATTAATATTAATCATTTCTTTTCAATAATTATTATGCATTCCTCTAATTAATAGAATATAATATTCTATAATATTGCTCAATTAACCAATATTTAATCCAGGTTAATTAATTAAATCTTTATTCAAGTCATGTTTTGCTAACCAAATGCACACTTATCCACCATTCATGACTTTATAAGAGTTATTAGTATGCATGGCTTGCAAATCACATTTTTATAACTGACTCAGAGTTTTCTACAGACCGGCGCAGCTGCGCTGGTCACAGACTTGGAAATGGCGCAACTGCGCCATACCAAAATTAGAGGCAGACAAGTTCTGTATCAGCAGAACTGAAACCTACGCGTCTAAATACTATACACATCCTCCTTAAGTGTTAACTCGTCTAACATCAATGCCCTCTTTGATTCCACATCATTGGTTACTATATTCCTTAATAATTTAAGGATCACACTTTGAGTTTTAAAACTCTATCTCCCTTATTTGTTTAACCAACTATACATCTCTTTTACGGTTTCATACCAGCAATAACACATCACTCGAATATATAACACATGCGTACATTCCTATCATTTTCACTTCTTGGTGTGTATTGAATTACGTAATAATTCTCTAACCACCTTAAAGGTATATCGATTTTCTACTTTCGTCAACAACGTACATATATACCAGCCTAAACCTAGCACATATCGAGTCTTTAATAGTATTCAATATAGTACACTGAGTGGTTTTTCACAAACAACCAACAAATTAGTTTCCGTCTCGTCTACACTATTTTCACAGTGAGTTAGATCGGTTACTAATTCATATATACCTCCGCTCTCTGAAGGAATCGTTTAGCCCAGGCCCTATACATTCACCATTAAAGAGTACGGTTGCACTGCCTTAGACTTGATACTTACTCGTACATACACTCAAGAAATTGGTGATTATCAAAGATATTTAACGTCACCATCTTATTATTATAAAATAATTTCGCATAAATTAGTTACAATCAATAGACAAATTTCTATCCATCTTCCTATTAATTCATCTCTACAATGGATAACAAATATATAATAACGATATATTTATTAAACACAACATCACATTGCTCATATTACCCTATGTAACACAACATTACATATCTTGTATCACATATATATATATATATATATATATATATATATATATATATATATATATATATATATATATATATATTCTCATTCGAACTCATCACATGCCTTAAGAATTTTATTTACTAAATTCTTATTTTAATATTTTCTAAAAATTCGGGTTCTTACATCCTCTCCCCCTTATAAGGATTCCGTCCTCGGAATCACCGAAACTTCCTCTACTCGGTGTTATTTCGAATATTACATATTCTTTTGAATAACTTTATTCATTCTCTTTTCGGAAGTTTTATTATAACTTGCTCACTTGCATTCTACCACATTCTCCTTTCTAAGGACCATTCTACTCACTACATTCATCACATAGAAGAATAAGAATCTTCCATAATTTTTCAATAATTAGGAAATAGTATGAATAACTCAGATTCCAAATTATGATGAGGGGTCACAAGACTATGAACTAGTGCTTCAACACAATCATCCACACTACAACCCAGAGTGTTTATCTATCACAAAGACTGAAAACACCCTCCACACGTACATTGGATGGCCAACCTATTGTACCACTACGTTGGGCCGCAACGCAGTGTTTTGTAATGACTACATGCGTTACGCTCGGAACCATTGTCCACGAAAATATGTCCCCTTATAGGGTTGTTCACCTCAACTTTTCAACAACTGAATCCGTACCAGAGCAATCTGGTTTGGCACAAATATTCAAGAATGCTTGAATTTCACAATTATTTTTCGACAGTCGTCTAGCCGAATCAATTAGCTTAGACTTTTATCAACAATTCGAACATCAATTGAAATTGTTTGGCCAACTTAATTGACCTTCTTCATAAATTAAAAGAAAACCAAAAATTCTTTTATGACATCATGATACCGTACTAGATTAGTAGTACGTTGAGGATTCCGACATTATGTGACTTTGTCATACTACATCATACTAAAATTAGTTAACAATCTTTCAATCACAACCAACACTAGGTTCAACTGCATTGATGACTCCATCGTTTACCATACATCATATCAAATGATGCACATGGTTAGAAATACATTTTGAAAATTTTCAAATCATTTTTGTCTTAGCCGAAATAATTAGCATAGACATAAGAATAAAGGTATTGTTTTTAAACATCATTGGTTCAATCACAAGATCCAATGTTTTTCAAGAAAATAGAAGTATAAACATTAGCACGAAGTCAATAAATTTTGAAAATCTAGCAGAGCTAGAAGATCTAGCAAATCCATGTTTCTCCATCAACTTCAATCTTTACTATACCAAAATTTCTAACTTCATAACATATATATACCCGATACAGTTCATCAAACTTACCACACTTTGGAAATTCAGGCACTTGTCATAATTATATGAGTTTAAGAACTTATCCTAGTCAGACCATAGGCGTCCATTCGCTGAGGGGTTCAAAAATATTTCATATAATTATGAGTCACGAACGTACCGTGTGCATGAGTTTTAAGAACTCACGCCTAATCTTAATATTCTCTATCTTAATCTTAATAGTCTCTATCTATTAAATATGATATAAGAAAAGAATCACCTTCTCACCATAAGCATATCGATAGCGTGACACCGACATTCCGTTGATTATCATTGTGAGGAACCGAGCGTGAGCACAAAACCTCCGCCCACATAAAGGTTTGTACAACTCAGCTCTCACATGAGTCCTCAACTAAAATCTAACTTAACTCATTCTCACTCTTAACTTGCTCTTTGCTCGATACGAATTCTTCGTATCTCATCACATACAACTCCTCATGAGTTCACATCGTACCATTTCACAGTACATTCACTTATAGCATCAAGCTATACACACTTAGTCGTTACAGACTATTTATCACTTCATAACTCATTCCGATCACGTCGTGATCATTAATTTACCTTAGGGTTCTTTCCCTATTATCAACTAAACTCCACTCGAGTTCATTCTTATTATCTTTGTCATATAGACACCATCTTAACATTTTTATTACCAGAGTTAGGAAACTCCTGAATTATCATTCTCTTAGATACTTCAAGATTCTTCTTTGAATCTTCACATATAAATTTTAATCCTTATCTTTCTCTCTCTCAGGTTATAGCCTAAGGTACACTTACCTAAGTTTATAACCTACAACTTTGATACTAACCTGTGACGCCCCCAAATCTGGGTTCCTTCAAACCACGGATCCGGTCCGCCACGATACTACTATCGTCAAACTATTTATATTCTTCATTCATAACTTAATGAATATAACTTTACTTATTACAATTTAGAATATAAATTCTTTCCATTACCAGGATCTGCACAATGACCCCAAACTTTTATAAGTTTCTAAACTTGGTCATTTACTATTCTTGTAATACATCACATTCGATGTTATATAAATATGCAAAAAAATTTAAATTTTTTCAATCTCCTTTGAAAATAAATCCTTTATTGATATCTTAACTTGAATCAATTACATATCCTTGAATCAAATTATGTTATGATTCAGTCTATTCGAATTACCGTATAAATATTTACATCTCAATTCAAATTTCTCGATGTATCACATAGTATAACTTAACATGTATTACACATTGTAAACTACTATCATGTACATCTCCTACAACCTAAACATGGTTCAAGAGTATCTATTTAAATAAATAAATCAATCTCATTTAATGTGATTGAACTTTATCAATCAAGTAGCACGTAACCTTTACCGTGTGTCCTTAACCTGTAAAAGTGGTTATTTACAAGGGTGAACTCGACAGCCCAGTAATTCTAACAGTTTTTATGCAACACATAGCATATAATAGCATATTCAGTTCATGCATTAATAATCAATTAATATTTACTACGCATGTTACTTCACACATAACAGGCATATAAGTTTACTTCACAAGCATATCTTCAAAGATCAACTTTCACATTTCATACATATCTCATATGCATTTTATATATATACATCAACATTCTCATAGCATAATATAGCTCAACTAACAGTTATAGAATTCATATATCAAATAGGAACTGAAAGACTTGCCTGATTCGTAGTTTATTAACTACGACTTAACTACTTAATGCTTATCTGTACTTCGTGTATTCCTACACAGTTATATAATCATTGATTCATATCCATTAGTCACATATTCATACATTCTCAATGTAATAATAATGTTACATTGTTCTCTATCTTGGTTTTTAAAACCCTCCCTTTTTACTTTCTTAGTAAACTCTTATAATAGCTATGTATATAGTACACCTTAGCTACACATGATTAATATCAACATTCATAAATCTCTATCACACACTTGACTCGCTATGTGTTCGATAATTATTTAAAGTCTATAGATACGCGATATACATCGTCTTTACATTTTATAAACTTAATAAATTTTACCACATTTGGATTTCATATAACCATCACTTGTTCATATACTTAAAACATCATCTATGTCAAGTATTATAGCTTTAGACATTCATTACACATATGCTTTAAAGTTCAGATGACTACTAAAACAGTTTGGCAAAACTGCCCTGTGGCGCAGCTGCGCTGGAATTAGGCCTGGGATGGGGGCAGATGCGTCGTCCCCTGGCCAGTCCAAAGTTGAGTTTTTATTTTTCTTTTTCGGGTTCTTAGCATACATGACTGTTAACACATAAATTATACATATGTTAAGAGGTCTTAGCCCAAGTTGGGTGTCTCTTGTGTTTTACTTTAAGTTATTTTCACTAAGTAGGTTCATGTACAAGGAGTGAACTACCTTAACCATTTCATCGCCTATAACGCGTATGCTCGTATTTATTCAACTCATTAGTATAGTTCATCATTTGACAACTCGTTACAATTCATACTCGCACGACTTATACGGTGTCTAGCTAGATGAGCGCACATTTAAGCCGTGTTTATACAAGCTTAGTTTCGCAAGAAAATCAAGTTCACTTTTAAAAGTCATTCTAGGCCAAGCAACTAGGTGGAACTCTAAATCTCATTTCATAGCTAACTAAGCCATGTATGTATGTTATTACATTTAGAACTTTAAGTCCACAAGTTACTTTAAGTTCATCCCTCTTAGTTTCAAAACTTTATTCTCAAAGTTAATGTCATACTAAACTAATCATGCATGGCAACTTCAACTCACACATCATACTTGTTTGTACATGTTTCTATGTACGTTTCCAAGGGCAAAATATAACCACTCCATGTTTATGAAGCTTTGTTTGCAAATGATATATGAGCTTGCCTTTGAAATCATTTTAACCAAATCAAAGTAATCTAACACACCTATGATATAACTTTGAATCTTACATCATACGTACTTAGACGTCATATATATGCTATCAAGGTAGGAGTTAGAGGTACACAAGTTCGTCAAAGTTTGTTTTCAAAAATCTTTAAGTTTCTTTTGAAAACACATACTATGTCATGATAAAGCATTCATCTATAAGTAAGGTAATCTTATATGTTATGTTTAATATCATGTATTTTCATGTTACATCACTTAGAATAATATATTCCATCGTCGGGAGCACTATACTTACGTATGTGCTCATTCGACGCCCTTCGATTGCCTCTGAATACGTAATAGTCCCAAAGATGACTATTTGTACCCTTCTTAACGACCTCAAATTGAAAAACTTAAAGAACAAAAGTTGTAGGTCTACTCGACCTCGTTCCGGATCATCTTGAATCACCTAAATCGGAGTTCGTATGAATACGTTATGCCTAATTTACTATAGCAGGTCAGAGCAGTCCACCAGTTACTGATGCCCAGTGCAGCTGCACCCTAAATGGCCTTGGGGGCAGCGCAGCTGCACCCCAGTTCGCATAACAGCCCCTCAGGCTCTGCTCCTCGCAATTTCACAGACCAAAACTCCTTCCAATCATTATAACATGAGTTACACTTATCCAAATCAGTCCATTTTCGATTCTATGGGTTTTTAACTCATAAAACTACAACATATTAAATACCCATCAATTAACATCAACATTGACTAACCCAAATATGAATTTACAACTCATGTTCATACTAATTTTTATGTTTTGAAAATTTAGCGAATTCGTTCACTACGAATTTGTTTCTCAACCAAATTGGTTCATTTAACTTCCGTTAATTTTGTATATGACTATCTTAACAGTACCTAGCATCAATTCATGGATTATAACAACCCTTAGTCATCAATTTTTTGGACTTAGCACTGTTTCTATATACTTTTCTAGGAATTCAAAACTTATGAATTTAAAAGCATACAGGTTAGTATTATTACGTCTTGAATGCTTAGTTTTGCTGAACATAGCTCTTCAATCCTCTAATTGCTCTCAATTCTCCCAACTCTCTATAGCTCATTTTTCTTAAAAATTCAACCAACGGGAATTGAGAATGCAACTGTCCTTATATAGATAATTGGTGGACTGGATTTTGGTTTTACATGGAAGTTGAAATCCATGGTGTAGAAGGAGAAAACAAAGGATACAAGAGAGTGGTTCAACCTCCCTTACCAGCCATCTTCCTAGCAAATGATCCCCTAATTTCATAGCCTTTAATCACAACTTGAAAGTTACGTAAAGAAGAAATAGGCTACTGTTCATGTACTAGAAAGGTCACTCATTTTCGGACATAGCAAAAATTTTCAGCATTTGATTATCTAAGGCTTGGTTTGGTTCTTTTAATTCCCATAATGTAATATTAAGGTACAATTGTTACCACATTAGGAATTTAAAGATAAATTTTATACTCACATCATATAATCCATGTACATTAAATATATGTAATAAAATATCACAGTCAGATATTATTGTCCGAGTAGTTCCATAATTATTTTTACTCGTATAACCACATTATAACATTATCTATTATTAATGTTTATTTAAACATTTAATCTCCTTCCCAATTTCTAGAATACACAGATATTTAATTATTTCTGTATTACCACTACATATGATTTGACTGTACCACTTGGTACCTTATATCATTAGTCCTAATTAAACATCACACTTCACGTATTCTTAAGCCGTAGGTATTATATATTACTACTGCTCATATTTTCCATATTACCCATAGTAATATTATTTAATGATTATACCCACATTAATATTTTAATTGGGCTAAATATCATTTAGTTGGGTACTTTCAACCCACACAATAATTAATTAATATTAATCATTTCTTTTCAATAATTATTATGCATTCCTCTAATTAATAGAATATAATATTCTATAATATCGCTCAATTAACCAATATTTAATTCAGGTTAATTAATTAAATCTTTATTCAAGTCATGTTTTGCTAACCAAATGCACACTTATCCACCATTCATGACCTTATAAGAGTTATTAGTATGCATGGCTTGCAAATCACATTTTTATAACTGACTCAGAGTTTTCTACAGACCGGCGCAGCTGCGTTGGTCACAGACTTGGAAATGGCGCAGCTGCGCCATACCAAAATCAGAGGTAGACAAGTTCTGTATCAGCAGAACTGAAACCTACGCGTCTAAATACTATACACATCCTCCTTAAGTGTTAACTCGTCTAACATCAATGCCCTCTTTGATTCCACATCATTGGTTACTATATTCCTTAATAATTTAAGGATCACACTTTGAGTTTTAAAACTCTATCTCCCTTATTTGTTTAACCAACTATACATCTCTTTTATGGTTTCATACCACTAATAACACATTACTCGAATATATAACACATGCGTACATTCCTATCATTTTCACTTCTTGGTGTGTATTGAATTACGTAATAATTCTCTAACCACCTTAAAGGTATATCGATTTTCTACTTTCGTCAACAACGTACATATATACCAGCCTAAACCTAGCACATATCGAGTCTTTAATAGTATTCAATATAGTACACTGAGTGGTTTTCCACAAACAACCAACAAATTAGTTTTTGTCTCGTCTACACTATTTTCACAGTGAGTTAGATCGGTTACTAATTCGTATATACCTCCGCTCTCTGAAGGAATCGTTTAGCCCATGCCCTATACATCCACCATTAAAGAGTATGGTTGCACTACCTCAGACTTGATACTTACTCGTACATACACTCAAGAAATTGGTGATTATCAAAAATATTTAACGTCACCATCTTACTATTATAAAATAATTTCACATAAATTATTTAATAATTATCTAACATCAATAGACAAATTTCTATCCATCTTCCTATTAATTCATCTCTACAATGTATAACAAATATATAATAATGATATATTTATTAAACACAATATCACATTGCTTATATTACCCTATGTAACACAACATTACATATCTTGTATCATATATATATATATATATATATATATATATATATATATATATATATATATATATATATATATATATTCTTAATCGAACCCATCACATGCCTTAAGAATTTTATTTACTAAATTCTTATTTTAATATTTTTTAAAAATTCAGGTTCTTACAGTTTCATCTTTTATGGATTGGTGTTTCTCTTTGATGACTCAACCGCAGCTTAGATGGTCGCCGATTCTCCTATTAGTGTGGGGAGGTCAGGTAGTTCCATCCCTTTGGTTTAAAGCCGATGAAGTATGGTTTGAAAGATGATCCCAGTACCACTGACAAGTTTTTATGTTTTTGTAGGGGTGAGACAGAGCCATAAATGGCTGCCTACGTACTCCCATTAATGAGGGGAGATCATGTCTGCGTAGTTTGAACATGGCGTAAAGGTTTAAAGTTGTATGTGGTAAAGTGGGTGTAGAGATATGTTTATTTTTTTTGTGGTGATACCAGACCAAAAAAATGGCTGCTTACGTACTCCCGTGTATTGGGGAGATCAATTCTGAGTAGTTCGCCCCATGTACAGGACAGACTGCAGATGAAAAGTTTGATCCCTGGTGGGACAAACTAAAATTATGGAATATTTGATCCCTAGTGGGACAAACTGAAGGTGTGAAAGGTTTAATCCCTGGTGGGATAACCTGAAGGTGTGAATGGTTTTGAAAACCTGAGTTGAGTGATGGATTTGATGATCCGAAACCAGGCTGCTGGTTGGAAGGTGTGCTTATCCCTGATGGGGTAAACGGATGTGAAGAAAGGTTATATGTAGCGAAAAGGTTTGAAAACCTGAACTGACTGGGGATCTGGTGATCCAAACCCAGGATGCTAGTTCACTGGTAACTTCAGACATAGTACCATTTCATGGTGTCCAAGTTAATGAGTTGTGAAAATTTATCGCCATCCATCTCCTGCAATCTGATAGCTCCTTCTGTTAATACCTCCTTGACAACAAACAGGCCTTCCCAATGCGTGGCAAATTTTCCTTTGGATTAATCTTGGTTGTCAAGAATCTTCTTCAAGACCAAGTCATACTCATTGAATTGTCGTAGCCGGACTTTTCTATTGTAGGATCTGGCAATCCTCTGTTGGTATAGCTGACCATAGAAGATAGCAGCGGCTCGCCTTTTATCTATTAGAAATAATTGGTGGTACCTATCTTGCAACCATTGGTCTTCATCCAGTTGAGCGTCGATCAACACTCTGAGGGATTCCATTTCCACTTCTATGGGGAGCACTGCTTCCATCCCATAGGTTAATGAGTAGGGGGTTGCCCCAGTGGAAGTTCGCATTGATGTTCAGTAGGCTAACAGAGTCAGAGGCAATAAGTTAGGCCATACTTTATGATTGGTGAACATTTTTTGCATGATCTTTTTGATATTCTTATTAGCCACTTCAAAAGCACCATTCATCTTTGGATGGTAGATGACGGAGTTGAGATGTTTGATGTGGAATTTACTGCATAACTCCTCTATCATTTGATTGTTGAGGTTTTTAGCATTGTCTGATACAATAACCTTTGGTTGCCCATATCGACAAATGACATTGTTTCTGATGAAAGCAATGATAATTCTTTAGTAACCCTGGGGAAGGAGGCTGCTTCTACCCACTTGGTGAAGTAGTCGATCATGGTGAAGATAAATCGATGACCATTACTGGCTTTGGGCTCGATGGGCCCGATCACGTCCATTCCCCACATTGAGAAGGGCCAGGGCAAACTCATATTATGGAGCTACCTTGGAGGGGCGTGGATAGCATTCCCATGAATTTGGCATTCGTAACATCTCTTGACGTGATCATCACATTCAGCCTTGAGAGAGAGCAAGTAATGCCCTATTCTGAGGATTTTCTTGACAAGTAGAGGGCTGCTCATGTGTGGGCCACATACTCTACCATGGATTTCATCCATGAGCCTCTGAGCTTGGTCTTTGTCAAGACATCTGAGAAGACCTAGTCCTGCATCTCTTTTGTAGAGTGTGTCTTCGCTCAGGTAAAATTTTATAGCCATTCGATGAATCCACTTTCTTTCAGCCTGACTCGCCTCAGCGGGTGTAGATCCATCTCGTAGATACTCCTTGATATACTGATACCAAGGGTGTTGGATGGGAGGCAACTCATTCGATACTTCTCTAATGTAGTTCCTGTAGGCTGGAGCCTTTTGTCGGACAAATGTAATGGTTGTCATGTCTTCCTTGTCAAGTATGTTGATCAAGGAGGCCAAAGTTGCTAGTGCATCCGCAAAGTCATTCCTATTATGAGGAATATGGAGGAAGGATATTTCTTCAAACTCCGGATCCATCTGTATAACCTGCCGATGGTAAGGCAGCAAATATAGCTCTTTGGTGTGAAAGATTCCCGTGGTTTGTCTGATTACCAATTCAAAATCTCCAAAGACAGTTAACCGTCTGATGCCCATGGATTGGGCTAGTTTCAACCCCATGATACAACCTTCATACTCAGTTGTGTTGTTGGTGTTGGAAAACTATAATTTGACGGCGACGAGATGCTGCTCCCCCGTAATGGATACTAGAACTACTCCAACTCCAGAACCTTCCATGTTTACGGCTCCATCAAAATACATATTCCATAGTTGGTGTGTATCGTTCTAATGGTGTTGTTGAACTGTCATTACCCCTTCATCGGGGAAGTATGTTTCCAAGGGTTTGAAATCCCCTGAAGGTACGGCGGCCAGTTGATCCGTAATTCCTTGACCTTTGATAGACTTTTGAGTCACGTAGACAATGTCAAATTGTTGTAGGATCAACTGCCATTTGGACAGTCGACAATTCAACATATGTTTGTTGAACATGTACTTGAGAGGATCTACGCAGGATATGAGATGGGTTGTGTGACCATGGAGGTAATGTTGTAACCTCATGGAAGCTCATGCTAAAGCACAATAAGTTTTCTCAATCAGAGTGTACTTGTGTTCATTGCTGTTAAATCTTTTGCTGAGGTAATAGATAGCTCTTTCTTAGCCTCTATCATCTTTCTGTCCCAGCATGAAGCCCATGGCATTGTCATTGATTAACAGGTACATAAACAGGGGAACAACATCCCTGGGACGTACCAAAATAGGAGCATTGACTAGTTGTTCTTTGATTGTAAGGAAGGCTTTCTGACACTCACCATTCCATTTCATGGAGGAGTTCTTCCTTGAAAATTTAAAGATAGGCTCACAGGTTGTTGTGAGTTGGGAGTTAAATCGGCTGATGAAGTTGATTCTTCCCAAAAATCCCTGTATTTCTTTCTCTGTCTAAGGTATGGGCATTTCCGTGATGGCTTGGGATTTTGTAGGATCTAGCTTAATCCCTTTGCGGCTCACTAGGAATCCTAGCAACTTGCCTGATTTAACACCAAAGGCACACTTGGCCGGGTTTAACTTCAAGTTGTACTTACGCAACCTATTGAAGAGCTTTTTGAGATGATCTAGGTGGTCTTCCTCCCTTCGGGACTTGACAATGATGTCATCCACGTAAATTTTTATCTCTTTGTGTATTAGATCATGGAAAAGAGCCATCATGGCTCGCTGATAGGTAGCTCCGGCATTGATGAGGCCGAATGACAACCGTCTATAGGAAAAAGTTCCCCAAGGAATGATGAATGCAGTTTTCTCACGATCCTCTTCAGCAACCATGATTTGATGGTACCCCGCAAAACAATCAGCAAAGGAGTACATGTCAAACTAAGCTGTATTGCCAATAAGTATGTGGATGAATGGCATAGGAAAGCTATCTTTGAGACAAGCTTTATTCAGATCCCTGTAATCCATGCAAACTCGCACCTTTCCTCTGGGTTTAGGCACGGGGACTATATTGGATAGCCACTCAGGGAATTTTGACACCATGATGACGTCGGCTTGAAATTGTTTCATAATTTCTTCTTTAACTTTTAAACTCCACTCAAGTTTTAATCTCCTGAGCTTCTGCCTGACTGGCTTGAATCCCTCTTTGATGGGGAGGTGATGAATGACAATAACAATGGACAAACCGACCATGTCTTCATGAGACCATGCAAACACATCCTAGAATTGGGTCAATAGAGTAACCATATCATTCCTTTGGTTTGGAGTAAGGTCCGTACCAATCTTGATTTGTTTGGGGTTTTCTAAGGTTCCAAGGTTAAAAGAGGTGGTTTGATCAAGATTTGGCTTGGGTTTGTTTTCGACCCATTCTTTGATCTCCTGTGGTATCTCATAGTCCTCTTGTATTTCCATCAAGTCTGAGTCCAACTTTACATCAAAGTTACAGTCCTTGCGAAGAATAGGCACCTCATCAGCAAGTTTAGACACATCTAACTTTAGAGTCCTGAAACAAAATGCTTTCACTTAATATATAAAATTGTTCAATCATACAATGTGTTAGCATGAAATGATAAAAATAACTGCTAATACTATACAGTAAAAGTAAGCAGTTATTGTTATCTATAGGGCAGAGGGAGTTTCTTCCCTTTTTACCATTGTCAGCCAATGCAAGGAGTGTTGCTCCAATTGCCAAGGGTGAAGTCTTAGTGGACAGCAGTGATGAAGGGGATGTTGTCGTCCTCCTTTTCCTAGATGATGACCATAATGTCTTGACAATCATCGTCTGGGATGTCTCTATTCATATCCTCCGTATGGACCAGGATGCGCATGTTTGATAACTACCTTGTAATGTCTTGCTTATGCCTTCTGTCCTTTTCCTCTACTTCGGGGTCTGGGATCAGGACTTCCTTTCCTTTGATCGGTATCGGCTTAGGAAATAGCATGGCAACCACATGGGCAGGGACCTTTAATGAAGGTTGCAGAGGCTCAGGCTTTGTAAGTTTAAGCAACTGCCTTGAAGACGAAGGAAACTGTTTGTGCTTGTGGGGGTTCCTGTGACTGAAACTATGAGAATAGCCTAGTCTGGCAGTCCCTGTCTGACTGGGAACTTGAATTGGGCGCTTGATGCCCTGATGATCCTTTCCTAACCCTTGTCCAGGTTGAAAACCCAAGGATATCATCTCTTGACTTTCAAACATTGCCTCGGCAAAAACTCTGGGTATCAGAGGTGGCGTCCCAATGGGTTGATAGTGAGTGTAGCTCACCTCAAGGGCCTAGAAGCTAACGGGCTCAACTTTAGCATTGAAACTGATGATTGTTATGTCACCTTGTACATGACATTCTGGCTTAGCATTAACAGTGACCAGGATACTGTTAATGATATATTTGAGCTGCTGATGAAGAGTGGAAGGGACAGCTCCAGCCATACGAATCCACGGTCTTCCTAAAAGTAGATTGTATCCGGTAGTTATCTTGACCACATTAAAGGATACACAGAATGTATATTGACCAATCTCCACAGGTAGTTCAATCTCTCCGATAACATTTTGTCGGGATCCATCAAAAACTTTAATAATTGTATGGTTGCTTCGGATTCTATTGAGATTGATGTTCATTTTCTCTAGTATGGCGTAGGGGCAGATGCTTAAGGATGATCCCCCATCTATCAGAACTCCTCCCACCACATATCCAGAGGACATAACTGCTATGTGCAACGGTTTGCAATGACCCATCCCTTCGAGAGGTATGCCATCATCGATGAAGGATATCACATTGTTGTTGAAGATGTGATCAGCCAGATGATGGAACTTTTCAACATTCACTGATTTTGGCAAGTGGGCTTCTTCTAAGACTCTCAGTAAGACCTTTCTGTGATCCTCTGAGGAGGAAACCAAGTCCAGTATAGAAATATATTATGGAGCTTCTCTCAAGCTTAAAACCACCTTGGCTTCATTTTGTCCCATAGTACGGAGGAATTCTTCAATATTCTCCATGGGAACTTTCCCCTTTGACCTGATGGTAGGCTTCATCGCCCATTGGGGAAGATACAGTGGATTTTCTTTCAACACTGCAGCAGTTATATAAGATGTGGATCCTTCAGCCTCTCCATAATTCTATGGCAATTTTTGTAGGCTGACAACAGGATATTGTGGCCTGAATGGCAATATGATTGGCTTTGGCATAGCCACTTTCAAAGGATTTTCAACACCTTTGAGCTGAATAGGTTGAATTATAAGTGGTGTGGTAGCTAAGTCTCCCTCAGAGGATATAACTGCTACGACTTCCTTCCATTTGGTAGGAAATATGTCCCCACTCTCCAGTAATACAGCATCATTGTCTGCCATCTGCAGGACACAGCTATCAATGAGGTTCTGAATAAGATGGTGGAGTGCCCATCATTCTTCAGTGTTGTGACTGCGAGAGTGGGAGTGGTATTGGCATACTCTATTAGAATCAAACCTTCTTAAGTGTGGACTAATTGGAGGTAGCAAATTTACGACTCTTCCCTCATTGATCAGCATCTGCAGTATTTCTTCCATTGGTTGGCCTAAATAGGTGATTTCCCTTTTGTTGGCGAAGTCCCGATGGGCTTTAGCTTTTGCCCTTTTTGCAATTTTATCCTCCAGTGTTTCACTTTCTAGAGTAAGTGGTGGAATGCTTGTAACAAGAGGAAAGAGGCTAGCATGCTCTTGGCTGAATAATTAACGTGTGACTTGGTGCTGATGAACCACCAGTTCTGCCAATTGATTGACTTGCTCGCTAAGAGCCTTCATTTTTCGTTCCATCATAAACTGGAACTGTGCATAATCCCATCTGTCAGCACTATTCTTGTTGGTTTGGGATGAACCACCCACATAGTTGGAGCTCTGTCCACTGCTCCAGTTAATCATGTTAACCTCCTCTTCCTTGTGTTGAGGAAGAGGGTTATCTTGAATGTGAGGCTGGTCAGGTTTGGTTACCACAATCTCACCATTGTCAATTAAATCCTGGATTTTATGCTTAAGGGGCCAATGATAAGTGGGTTTTATACCTACGAATCGGCTTCTAATTCGAGCTTAAACTGTGCTAATTCTTTATTTTTATGTTTTGTTTTTACTTGTTTAGTGTTGTTTTGTGTTTAGGTGTGGTGGAGTGGCAATTGGACTTAAAGAGTGAAATTATGGCAAAATTTGGCTAGTTCAGGAGTTAAAGTGGACAAATTACATAATGGTAGCCCACCAGGGTTGGCTTTCTATATACAAAACCCCCCACCGGGGCGGAGGGTGCTGGAGAATTAGGGAGGGGATAATCAACCAACTTGGAGATACACTGAGAGTAAGTGGTTTGTCTTACAAATTCTCAACATCTACCACCATATTTGAAGCCAAATCACTAAGTTTTGGGGTATTACAAGTCTAGCACGCCAAGTGTTCGACGATTTGCTTGAGTGAAGTTTGGGGTAATTTTTTGTTGAAGCTCACTAATTCCAATTCAATGGAACCTAAACTGGCATCAAAACGATAATGTGGAGAGAGTTCAGGGTCCACACCACCAATAAGGACCTTTGACAGGTAAAAATTCATAAGCGCCACCGCCGCCGACCGTTACGACTACCTTGTGACAAAAGTACTCACACCAGAGCGGGGGTTGGCACCTGAACATGTCAACGGTGAAATGATGCAACAAATCTATGAGAAAGGTTGGAATAAGTTCACGGAAGAGCCCGAGCCAGTAATTATGAATGCGGTAAAAGAATTTTACGCCAACGCAGAGGATAAGGCCCCATTCACAGCATTTGTCTGGGGCTGGTTAGTTCCTTTCAGTGCCGACGCCATCAACACGTACTACCAATTACAAGTTCCTAGAGAATGCCAGTACGCTTACTTACGTGACCATGATCCCGATTATGAGGCTATTTTGACATAAATTACAAAGCCTGGTACCACATGGATCAAAGGCCAAAATGGGGCACTATCTTCCACAATAAGGATCTCAGTCGGTATGGAAAGATATGGTACGCGTTCATGTGCGCTAAGCTATTTCCATCCACACACACGTCAGATGTGCATAAGGAGAAGGCATTACTTTTATATGCCATTGTCCAAGATTTTCTCATCGATATGGGTGCTATAATCAATTTTTCTAACCGAAGATGCCTGCGAGGACCATTCTCTGGCGGCTTGCCACACCCATCACTCATTTGTGGGTTGTGTAGACAGGCGGGAGTAAGATGGTCCGATGATGAGACCACCCAGATGACGCTTCAGACGTTAGACATAAGGATGATTGCGCGGTATTCGGTGTGGCCCGGGGGTGAGTCGCACCCTAGAGGACTTGGGTTAATATTTCCACCAACCTCAGAGGATGAGGCTAAAGCTGAGGACACCTCAAATGATGACGAGTTTCAGGGGGATGCGACGATGGGAGAGCAAGGAATGGAGGTGATACCACAACCCGATGCTACACCTAGCCCTCAATTCCAGAGCCTTCAGAGACAAATGGATAGGTACAACAAGGATGCCCGGAGACAGATATGTAGATTCGCAGCGAGGCAGGACCATATGTTCGAGGCAATGAATATGCCCTTTGCCTCATTGAACGCGACGCTCCAGAGTTTCAATCCCAATGCATAATTTCCATACCATCAGCCAACCCCGATGCCAAGGTTCCCACCTAGTGATTCAGATGAAAAGCAACAGCCACCACCACCCCAAGCTTAGGCGATTACAGGGAAGTCCTCATCCAATTACTTCTATATTTTTATCACAATGAGGACATTGTAATTTTCAAGTTTGGGGGAGTTAGTTTAATTTTTATGTTTGCATGTTTAATTTAATTAGTTAGCTTTACATATGTTAATTTCATGTTTAGTTTAGGATTATTAAATGTTTGCATTCATGTAGTGATTTAGTTTGCATAGTAATTTAGGATTGTAAACAGTTTTATTTAGTTTT
This sequence comes from Panax notoginseng, assembly GCA_016801055.1. Classification (NCBI taxonomy): domain Eukaryota; kingdom Viridiplantae; phylum Streptophyta; class Magnoliopsida; order Apiales; family Araliaceae; genus Panax; species Panax notoginseng. The sequence continues at coordinate 82,531,410 of CM029023.1, forward strand.
CAATCATGTTATGTTTACCACATATAAAAAAAATAAAAATAAAAAAGTATTGTGTTATATTGCATATGTCCAGCAGTTTGATATAGTTCATGTTATTTTGGACAATGATGAGATTGGGATTAAGTAGACAAGTACGGTACTGAATATTAGAACTTTGATGTAATCTTTTGTTATGAATTGGAACTTTTTCCTGTTTGACACTGGTATAAAAAGGTTAGCACGTTAATGACACTTATGTGGATTGATTTAGTTCAAATTGATACATAAAGGGCATCTAAAGGATAATGCTAGATTAAATGAAAGAATGACAAGGATAGGCAGTGAAGATGAAGAATTAGGCGAGAACCTATGATTGGGGGAAAAAGTGGGGTATATAAGCTTCTAAAAAATGGGAACCTTCCTGAGTTGAATAATTGAATCTTGTGGTGGGTCGAGAAGGAGCGTGAAATGCACTCTCCATAAACACTGGCGTGAGAAGGAGAGCAAAACGCACTCACTATTTATCTAAAAAAAGAGAGAATAAAACGGGAAATATGAGCAAAAAGCCCCCGTGATTGAAAAAGAAAGCATAAGTACCCTATTTGGACCCTTGATATTGGTGATTATTTGATTTTAGTTGAATTTTGTTTGTTTTTGAAATTCGTGAGTTTACGCTGGATGATGCCTTCTAAGAGACTTGTTTTTTATTAAATTCGAATTACATCAGTTAGCAAGGATGTTGAGCACACACACTATACCAATAATAATAGTTTAAGATTTGATGAGTGATGGGAATTATTGATTAGTTTTGATATGAAGTATTGTTGAGTTTGCTTGATTTCTCGAGGCCGGATGAATAAATTTGATTCTATGATGACTGCTGGATTTGTAGGTATTTAGATTAGGTGCATTACATTTCATTGCATTGCATTGTATAGCATGTTTCGTGCTTGATGACTAGCACGGTTTAAGTTTGCGGGATTTTGATAAGTGGGTTTTATACCTATGAATCGACTTCTAATTCGAGCTTAAACTGTGTTAATTCTTTGTTTTGATGTTTCGTTTTTACTTGTTTAGTGTTTTTTTTGTGTTTAGGTGTGGTGGAGTGGTAATTGGACTGAAAGGGTGAAATTATGGCGAAATTTGGCAAGTTCAGGTAAAGTGCACAAACTACAGAATGGTAGCCCGTCGGGGCGGGCAATTTACTAAGCAAAACCCCCGCCGGGGCGGGGGTACGGGAAGTGCAGTGTCATGTTCCTTTTGAAATGCTGCAACAACGTGGAGGCTAGTGTTTGGAATGATTTAGAACTTAATTATGCATGGAATTAGAGTCTGAATACGTGTCTTGGCTTATAGTTTACAACCAACAACAAGATGGAAGGATCATACAAGCAATGAACATCATTGAAGATAGATTTTTGAGCAAGAGCATTGGAGGAAGACTTTGAAAGAGACTTCACAATAATTGCAGATTGAGGCTAGAGAGAAGGGTGGTTCTGGATTTATTCTTCTTCTATAGTTTAATATTTGTAATTGGGATGATGTTTACTTTGATTAATTCAGTTTTTATTTCAATTATGATTAACTAAATTCTTTATTAGGCTTATAACGGATCTTTGGGTTGAATGATGATTATGTAATCTTTGATTTTTAGTTTAATAAGCTATCTTTCAGTTTATCTATATTGATTTTTTCTTGAATTTGTGAGTTGCTTGATCACCAATTTTATGTGGACTTGTATGGATTTGAAAGAGAAAATACGAGGCTAGACCTAGTTAATATAGCATGTGTTCTTGAATTCTGTGAATGAATGGAATATTGATGAATGTTAGTGTAGAGATATGCTTAACATCGCATGTAATCGGATAGAGAACTTGAACTTAAATCTTCTTTGATTATAATTCACATAGAGATATAGTGAGTTAGTTAATTAAGGTGTTTAACTTGATTCTATCTAAATTGTGGATTTGAGTTAATATGGTATTAGTGCATCGAGAGATGGCTAGTTCTACTTGAGTGTTCCTGATTAATAAACTGCGGTAGTGAATTAAACTGGAATAAGGTGTAATAATCAGAGTGATGCTTGTAAGGCTAATTCTCCTATATTTGTTTGAAATTTCAGTTTTTAGAGTTTGTTGATTGTTTGGTATTCTTAGTATTTTTAATATTTTTACTTGTAATTATTAAATTAGATAGTTTAATAAAAATTGAATTAATAAGAATTTGGTAATTGTGAAGATTAATTTCTTGCTAATCTCTATGGGAACGATACTTGACTTATCACTTTATTACTTGTTGACCACGTATACTTGCGTGTTGTGCGTATATAGATTTTACCCAACAAGTTTTTGGCGCCGTTGTCGGGGAACTAGTATAGATTTTAATAATTTTGCAATATAAGTTTAATTAGTCCAGTTTTACTTAAACATTTTTTTTCTTTTTGTTTTGTTCTTTCTATTTCAGGTTCTTGAAGTCGGTTTATGCAAACCCGGTCCAAAAACCCAGACTTGCTTCCTTTGGAGGATGACATCGGGAAACGGTTTCAAAGGCTAAGTAAGTGGATCAAAGAGACTAGGGAAGACTTTGAGAATTCTGAAAAAGAAGAAGTAATGGTTGCCGAAAACCAGAAAGCGCTACGAAATTTTGCTACACCTAAGGTGACTGAGCTTCAGTCGAGTATCACCAGGTCAGCGATTGCTGTAAATACATTTGAGATCAAGCCTGAGACTATTCAGATGATTCAGAACTCAGTACAATTTGGGGACTTGAAAATGATGATCCAAACGAATATTTGATCAGCTTTTTGGAGATATGTGACACCTTCAAATATAATGGACGGGGTGTCGGATGATGCAGTCAGACTTCGCTTGTTTCTGTTCACACTGCAGGACAAGGCGAAGAGTTGGTTACATTCTCTACCGTCAGGATGAATAACTACTTAGGATGACCTTGCTCAGAAGTTCTTGGCTAAATTCTTTCCACCAGCAAAGACTGCAAAAATGAAGAACGAGATTACTATGTTTAAACAGTAGCATGGGGAGTCATTGTATGAGGCATGGGAGAGGTACAAGGAATTGCTCAGAAATTGCCCACATCACGGATTACCTAAATGACTGCAGATGAACACATTCTATAATGGGTTGATTGAGAATCTCAGGACTAGTATAGACGCAACTTCAGGTGGAGCATTTATGGCCAAAAGTTACGAGGAGGCATATGAGTTAGTGGAAACGATGGCAGCTAATAACTACCAGCAGCCTACATCGAGGATGACACAACCTAAGGTAGCTGGGATTTTAGAGGTAGATGGAGTAACCGCGTTGGCAGCACAGATTGCTGCTTTATCAAAGAAAATAGATGCATGACGGGTGCACAACCACAGCAGGTGGCATATGTTTGTGAGCTATGTGCAGGAGAACATCCTACGGAGCAGTGTGCCATCAACCCAGCATCGGCTCAGTTTGTGGGCAGCTATAACAGGATTCCACCACAGAATATGTATCAAAATGCCTACAACCCGGGGAATAGGAACCATCCTAATTTTTCATGGAACAACAATAAGAATCAGCAAGCTCCACGACAATCTTATCCCCCGGGGTTCCAAAATCAACATCAACAAATAACTCAGCATCAAGAGAGAAAAATAGATTTAGAAGAGTTGTTGTCGAAGTATATAACGAGCAACGAGGCAGTTATGAAGTCACAAGTAGTAGCCATCAAGAACCTAGAAAATCAGATGGGACAGCTTACCTTAGCATTGAATAAGAGACCCCAAGGGACTCTACCAAGTGACACAAAAAGGAATCCGAAGGGAAATCACGAGCACTGTCAGGCAATCACTTTGAGAAGTGGAAAATAGTTAGATGGGACAATTGCAAAAAATTCAGTTAGAACGGATGACAAAGTTGATGAAAACAAAGTGGTTGAACAAAAACAGGATGAGGAAAAGCAAGTTGAACAGACAAAGTCAGATGACAAGCCAGTTGTGTATCCTCCACCGCCGTTTCAGCAGTGTGAGGGCCCCGAATCCAGGTCCCAATTAACCTCGGATCCGGTTCGATCATTCTATACAACTATTACTATTTGCGGAAGATATAAACATAAATTGTTTATACATTAAACTTTTACAACATAAACCCCACGGTCTACAACCTTAACTTAATACATACGTTCAATATCTTAGAAGATTTACAATACTATTTTCGTTAGAAAATTTAATAAATCTAACTGCAATGTAATTTAATCTTGCACTTTGACTTTGCCTTTGTCTTTACTCGAGCTTTCATCTTAATCTGAAAATTTTTATCATGATATAGCAAGGGTGAGCATCAAATTTGCCCTGCAAGTTTAAATTCAATAAAGATATATCATGATTGAAAGAATTGAACAATAAGCTAGCTAACTTTCAACAATATAAATATTGTGAAAGAGCATGAACAAATTTTCTTAGCTGAACGACCAAGTCAATAAAAATGAATGGTCAAGCATAAACATGAACAGATTAACTGAACCAAATGGTAATGAAGGTGATCAGCCTTTCATACCTGATGAACATTTATAATTTGCACAACGTGCGAATCAATAATCAATATAGACGTGAATAATCAACAACAATTATTCATTAACATGCTTTGAATATACAACTCAAGTTTGAGTTAAGGAAAAATTTGCCTGATTCGTTGACTACTGCTACGCAGTTTAAGTTAACTTCTTTTGGTAAGACCTATCATTAATAATAAGATTGGTCTTTCAATCAGCATATTCTACTTTGTATAATAATACAATTACTTTATCAATCAATTATCTAACACTTAATCAAATATTAGATAACTTCTTAACACATCGGTATTATTATCATTCTTTGATAATTCTTCAATCACTGCATCATATTCATTATGATTTAACACTTAATCTTTCATATTATAAACTCTTTTCTATAATCCAGCAAAATGTTTATAATTCAGCAAACTGTTTTCTCTAATTCAGCAAGCTATTTTCTCTAATACTTCAATCCAGCTAGCTGGATTCATAATTCCTTTAATCCAGCAAGTCAAACTGCAATCCAGCAAACTAGATTACAAATCCAGCAACTAGATTGCAATCCAGCAAGTTGGATTCAACATATTTTCAATTCAGTAAACTTCTTTTCAATTCAGCAAGCTGGATTCATCAGATTTTCCAATCCAGCAAGCTGGATTCCATATCCGTTCACGAAAATACCAAATCAACTTATTATTTTTCTATCCTTTGTACAAACATGTATACACATATTTCATACACAAAAAGTATTTTTCCAAAATTTTCCAACTTCCTTTGGTATTTTTTAAAAATCATTTTTAGTTAATTCCTTAAGAAATTAGCTACCTCGTGCTTAACTCCAGAAATTCCCATCTCTTGGCACAATCTTATACGTGTTAACGTGACACTCCAGTTTAAATTTCGTAGCCATCGGAGTTATAGAACTCCGGTTATAGCCATTTTCGTCAGAAAATCACAGAAATTGAAATGGTCATAACTTGCTCATTTTAACTCGGAATGAGCTCATTTTTGGACACAAGGTACTTAATACCATATATTTTCATGTCCCAAAAGGCCGGAATTTATTTCACACTTTAAGTGGCCAAAACAGCCCCCACAAAAATCTGGGCAGCAACTTTTTGCCAAAAAAACAGTTTTAGAGTCCTTTGCTAAAACAGTCATAACTCTCGCGTTTTAAAACATTTTTGAGCGATTCTTGGACCCACGCGAAGCTAACTTCCAGGGCTACAACTTTTATCTAATGATATTTTTCCAAAATCCGAACGCATCAGTCCAAAAAGTTTGTAAACGGAGACTGTTCGGGATTGGGTTGGACAGTTTTGATTATGCTTCTTCCGAACGTCATAACTACCTCCTCCGGAGTCGGAATTAGTCCGTTCCGGAGTCTATGGAAAGCTTATTCAGTGTACTAGAACATACCAGAAGCCCAGAATTTTTAAAGCACAAAAAGTGGACGAAAATGCCCCCGTTTTTCGACTGGTCCAAAACAGTTCCTAGAAAAACGGGACTGTTTTCACAAAATCAGTCATTACCCTATGTAAACACAACATGTTTGAGTGCTACCACTTGGGTTAACTAGTAAACACATATATCTAGCACCCCTCTTTGACGGATCGTAAAAAGGAGTTATAGATTTAAAACGGTGGATTTTCAAAGTAAATAGAAATTTAGGATTTCTAAACTAGAAAAAATTAAGCTTTCATTTCTTTTGGTTTCCAACCAAATCAACACCCAAAATAGGTAGATCCATACTTGAATCCATGGAAAACACATAGATCTTAGGGATTTGAACATCCAAATCAAAACCCCTTTCCATCAAATTACAAAAAAAAAATAAAGGAAGAAATTATACCTTTGTTTTTCTTCTTCTTTTTCCTTCTTCCACGGAGAACCTTCTCACTCCTCTTCTTCTCCCTCATGGGCCACCGCCCCTCCTCTCTTACTCCTCCATGGCTTCGGCCACTTCTTCTCTCTCTTTTCTCTTTCCCGTTTCTTTCTTTTCTTTCTTTTCCTCTTTCTCTTTCCTTATCTTTCTTTTCTTCTTATCTCTTATCTTCTTATCTCTTCTTATTCTATTTTTCCTCTAATGGGTAACCGGCCATGTGGCCTTATCAACTACCAATATTGGCTTAATTTCTTTGTCCCAAAAATGTCCCTCCTTTGCCTTTTCTTGTCCAAAAATATCCCACATACTTGGATTTAATTTTGGGCTCTTTAAATTATTGCTTGGGTCAACTCTTGGGCTAAAAATTGAGTCACTCCTTTCCATCTTACCCCACCATAAATATTTAATTAGGATATCCATTCTAAATATATAGAATTTAAATCCTCACTTTAGCACATTAAATTCTATAACCCAATTAAACTTGTTTTAATTAAGTTATAAAATTAATAACTTGAGATAATTAAAATATATCTCTTAACTTAATATTATTTTTAATATTATTATTCTCCCACAAGTGGGCCTAGTTTGGGCCCTTAATTAATCTCATTGAGCTAACAAATTTAATTGTTTTACTTACTAACAAAACTAACTTGGGCTTTCAATCCCTAATTAAATTGGGTCAATATAATACTTGACACATACATAATATATTGGGCTAGATTAAATAATTTAATCGCCCTTAGTCACTTTATCTACAAGTCTCATGCTTAATTAATTAATTGGGCTCGCTTAAATAATATAACTTCCTTAGTTCATCAAATTTAATTCTCTTGGACTCTAAATAAATTAATGGCCTATGATATTATTATAGTCCATTACTTTTACTACTATTTTATCCTAATTATTTAATTAGGGTTTTTTTTTATTTCTCACTCTAAAAAATAAATTATTTACTCATGCATTTTTAATTTCATAACCCTTAAGTTATTTAATTCTTCATTCCTAATATATAATTAGGATTACACTAGTTTCTTTTATTTGATTATATAATAAACAAATATAAACCATCACATAATATTCGTATTCACTTACTCACATAATCATTAAATAGATTATGTCATGCTCCACAATTCTCTTAGATTAGGACACTAGTATATATTTAAATACTAGAACCACTAAATAACAATAACCATTTAGGTTATTTAATTATCATACTTAATAACTTATTTAAGTTATACAATTTATATTGTATAATTTAATTTAGTTTCCTCCTCCTCTCCATAAATTGTTTTCAAACAATTTATTTAAATATTAAATATATAAATTAATATATTTAATCATCTATTCAAATATGAATTTAATTTACTAACTACTTTGATACCAATATTCATATCTACATATTGGATCTCATCTCATATTTTTACTTCACATCATTTGGTATAATATTAAATATTATATCATTATCCATATAACATATTTCACTTCTCACACTAATTTTTGACTTTTCTCCATAAAAAGTCAACTGTTGACTTTGACCAAAAGTCAACCTTTACACATTTTGTGTTTACTGCCCATTTTGACTAATCTTGACGTTCCGGACGCAACCGAGCAGTCCATGCTTCAAAATTCTATCTCTAACTCAAATTTTGAGTTTTAAATTACTCCTTTCTTATTGCTAATCGTATTAACTAACGACTTTAAACTTAGTTATCTTCTTATCTACCATTCAAGGCCAGCGTTCAAGCTATGTTAATTACTAACATAGTTTTATCTTGATCCTTATATCATTAACTTAATTCAACATTCCTCTTGCTAAAATATTTATAGCAGCTTACTAAGTATATATATTTCTATACATATACTCATCTTCGTTTAACCTTATAACATCTCTTCATGTGAAATCTTATCTCCTTAATAAAATTTCCATATGTACTTATATAACATTTCTTTGACTATTCAGTTCACACCGAATTTACAGGTATCGTAATATCTTATTCTCGATATTCCTTCAAGTACATATTAATTCATTTCTAGGGTTTCGAAATTTTGTAACACATATTTCTTTATTCTCATTCAATTAAGAAACCATATAGGTTCTTCTTAAAAATTTTAAAATCCTTAAAATTCCTTCACAGAAACGTCAATTCCATACACTTATTTTCTGTCTAGGTTCATCTTATAACCTTTAATCCATCATTTTAGGATTTTAATAATTATCTAAATTCTCGGGTTGTCACAAGCAGAGAGTCCAAAAACAGAAATTAGACAAGTAATTCGCTAAGTTTTTAGAAGTTTTTAAGAAACTTCATATTAACATCCCTTTCGCAGAAGCCCTGGAGTAGATGCCAAGTTATGCTAAATTCATGAAAGGAATTTAGTCAAGGAAAAAGAAGTTGGCAGATTTTGAAACTGTAGCGTTAACAGAGGAGTGCAGTACTGTTTTACAGCGAAAGTTACTGCCAAAGTTGAAAGATCCAGGGAGTTTTATCATTCCGTGCACAATTGGGAACATGCCATTCAACAAATGTTTATGTACTTGGGGGCAAGTGTGAACCTTATGTCGTTATCAGTATACACCGAATTGGGTTTACCAGCTCCAAAATCGACCAATATATCTTTACAGTTGGCAGATAGGTCAGTTACGTACCCAAGAGGCATTGTGGAGAATATTTTGGTCAAGGTAGACAAACTCATATTTCTCGCGGACTTCATAATTCTGGATTTTGAGGAAGATAAGAACATCCCAATCATCCTAGGGAAACCGTTCTTGGCTACGGGTAGAACTCTCATCGATGTGCAAAAAGGTGAACTAACTGTCCAAGATCAAAAAGTAAAGTCCAACGTATTCAAAGCCATGAAGTTCTCTACGGATGAAGAGGAGTGTTTCAGGATGGACGTCATTGATCAGATAATCAATGAAGGCATGGTTAAAATTTTGGCTAATGATCCATTGGAAACTACACTACTGGGGGATGAAGATTTAGATGATCCAGAGTTCGTAGATTATTTGCATATGTTGGAATCCTTCCCATGAGTTAGTAGATTCAAGGCACCATTTGAGCAATTACACATGGAAAAGAAAGCCACGGCAAGGATGAAACCTTCATTGGAGGAGTCACCTACACTTGAGCTTAAGCCACTTCATAAACACCTCAGGAATGCATATTTAGGCAATTCTAATACTTTACCTGTTATTATTACTTCTGCACTTAACGAAATGCAGGAAAATAAGTTGCTGAGAGTGCTTAGAGAATACAAATTGGCTATAGGATAGACAATTGAAAATATCAAGAGAATCAGTCCATCCTTCTGCATGCACAAAATTCTCATGGAAGAGGATTCAAAGCCAACAGTGGAACAACAGAGACGACTAAACCTGATCATGAAAGAAGTAGTGAAGAAAGAGATTCTAAAGTGGTTGGATGCGGGAATCATCTACCCAATTTTAGACAGTACTTGGGTCAGTCCCGTTTAATGTGTGTCGAAAAAGGGCAGAATGACCGTAGTAAAGAATGACGACAACGAATTAATTCCAACGAGGACAGTGACCGGTTAGAGGGTTTGCATGGACTACAGGAAGCTGAATAAGGTAACCCGCAAAGACCACTTTCCTCTACCTTTTATCAATCAGATGTTGAATAGATTGGCGGGGCACGAATTTTACTGCTTACTGGATGGGTATTCGGGATATAATCAGATAGTCATTACTCCAGAAGATCAAGAGAAGACCACTTTCACGTGCCCTTATGGCACCTTTGCATTCAGGAGAATATCTTTTAGCTTGTGTAATGCACCCGCTACCTTCCAACGGTGTATGATGGTCATCTTCTCATACATGGTGGAGAAAAATGTGGAAGTCTTCATGGACGACTTTTCTATCTTTAGGGATAGTTTTGATTTCTATTTAGAAAACTTGGTCATGGTTTTAAAGCGATGCGTAGAGAAGAATTTGGAGCTTAACTAGGAGAAGTGCCATTTCATGGTTGAAGAAGGAATAATTTTGGGGCACAAGGTCTCAGCGAAGGGATTAAAGGTTGATAGAGCTAAGTTGGAAATAATTGAAAATCTACCACCGCCAACTTCAGTAAAGGGAATCTGTAGTTTTCTGGGACATGCCGGGTTCTGTAGGAGATTTATAAAAGACTTCTCTAAGATTACAAAACCATTGTGAAGTCTCTTAGAGCAGGACTCAGTTTTCAAATTTGATGAGGAGTGTAAGTTAGCATTTGAGCAATTGAAGAAAAAGTTGACTACATCTCCAGTTATTGTCGTGCCGGATTGGAATATGCCTTTCGAGTTAATGTACGATGCAAGCGACTATGCGATAGGGGCTGTTTTGGGTCAACACCGAGAGAAGACATTCCATGCCATATACTATGCAAGTAAAACCCTTACGGATGCCCAATTGAACTACACAACTACAGAAAAGGAGTTACTTGTATTAGTATATGCCTTTGATAAATTCCAGGCATATTTAATTGGGACAAAGGTTGTGGTTTATACGGATCATTCGGCAATCCGATATTTAATTTTGAAGAAGGATGCTAAACCTCGACTTATCAGATGGATACTCCTTCTACAGGAATTTGATTTGGAAATCAAAGATAGAAAGGGGATAGAGAATCAAGTAGTAGATCATCTTTCTTGGCTGGAAAATCCGGGTAAAGATGAAGAGGATAAGTGTGTAATTAATGAGTCATGCCCGGACGAACAACTATTTGGAGTCAATGCAGAATTTCCATGGTACACAGATTTTGCTAACTATCTGGTGAGCAACATCCTTCCCCCTGATCTTACACGTCAACAAAAGAAGAAGTTCCCGCATTACGTCAAATTGTACATGTGGGATGAACCATACCTATTCAAACAGTGTGTCGACAAGATGATTCGAAGGTTTGTGCCCTACAGTGAGGTCAAGAATATTTTGCACGAGTGTCATGCATCTACATACGGGGGACATTACGGAAGTGAGAGAACAGCGGCCAAAGTGCTTCAAGCAGGGTTCTATTGGCCTACAATATTTAAGGATGCCCATCAGTTTGTAAAAGGCTGTGATAGATGTCAAAGGGTGGGTAACATATCAAAACAGAATGAGATGCCACTCCAAACTATACTGGAAGTTGAAGTTTTTGATGTATTGGGCATAGATTTCATGGGGCCATTTCCTTCATTGTTTAACAATCAGTACATCTTGCTTGCGGTTGACTATGAATCAAAATGGGTTGAAGCCGTAGTACTCCCCACAAATGATGCCAAAGTGGTTCTTAAGTTCTTGCAAAAGAATATTTTTACAAGATTTGGCACGCCAAGAGCTATTATAAGTGATGAGGGTAGTCACTTCTGCAACAGATCGTTTACAACTCTTTTGGAAAAATATGGGGTCAACCATAAAGTGACGACGTCATATCATCCCCAAACAAGTGGGCAAGCTGAAGTTTCAAACAGGGAGGTGAAGAGAATTTTAGAGAAGGTAGTAAACCAGAATAGAAAAGATTGGTCTCTCAGATTGGATGATGCATTATGGGCTTACAGGACTCCATATAAGATACCAATTGGGATGTCACCATATCAGTTGGTTTACGAGAAAGCATGTCACCTACCTGTGGAGTTACAACATAAAGCCTACTGGCAATTCAGAAGCTCAATTTTGATCAAACAGCAGTAGGTGAAAAGGGGCTACTTCAACTGAACGAACTCGATGAATTCAGACTACTGGCCTATGAGAACTCAAAGTTGTATAAAGAAAAGGTCAAGAAATGGCACGACCATAAAATTATGCAGAGAACGTTCGAACCGGGGTAATCAGTACTATTGTTTAACTCAAGATTGCGGTTGTTCCCAGGAAAGCTAAAATCGAGGTGGTTGGGTCCATTTACTATAAAAAGGGTTTTCTCATATGGCATCATTGAACTATACAGTAGGAATCCATTGGAGATGTTTAAAGTCAACAGTCAGCGTTTAAAACATTATTGGGGTGGCGAATTAAACACGGATGTCATCGCAATCACACTTGCCGACGCACCATAAACAGGGAGTAGTCAGGCTGAAAGACTTAAAATCAAGCGCTAATTAGGAGGCAACCCAATTTTACTTTTATTCTCAGTATTTTTATTCATGCTAGTCAAATTGTAGTTTAGAATAAAAATTATTATAGAATAAGTTCATTAAGTAGTTAGTTAAGTTATACTTTTTAGATAATCTTACCTTCCATGCTTAATTTGCTCAATATTAACTTATATTCATGTTTAATGATGTTTCAGGTACTTAAGAAGCGAATGGATATGAAAAGGATGCAAAGAATGGGGAATTCAAGTCAACTAGCAGAAGGCATGCCCGCCGGGGCGGGCTTCTTGTGCATGAACCCCTCGTCGGGGCGGGGGTCTTGATACCAATAGCAGACTACATGCCCGCTGGGGTGGGCCTTCGAAGCACATTACCCCTTGCTGGGGCAGGGGTCTCAACTCTCAAAACAGAATGCATGCCCGCTAGGGCGGGCCTCTAAAGCTTACTACCCCCGCCTCGGCGGGGGTACGGAATCTGAAGAGCTAAGATTCGGCAGTTACAGAGCTTGCAAGCCATCTTCAACACTCTTCCACTTCAACTTCTTATTATCCCAACTGAAACCCCATTACTCCTATACACTCTTGCCCCACGATTTAGCTACTTAATTCCCATCTCCTCACTCCATTAAACCACTTGCCCACTTCTTCAACCCACAACACTCTACATTACCTCCTCTCTATAAATTTATACCCTCACAACATACTCTAACCACATACACTCATACCAATTCAATAGTTCAAAGTCCAGGATTCTTGAGCGAATTTTTGCAGCAATAAGGGATGGGATAATCAACCAACTTGGGGATACACTGTGAGTAAGTGGTTTATCTTACAAATTCTCAACATCTACCACCATATTTGAAGCCAAATCACTAGGTTTGGGGGTATTGTAAGTCTAGCACGCCAAGTGTTTGATGATTTGTTTGAGTGAAGTTAGGGGGAATTTTTTGTTGAAGCTCACCAATTCCAATTTAATGGCACCTAAACCAGCATCAAAATGACAATGTAGAGAGAGTTCAAGGTCCACACCACCAATAAGGACCTTTGACAGGAAAAAATTCATATTTCCCACTGCCGCCGACCGTTACGACTACCTTATGACAAAAGCACTCACACCAGAGCGGGGGTTGGCACCCGAACATGTCGACAGTGAAATGATGCAACAAATCTATAAGAAAGGTTGGAATAAGTTCACGAAAAAGCCTAAGCCAGAGCCAGTAATTGTGAATGTGGTAAAATAATTTTACGCCAACACAGAGGATAAGGCCCCATTCATAGCATTTGTCCGGCGCAAGTTATTTCCTTTCAGTGCCAACGCCATCAACACGTACTACCAATTACGAGTTCCTAGAGATTGCCAGTACGCTTACTTATGTGACCATGATCCCGATTAGGAGGCTATTTTAATAGAAATTATAAAGTCGGGTACCACATGGATCAAAGGCCGAAAAGGGGGCACTATCTTCCACAGTAAGGATCTCAGCTGGTATGGAAAGATATGGTACGCATTCGTGTGCGCCAAGCTGTTTCCATCCACACACACGTCAGATGTGCCCAAGGAGAAGGCATTGCTTTTATATGCCATTGTCCAAGATTTTCTCATCAATGTGGGTGCTATAATTAGTTTTTCTATCCGAAGATCCTGCGAGGACCATTCTCTGGCGGCTTGCTAAACCCATCGCTCATTTGTGGGTTGTGTAGACAGGTGGGAGTTAGATGGTCTGATGATGAGACCACCTAGATGCCGCTTCAGACGTTAGGCACGAGGATGATTGTGCCGTATTCAGTGTGGCCCAGGGGTGAGTTGCACCCTAGAGGACTTGGGTTCATATTTCCACTAGCCTCGGAGGATGAGGTTGAAGCTGAGGACACCTCAGATGACGACGAGTTTCAGGGGGATGCAACGATTGGAGAACAAGGAATGGAGGTGATACCAAAACCCGATGCTACACCTAGCCCTCAATTCCAGAGCTTCTAGAGACCAATGGATGCGTATAACATAGATGCCCGAAGACAGATGCGGAGACTCGCAGCGAGGCAGGACCATATGTTCGAGGCAATGAATATGTCATTTGTCTCATTGAACGCGACTCTCTAGAGTTTCAATCCCAAAGCGTAATTCCCATACCAGCAGCCAACCCCGATGCTAAGGTTCCCACCCAGTGATTTAGATGAAGAGCAACAGACACCACCACCCCAAGCTTAGGCGATTACAGGGAAGTCCTCATCTAATTACTGCTACATTTTTATCACAATGAGGACATTATAATTTTCAAGTTTGGGGGAGTTAGTTTAATTTTTATGTTTGCATGTTTAATTTAATTAGCTAGCTTTGCATATGTTAATTTCATGTTTAGTTTAGGATTATTAAATGTTTACATTCATGTAGTGATTTAGTTTGCATAGTAATTTAGGATTGTAAATAGTTTTATTTAGTTTTCAATCATGTTATGTTTACCACATATAAAAAAATAAAATAAAATAAAAAAATAAAAAAGTATTGTGTTATATTGTATATGTCCAGCGGTTTGATATAGTTCATGTTATTTTGGCCAATGTTGAGATTGGGATTAAGTAGACAAGTACGGTACTGAATATTAGAACTTTGATGTAATCTTTTGTTATGAATTGGATCTTTTGCCTATTTGACACTGGTATAAAAAGGTTAGCACGTTAATGACACTTATGTGGATTGATTTAGTTTAAATTGATACATAAAAGACATCTAAAGGATAATGCTAGATTAAACGAAAGAATGACAAGGATAGGCAGTGAAGACGGAGAATTAGGCAAGAACCTAAGTTTGGGGGAAAAAGTGGGGTATATAAGCTTCTAAAAAAATGGGAACCTTCCCGAGTTGAATAATTGAATCTTGTGGTGGGTCGAGAAGGAGCGTGAAGCGCACTCCCCATAAACCCAAGTGTGAGAAGGAGCGCAAAATGCACTCACTATCTATCTAAAAAAAAGAGAGAATAAAATGGAAAATAAGAACAAAAAGCCCCCGTGATTGAAAAAGAAAGCATAATTACCATATTTAGACCCTTGATATTGGTGAATGTTTGATTTTAGTTGAATTTTGTTTATTTTTGAAATTCTTGAGTTTACGCTGGATGATGCCTTCTAAGACACTTGTATTGTATTAAATTCAAATTGCATCAGTTAGCATGGATATTGAGCACACACACTATACCAGTAATAATAGTTTAAGATTTAATGAGTGATGGGAATTATTGATTAGTTTTGATATGAAGTATTGTTGAGTTTGCTTGATTTCTCTGAGGGCGGATGAATAAATTTGATTCTATGATGGCTGCTGGTTTTGTAGGCATTTAGATTAGATACATTACATTTATTTGCATTGCATTGTATAGCATATTTGTTTTGTTTCGTGCTCGAGGACTACCACGGTTTAAGTTTCGGAGATTTTGATAAGTGGGTTTTATACCAACAAATCGGCATCTAATTCGAGCTTAAACTGTGTTAATTCTTTGTTTTTATGTTTCATTTTTAATTATTTAGTGTTGTTTTGTGTTTAGGTGTGGTGGAATGGCAATTGGACTGAAAGGGAAATTATGGCAAAATTTGGCAAGTTCAAGAGTTAAAGTGGACAAATTACAGAATGGTAGCCCGCTGGGGCGGGCTTTCTATAAACAAAACCCCCGGCGGGGCGGGGGTGCTGGAGAATTAGTAGAAGATAGATCCGTCGGGGAGGGCAATTTACTAAGTAAAACCCCCATCAGGGCTGGGGTACGGGAAGTGCAGTGTCATGTTCCTTTTGAAATGCTGCAACAACATGGAGGCTAGTGTTTAGAATGGTTTAGAACTCAATTATGCATGGAATTAGTGTCAGAATACGTGTCTTAGCTTATAGTTTACAACAAACAACAAGATGGAAGGATCATACAAGCAATGAACATCATTGAAGATAGATTTTTGAGCAAGAGCATTGCAGGAAGACTTTAAAGGAGATTTCACAATAATTACAGATTGAGGCTAGAGAGAAGGGTAGTTCTGAATTTATTCTTCTTCTTTAGTTAAATATTTGTAATTGGGATGATGTTTACTTTGATTAATTTAGTTTTTATTTCAATTATGATGAACTAAATTCTTTATTATGCTTATAACGAATCTTTAGGTTTAACGATGATTATGTAATCTTTGATTTTCAGTTTAATAAGCTATCTTTCAGTTTATCTATATTAATTTATGCTTGAATTTATGAGTTGCTTGATCACCAATTTTATGTGGACTTGTGTGACGAACGAGAATTCTGTAATTTATTTTAATATTTATTGAATTAAATAAATATTTTCGATGATTTAATTATTAGATTTAATAATTAATTGATGCAATTGTGGTAGATTAATTTAATCATATGTGTTACATTATTAAATTAATGTAGAGAATTTTATTATTCAAGTATGTGATTATGTGAGCTTATTGAATTAAATGAATTATTTAATTAAGCATAATGTTATTTAATTAATTTAATTATTAATTAGAGATTTAATAAATTGTTATTATTTATTAATGAGAAAAATTAATTATATGATTATGTGAATTTATGAGTAATTATTATATTTTATTTAAAGTAAATTAAGTGAAATATGGGATTTATTTTATAAGAGTGTGACATGAATTAAACTATATTATAAAGGTTTTATTAAATTAAATGGTTTTGAATTATTCTCTTGCTAGCCAAACATGGCACTTTGGGGAGTTGAGGGCAGTTACCCATGACTGGGTAACTGACCACCAAAGCGCGTCAGACCTTTTCCTTATTACGACGTTCTCTTTTCTTTTCATTATTTTGCCTAAGTCTAGAAAGCTATCAGAGAGAATTACAGAGAAAGAATTGAGAAGTCTGAGAGATAAATTGAGAGTGTAATCAACAGGTTGTTGTGAAAGAATCACCACTAATCATCCCATCCATTAATTATACTCTGGGTAATTCTTCTTCCCAAATTCTTATTTTACGTCTTTTAAGTTTTCATAAAATGGCTTTCACAGTTTTCTAAAAATCTCTGTGTTTGGTATATGAGATGAGTATAACTTTATATATGTGTGTTATGTTATACCAAATAGTGTTTAATTATATATACCATGTAAGCCATGTGATCAGTTTCATGAAAACATGTCGTACATATGTTATTTCAAAATAAACAGAGTACGTGATATGGCCATATGGCCATATATGTGATAATTGATGTATTGATTATATATTATCCCTAAATTTTACACTCTTATATTATTGAGCATGTTAATACGAAGAGATCAAGCCTTAAACAAACGGATTCGGTGTTATAACGAATCCGTAGTGTTAAATTATATATTTTATATTCAAAAACCACCAAGAACATCAAAGTCAGTGAATTCACATGTTTTAATTATGTGATTATGTGTTTTAATTGGTTAAAACTACTCTACAGATGTTGGGTAATGATTATATGGAAGTATTAACATGTGGGTACGTTAAATTAGTGAGTTTAGTGATCATAAAATGTGTAAATCGCCGAACTCTGTGTTCATCGCGATCTGGAAAACAGTTTCTGGAGTCTCGCGCCGCGGCGCCAACTCCAGAACTGAAGTCCCGCGCCGCAGCGCCACTGCGCCGCAGCGCCAAGACCCAAGCCACGGCGCCATAGCGCCGCAGCGCCAAGAGCCCGGCCACAGCGCCACCGCGCCGCAGCGCGACTCCTTAGTACGTTAGTGGCGCCGCAGCGCCACTCTCCAGAAAATTCAGAAATGTATTTTTAAAAATGTTTAAGTCTAACAATGTGTTAGTGGATTATTGTAATGAACATGTAAACATGTTAGAAGAATAATGTGATGATAAAATAGTTGTTTAACATGTAATAAAATATTATATGTGAATTGAATTATTAAATACATAATTAGTTTGATAATTCACGAAGTACAAATGATGTGACAAAGTGGAAATTTGACTAAGTTTAGTCGAATAATTAAAGTAGTCAAAGAGAAAGAGTTTATAATGATTAGTTAAGTTATAATTAACTGGTATTGTGTATGTGAATGGTATGTAGGATTTTTAATTCAAAGAACGAGTTAGTTAAAGTGTAATCTACAAGCAAGGCAAGTATCCTATCCCTAACTCTATTCTATTGAGCAAGTTTATTTAAACTTAAACGTTACTTTTATGTCGAGCAAGTTTCTTAACCCTACTTTTTAATATCTTTCAAGATTATTATTTACCTTGAATAAATTATCCTTGTTATTATTCAAGTTCAAGCATGATATTAAAGATTAATTATCTTTCCAAAGCATGATTCAGTTATACAATAATTGTCCTATTGTATACTTTTGAGAGTATTATTCTAATCAAATATCAATTATTGTTGAACCTTATTAGACTAGTGAACCTTATTGATTCAACTAGTCCATAGTTGATGAGCGTTCTAAATTTTAGAACCCTTGATGAAAGTATCCAAACCAAACTTCCTTTGGTGCGGACTCGAATATCAAACTGAGATGAACAACCCTGTATAGGGGATTATTTATGCTTTAGCGTTAAGATATTGTGCACAGTATGGTACTAAGGGTTGATCCCCCTAAGTACGAGAAGAAGGTCCATAGTCTTATGACTGTTAAAGGTTTCAAGTATATTTCTTGTTAACCTAGGACATAGTTCAAGGTCTTATGACCCTCAGAATTCTTTTGATTCATGTTATTTATTCTTAATTCAAAAGTTGAGCTTTATTCAGATGTCTTTGTTTATTCGCATGTTATTATACTGTTGTTTCATTATTATACTTGTGGGCATTGTGCTCACTCTTGCTTAATAATAACATTGCAGTTAAGAACGAAAGAAGCGATGAACCCTCCACTAGTAAGGGCAAGGGCAAAGTTAGCAAGTGATGAAGACTTGTTATTTTAATTGATGATGTATTTATGTTTAGGACTTATGTTGTTGTTTAAGACTTTTTTGTTTAGAATTCCGCACAGATATTTTAAGGTTAGAGTAACCTGGGATTTATTTATGATTCAGTTGATGTAACCCTTAAGGGAAGAGATTTTATTATGATTTCTATCTATTGTATGGTTTGATATTATTTATGGGTAGATAGATAGATGATGCTTGTACAGTGAACACCAAATCCCGTGAAATCGAAGTACCCGGATTTGGGGGTATCACAGGTTGGTATCAGAGCTGTAAGTTATGAACCTTAGGTGGGGGAACAACCTTAGGTAGTAACCTTATAGAAAGAAGATAGTAAAGGAAAACTCTTATCGAGTTTTAAGAAATGAATTTTTGGTAATACATTGAAGATAATAAAATACATTATGTGTCTATGTGTTAATTTCTGTGCTCGTTAGTACGACTTAGTAACTAAAAACTTAAAATGTTGTTGTCAGGATGACGAATGTTGGAGAAGCTAGTCAAGCTGGGGAGGAAGAATCCCGATTACCTATAGTACCGACTGAGGAGGAGCCCCGAGACATTCATGTTGTTAGGGAACAGTTAGTTCAGAGGGAGTCATCTCCATTGATCACCGTTGTTGGTCAGGAGCATGAGCCCGAGACTGATCCTGAGGAGGAGTTTGATGAAGAAGAGGAAGAAGAGGAGCTACCACGGTACACTGTTGACGCTGATATGTTTGACACACTATATGATCGTAATGTGGAGTTACAAGATGAGGTTCAGGAATTGACTGAGCGAGCGACTGTTCAGCAGTCTACTTTAGAGGAGAAGGATAGAGAGATTGTGACCCTTCATACACGTTTAGGAAATGTGGAGTGGGATCTGATTCATGAGAAGGGTCAAACCGAAGATAAGACCGAGGAGATAGAGAAGCTGAAGAAGGAACTGAAGGAAACCTCCGGAAGACTGAAAATAGCAGAGGATGGATGGGTAAGAGAATCACATCGAGCTGATCGTGCAGAAGATGATAGTCGTGCAAAGAAGGCAAAGCTTGAAGACACGTACACCACACTTAATCATGCGATGGATGAGGTTCAAGAGCGAGTGGTAAGGTAACCCATCCAGTTTGAAGGACTTCCATCGTATATGTTGGATCGCAGGACGATGTCTCGTATCATGAATGAGGAGCGTGGCAAGGCTATTGAGCACCTTGGAAGACAGGAATAGAATCTGTTTATTTATGTGAAAGACTTATATAGTTTTATGTAAATTCTGATGTGTTTATGAACTAAGGAATATGTTAATGTTTTAAATCCTGAGGATTCTTTATTCCAGGATAGATGTTGTAAATAGCAGTATGCTATAGTTTAATGTTAAAACTTTTTATTTGAATGAAAAGATATCAAGTTGTTTGAGATGATGTGTTAAGTGATATGTTAAATTGTTGAGTAATGTCTTAACTATGTAGAGAAATAAATAAAGTTCTAATAAACGTTTATTTAACAGAAAAATGCCGCCAAGGAGAAGACAACAACGTCAACCGACTCAGGAAGGGTCAACCAATAATAACAATAATGCCAACGTTAATCCAGTTCAATAGCTAGTTAATTTACTAACTGGAGTCATGAATAACCAACCGCAAGCTCCACTTAGCACAACGTTTAAAGATTTTAAGGCGGTGGGACCGCCAGAGTTCAAAGGTTCCAAAAACCCGATCGAGGCTCAAACGTGGGTGATGGAAATGGAGAAGGTTTTCGACGTTGCTAGGGTTCGAGAAGATCAGAAGACCATTTTTACGACATTTATGCTGAAGTCTGAGGCTAGCTACTGGTGGCAGGCAAACAAGATGCGAGGAGGTGAAGGTGTAATTACATGGGAGAGATTCAAAGAGATGTCTTTCGAAATGTATTTCCCAGCTAGTTCGCAGAATCTGATGGAGGTGCAATTTCTGGAACTGAAACAGGGAAACATGAGCGTGCCTGAATACGCGGCTAAATTCGATGAGTTGGCAAGGTTTGCCCCGTATCAAGTACACACTGACAAGAGGAAAGCTAGACGATTCGAACAAGGACTGAAGCCTTGGGTATACAGCAAGGTATCAATGTTTCAACTTAACACGTTTGCGGGAGTTTTGGAAAAGGCCATTCTCGCGGAAGGAGGAAGTGATGCAGTGACTAAGTACAACCAAGAACAGAAAAAGAAAAAGAGTGAGAATGAAGGTAATAACAAGACTGGTGGAAGTAATATTGGGAATAATAATAATCAGAAGAGGAAGTGGACGAATAACTCGACAGCTGAAAGTCAACACGGAGGGCAGAAAAGAAGATAGAAGCATGTACGACTTGCGACAAGGCACATCTAGGAGTTTGTTTGAAGGGAAAGAGAGTGTGCTATAATTGTGGTCAGGAAGGCCACATAGCACCAAATTATCTAAACCCAAAGAAGGGTGCTTGTTTCAACTGTGGTTCGAAAGATCATTTAGCAAGAGACTGTCCCAAGAAGGGATCGGGAGGATCAAGACAAGGAAGAAATCGGGGAAATAGCAATGGAAATACCTTAACCATCACCGGACCACCTGCAACAAACCGACCAACCGCCAGAACTTTCAATATGACGGTGCAGGATGCAATCCAGTCTCGTGAGGTGGTGTCAGGTATCATTCCGATCAATGAAATTAATGCTTACGTTTTATTTGATTCGGGTGCTACTTGTTCCTTTATATCCGATGACTTTGCTAATAGTTTAGATTTGCTTAAGGATGAATTGGAATATCCCATGATTATAGAAATTGCGAATAGAGAGATAATTCCTGTTAAGCATGTGTATAAGAATTGTAGAGTGGATATTAAGGGTAATATCATGAACGTAGATCTTATCCCTATTCGATTGGGGGAATTCGACGTTATATTGGGTATGGATTGGCTATCCAATTATGGGGCTGTAATTGACTGCCAAAAGAAGCGTATTAACCTTATGACTCCGTCAAAGGTTGTGTTTTATGGTAGCAAGTCGCCTAGACAAGCGAGTTGTCTGACGATGTTGCAGGCCAGGAAGTTATTAAGACAAGGCTGTGTAGGATACTTAGCTTACATAGTCGACAGTCGAAAAGAGAACCCGAAGGTAGAGGAGATACCGATTGTGAGGGACTTCATCGATGTATTTCCAGACGATTTTTCAGGACTTCCACCAGATAGAGAAGTAGACTTTGTGATTGATTTGGCGCCCGGAACTGCTCCAATATCGAAGGCACCATACCGAATGGCGCCAGTAGAGATGAAGGAATTAATGGTACAACTACAAGAATTGTTGGACAAAAAGTACATTCAACTGAGCGTATCGCCATGGGGAGCGCCGGTGTTGTTCGTGAAAAAGAAGGACGGATCGATGAGGCTCTGCATTGACTATAGAGAATTAAATAAGGTCACGATTAAGAACAGATATCCATTACCAAGGATCGATGATCTGTTTGATCAATTGAAGGGAGCAAAATACTTTTCCAAGATTGACTTGAGGAGTGGTTATCACCAACTGAAGGTGAGGCCAGAGGATGTACCAAAGACAGCGTTCCGAACGCGATATGGTCATTATGAGTTTTTAGTAATGTCGTTTGGTCTTACGAATGCTCCTGCAGCATTTATGGGACTAATGAATGGTGTATTCAAGCCGTTTTTGGACAAATTCGTGGTGGTATTTATAGACGACATTTTGGTATATTCCAAAACCAAAGAGGAACATGAAGAACACTTGAGGTTAACATTAAAAGTATTGAGAAGGGAGAAGTTATATGCTAAATTTTCAAAATGCGAATTCTGGATCGAGAGAGTACAATTTCTTGGTCACGTAATCGATAAAGATGGAATTTCGGTAGATCCATCCAAAGTAGAAGCTGTGATTAACTGGGATCAGCCGAGAACGCCGTCAGAAGTAAGAAGTTTTCTTGGATTAGCAGGATATTATAGAAGATTCATACAAGATTTTTCTAAGATCGCAACTCCGTTAACGAATTTAACTCGAAAAGCTGTGAAATTTGTTTGGATGGAGAAGTGTGAGGAGAGTTTTCAAGAATTAAAGAAGAGGTTGAGTACAGCGCCTGTGTTATCTCTTCCGGATGATACAGGAAATTTTATTGTTTTCAGCGATGCGTCGCATAAAGGACTTGGTTGTGTGCTGATGCAAAACGGCAAAGTCATTGCGTATGCATCACGGCAGTTGAAGGATTACGAGAAGGGTTACCCAACTCATGATTTGGAGTTAGCTGCAGTTGTTTTTTGCTTTGAAAATTTGGAGGCACTATCTATACGGGGAGAAGTGTGAAATATATACGGACCACAAGAGTCTGAAATATATTTTTACACAGAAAGATTTGAATATGCGTCAAAGAAGATGGTTGGAATTAATTAAGGATTATGACTGTGAGATTTTATACCATCCGGGTAAGGCTAATGTGGTTGCCGACGCCTTAAGTAGAAAGGGTCGTGAGAAATTGACGATGTTGACTGCTCAGCAAGAGCTAATTGCAGATATGGAGAAACTGGAGTTAGAAGTGAAGTATCCTATGGAGATTGATGAGAAGCTATTTCAGATGCAATCTGGTACAACTCTACTAGATAAAGTGAAGGAGGCTCAGTTTCAGGATGATGAATGCAAAAAGGTAACAACGAAGATATCTGAAGGAACCGAACCAAGATTTAAGATGGATAAGGAAGGAATATTGAGATTTGAAAGCAGAATTTGGGTTCTGCCAGTACAAGAAATTAAGGAAGAAATTCTGAGCGAGGCTCATAGTTCAAGATATTCGATTCACCCTGGTAGTACAAAAATGTACCAAAATCTTCGACAACATTTCTGGTGGTCGAATTTGAAACGTGATGTTGCAGAATGTGTTGCCAAATGCCTGACATGTCAGAAAGTTAAAGCAGAACATCAGAGACCGAGTGGATTGCTACAACCGTTGGAGATCCCAGAATGGAAATGGGAACATATTACGATGGACTTCGTGGTTGGCCTTCCGACGACTCAGAAAGGCTACGACGCAGTATGGATTATCGTTGACCGACTGACGAAATCCGCGCACTTCTTTCCTATCAAAATCAGATTTAACTTAGATCAGTTGGCAAGATTATATGTGAAAGAGATTGTTTCGAGGCACGGAGTGCCGGTGTCTATTGTTTTCGATAGGGATCCGCGCTTCACATCAAATTTCTGGAAACGTCTTCAGGAATGCATGGGTACACAACTGCGAATGAGTACAGCTTACCACCCTCAAACAGACGGACAGAGCGAACGAACGATTCAAACACTGGAAGATATGTTACGAGCCTGTGTAATGGACTTCAAAGGAAATTGGGATGATCACCTACCGTTGGTAGAGTTTGGCTACAACAACAGTTACCACGCTAGTATTGGTATGCCGCCTTACGAAGCGTTATACGGCAAAAAGTGCAGAACTCCGCTTTATTGGGATGAAGTTGGTGAAAGACAATTGCTAGGGCCAGAATTGGTACAACAGACGGCAGAAATAGTCAAAGTGATCCGAGCACGACTGATAGCAGCTCAAGATCGACAGAAGAAATACGCTGATCCACATCGTAAAAATATCGAGTTTGAACCAGGTAGTTATGTCTTCTTGAAGGTCTCTCCCTGGAAGGGAAAGATCAGGTTCGGAAAGAAAGGAAAATTGAGCCCAAGATTTATTGGACCCTTTGAGGTACTGCGAAGAATTGGAGAAGTTGCGTACGAGGTAGCCTTACCTCCAGCACTCGAGAATATCCACAATGTCTTCCATGTTTCTGTGTTGCGACCTTACAAACCTGATTACAAGCATGTAATTGAATACGAACCCCTACATTTTGAGAAAGACTTATCTTACGAAGAAATTCCTGTCCAAATTATCGACCGAAAAGAACAAGTTCTGAGAAATAAAGTTATACCTTCTGTTAAGGTAACTTGGAGGAACCACAACGCTGAAGAAGCTACGTGGGAACTCGAAGAGAATATGATGAAGAATTACCCTCATTTATTTACTTAATTATGTGTATGCGATTCTGGGGACAAAATCTTTGTAAGGGGGGGAGAATGTAACGGGTCGAAATTATTGAGCCGTGATTCTGGGGACAGAATCCTTTTAAGGGGGGAAAGATGTGACGAACGAGAATTCTGTAATTTATTTTAATATTTATTGAATTAAATAAATATTTTCGATGATTTAATTATTAGATTTAATAATTAATTGATGCAATTGTGGTAGATTAATTTAATCATATGTGTTACATTATTAAATTAATGTATAGAATTTTATTATTCAAGTATGTGATTATGTGAGCTTATTGAATTAAATGAATTATTTAATTAAGCATAATGTTATTTAATTAATTTAATTATTAATTAGAGATTTAATAAATTGTTATTATTTATTAATGAGAAAAATTAATTATATGATTATGTGAATTTATGAGTAATTATTATATTTTATTTAAAGTAAATTAAGTGAAATATGGGATTTATTTTATAAGAGTGTGACATGAATTAAACTATATTATAAAGGTTTTATTAAATTAAATGGTTTTGAATTATTCTCTTGCTAGCCAAACATGGCACTTTGGGGAGTTGAGGGCAGTTACCCATGACTGGGTAACTGACCACCAACGCGCGTCAGACCTTTTCCTTATTACGACGTTCTCTTTTCTTTTCATTATTTTGCCTAAGTCTAGAAAGCTATCAGAGAAAATTACAGAGAAAGAATTGAGAAGTCTGAGAGATAAATTGAGAGTGTAATCAACAGGTTGTTGTGAAAGAATCACCACTAATCATCCCATCCATTAATTATACTCTGGGTAATTCTTCTTCCCAAATTCTTATTTTACGTCTTTTAAGTTTTCATAAAATGGCTTTCACAGTTTTCTAAAAATCTCTGTGTTTGGTATATGAGATGAGTATAACTTTATATATGTGTGTTATGTTATACCAAATAGTGTTTAATTATATATACCATGTAAGCCATGTGATCAGTTTCATGAAAACATGTCGTACATATGTTATTTCAAAATAAACAGAGTACGTGATATGGCCATATGGCCATATATGTGATAATTGATGTATTGATTATATATTATCCCTAAATTTTACACTCTTATATTATTGAGCATGTTAATACGAAGAGATCAAGCCTTAAACAAACGGATTCGGTGTTATAACGAATCCGTAGTGTTAAATTATATATTTTATATTCAAAAACCACCAAGAACATCAAAGTCAGTGAATTCACATGTTTTAATTATGTGATTATGTGTTTAATTGGTTAAAACTACTCTACAGATGTTGGGTAATGATTATATGGAAGTATTAACATGTGGGTACGTTAAATTAGTGAGTTTAGTGATCATAAAATGTGTAAATCGCCGAACTCTGTGTTCATCGCGATCTGGAAAACAGTTTCTGGAGTCTCGCGCCGCGGCGCCAACTCCAGAACTGAAGTCCCGCGCCGCAGCGCCACTGCGCCGCAGCGCCAAGACCCAAGCCACGGCGCCATAGCGCCGCAGCGCCAAGAGCCCGGCCACAGCGCCACCGCGCCGCAGCGCGACTCCTTAGTACGTTAGTGGCGCCGCAGCGCCACTCTCCAGAAAATTCAGAAATGTATTTTTAAAAATGTTTAAGTCTAACAACGTGTTAGTGGATTATTGTAATGAACATGTAAACATGTTAGAAGAATAATGTGATGATAAAATAGTTGTTTAACATGTAATAAAATATTATATGTGAATTGAATTATTAAATACATAATTAGTTTGATAATTCACGAAGTACAAATGATGTGACAAAGTGGGAATTTGACTAAGTTTAGTCGAATAATTAAAGTAGTCAAAGAGAAAGAGTTTATAATGATTAGTTAAGTTATAATTAACTGGTATTGTGTATGTGAATGGTATGTAGGATTTCTAATTCAAAGAACGAGTTAGTTAAAGTGTAATCTACAAGCAAGGCAAGTATCCTATCCCTAACTCTATTCTATTGAACAAGTTTATTTAAACTTAAACGTTACTTTTATGTCGAGCAAGTTTCTTAACCCTACTTTTTAATATCTTTCAAGATTATTATTTACCTTGAATAAATTATCCTTGTTATTATTCAAGTTCAAGCATGATATTAAAGATTAATTATCTTTCCAAAGCATGATTTAGTTATACAATAATTGTCCTATTGTATACTTTTGAGAGTATTATTCTAATCAAATATCAATTATTGTTGAACCTTATTAGACTAGTGAACCTTATTGATTCAACTAGTCTATAGTTGATGAGCGTTCTAAATTTCAGAACCCTTGATGAAAGTATCCAAACCAAACTTCCTTTGGTGCGGACTCGAATATCAAACTGAGATGAACAACCCTGTATAGGGGATTATTTACGCTTTAGCGTTAAGATATTGTGCACAGTATGGTACTAAGGGCTGATCCCCCTAAGTACGAGAAGAAGGTCCATAGTCTTATGACTGTTAAAGGTTTCAAGTATATTTCTTGTTAACCTAGGACATAGTTCAAGGTCTTATGACCCTCAGAATTCTTTTGATTCATGTTATTTATTCTTAATTCAAAAGTTGAGCTTTATTCAGATGTCTTTGTTTATTCGCATGTTATTATACTGTTGTTTCATTATTATACTTGTGGGCATTGTGCTCACTCTTGCTTAATAATAACATTGCAGTTAAGAACAAAAGAAGCGATGAACCCTCCACTAGTAAGGGCAAGGGCAAAGTTAGCAAGTGATGAAGACTTGTTATTTTAATTGATGATGTATTTATGTTTAGGACTTATGTTGTTGTTTAAGACTTTTTTGTTTAGAATTCCGCACAGATGTTTTAAGGTTAGAGTAACCTGGGATTTATTTATGATTCAGTTGATGTAACCCTTAAGGGAAGAGATTTTATTATGATTTCTATCTATTGTATGGTTTGATATTATTTATGGGTAGATAGATAGATGATGCTTGTACAATGAACACCAAATCCCGTGAAATCGAAGTACCCGGATTTGGGAGTGTCACAACTTGTATGGATTCGAGAGAGGAAATACGAGTCTAGACCTATTTAATATAGCATGTGTTCTTGAATTCTATGAATGAATGGAACCTTGATGAATGTTAGGGTAGAGATATGCTTAACATAGCATGTAATCGGACAGAGAACTTGAACTTAAACCTTCTTTGATTATAATTCACATAGAGATATAGTGAGTTAGTTAATTAAGGTGTTTAACTTGATTCTATCTAAATTATGGATTTGAGTTAATATGGTGATAGTGCATTGAGAGATGGCTAGTTCTACTTGACTTTTCTTGATTAATAAACTAGGATAGTGAATTAAACTGGAATAAGGGGTAATAATCAGAGTGATTCTTAGAGTGAAGTTGTAAGCCTAATTCTCCTATATTTGTTTAAAATTTTAATTTTTAGGGTTTGTTGATTGTTTGGTATTCTTAGTATTTTTAATATTTTTAGTTATAATTCTTAAATTGGATAGTTTAATAAAACTTGAATTAATAAGAAGCTGGTAATTGTGAGGATTAATTTCTTGCTAATCTATATGGGAACAATACTTGACTTATCACTTTATTACTTGTTGACCACGTATACTTGCGTGCTGTGCGTATAAAAATTTTACCCAACACCCAACAATCCTGTGTGTCATGGCCTGGCGCTCCAGCATGGTAAGCACATGTTTTGCTTGCATTGAAACCTTTTCCACTCGGGTTGGCTGGTGGAAGAAGATGATTAATTTTCTTCTGAGCTATTAGAAGTTTGAGAATGTTGTTGAGTGAGTCCCCTAAGGGTGTGAACACTCGGGTACGTCTGACTTCTCCACTTTTGGGTAATGGAGGGTTTGAAGGCTGAGCTTAAAAAGGGGAGTAATTTCTCCTCTAAATAGGCATGTTTTGATTGCCTTTATGTCCTTGTAGTATTATGAAAACATCCTCCTCTTTCTTCGTATGGACCCTCCGGGGGTTGTTTCCATAACTTCCAGACTGGATGTGCTCAGCTACAACTTTTAGAGCAACAAGGTCTTGAATATTCCCATATTTCAATCCCATCTCAGCCATTTCTCCATGTTTGATCATTTCAGAGAATGGTTTGCCTATGCCAACTAGGACCCTCTCATAAAAGGGAGCTTCTTGAATGTCTATGAAGGTCATCACCATTTCAGACTCAATCATAAATGGAATAACTTGAGTAGCCAAACGCCTCCATCTTTGGGCATACTCTCTGAATCACCCATTGACTTGTTTCTTGACCTTGGTAATTAGATGCCGGTCTGGAGCCATCTGAGTTTGGAAACTGTACTGACTGAAGAAAGCATGGGCTAGCTCTTCCCAGCTATATATCTTGGAGTTGTCTAATCTGGTGTACCATGCTCTGGCTTCTCTAGTCAGACTTTTCTGAAACAGCTGCATTCTGAGGTTTTCATCCTTGACATAAGATCCGAGCTCTCCAATGAATACCTTTAAGTGTGTGTAAGGATCTCCCAATCCATCATATTTTTTAAAATCGGGAGTCTTAAATTTTTATGGATAATGAACCCCAGGGAAGATGCAAAGGTCTGGATATGAAACACTCCCGTGTGCTCCAATCCCTTTGATGGACTAAATGGTCTCTTCCATTTGTCGGACTTTCTTCCTAATATCACCGGTGTCTAGATCTTCTTTTAGATGGGTGATTTCAGGGGTTTTGTTGGTTTTGTCCAACTGAGACTCAAGTACTGGAACTTCTTTGTCCGGACCCTGGGTTCCTCTATATGCAGAGGATTCTATATGTATGGGTATTTATGGACCCTGGGTGGACTTGTGTAGTTCTTTGAGCAGAATAGCCAACTCTATAATTTGGTTGCTCAATCCTTCGAACTCTTCGCCTGAAACATGAGTAGGATTAGGCTGGCCAGATGTTGACATGCTTGACTGTAGGCTTATTGCCTTTTTGGACTTTGAACGGGTAACAGGACCAATTGTCTCCCTACAAAAAGACTTATGTAGTTTAGTCTTAGGGAATGTAGGAAATGTTACATGCTATGTAATGTGTCCGTTTAGGAGTATTATCCTATAAAACGGATATCAGTTGTTTAAATGACAAGATAGCATGACAGGTTTTGTTATAAAAGGGAATGCATGTACATATATTCCTTTATTTTTTTTCCATTACATTGAGATTGACATGGAAATGAAATTACAAGTAAGTTAAACTATAAGTAATTGAAATGGGAAGGTATGAAGAGACTTCCCTCCGCATTTGGTTTATCAGAGGCTGACCTATCTTAGGCTACTCTCGCGACTTTTTTGGCATGAAGGTTCCCAGATCATCTCAATTTAGTCGACGGGAAGTTAATCCGGTCTTTCAACTGATGCGAATCTGGGTGGTGCCTTTCCTGAGCCTCGTTGGAATTAGTCTCCCTATGAGTCCAATAATCAAACACCGATAGGATAGCCTCCTGGTGGAGGGACCACACAACATACATTCACATATAACATGTCTCACCATATGGAAATGATGACATGTGCGAAGCACTAATATCACAAGAAGATAGAGTGTGAAGCACTAAGTGCAGTAAGTAAATGCATTAGTACACATTCATTCAAATGTAAATGCAACATCCACACACAAGCAGATAAACATTTTTGAAAAGCTTTAATAGCGGCTTAAGTTCTCTTACTGGATATCCCTAGCAAAGTCGCCACCTGTTGACGTCGGGATTTTTATTTGTCTCTTTTCTGTTCTTGTCTTTTGTTGTTCTCATGTTAGGTCAGATTTGTTTGAAAAAACAAGTTGTGAAAAGGTCCGACATGTATATGTCGACGATTGGACTGTAAGAGTCGCCAGTTGGTATTTTTAAATGGTTGCACCAACTCAACCGAGAAAAGGTTTACACATAGACCTAATGATGTGACACTATTTAATTGCTTTGTGAAATCGAGATTCGTTAGGGTTCGGGGGCTTGATTATGCGGAGGGAAGGTGTTAGGCACCCCCCGACATCCGTGGTAACACGGTGACCACCACTTTTCAATTTAAACTTTTATCTGAATGTGTGTGTATGTGGGTCTTTGTGCAGTTGTCTGGAAGTAGTGTTATGCCTCGTTTGTACCTATATACAAAGGGTTTGAATTTTGTATAAAAGTTCAATTTTAACGAGATATGACAATGATGTTTTGTAAAACATGTTTTTCAAACCCTTGTGCTCAATAGTAATTGAGGTCTTTGATACTTCCATTTTATTATGTGTTCGGCTTGATTACTTTTATTATTTTCGAAATGTGAAGCTTCTTCGAGAAAATAAAATACATAGCAGCGCCGAACTCCTTGTGGGCATGAGAGCCATCTAAGGAAATTTAGACACCGTGAATAATTTACAAGCTGGTCGTAGCTGAAAATGTCCATCACGGGAACCGAATCTAGATTCAGGAACTAAATTTGTGATCACATGATTCCTCGGCTCACATGATGATGCAATATGTACAAAAGTGTATATATATATATATATATATATATATATATATATATATATATATATAAAAGCGGTAAATCACCACGAAGTGATCTCCAGGCCTGACATAATGTAAATATATATATATAAGCTGTAAACGCACCGGATATCACACTCAGGCTCAATCGAAGCGAATTCGATAATAGTATATATAAGTATGTATATATATATATATATATATATATATATATATATATATATATATTTAAAAGCAATAAAAGCCATATATCGACGATCCGGGCATACGCACAAAACACGAATCTCAACGTGAATAACTGTGTGTGATTGAAAGTGGAGAAAGGCTTTAAGAAATGTGAGATGTCTTATAGTGAGCTGCCAAGAAGACTTCAGATAGCTTTAAATGAATGAATACTTGGTTTTCACCGGTAAAATATAGTAAAGCACGAGCTCACAAGTGTTTGGAAAGAGAAAGCACTCAATTTTTTAAAGTGTGTACAAAGCAAAATGGACAGGGCTTCCTCGCCTTTTTCTCTTCTTAAAATGGCCACCCCAAACCCTGTATTCATAGAAGAAGGAGCCGTAGGTGTACCTGTGGCTACCCAGGGTTCCTCAGGCTCCGTGGGCCCCACTGCCTCGAAGTACGTGCACGCATGCAATGCGTTTGTCCACTTGAACCTTCATAACTTTCAATCCAGGCATCCGATTGAGGCGTATAATACCTTTTTGGAATGCTATTGTCGAGAGCTACATAATGACACGGGATAAGAGGTTGTATGAAGCCAGGAAGATGGGTCCATAATCAGGTCTTCAAGTCTTCAAATTTTATCCGGTGTACTGTCTTGTGTAGTAGTCACTCAGGATTTAAGCTATGGTTCTTGTAGGACACTTCTGTGTAGAATGTGGTGTAAAATGATGCTAAGACAGCATGAATGTAGGATCGAGGTGGCAAAATGATGATTTTTCCCCTCACCAGGGTCTGGTTCTAGGCTGATTTAGCAATCGTTGCTCAAGGTTATCTCTGAGATTGGGCTGTTGTAGGTACTGAGTGTCCTCAGGGTTGTCTTTGAGGTGTGTCTGCCCTCCCGGGGTTCTCTCTGGGGTTGGAACTGAGTGCCTCAGGGCTATCTTTGAGGTTGGAGCTGACTTATGGGGATTAGAACGGCCTTTTCCGGGGTTATCTCGAGAACTGCAACTACATTCCTCGGGTTTGTCTCTGAGGTTGGTACTGAAACTCCTGGGGTTGTCACCGGGACTGGAACAGAGTATCTCGGGATTGTCTCCGAGATGGAAAATTGAGTATCCCGGGGTTGTCTCCGGGATTGAGCTTATTTGACTCCCAGGGTTATCTCTAGAAGACAATTCTGCCCTCCTACAAGGTTAGTAACAGGAATGCAAAATTTCGAATGTCTACATATGGCTAGTAGAAAAGTCAGCCCTCTCACGCTAGGTCCAACAGGTTTAAATCATGGACAAATCCTCTACTGACAGAAGCTGAGATGACAAACGCTGACCCAATGCCCTGTCAAATGGATGAACATCCTGAAACTGGCCATACTGTGCCATGACAGCCAGTGGATGATAAGTGGTCACACCCCTCAAACCAGCCAGTGGAAGATAATCCATGCTAGCTGTATAAGTGATAAAGTTATAGGGAGAGCTAAGCCCCTGAACACGGCAGAATATCAAATGGATCATCAATCCCTGATAAGAAAACTGACCAAGATGATGCATCTGTACACTCTGCCAGCTGAAAGAAGAAAGACATGGCTATCTTATGGGGGGAAAATACCCATGGCGTCGGAAAGTGCCAAGCGGTCTCAAGGGTGTCATGAACAACACGTACAACAAGACCAAACTATCTACAAACACCCCTACAGAATGGGTATGGCAATACGTGGCCGACCTCAAGGTCTTTACCAGAATCATCGATAAGATGGTATGTCCCTCCCGGAGAGCTCGCACTGCCATAATCAAGCCGATGTCCAAGTAGTCCATGTACAATGGCATGTACAGATAAGCCACCATACACATCAAGAGTACATCTACTCGGGTAACACGCCAATCATCCTCCGAAATGATGAAATCCCCAGAGTACCGTAGATAACTATCCAATGACCCAAATCTGTCAATCAGAAAACTCATGGACACTACATGCCCCAAGGAAATCTCATCCAGGGCAACTCTGCGCCTTTACACCTTAAACCTGTGAGGGTCATAAACTGTCGGTTCATATCTCCAACAGCCATCCGAGCGCAAGGCCTATCCAATGGCAAATCTGTCAGACGCTCATACTCCTCCAATGTGGGAGTCAACTCCTGGGTAGCAAACTAGAATACCTGCCTATCCAGTACCCAATACTCCAGCATGCCCTCTACAAAGCCCGATGGAACCTGGAACGTCAAGAGGGTCATAGAGTGATGCATCAGCTGATCAACTGTCACCCGATCCATGGAGGACAAACTATCATACCATAATCTCAAACAGGAGGCCACTAATACTGGTGGGGTATGCTCTATCCGGCTAACTGTGGATGAAGACATCTGTAGGGCCATGTCATGAGACCATCCAAGGGTCAATGATAAACTCATCTCTGAAAATGCATATGCATAACATAATACATGCATGATAAACAATAGATGACAATATGACATAGGGAATGGAAAATAGTATGCATACATTCTTAAGTACATCATCATCTAAATACAGCTAAAAAATACAGGGAAATCGGGCACAGCCGCCCAAAAACTAGCAGAGGCATATCAAAAGATATAACGAGAATGGGGCACAGTCGCCCAATATCTAACAGAGGCCTTTCAAAAGATATAGCGAGAAATATATCAGAAGAAGTCAATAGTGTTGATGTCCACATCATCCAACCTATCCATCTGATGTAACTCCTCTTGAGTCACTGAATCTCTGTCAGTAGGGATATTACGCCGATACAGCGGAGGATCTACATCGACCAAACCATCTGAATATGGGCCACCTGAAGGGCCAGCCCCAGAGCTGGAAGGATCAAAAGTCTCCGCCTAAAAAGGATCTCTGCCCAAATACTGGATGAAGAAATGTGCCCAGTCCAATTGTTGGGTCAAACTATCAATCTGCGTTAGATGAGTAGGCTCTCGGACGCATGCAATCCAATCCTCCATCATGACGGAGTCAAGAACCATATCCCCTATAAACTGTGTGGCACGGGTCTGGGCTCCAATGGTGCGAGGGAACCACCAGCGGTAGAATACCTCTTAAGTGAACGGTTCCTCTAACAAAGTAAAGCCATCAACTCCTACCAGCAGGACATCAATGATCGACAGCTATGACAAAGGCCAATAACGCCTGGCAGGAGGACAGATCGGGATACGAATCTCTCTTGTGGTGCTTCTAATAGCACGCTCTTCTAAATAGAGCTCTCAACCTCTATCTGTGAAGAGAGGAATCCGACGGGTAGACATCACTTACTTGACACCAGGCAGGAAACCACCCGCAAAGCCAACTGTCAAGTGGTCCTTAGAGTAAGGAACTCATGTAATGACATCAGCTGTCAACAGCTCCAACTGTAAGCACGAATGGGTGAAACCCTCAGCTACAAGAACCACTGTCAAAGTGGAGTGGTGTCATCTCCGTCCCCGTGGATAGGTATCTAAACCTAATAGGCTAAAGGGACGAAGACATGGGAGCCTCTCGTAGGCCCAAAATTGCCAATGCAAGATTAAAATACTCACTAGCAGGAATGGATAAAATCCTATCCAAGCCTCCGTCAAGCCCTGGGAGCGTAGGCGCATTCCCTGATAAAGTAGGCAAAGGTGTAGGAACTCCAATCAAACTCTTCAATATGGTCCACCTCCCGTGTGGCGTTGACTAAAGCGAACAATACCGTGGAAAAGTTATCTACCAGGAAATAACCCTTGAGGATGATCAGGAACAATCGCCGAAGGATGCGATCTTTGACCCTCCTATCATCGGTCAATGGCTCAGTCAAAGCCACACTCACGGTATCTACACTCAAAGGACTAGTACGGATTATCCTACCTTTAAGTATCGTAGCCTGAACTCCTAGCAAGGATCTGACGGTAGTCGGGGAAATGTCTGCCACACAAGGCACTGGTGCCCCAAAAAACTCCATCCTAGTGATGAACCACCAATCCATCGGTGTCATCATCACCTCGCAATCCAGCAAATGGAGAGATTGAGTTTGGTGAAACCAGCGCTCAAACAACGCCCTGAGGTAACCCCAGGGACAACGATGGGGGACGATGGAAAGGAACGCCTTGAAACCCCAAGCATGCATAATCTCTTGGTACTCTGGGTGAAGAGTCTGGTACAGAGAATGTATGTTGAACCAGTTCCCTCGAGGCTGCGTAAAGTCGAGAACCTACATCACAATGCAAATCAACATCGAAACCCTTGACCCCTCACAAGTGGGAAAAAAGAAGATCAATAATGCTTTTACCTCGTTCACATGCAGATAGATTGAGGGGTGACGACTTAAATCATCCAAAAGCTTTGGAATCGTCACATTTATAGCTGGAAGCTCCCTATAGGGAACAAAAACAGAAGGAGTAGGATCCGCAATCGGCACATCATCCTTCTCACCCTCAACAACTGGTCTCTCAACCCGAATAGAATGTCGGGCTAGGTGAGGCTGAGGCACATCATAAGCTCTCTTCCTCGCACCTGAAGAGGTTCTACGGGAGCTACTCGGCTGGTCTAGATCCATATATCTAGACAAAAGTCTCCAAATCACCTCAGAAAGGGTGTGGTAAATTCTAACTTGGAGCTCATTAAACGCATTTTATATCTATATGCATGCATGCATTACTTTAACATACGTCTACAGTAGAGTTAAAAATGTATGTTCATTCAATGCCTAGACTCGTGAATTTTTTTTGCCAGAGTCTCCTTTGTAAAAAGGACTATCCACATGCACGTAGGCATGACTAGGTGGCCATTCAGAAGCACACCAACTCAAAGCCAAAAACATCTTATATGCATGAAAAACATCAAAGTCATAATCCATAAGGGTAGCCTAATTACCAGGATTACTTTGCTTCACAACCTTTGCTCATTTGTCCTCAAATAGAATGAAAAAATAGCAAAAAAGGTGCCAAATTGACTGTTTCAAAAGTCAATTTTTTTCACATCAATACGTTCAGCATGGTTAAATACTAACATTTATTGTGTTAAATAATTTTTATCAAGTCATATGAACATGTATATTCACTACTATGTGTTTGAAGCATTTCATGTGATATGTCACTTTCCAACGGTCAAAATTGGATAAGAAAACATGTAAACATTACCAGGATAGTGCATAACACTTGTACAGTGACGGATTTTGCAAAAAATAGCCCGAACTCAATAGATCTGAAGAAGAAATCTCAAATTCTCTGTGTGGCTTCAAGTGAAAATAACTTAACAAAGGAAAATGAAGTGAGATATAGACCCGCAGGTGGCCACGGGCGGAAGCCGCGGGTCCACCTGCGGCTACCTTGGGTGGTCCCCACCCCTCTGGCTTGATCAAATTTAAGTTTCAAAGGAGGTCCCACAAGCTGAAAAGTCAAATAAGGGAAAAAGATGCTACGCGATTAGGCAAAAAAGCCTAAAATCTTGATTTTCATAGACCAAACTGCGGGTCTACACATCAATCATTGGTATTCGCCCAAACACAGGGTTTATAAGGCCAATGATCATAGCTGTTGAAAGCTACCATTAGCAATACCTCTCAAGGTCAGATGCCATCAACCTGGGTGTAATTACAATCATAAGCATATGTCTCGTCAAAAGTTCATCCCCAGCGGAGATTTCATACATCCTCACCGTTGAAGTACATTTCAACGAAGATCAAGTAACACTGATGACATCATCATCCATTGGCAATAAATCTAGTGAAGCATCAGAGATGGTCCGATGATCTTAGCCATTGAAGTACATTTCAGCAAAGATCAAGCAACCCTAATGACATCATCAGCCATTGGCAGTGAATCCAGCGAAGCATCGGAAGTGATCCGATGATCTCAACAGTTGAAGTACATTTCAACGAAGATCAGGCAGCCCTGATGACATTACTAGCCATTGGCAGTAACTCTAGTGAAGCATCGGAGGTGGTTCGGTGATGTTAGTTGTTGAAGGACATTTCAACAAGGGTTAGGCAGCCCTAACAATACAAACTGTTGGCAGTAACTCCAGCGAAGCGTCAAAAAATCCTGACGATGAAAACCATGGAAAGACATCCTCATCGGGGAAGACCGATGATAGAATCTATTATACAGATCCTTGATAGTCAAAGCACAATTCCCCAAGAGTCTCTCACATATGAGAAGAACATCTGTGGTAAAAAGTCTGCGATGAGGATTAATAAATTTGGTGATAACCCCAATGTCAACATCCTCTGGTCTCAATCATGGAGAAACCTCCATTCCTCCATACACTCATCATACATTCGCATCATGATGCATTACATTTGCATCATGATTATCTTGTCTCATTTCAAGTGTCTAGCAATCTTTATCCTATCCATGACATTACATTACATGAATATGATAAATAGGTGCATCTATAGACACTCGAAATATTGCATTCATGTTGCTAACTCTGTAGCAGGGAAAAATCATCTTCTAGAGATAACCCTGGAAGTCAAAGCAGTTTCAATCCCGGAGACAACCCTAGGAGAATCAGTTCTCAATCTCGGAGATAACCCTAAGAGACTCAGTTTCAATCCCAAAGATAACCCCAGGAGATTCAGTTCTAACCTCGGAGATAACCCCAAGGGATGAAGTTCCAGTTCCGGAGATAAACCTAGAAAAGTCTGTTTTAACCCCGGGACACTCAGTCCAAACCCTGAAGACAACCTCGGGAGGTCAAGCACACCTCAGAGATTACCTCGAGGACATCTAGCATTCACAGTAGCCCAATCTCAGAGATAACCCTGAGCAACGACTGCTACATCTATACAAAGCCAGAAATAACCCCGGTGAGGGGCAAAATCGACATTTTGCCACCTCGATACTACACTCACGTCGTCTCAACATCATTTCAATCAATATTGCATACAAGGTGTCCCACAAAAACCATAGCTCAAATCCCAAGTGACTACTACACAAGACAGCACACCGGATAAAATTTAAAGACTTGAAGATCTGGTCGTGGACTTATCTTTCCGGCTTCGTACAACCTCTAATCCCAGGTCATTATGTAGCTCTCGACAATAGCATTCTGAAAAGGTACAGCACGCCTTTATCGGATGCCTGAATTTAAAGTTATGAAGGTTCGAGCGAACAGTGCGTAGCCAAAGTGCACGTCCTTCGAGATGACAGGACCCACATGGCTCGGGGCATCCCGGACAGCCAGAGGTAGACCCGCGGCCATCGGGTCTTTAAATATGAGCTCTTGGTAGCTCATTTGAAAAAAAAAGAGAAAATGAGAGAAAACTCTATCCATTTCAGCATGTAAACACTTCTAGAGTGCTCTAAACTGAGTGATTCTTCTTTCTAACCACTTGTAAGCTCGTGTTTTGTTACATACTGAAGTTTAACCGGTAGAAATTGAGTTTTTAGTCATTAAAAGCTATTTGAAGTCTTCTTGGCAGCCCATTGTAATATTTTTCAGGTTTTTAAGCTTTTTATTACTTCTATATATTTATATCTACTGACGTTGAGACTCGCATTGTGTGGGTATGCCCGGATCATCGATCCGTGGTTTTTACTGCTTATATATATATATATATATATATATATATATATATATATATATATATATATATATCGCTTTTATGTAAATATCTGCTTTACTACTTTCATAATGTAGATATTTAATCTTTCAGCCTGCGTAGCATTTGCCTAAATCTGGCTATTTCTCACTTTAACTGGTTCATGGTGACTAAATTGGAACCGTTTAGGCTGGAATGGTTTAGATTTACTCAAATCTAGTTCTTTTTCTAGCTTTTGTATATATTGTTTTCTCATGTAAGCCTAGGAATCATGTGATCACATATTCAGCTTTTGAATCTAGATTCGGTTCCCGTGATAGACATTTTGCGGCTACAACCAGCTTGTAAATTATCCCCGGTGTCTGAATTTCCTTAGATGGCTCTCATTCCCACAAGGAGTTCGGCACTACTATGTATCTTATTTTCTCGAAGATGCTTTTCATCTCGAAAATAAAAGCAATCAACCCGAACACTTAATAAAATAGAAGTATCAAAGGCCTCAATTACTATTGATCATAAGGGTTTAAAAAACCTATTTTACAAAACATCACTGCTATATCTTGTTAAAATTGAACTTTTATACAAAAGTCAAACCCTTTGTATATAGGTGCAAACGAGGCATTACACTACTTCCAAACAACTGCACATAGACCTAATTCACACACACACATTCACAGATAATAGTTTAATGAAAAGAGGCGGTAACCGTGTTATCACAAAAGTCGGGGGGTGCCAAACACCTTCCCTTCGCTTAATCAAGCCCCTGGACCCTAACAAATTTCAGTTTTGCACACCAGTTAAACAGTGTCACGACACTAGGTCTTTGTGCAAACCTTTTCTCGGTTGAGTTGGTGCAACAATTTAAAAATACCAACTGGCGACTCTCACAGTCAAATCGTTGACATATACATGTCAGACCTTTTCAAACCTGTTTTTTCAAACAAATCTCACCTAACATGAGAACACCAAAAGACAAGAACAAAAAGGGACAAATAAAAATCCCGACATCGACACCAGTCATTGGCACCAAATGGGTATTCAGAAATAAGATGGATGAAGATGGGGTGATCACAAGGAACAAGGCAAGACTTGTCGCAAAAGGTTACTCTCAAGAAGAAGGCATCGACTATGACGAGACCTTTGCTCCTGTCGCAAGACTAAAAGCAATCACAATATTTCTTGCCTATGATGCACATATGAAGTTCAAAGTCTTTCAAATGGATGTCAAAAGTGCATTTCTGAATGGAGAACTTCAAGAAGAAGTTTATGTGGAACAACCCCAGGTTTTATCAATCCAACCTTCTCTAATTATGTTTATAGATTAGATAAAGCACTATATGGACTAATGCAAGCACCTAGAGCATGCAACACTAACAAACTTTCTTATTGAAAAGGGATTCTCTAAAGGAAGAGTAGACACCACACTATTTCTTAAAAAGCACAAAGATAAAGATCTATTAGTACAAATATATATAGATGACATTATTTTTTGTTCTACTGATAAAAAGCTATGTGAGAGATTTGCCAAGTTTATGCAGAGTAAATTTGAAATGAGCATGATGGGTGAACTGAATTTCTTTCATGGACTTCAAGTGAAGCAGACTGATGAAGGTATCTTCATAAACCAAGCCAAGTATATCAAAGATTTACTTAAAAAGTATGGCATGGAATCAGCTTCCCCCATGAAAACTCCAATTGCACCAACCACTAAGCTTGACAATGATGAGAAAGGTAAAAGTATTGATATTACTTAATGCAGAGGTATGATAGGCTCTCTCCTTTATTTTGTTAGGTTTGTAATATTCATGAACATAATCAAATTGTACAAAATAAGCGAAAATGTGGAAAATTAGAGTTTTAAAATTTTACAAACCATATACCCGGATCACTCTTTATGCACAATTATTAATTAAACAAAAATATGAAGAACAAGAATCATACCCTTGAAGATTCGAGCTTCTTCATGTACAAGTTCACCTCCAATCCTTTTTATGTTCAACTTGAATCCACCGGGTGTGATTCCTTCCTTTGATCAATGTTAGCCACCCAAGTGTTTGGCCTCTAGAGGTGATCCACTAAGAAAAAAGAAAGATTCAAGAAGATGGGTGTTTGGCAAAATTCTAATTTTTCTATCTCTCATAGAAAAGGGTGTACTCTCCTAACTATTAGAATTACGTATGTTATAAAAAAGTCAACAACAACTCACACTCATAATAAGACTTCTCTTATTTATAGATGTAGGCAACTCTCCTTAATAATTAAGGAATTGGATTTTATTTTAATTAATTAAACTCCTTTAATTAATTAGGCTCCTAATCTTATTAGGAATATATGAGAGTACATTTATTAATTAATTCTCAAACTCCTTTAGAAATTAAATAATAATAATAAGACTCCTCTTATTAATTTATATTTAATATTTTCAAAATAGTAAATACTAAATATTAAGCTATTTAATTTATTCTATCACCATAGATTAAATTAAACATACTTAACTTATTATTACGATTATGCCATTAACTTCTTAAATAATTATTCTTCCTTTTATGGTGTGACCCTTTAGGTTCTCCATATTATACCGGTTGTGAATAAATCAATTAGAACAATTCTAATCTTATTTAAATAAATAAATTAAACTATTAATTTATTTAAATAAATAATATTTATTCTACAATAGGGATAAGCCTCCCTAGCGATCAACGACTTTCCAGATAATATAAATTTCAACTTTAATCATAAAAGAACCTTTGAGTAAATAGTTACCGCACAATTCAATCCTTCCACCGTACAATGTCCCAATTAAATATAAAATATGGAATTACTGTCAAATCTTATTTTATTTAATTATATATATTTCGACTCTTAAATGCACAACTCCAAATAATACAAATCAGAAACTCCTTTCTAATTTCATTCTGCCTTGGCCAAGGACTACTGGGTTGTCATTTATCGAATCACATAGGACATTTCTCTTCTTTTACTAGAAACGGTAGATTCTTTATTGATCATACATTATCTCCATGTTCAACTTATTGTACCCAAGCATACCCTTTGATATACCTTAAAGGTCTTAAGGAATAAGTCAAAGTATAACTCATCATATACAAGATACTATGATGATCTCAAGTCTAAGGATCACTTGTACTACTATCACTACAGAAATTCCTATTGACAGGCAAGTAAAACTCCATTAGGTATTCCTTAGCGAGCCACGTTCAGTGAACTTATTCTCTAATAAGCACCTACATACTTGCTTTAGTGTCTCCACACAAATGATCATGAGATCAATCATCCTCATCCAATGAGCAAGCAACATATGTACCAATCTATCCGGATTCACTAATCCCCAATTTAGTAATCCAATGATTGGGAACTATTTTAGTTTTAAGCTTTCTAAGAATTTAGATCTCATTAGAATGATCATCATCATTATTCTAAAAGCATTGCTTAAAACTATGGGTTTATCACATATTATAAAGCAGCATCATGTAGATAATTAAAAGCCTTTAATAAATTAATACTTTTTATTAATAAATGAATAAGATTGTTACAGAGTATATGCTTTATCATCAAACATGATTGGCTTGTGTGCATACTACTTTCATATTTAACTGCCAGTAGATCAGACATCATGTTTGCTACATGTATATATGCTAGATTTTAAGCTAACCCTAAGGAATCACATTTAACTACTGTGAAAAGGATTTTTAGATATCTCAAAGGCACACCACATTTGGGGCTTTGGTATCCAAAGGAATCCTCATTTGAATTAACAGGATACTCAGATGCTGATTTTGTAGGTTGTAAAATTGATAGAAAGAGTACAAGTGGCACTTGTTAATTGCTAGGAAACATGCTCGTGTCCTGGTTTAGTAAGAAGCAAAACTATGTATCAACCTCAACAGCAGAAGCTGAATACATAGCAGCTGGTAGCTGTTGTGCCCAAATCTTATGGATGAAAA
Organism: Panax notoginseng; assembly: GCA_016801055.1. Taxonomy (NCBI): domain Eukaryota; kingdom Viridiplantae; phylum Streptophyta; class Magnoliopsida; order Apiales; family Araliaceae; genus Panax; species Panax notoginseng. Next base: position 82,574,901 of record CM029023.1, read on the forward strand.
ATCAGCTAGCTGACTATGAGTTTAATTTCAAATCTATTCCTGTTCGCTGTGATAATACAAGTGCTATAACTATAACTCATAATCCTGTCATGCTTTCTTGGATAAAGCATATTGAGATATGATATCATTTCATTAGGGATCATGTTTAAAATGGAAATATCTCTCTTCACTATATCCCAACTGTAAATTAATTTGCTAATGTATTTAGAAAACCTTTAGATGAATCCAGATTTAATAAGTTGATAAGTGAGTTAGGGATGCTTAATTTTCAACCATAATTTTGTGCTGTAGAAAATACAAACTTTGTAGGAAGAAAGTCATTGACCGATCGTGGAGTAATACTCATCAATTGTGGACTTCAGAAGGAAACACAAACTCAGGGGCAGCTTAGGGCAAAATAGTCTTATCCTCCTAACTAAAAGCTCGTGGTCCCAGTCAACAAAAATTTAAAAGGGAAGTTTCAAACATTCTCTAAACCACCATTTCTTTACTTCAAACTTTCATCTAAATTTCAAACGCTCTCTCTCAAACCCTAGATTTGAGTTACAGAACACTAAGTTAATCTCGATTGTTTCAGGAAAATCAAAGAAATTAATGGCATCTTCAATCGTGATTCCTGGACACCAGCTATACTTCAAAGAATTTAAGGATGCCGAGCTAAAATATCACAAAATCCTCTCTCTTCTGAAGAAAGCAGGACTATAAGAAGCTCTGGGGACCAATACAAGGATCTACCCTAAATTGGTGAAGGAGTTCTACACTAATGGAGTCTATAAAGACGACATCCACACTACAAGGGTTAAAGGAGTGTTGATTCTCGTGGAAGCTGCTGACTTAAATTAGGCCTTAGGTTTTAAATCTAAGAGCCTTACTTCTTTAAGCTTCATCAACTTCAACGAGGGACTAAAGAGGATGCATCACAAAAAGAACCAGAATCTGAAGGGATACAAGAAGAAGGAGTTTCCTCAAAAGTATGAGTTTCTGGCCGATATTGTTAGGAAATGTATTTGTTGCAAAAATTTTGGTCATGATTCTGTCAACAAGGTGAAACTGAAGCTCATGACAACAATATGCTTCAAGTCTCAGCTAAACTATGGAGCTCTTCTTTTGGAATGGATTGGGAAGTGGATTCTTAGCTCTAAGAAAGCAAAAAGCACGAATAAAATGTTCTATGTAAGATTTATCAACATTATTCCCCAAGCAGCTCTGGGAGACAATATTGAAGATCGTGAAGGTGAACCTTTGAATGCCAATAAGAGAATGACCCATCAGCTCTTTATAAACTAGAAAAGGAATCCAGCTGAGAATGTGAAGAATTATCATTCTGAGTCTAATGAAAGGACTGGGGAGGTTATGAAACCTTTTCTACAGGGAAACCTATCTGTTGTAAGGGAAGTTAAAGAAAAAGTAGACCAGGAGCCCTCTGCTCTGGTCAGGAGAAACAAGGGAAAAAGGAAGCTACAGACTGTTGTTCAGATGGCAGAAGAGCCTCAAGGATCAATAACCAAAGTTCCTCAAGAATCTGATCCTAAACTCTCTGGCCAATCTCTTTCAAAAGAGATTCCTCAAGCTAAAGTATAGCTCAAGAAGAAGACGAAGAAGAAGAAGAAGAAGCAGACTAAAGAAGAAGCTGAAGATAGATCCACCATCTCTCGGCTGCTTAAGACGGGAAAATGCAGCAGGCATTTGCCTAAGTTATCCTTGTCCACGATCGTGGAGAATCCAAGTATGCTGATCGTGGAGTCAAGAGTTGCCAGTCAAAGTGAAGTAAACATTGGGACAACGACTTAGCATGAATAAGTAAATGTTGCTGAGGATGAACAGCATGCTGAAGAATCTATAAATCCTGAGTTAAGAAGATCAAAGAGAATGCTAGTCAAGAAGGCTGATCTTGAGCTCCAAGAAGCTATGCTAAAGATTAAAGAAAAAGAAATGAAAATGATGGAACATATTAAAAGGATTGAGTCTCCAGACTCTAGTTCTCACAATGAGTCCGTGAATCAAACCAGGATCATTGAAACTGTAATTGCCAACATTGATAATGTAGTTAGTTCGACTGCATCATACCAAGCATATATTAATACTAAAGTGGATCAACAAGAGAACGCTGATCAAAGAAACGCTCATATTAAGGGGAAGATTTTCAAAACCCCTGAGCCAACAAGTGCTCCAGCTGAGGGGGAGAAATCGGGAGCTCTCTACCCCTCAAGAAATGATAGAAATTCTTTATATTGAAGATGAAAGGGAAGAAGAGGAAGAAGTTGAAATTATTATTGAGTATAGAGATGAAGAAATGAGCATCAATTATAATCGGATGTTCTCTTATCTACCCATGATGCCCTTTCATAAAGCTTTAATTATATATTCTTGGGATCATATGTTCTGAACATTCAAAGCATATCCAGCCGTATCTGTGCTCACCTAGGGATTCCCAAGCAACCTCACCTTTGCTCAAAAATTGATCACAAATTATGCTATTTCTATCCATGAAAAAAATGTATATTTCATTCCTTCAAGCTTCAAGTTGAATCACTCTCCATCAAATTTCCATTAATTTGATGAATTGCCTAGGTGGATCGAAGTTATTTCTAACCCACAAAACCAATCTCCACCTATAGAGTCCCAACACTCTGTAACTGATTAACCAAATGAACCAAACTTCAATCTTGTACCACCTTCAAACACCATCGATTCCACGATAATCGAACAACATGACACCACGACCGTCGTTCCTACCCAAATATTGGAATCACCTACCCAACTTGGTGAAGCAGCCTCCTCTCCCATACATCAATCCTCTATTCCCATAAACTCATTCTGATGTTCCTTCACCATCAAACAACAATTATTTCTATCTTGTTCTTGCTCTCTCGAATTTGCAAGAACAAAAATCAAGAGCCTCTCCTTCAAACACTCAAAGAATACTTGAGTTTCTCTCGATTTTCCTACCAAAAATGAGGGTTGTTCATCTAAGTTATAAGAGTCCGCACCAAGTAAATTTGGTTTGGATAGCTTTCGATTAATATCAATAGTCTAACCGAAGCAATGGCTTAGACAGTTTTTTTTACCGTATATATAAGAACAATTATCGTTCGAAATCAAGGTTTGTAAACAATTTCATTTCTAGATTACGAAGTATTATACTTTCAAAGTTCTACTTGTATGATCAATAATAGCACAATTCCAAGTAATGCTCAATAAAAGTAAGGTTCAAGTACTTGCCTCAAGCATAGTTTACCAAAGTAAAGCTTAATATCAATCCAATACACTAGGATATCCTATTCATGTATAATCACATTAGTTATATAAGTTCAACATGTACACCTATTATCTTAACTTACTATCATACACAAGTGTAATTTATCAATGCTAGCATATATTGCTAGTCTTCTAGTCGCATAATCTTATATGTGTGTCATTACATGAAAATTAGTTTCTAACACACTATGTCATAGTTGAAATCACAATTTGACTTTAAAGTTGTAAACACTTATTCATCATAGGATCCTTTCAATAACATGCTTATTAACACATGAATACTATATTGGACAAGTATTACAGATTAGAGTAGCCATATAAGTGATGAGTGAGTTTTATACACATGAATTGATGGCGTTTGAGATTAATCTTTTGGATGTTTGTAAGTGCTTGTGTCTATTCATACATGTTTTACGTTGTTTTGTAGGAATTGGGACAAAATTTACTTGGATCAACATTTGGGGTTGCTAGATTCGCATTTTCGGCTTGCCATTTATATAGCAGCTTCAAGGCCAATTTCAACATTGCTTCGGACCTTATTTCGAAAACCTTAAAGAATGAAAGTTGTAGATCTATGTCTCCTCTTTTCGGAACATCTTGAATCATCGAAATCGGAGTTCGGACGAAGAAGTTATGGCCATTTTCCCAAAGGATATCAAAGCAAAAAATTTCCAAAAAAGAGGCCAGCGCCGTGAGCAACGCTGGGGCACTGGGCTAGGGCCTAGTCAAGTTGGGACCCATTTTGGGGCTAATTTTGACACTTTTTTTACTCTAAATTGGATTGGGTTTCCTCCTAAGCTAGAAATTGGACTTGTATCCTATAAATACATGATGTGAGACATAAAATAAAGGGATTAGATAGATTAGATTGGAAAAAATACTCCATTATATTAGAACATAAACCCTAGTTTATATTGGATTATTGGAGATTAAAGCAACTTGGAGATAATTGAAGATCAAGAGCAGGAGCAAGAGGGGAGCATCAGATTTGCAGACAACATATTTTATTCTCTACTCTACTTCTATTCTTATCTTTTAATGTTTATTCAGTTGTGGATTTTAGATTTTAATTCAATGACAATGAACTAAATTTCTTGTTTAAGATTGCAACGGATCTTATTGCATAGCTTATTTTAGTATGATTCTTTGTTAATTATTGTGATATATCCTATGGATTGTCTATTATGGTTGCGTATAATTGTTAAATTGTCTAGCTAACAATTACCATGATAATTTATATGAATTCGGGAGATGAAATATAGATTTAGATCTGATCATAATAGCATGTGATTGTGTTTTCTACATGGTGTTGGAATTCATGATTTGTGTTTAGGATAGGGATATACATTTACGCCGCATGTAATCTAATAGGGTACCTGTGCTTTAAATACTTTTTAATTGTAATTCACACAGGAATATAATGAATTGGTTAATTAGGGTGTTTGATTCAATTCTATCAACTATGGATTTGGATTAATATGTTTGTGATGCATCGAAAGGTGGTTATAAATACTAATAAGTTCTTGATTAGCAATCCAGAATAGTGAGCATAATTAATGAGAATTATTTTAATATAAGTGAAATAATAAGTGAAGTTGTGATCTTAAATCTCCATAACCTGATTTTCAACTAGTGGTAGTAGTAGTAGTTTAATTATATATTTTAATTCACAACATTAAATCGATTGTTTAAATAAAATTAGTTTGGTTAAGAACTAGTACTTGGTGATTTTTATTAAATAATTCCTCGTGGGAACGATACTTTTCTTATCACTTTATTACTTGTTGACCGTGTATACTTACACATATTCATTGATTGTGAAATTTACCAACAATAAGCATGCATGAACCCTCCAATTATTAATCAAAAATTGACCCTACTGCAGGATGTGCCAAATGATATAGATGTTGAAAGAGAGGAGACACTTGGGGACCATGAAAAGGAAGTTGGGGAAGATCTAACTTTGAGTTCCAACGAAGATGAGTCGATTTTGATGGTGTCCCATGTACTTTCTCCACAAAAGTTTAAGGATCCGGGCAGTTTTTCAAGGCCGTGTCCAATTGGTTATCATGTCATAGGCAAGGCTATATGTGATATGAGAGCTAGGACAACTTTAGAGCCATGGTGGGATGAGAAAGGGAAGATAGAAGAAGACCCTGTTGTGTTTGACAAGCTTCTGTAACAATCCAGGATTTTAAATTTTAATTCAAAATATTTATTAAGTTATATAAATATTTTAATTGATGTGTTTATTGTTAAATAAATATTTGTTTAATTTGATTTAATTTTATTTGGTTAATTATTTGTTAAATAAATAATTAATGAGTTAAGAAAATTAATTATTATGAGATAATATTCTAATTTAATTTAATAATTAAATTAGAAAGTGGATAGAGATTAAATGGATTATTATAATATTTTTAATTTAATTTGGTAATAAAAGTGTGAGAAATAACTATGCTATAAATGGGTTATTAAAATAAATTAAAGGAGTTTAATTTAATTTTTACCAAACAAAGCTTAAAGATATTAAGTCTTTAAATTTTAAAGAGTTTTTGCCAAATAAAGCCTTATGGATTTTGAATTTTGAATTTTAATTAAAATAAATAAAATATAAATAATATATATTAATTTTGGTAACTGATAACTTATTAGTATATTTATTATAACGTCGATTTTAGACGTTTGGGTGTGTGCGTTGAGTTGTGTTTTATTTTACGTAAAATGCATTTGGTCTAAGCCTAAGAAGAGAGTAAGAAAGAAAGAATACAGAGAATTTGAGAGAGACTAGAGAGAGTCGAGAGGAGAAAAGTTCTGTGAAATGCAAAGTCTTCTAAGAAGGGTTAACCAAGCAAGAGAAGGTATATATATATATATATATATATATATATATATATATATATATATATATATATATATATATATATATATATATGTGTTTACGGCATGAAGTTTAAAGCTCTGTCAATTCAAATTATTTGTTTTATTGTTTATATGTACTGGTGGTGTTAGAGTTGTATCTAGATAAGGAATTGTATGCTAATTTACGTCAAAAAGAAAGAAAATAGTTTTACAGTGAATATGTGTATGAACATTGCTTGTAGGAGTACCAAAATTGATATTTGATTGTGAGCTAATAGATAAATTGAACCTTTAATATGTTAACATGTTAAGAAATGAAAAGAACATAGTTCGAATGAATTAATTTGGTGTATAATTATGGTTACAGTGTTAATTTTATCAAACAATGTTAAAAATGGAGTTTTGGTTTAAAACATGGCATTCAAGGATTTAATTTTCTGAAATTGTGGTTTAGTTGTTTTGAAATCAGTATATATATGATGGATAACGTTTATGTGTAATTTATGTAAGTTATACGTGTTAACTTAGGTGTTAGAAGTTATTAAACAGTCAAAATTAGCTTTGTTTCTGTTCTTCATGCTCAACAATGTAATTCGGTGCCATAGCGCCAAGCCTTAGCGCTGCAGCGCCAGGACTCGCGTCGCCGCACCAAACTCAACGCCACAGCGCTAACCTCGAGCCGTAGCGCCACTGCCTGGCTTAGGCATCGCGCCACAGCGCCAGCACCGCGCCGCAGCGCCGTCCACAGTGTAAAGTGTGGCGCCGCAACGCGATTTAGCAGAATGGTCAGACAGTGTGTTTTAGTTACACAAAGTTTGAAAAACTCGTAAAGTGAAATAGTATGACTATTAAGATGTGATTTTAGTATTACTATACTAAGAATGAGCATATTATTAATGATTAACGAGTTTTATTACTAATGTAACTTGACTATGTGGTTAAAAAAATCAAACCATACATGAAATAGATACTTATTTATATATATAGTATGTGTAATGACTAATTATGTCATGATGATATGTGTATAGGATATTGTGAATCGAATTATTACGGTTTAGCTTACACGCAAGGTAAGTTTTCTAAACCTTATCTTTTGATATTAAGCAAGTTTTCTTACCCTATCTCGATTATAGTTACACAAGTTTTCTAACTCTAAACTTTCGTTGAGCAAGTTTCTTAACTCAAATTATATTGTGCAAGCTCTTAAACCTTATCTCTTGATAATGAGCAAGTTTCTCTAATCTTTAACTTATTATTTTAGCATGCAAGTTTCTACATTTTGATATACTAATGTTGAACAAGTTTTATCGTTCAATTTACTATTTGTTATGCATGCTCAGTACTCAATTCTAAATAACCTTAGCTTACTATTATTTAAGCAAGGTATGTTATGTTATTCGGTGATTATGCTCTTAGATTATTCCTAAAGCATGACCTTAGTATACAATGTTGATTCACTTATGATTTATTCCATAGCATTATGTGATTACCTTTTTATTCAACTAATCCTTAGTTGATGTTCGTTAAACCTAAATTATCTTGAAACTTATCCAAACTAAACTTACTTTGGTGCGGACTCGTATTTTAAATGCTGAGATGAACAACCTTATTATAGGGGATAATTTACGTATAGCGTTGAAATATTTGTGCACAATACATTGTACGAAGGGCTGATCCCCCTAAGTACGAGGAGTCCCTATAGTCTTATGACTATTAAAGTTTAAGTTGAAAGATTACTTATAACTATGGACACAGTTCGTGGTCTTATGACCCTCGGATATATATTTCAGATTTTGATTATCATTGATAGAGCATATTGTTCAGTTCTATTGAGCCTATTATTTGGCATTTGTTATGAAGTTTTATTCATTATCATTTCAAGTGAACATTGTTTACTCACCCTTGCTTACATAACTATTAAAGCTAAAGTTGAGAAGGCCGATGTACCTAGCACAAGAAATGGGAAAGGAAAGATGAACAAGTATTGAAGACTTTTTAAATCATGTTGATTTTTAATATTATCAGACTTTATTTTTAAATCATGTGATGTAATTATTTAATTTCCGCATATGATGTTTGTATTTAAAGGTTAGATAACCTGGGAGATATTTATTAAACTTATTTATGTAATCCTTTAATGAGAAGGTTTATTATTAAATTTTATTATGATTGGGTAGTTAGACATGAATGTTTTTATCAAGTGAACACCAAATCTTGTGGGAATGAAGTACCCAGATTTGAGGGTGTCACAAGTTGGTATCAAAGCTTTAGGTTATGAACCTTAGATGGGGAAAAGCCTTAGGAAGTAACCTTTAAAAAGATAGTGGTGATAAACTCTTATCGAGTTTTAAGGAAAAAGTAACAAAACACTTATGTGCTTATGTGATTTCAAACTACGTGCTTGTAAGTGTCGAGTAGTAACGAGTAATAATTAAAAACTTAAAAATTCTATTGTCAGGATGGCTAATGTAGGAGAATCCAGTCAGGCTAGGGAGGAAGGACCCTAGATGCCTAGAGAGGAGGACCCTCAAGATATTCAGGTGATTTGGGAACAACTACTTCCACTGGAGTCTCCGTTGGTCACAGTGGTTGAGTAAGAGGGTTTACCTAATGAGGATGATGAGATAGAGACGGACAAGGAGGATCCCATGGAGCTACCACAGTCGAATAAGGATGATGAGGACGAGGAGGAAGAGATTCCACTTAACTCGATAGCTGCTCGTATGTACGATGAAGTATACAACTGTAATATGGAACTTCAGGATACCGTCAAAGAGTTGGAAGAGATAGTAGCTGAACAACAGACCTCGATGGCACAGAAGGACGACGAGATCCAAGATCGAGAGGAACGACTGAATAATGTCGAAGAGAAGCTGATCCACACTAAAGAAGAGAATGAACCAATGACAGCGGAGATTGCAGAGCTGAAGAACAAGTTGAAAGAAGAATCTACTAAGAGGGCAAAAGTCGAAGACGCGTATGAGGAAGCTTATCAATGAGCCGGGATAGCAGAGAGAGACGCACAAGCAAATAGGGTGAAGATGGAGGAGATGAATAATGTATTCAACACCGTGATTAATCGAGCTCAAGATCAAGTTATGTACTATTCAATTCAGTTCTAGACACTGTCGCCATACATATTAGATCGCAGAACAATATTCCGGATTATAGAGAAAAAGTGTCGTAAGGCTACACAGCATCTTAGTAGGACATAGTAGGAAATGTACCTGATATGCAATTATTAAAATGTTAAAGAATATGTAAATCCCTGGTGATATGTAATCAATGGAATATGATGTTGATGTTATCCTGAGACTTTAGTAGTTCAGGAAAGTAATGTAAATAGCAGTGATGCTATTGTTCTTATGTTTTCAAAAAGATTAGGAATGAATAAAAGTTATTATTTTATTTTATTCAAAGTGCTATTTGTTATGTGATGATTTCTTTTATGGGGAACAAGTTAAGTAGAAAATACTTAAAGGAGTTGGGTGATAATCTAATGAGTATATTTTAACAGAAAATGCCTCCAAGATATCAACCACAACAGAGGACCCCTAAGGGATCTAACACTAATGACAATGCTGAGGCTAACCCAGTTTAGCAGCTAGTGACGTTACTAACGGGTGCACTGCAGAGTCAACCACAGAATCAAGCTGTGACATTTAAGGACTTCAAGGCGGTTGGACCACCAGAATTTCGTGGGTCCATGAATCCAGTTAAGGCATAGACCTGGATCATAGAGATAGAGAAAGTGTTAGATGTTGCTAGAGTAGAGGAGAATTAGAATACTGCTTTTGCAACATTTATGTTGAAAGGAGAGGCTAGTTATTGGTGGCAGGCCAATAAAACTCGAAGAGGACAAGGGATGATGACTTGGGATAGGTTTAAGGAGATATTCTTCGAGACTTATTTCCCGGAGAGTTCGAAGAATCAGTTGGAGGTGCAGTTTTTAGAACTGAAGTAGGGATTAATGACGGTATCGGAGTATGCCACAAAATTTAACAAGTTAGCGAGGTTTACGCCATATCAAGTCAACACGGATGAGCGCGAGGCTAGAAGGTTTGAGCAGGGACTGAAACCCTGGTTGTACAGTAGAGTCTCCCTATTCCAGTTGAAGATATTTGCAGCAGTAATGGAGAAGGAAATTCTCGCTGAAGGTGGAGGCGAGGCTGTAACAAAGTTCAATCAAGTACAAAGAAAGAAGAAGAATGAAGGCGAGGTTAAGAATAGTGGTGGTGGTGGTGGTGGTGGTGGAAATGGTAACAATTACCTGAAGAGAAAATGGAATAGAAGTGTGGGTGCTGGAAACCAGCAGGGTAACCAGCAGAGTAGGAAGTTCGAAGCATATGCTGCATGCTGAAAGTTTCACAAGGGTATATGCTTAATGGGGAAACGTGTATGCTTTAACTGTGGCCAAGAAGGTCACATCACCCAAATTGCAGTCAACCCAAGAAGAAAGTTTGCTTCACGTGCGAGTCAAAGGATCATTTTGCTCGTGAGTGCCCTAAGAAGAAAGTTGGGGAGACAACAGGAAGTAAGGGAGGTAGCAGTGGAGGTACATAGACCATTGTTGGACCAATGTCATCAAACAAACCCACAGCCAGAACCTTCAACATAACTGTCCAAGATGTTGTGCAATTAAAAGATATTGTGTCAGGTATTATCTCAATCAATGATATAGATGCTTATGTATTATTTGATTCGGGTGCTACTTGCTCGTTTATATCTGATGATTTTGCTAAGAGGTTAGGATTGCCTAGTGAAGAATTGAATTTCCCTTTAAACATAGAAATTGCGAATAAGGAAGTAATTCCTGTTAGGTTCGTATACAAGAATTGTAGGGTGAACATTAAGGGAAATGTCATGATGGTAGATTTAATTCCGATAAAACTTGGAGAGTTTGATGTTATTTTTGGAATGGATTGGTTGTTCAATTATGGAGCAATAATTGATTGCCAAAGGAAATGTGTAAACCTTATGAATCCGTCAAAGGTAGTTTTCTATGGTAGCAAATTTCCTAGACATACGAGATGTCTGACGATTATACAGGCCAAAAAGTTGTTGAGTCAAGGCTGCGTGGGTTATTTAGCTTACATAGTCGATACTCAAAGGAAGGGGGTAAAACTGGAAGAGATATCAGTGGTTAGGGAATTTGTAGACGTGTTTTCGGAGGATTTGCTAGGACTTTCGCCTGACCGAGAGATTGAGTTCGTGATCGACTTAGCGCCAGGAATCGTTCTGGTATCGAAGGCCCCGTACAGGATGGCTCCGATAGAAATGAAAGAATTGATGGTATAACTGCAGGAGTTGTTGGACAAGAAGTACATTTAGTCGAGTGTATCACCGTGGGGAGCACCAGTGTTGTTCGTGAAGAAGAAGGATGGGTCATTGCGTCTTTGCATTGATTATAGGGAATTAAACAAAGTCACTATCAAGAATAAATATCAATTGCCAAGAATAGATGACTTGTTTGATCAATTGAAGGGTGCTAGAGACTTCTCAAAAATAGATTTGAGAAGTGGATATCACCAATTAAAAGTAAGGAAGGAGGATGTACCAAAGACGGCATTCAGAACTCGGTATGGACATTACGAGTTTCTAGTGATGTCTTTTGGTTTGACTAATGCCCCTGCTGCATTCATGGCTTTGATGAACAGGGTGTTTAAACCATTCTTAGACAAGTTTGTGGTGGTATTTATTGACGACATCCTTGTGTACTCCAAATCTCAAGAAGAACACGTGGAACATTTATGTTTGACGTTGGAAACACTAAGAAAGGAAAAGTTGTACGTAAAATTCTCTAAGTGTGAATTTTGGTTAGATCGTGTACAATTTTTGGGACATGTGATTAACAAATACAGAATTTCAGTGGATCCATCAAAAGTTGAAGCCGTAATTAATTGAAAACAACCAAGGACACCATCGGAGGTGAGGAGTTTCTTGGGACTGGACGGTTATTATAGACGATTTATTCAAGATTTTTCCAAGATAGCCACTCCGTTAACAAATTTGACAAAATTTGTAAAACCCCAATTTTTTTTAATAAAGATGAGTTTTCTATAAATATCATTTTTAAATATTATGGAATGAATTTGATATAATGTTATAGTTGTGGGTAATATTTATAAATTTTGTAAAGCACGCAAGTTGGTGTATAATATTCGATTGGTTGGGAAATATTCGTTTGAACAGGGAATATTCGTACGACGGCACAATCATTGGTGGACCCCACAATAGAATTATTGTCGGATTGAGAAAACGACAAAAATATTTTATGAAATTAACGGCGGAAGTTTTACCGTTAATACTGTTGAACTACTCAGTAGTAAAAGTACAGTAATACGCGTGGTTACATAGTAGCACGCGGTATTGATTATTGATATTTATGTGATAAGTCACTCAGTTTTGTTTTATTAGTATTATTAATGTAATAAAACAGAAAAGTTTTTTATATAAAACAGAATACTTTTATAAAGTTATTCTATAAATAGAATATATTATATTTTATTATACATAGTGTTTGCATAGTATTTTGTATAGTAAAATCTTTTTATATAAAACAGAATACTTTTATAAAGTTATTCGTTTTATTAGATTATAAATAGAATATATTATATTTTATTTAAAAGATTTTGCTTTAAATATAGATCGCCCGATTAAAAGTAAATCAATCTAGACCGTTCATGAATTAGTTACTATGCAGTCCATTCTTCTATAAATAGAAGCTCATTCCTTCATTATTTCTTACGAATTCACTGAAACTCTAGAGAGAGAAATTATAGAGAGAAAGAAGAAAAGTATTATGCTACTTCACTACTCCTATATCCATTACTCTTCTTCTTAAGGTAAGGGGTATTATTTCTTTTGTATTCATGAAGAGAACTTCTGTTATTCCATTATTTATTATTCTGTTGGAATAACCTGTATACGCGGGCTACCCTATACTTGGTGAAATTCTTATGTTATTTCGTCTTTATTATTCTGTTGGAATATCCTGTCTGTGCGTTTTACGCCGAACCTGGTTCCATTATTTATTATTCTGTTGGAATATCCTGTCTGTGCGTTTACGCCGGACCTGGTTCCATTATTTATTATTCTGTCGGAATATCTTGTCTGTGCGTTTACGCCGGACCTGGTTCCATTATTTATTATTCTGTCGAAATATCCTATCGGTGCGTTTACGCATGACCTGGTTCCGTTATTTATTATTCTGTTGGAATAACATGTCTGTACGGTCTATCGCATGCCTGGTGATTTCTTTTGTTATTCTATTCTTTATTATACTCAGTTGGTTAAAGTTTTGGCTTTTATACTCCATGAAATTAGTGGAATATCCTTGATATTTGCACTTCATCCAGTATATTTTCATGGAAATATTCTTCTGAGCATTCTTAAATTTTACTCCACAAAGCAGTATCATGTTGACAATTTGGACGTTATTGGTTCCTGGATAAATTAATTCTTGAACTTATTTTATTGAATTTTTATATCATTGTCATCATCCTCATGTTTATATTTTGTTGAAAGTCATCTGTGGCATATAGTGTATAGATGGACTTGGTATGAATATAACCAGGGATTATTCGGTATAATCATGACCGTAATGTTACGAATGATGTGGTAAAAGTCCTTATTGGCCCGTAGTGCATTGATGGACAGTTGTTGGCATGATCATGACCATTAATGAATACACAAAATATCCTTGGCCCGTAGTGCATGGATAATTTGTGGTCGTGATACTAATGAATATCATTGGCCGTAGTGCAGGGATGATGTGGATTATTTATTGAGTTGAGTCTCAGCGATAAAAGTAATGAAAAACTTTTTAAATCATAAAAGATAGTAGATGTAATTCTCTACTTGACTCTTTTAATGGATAGTTTGTTCTGCTGTAGTTAAACTTGATGTTTGTTATATTTTATCAGTTTAACACTGTTGAAGGTTAATGATAATTTATTCTGCATTATCTTAGTCATAATATTTCTTACTGGGTTAGTTGAGCTCACCCTTTTGCTTTCATTGTTCTCTTCAGGAAATGAGAACGTAGCAGGGACTAGTCGGAGAACGGAGTGACGGTTCAAATGATAGCATTAGTAGTCCTCACTATTCTATGAAATAGTGTGAAAATAAATGTATTGAGAATTTATTTTGAGTTTGAATCCTGTTTAGAAGAAAGTGTTGTATTTAAACTCACAGCTTATGTTTTGTCGTATTTTACACGATAGTTGTATAATTAAGTTTTATTTGTATTTTGTACCATGTATTTGACGACTCAAAATAGGTGATGTATACCTATTTTGTTGGCGTCACAAAATTTGACAAGGAAAGCTGTCAAATTTTTTTGGACGGAGAAGTGTGAAGAAAGTTTTCAAGATTTGAAGAAGAAGTCAAGTGTGGCACCTGTGTTATCATTACTAGATAATACAGAAAACTTTGTAGTGTATAGTGATGCATCGCATAAAGGATTAGGATGTGTCCTTATACAGAACGGTAAAGTTATTGCATATGCATCAAGGCAACTGAAGGACTATGAGAAAGGGTATCCGACTCATGATTTAGAGTTGGCTGCGGTGGTATTTGCTCTAAAGATATGGAGACACTATCTCTATGGAGAAAAATGTGAGATCTACACAGACCATAAGAGTCTGAAGTATATTTTCACTCAGAAGGACCTGAACATGTGTCAAAGAAGATGGATGGAATTGATAAAAGATTACGATTGTGAGATCTTTTATCATCCAGGCAAAGCAAATGTGGTTGCAGATGCTTTAAGCAGGAAAGGTCGGGAAAAGTTAATGCTGATAACCACTCAGGAGGAGCTTATTTCAGCAATGACCAAGCTAGAGCTGGAAATAAAATTTCCAAAAGAATCCGATGAACGACTATTCCAGATAGAAGCTAGTCTAACTTTGGTAGACAAAGTTAAGAATGCTCAACTACAAGATGAAGAATGTGGGAAAATCAAAGAAAAAGTTGTTGAGGGTAGTGATGTGAAATACAATATCGATATTGAAGGACTACTAAGGTTCGAGGGAAGAATTTGGGTTCCATTAGTACTAGATATTAAAGACGAAATCTTGATCGAAGATCATAAATCAAGATACTCGATTCATCTAGGAAGTACGAAGATGTATCAAGATTTACGACGTCATTTTTGGTGGCCAAACATGAAAAGAGATGTCACAGAATGTGTCGCAAAATGTTTGACATATCAAAGAGTAATGTCGAGCATCAAAGATCAAGCGGATTACTTCAACCGTTGGAAATACTGGAATGGAAGTGGGAACACATCACAATGGATTTTGTGGTGGGTCTTCCAACTACTCAGAGAGGATGCGATGCGATTTGGGTGATAGTGGACAAACTGACAAAATCAGCACACTTTTTGCCAATAAAGATTAGATTCAATCTTGATCAGTTGGCAAAGTTGTACGTTAAAGAGATCGTTTCAAGACATGGAGTGCCAGTGTCAATTGTGTCAGATAGAAATCCGCGATTCACGTCAAACTTCTAGAAGAGACTACAAGAATGCATGGAAACACAGTTGAGTATGAGTACGGTGTATCATCCACAAACAGATGGCCAAAGCGAACGAACAATCCAGACGTTGGAAGATATGCTTAGAGCATGCATCATGGATTTCAAAGGGAGCTGGGATGAACATTTACCATTGGTGGAATTCGCCTACAACAACAGTTACCATGCAAGCATCGGCATGCCGCCTTACGAAGCATTATACGGCAGGAAGTGCAGAACTCCACTGTGCTGGGATGAAGTTGGTGAACGCCAACTATTAGGACCGGAACTAGTACAATAAACTG
This sequence comes from Panax notoginseng, assembly GCA_016801055.1. NCBI lineage: Eukaryota > Viridiplantae > Streptophyta > Magnoliopsida > Apiales > Araliaceae > Panax > Panax notoginseng. Next base: position 82,590,842 of record CM029023.1, read on the forward strand.
CTGACATTGTTAAACTCATCAGAACAAGATTGGTAACTGCTCAAGACAGATAGAAGAAGTATGTTGACCAACACAGACAAGATCGTGAGTTCGACGTAGGAAATTTCGTGTTCTTAAAAGTTTCTCCTTGGAAGGGGAAAATTCATTTTGGTAAAAAGGAAAAGCTAAGCCCGAGGTTTATTGGACCCTTCGAAGTGCTGCGAAGAGTAGGAGAAGTGACTTACGAGGTAGCTCTACCTCTAGAGTTGGAAAACGTTCATAATGGTTTTCATGTTTCGGTGTTACGACTGTATAAACCCGATTACAAGTACCTGATCGAGTATAAACCATTGCAGTTTGATAAGGACTTGTCTTATGAGGAAGTTCCTATCCAGATAGTTGACAGGAAAGAACAAGTGCTCAGGAATAAAGTGATACCTTCTGTGAAGGTGATATGGAGGAACCATAATACTGAAGAAGCTACGTGAGAACTCGAAGATAAAATGATGAAAGATTATCCTGAGTTATTTGTTTAATCAGTGTCTTCGATTCTGGGGACAGAATCTTTGTAAGGAGGGAAGAATGTGACGAATGATTTGTTTGAATTGTGATTCTGGGGACAGAATCCTTATAAGAAGGGAAGGATGTAACAATCCAGGATTTTAAATTTTAATTCAAAATATTTATTAAGTTATATAAATATTTTAATTGATGTGTTTATTGTTGAATAAATATTTGTTTAATTTGATTTAATTTTATTTAGTTAATTATTTGTTAAATAAATAATTAATGAGTTATGAAAATTAATTATTATGAGATAATATTTTAATTTAATTTAATAATTAAATTAGAGAGTGGATAGGGATTAAATGGATTATTATAATATTTTTAATTTAATTTGGTAATAAAAGTGTAACAAATAACTATGCTATAAATGGGTTATTAAAATAAATTAAAGGAGTTTAATTTAATTTTTACCAAACAAGACTTAAAGATATTAAGTCTTTAATTTTAAAGAGTTTTTGCCAAACAAAGCCTTATGGATTTTGAATTTTGAATTTTAATTAAAATAAATAATATATAAATAATATATATTAATTTTGGTAACAAATAACTTATTAGTATATTTATTATAACGTCGGTTTTAGGCGTTTGGGTGTGTGCATTGAGTTGTGTTTTATTTTACGTAAAATGCATTTGGTCTAAGCCTACGAAGAGAGTAAGAAAGAAAGAATACAGAGAATTTGAGAGAGACTAGAGAGAGTTGAGAGGAGAAAAGTTTTGTGAATTGCAAAGTCTTGTAAGAAGGGTTAACCAAGCAAGAGAAGGTATTACTCATAACCTTATTATATATATATATATATATATATTTACGGCATGAAGTTTCAAGCTCTGTCAATTCAAATTATTTGTTTTATTGTTGATATACAACTGATAACTTGTGATTATATGTATTGGTGGTGTTAGAGTTGTATCTAGACAAGGAATTGTATGCTAATTGACGTCAAAAAGAAAGAAAATAGTTTTACAATGAATATGTGTATGAACATGGCTTGTAGGAGTACCAAAATTGATATTTGATTGTGAACTAATAGATAAATTGAACCTTGAATATGTTAATATGTTAAGAAATGAAGAGAATGTAGTTCGAATGAATTAATTTGGTGTATAATTATGGTTACAGTGTAAATTTTATCAAACAATGTCAAAAATGGAGTTTTGTTTTAAAACATGGCATTCAAGGATTTAATATTTCTGAAATTGTGGTTTAGTTATTTTGAAATCAGTATATATATGATGGGTAACGTTTATGTGTAATTTATGTAAGTTATACGTGTTAACTTAGGTGTTAGAAGTTATTAAACAGTCAAAATTAGCTTTGTTTCTGCTCTTCGTGCTCAACACTGTAATTCGGTGCCGCAGCGCCAAGACTCGCGTCGCCGCGCCAAAGTCAGCGCCAACCTCGAGCTGCAGCGCTACTGCTTGGCTTAGGCATCGCGCCGCAGCGCCAGCACCGTGGCACAGCGCCATCCACAGTGTAAACTGTGGCGCCGCAGCGCGATTTAATAGAATGGTTAGACAATGTGTTTTAGTTACACAAAGTCTGAAAAACTCGTAAAGTGAAATAGTATGACTATTAAGATGTGATTTTAGTATTACTATACTAAGAATGAGCATATTATTAATGATTAACGAGTTTTATTACTAATGTAACTTGACAATGTGGTTAAAAAAATCAAACCATACATGAAATAGATACTTATTTATATATATAGTATGTGTAATGACTAATTATGTCATGATGATATGTGTATAGGATATTATGAATCGAATTATTACGGTTTAGCTTACACGCAAGGCAAGTTTTCTAAACCTTATCTTTTGATATTAAGCAAGTTTTCTTACCCTGTCTCGATTACAGTTACGCAAGTTTTCTAACTATAAACTTTCGTTGAGCAAGTTTCTTAACTCAAATTATATTGTGCAAGCTCTTAAACCTTATCTCCTGATAATGAGCAAGTTTCTCTAATCTTTAACTTGTTATTTTAGCATGCAAGTTTCTACATTCTGATATACTAATGTTGAACAAGTTTTATCATTCAATTTATTATTTGTTATGCATGCTCAGTACTCAATTCTAAATAACCTTAGCTTATTATTGTTCAAGCAAGGTATGTTATGTTATTCAGTGATTATGCTCTTAGATTATTCCTAAAGCATGACCTTAGTATACAATGTTGATTCACTTATTATTTATTCTATAGCATAATGTGATTCACTTACGTGTTTAGTTTGTTCTCTTATATTCCCAAAATGTAATTTTAATGTGTTAATGCTACTACACAATAGAAAGTTAGAGATTATTTATGTACTCACATCATATAATCCATGTACATTAGTCCAGTCTAATTATTATTTATAACATGTATGGACTCCATTTAATTGACCACTAGTAATCTAATATATCCTTAAAACTTTATTATCCTAGTTAGACTCACTTATTGGAATAATTTGAAATTCTTTGGCAGAGTACATCTTTTAATGTTTCCACACCTCCTTACTGTCACACAAGCAATTGTTTATATAACTTATAATTCTTTTCATTTTACTATATAGTTTCTATATATAATATAGTTACCACAAGGTGTCACATTACACATTCTTTTTAATGTAAGAACTATATAATATCACATGTCTTACACACATCAATTAAATGAATAATACAATTCTAATTATGTAAATTACTTTCCTCATCAATTAATTAATAATATAATATTAATTAATCATTCACTCCTTAATTTAATCTTCTCTTAATTAAATCAATTCCCTAAATCTCCATTTTCATGCCACACAAGGCATTTTCACAATTCTCATCACAATCCACATTCGTATAAATTCAATTTAACTTAGTTGAATTATTCATTTCACAGCACATCAATATTTATATTCAAATAAATATTCATTCTCTTATTTTATCAAAATAATATTTATTCATGAAATTCTCGGTTCTTACATCCTCCCCCCTTATAAAAATTTCGTCCTCAAAATTGGTACACGGATACACGAATAAATGGAGATAATCCCTTTGCACCTTATCTTCTAATTCCCACGTGGCCTCCTCAGCATCGTGGTTTCGCCAAAGTACTTTTTACAGAAGATATACTTTTATTCCTTAATATCTACTCTTTCTTATCTAATATTTGGATAGGAACTTCTTCATATGCTAGATTCTTCTCTACTTGAATAGGCTCGTACGAAATCACGTGTTTGTAGTCAGGCTTGTATAGACGCAACATGGAAATGTTAAACATGTTATGGATGTGCTCCAACGCAGATGGTAATGCAACTTTTTACGCCACTTCGACCACTCGCTTCAGTATTTCAAGTGGTCCTATGAACCTCGGACTCAATTTTTCTTTCTTGTTGAATCGTATTTTTCCTTTCCAGGGAGATACTTTTAAGAAAACGTGACTTCCGACTTCAAAGTCTTAGTCCTGACGATGCAAATCTGCGTACTTCTTTTGGTAATCTTGTGCGGCTACTAGTCGAGCTCTTATCAATGTGACCACATCTGCAGTTTGTTGAACTAATTCCGAACCTAATATCTTTTGCTCTCCAACTTCATCCCAACACAACAGTGTTCTACACTTCCTCTCGTAAAGAGCTTCGTACGGTGGCATGCCTATACTCGCATGGTAGCTATTGTTATAAGCAAATTCCACTAAGGGTAGGTGATCATCCCAACTTCCTTTAAAGTCCAACACGCAAGTTCTAAGCATCTTCTCCAGCATTTGTATCGTTCGCTCACTTTGCCCGTCTGTCTGCAGATGATAAGCAGTACTTAACCTCAATTGTGTTCCCATCCTTTCTTGTAAGCTTTTCCAGAATTTTGATGTGAAGCGCAGATCTCGGTTTGAGACAATCGATACCGGCACTCCATGTCGTGAAACAATTTCCTTTACATAAAGATTCGCTAACTGATTCAAACTATATCGGATCTTGATCGGTAAAAAATGGGACATCTTCGTTAGTCGATCTACGATAACCCAAATAACATCAAAACCTTTCTGCGTGACTGGAAGTCCTACCACAAAATCCATGGTAATATGCTCCAATTTCCACTTAGGTATTTCCAACGGTTGGAGTAGACCACTCGGTCTCTAGTGCTCTACTTTGACCCGTTGACACTTAAGGCATCTGCTAACGCACTCCGCAATTTCCCGTTTTAGATTGGGCCACCAAAAATGTTGCCTCAAATCTTGGTACATCTTTGTGCCTCCTGGATGAACGAAATACGTCGTATTGGGTGCCTCGTGCAAAATTTCTTCCCTCAACTCGGTTACCGATGGTACCCACACTCTCCCTTCGAATCTCAAAATACCGTCTCTATCTATCTTGAATCTCTCCTCCTCATTTTCCGCGATCCTCTTTCTGATTTTCTCGCATTCTTCATCCTTTTCTTATGATTCCTTTATTCTGTCCAACAAAGTTGGACGAGCTTCTACTGCAAACAATTTTTCCTCAAACCTCTCTAGTCCCTTTACTTCTATCTCTAATTTCTCTATATCCCTTATTAACTCCTCCTGAGTTATCAATTGGCATACCTTCTCCCTTCTTTTCCCACTTAGCGCGTTGGCCACTACATTCACCTTCCCCGAGTGATAAAGAATGTCGCAGTCATAATCCTTGATCAATTCTAACCACCTCCTCTGACGCATGTTCAACTCCTTCTGTGTGAAGATATATTTCAGACTCTTGTGGTTCGTGTATATCTCACATTTTTCTTTGTACAAATAGTGTCTCCAAATTTTCAACGTAAAAACTGCTGCCGCTAACTCTAAATCATGAGTAGGGTATCGTTTTTTGTAATCCTTCAATTGTCATGAAGCATGCACAATAACTTTGCCATGTTGCATTAGCACACAGCCTAGTCCTCTATGCGATGCATCACTATATACCACGAATCCTCCCGTATCATCTGGTAGTGACAATACAGGTGCCTCACTCAATCTTTTCTTCAGCTCCTAAAAACTCTCCTCACACTTGTCCGTCCACATGAACTTCATCGTCTTCCTCGTTAGATAGGTCAACGGGGTTGCTATCTTAAAAATATCCTGGATAAATCTTCGACAGTACCCAGCTAACCCTAAGAAGCTTCTTACCTCAGTTGTCATCTTCGATTGCTCCCAATCACTCACTGCTTCTACTTTCGCAGGATCTACTGAAATTCCATCCTTATCCACCACGTGTCCTAAGAATTGAACTTTCTCCATCCAAAATTCACACTTAGAAAATTTTGCATACAGTTTCTCTTTTCTTAGCGCCTCCAAAACCATCTTCAGATGTTCGGTGTGTTCTTCTTCCATCTTTAAGTAGATTAGTATATCGTTGATGAAAATAACTATGAATTTATCTAAGAATGGCTTGAAGACTTGGTTCATCAAGTCCATAAATGATGTCGGAGCATTCGTCAACCCGAATGACATTACCAAAAATTCAAAATGTTTGTAACGTGTTCGAAACGCCATCTTTGATATATCTTCTTCCCGCACCTTCAACTGGTGATAACCCATTCGTAAATCTATCTTGGAGAAACACTGAGCTCCCTTCAGTTAGTCAAAAAGGTCGTCTATCCTTGGTAACAGATATCTATTCTTAATCATCACTCTGTTCAATTCTCGATAATCGATACAGAGCCTCATCGATCCATCCTTCTCCTTTACAAACAACATGGGTGCTCCCCAAGGAGACACACTCGGTCGTATGTAACCCTTATCCAGCAACTATTGCAATTATATCATCAATTCTTTATTTTCTATTGGTGCCATACGGTATGGAGCTTTCAAAATCGGTGCAGTTCCCGGTGCTAAATCTATTACAAATTTGATTTCCCTATCTGGCGGAAGACCAGGCAGATCGTTCGAAAATACATCTTGAAATTCCCTTACTACGGATATATCCTAAATTTCTACTCCCTTTTTTCGAGTGTCAACAATGTACGCTAAGTAACCTACACATCTTTTTCTTATCAATTTCTTGGCATGCATCATCGTAAGACAACATGATTGCTTAAGAGATGAGCTACCATAAAACACCACCTTAGACTTATTCGAAGTCTGAAGATTCACACTTTTATTCTGACAATCAATTATCGCAACATGGTTATACAACCAATCCATTCCTAATATTACGTCAAATTCTCCCAATCTTATCGGGATCAAATCTACGCTTAGTTCATGATTTCTAATATTTACACGATAATTTCGGTAAATATACTCTACAGGGATTACTTCCTTATTCACAACTTTTATGTTCATGGGATTTCTTAATCGTTCTCGAGGTAACTTAAGTCGACTAGAAAATTCCTCAGATACAGAAGAACAGGTGGCATCCGAATCAAATAATACATAGGCATTTATATCATTGATCGGGATGATATCTGACACAACGTCCTTCACAGCTACGACGTTTTGGACAGTCATATTAAATGTTCTGGCAGTTAGACGGTTAGATGGTGTCAGTCTGCCAATCATCAGTTTGCCACTCCCTCCTTATTGGCCACTTCCCCCGCTACGTCCTTTCTTCGAGCAGGCTTGATCAGATGGTCCGCCGAACCACAAGCGAAACACCCTTTGATCTTCTTTGGCTTCAAGCATTTTGGCGAAATATGCCCCTCTTGGCCACAGTTGTAACATACATTGCGCCCTTTCCAACACTCGCCCAAGTGATACCTCCCACACTTCGGGTACCCTTCCACCTTCTTCTTAAACTCTCCTCGAAACTTTCCCACTTGATTGTTAAAATTCTTGTTGTTGTTGTTATTCTCCCACTTCCTCTTTCTTAAATTACTTCCACCGCTACTGCTTCCTCCTCGGCTATCTCCTTCTGTGCTCTTACCCTTCTTCAATTTGTTATACAGACTTAAAGCTTCACTTCCTCCCTCCACAATAATATCTTTTTCTAGCAATGTCGTAAAAGAATCGATCTGCAGAATTGACACCTTGTTAAACGACCAAGGCTTCAATCCTTATTCAAAACGCCTAGCTTTCCTCTCTTCATCTACCACCTGGTGTTCAGCAAACCGAGCTAGTTCATTGAACTTAGCCACATATTGCGCCACCGTCATATCTCCTTGCTTAAGTTCTAAGAACTTTACCTCTATCTTATTATTCATGCTCTTCAGAAAATAATTCTCGAAGAACAGAGTCTTGAATCTCTCCCATGGTACTACTCCTTCTCATGCTCTCTGCCGATTCGCCTCCCACCAGTAGTTTGCTTCGCCTCTCATCATGTAAGTTGCAAAAGCCGTCTTCTGGTCTTCACCCACACGTGCAATGGTGAACGCCTTCTCCATCTCTTTGATCCATGTTTGAGCCACGATCGGATCGGTAGTTCCTACAAATTCTGGAGGTCCTACACTCTTAAAATCTTTAAAGTTTGTGACTGGAGCTGCTTGGGGAATGGGTGGTACTAGTTCATTTCTTCCCCTAAGAGCTTCTCCTAACAAATCTACAAGCCACTATATCGGATCTACTAGTCCTCTCTCATTATTAACTGACTCTTTCGGTGCAGTTATTCTACATCTGGGCGGCATGTTTCTGCATCATAAAATTTTCATTTATAATCTAATTATATTACTTAGCCATTTCTTAAAGAAATAAAATTTTATAACACGTTTCTAAAATAAGATCATTTATATTCATATGCTAAATCGTTACAACTACATGATCCTCTCTAGCATGCTGCTATAAATGATAACATGTATCCCCTATTATCACAAAAGACGGGGACAACACTATCATACTACCCCTCTAATATTTCAAAAGTTTGGGGTTTACAATTATCTCACATCTTACACAAAAGACTAAGATTTCAACAACAGATTAAACAACATATAAATAAAACACTACAACTACTAAGCTTCTTTCTCTAGACTTAATCTAGCATCCCACGCTCCATGGCGCTCTGGTATTCCTTCTAAGTAATGTGCACCACCATATCTCGGCTTATGGTATGCCGGGTCTATCCTTGCTTAGCCGGGTAGTGATTTACCCCATCAATCAATCTCTCTATGGTCGTGCGCAGAGCATAGCCCATCTTTTTTATTTTCCTTCTCTTGCATCACACCTCATCGTCTAGATCATTCACCCTATCATTGGCTTCCTCCCACTTCTCCTCGAAGTGAATCCTATCCATCACCTCCATCTCTAACTGAGTACGGGGAGCCTCCCTCTCAGTCCTCTCGCTCAACTCTCTCTGCTCCATTTCTTCCAACTTTCCTGCCAGCTCTACATTCCTAGCCACAGATCGGTGAAATAAAGTCCCCATCTGGATCCCTACCTCCTTACGGTGAGCAATCTCCATCTTCATCTCCTGCATCACTAATTTCCTCTGATGGTCCTCGTCCCTCAGTTTCTAGAACTTAGACTCCTTCTCCCTAGCCTCAGCCTCTAATTCCTCCACTCTACATCCTAACTCCAAAATCTACTCCTTATATTCTCCCAATATCCGATCCTTGAAGGTAGCCTTGGAGGGCTCAGGCTCCTCCTCTGGATCGGACTCCTCGGGTAATGGCTCCATCTCCTCCTCCTCCTCATCGTCATCGATAGGGGCCACTGCTGATATAGGCTCCGCTATTAATGGTGCCTCAAATACCACGTGGATGCCATGTGGCTCCTCCTTTACTACTCGGCTAGGTCCTCCTATGTTAGTCATCCTACAATCACCAACATAAGACAAAATAAACAACAACTCCATTATAATGTTAAATAACATAAGTTCATTGTATAGAATGAAGTTATATTCTATAACACACTAAGTCTCTCTTTATGAAAACTCTATATGAGTTTCATCCCTTTTTATCCCCTAAGTTCTCCTAAGTTATAATCTAAGGACTCATGTTCCTAAGGTTTATAACTTTAGCTCTTATACCAACCTGTGACGCCCCCAAATTCATACCACACTTGTCTCAAATTTGGTTGTCGCGTACTAACTCTAAATAATAAATCAATATCTCACACAACGAAATAATAGAATAAATTACATTGTCATAATATAATTATTCTCGTCCCAAGGGTTCGTAATTTAAACATCTCTTACATAACTTAATCATAATTAAACACCGTTTGAACATGACTAATACAATATAACTTAAGTTAAACATAGCTTAATAAGTTCTTCTATAACCAAATAATAGTATAATCCTAGCAACATAGAAATGACTACTCCAAAGCTTTCTCTTTACCTTTGCCCTTGCCAAAGGGTTCTCCACGTTCTTCCTTCACTGAAAGTTTTATGGAATGCAAGGATGAGCAATAATTTTTTCCAGCAATTAATATAGCAAAGGGTATTCAATATAGTTTTAAATTTCTCAAGGGTATATCAATAATGATAGTTCAAGATAGCAAGAAGTATCGATGATTATCAACAATAGTCGCTATGGACAGAAATATCAATAATATTCAAAGAATTATCAATTCAAGATTTTAAAGTAATCAATACTGAGCAGTCACTAAGGACTATGAACTTCTCCTAGAATTAACAGTGATAGTATTGACAATTCTATAAAATGAGTACAATAGGTGATCAGCCTAAAGTACTCTATGTCAATGCATTACATTTAATCTTTCTCAAGTGTGCACGTCGGTTTCCCGATAATATATAATTCCCCTACCAAGAGGGTTGTTCATCTCAGTTATAAGAGTCTGCACCAAGTAAATTTGGTTTGGATAGCTTTCGATCAATATCAATAGTCTAGCCGAAGCAATGGCTTAGACAGTTTTCTTTCACAGTATATATAAGAACAATTATCGTTCGAAATCAAGGTTTGTAAACAATTTCATTTCTAGATTACGAAGTATTATACTTTCAAAGATATACTTGTACGATCAATAATAGCACGAGTCCAAGTAATGCTCAATAAAAGTAAGGGTCGAGTACTTGCCTCAAGTATAGTTTACCAAAGTAAAGCTTAATATCAATCCAATGCACTAGGATATCCTATTCATGTATAATCACATTAGTTATATAACTTCAACATGTACACCTACTATCTTAACTTATTATCATGCACAAGTGTAATTTATCAATGCTAACATATATTGCTAGTCTTCTAGTCGCATAATCTTATATGTATGTCATCACATGAAAATTAGTTTATAACACACTATGTCATAGTTGAAATCACAAATTGACTTTAAAGTTATAAACGTACACTTATTTATCATAGGATCCTTTCAATAACATGCTTATTAACACATGAATACTATACTGGACAGGTATTACAGATTAGAGTAACCATATAAGCATGCATGAACCCTCCAATTATTAATCAAAAACTGACCCTACTTGTAAGACCCCGACTTTTCATAAATAAAATTGAATTTCCTCTATTTTTTATTTTGAAATAGTAAGGGTGATTTGATTAATGTGGTAAGTTATGAGTAAAATGTGCAAATATCTTAAATAAGTCAGTGGTTATAAAATATTCTTGTTGTCGGGGAATATTCGTTTGGTCGTGAAATATTCTTACTGTTGGGAAATATTCGTACGACGGCGTATCCTTGTGTGGGCCCCATAACGGAAAGCTATTGGATGAAGAAAACGACAAGTATGAGTTTTTTTTTTATAAATAACGGCGTAGTTGTTACCGTTAACACTGTTGGAATACCCGGTGGTTAAAACACAATAATACGCGATGTTGCACAGTAGCACACAGTATTGCACCAATTATTGATTCTTACATAAGAAGGCACTACTCAATAATTGTTACAGTAATTACTGTTCAATATTTTATTTTATTGATTCAATAATTGTTGCGTAGATATTTTATATTATTGTTGTTTCAATAATTGTCACTGCACAGTATTTCTATTATCAGATCAATAAAGCATATTATTTTAATAATATTATTAGATAGCATTATTGTCAATGTCTAGAAAGTTCTGTCTAAGGAGAGGTTTGGTCACGTAATTGCGCGCCAGTAAGGAGAAATCCTTATTGGAAAGCCCTCTCTTTCCTAGGAACGGCCTGAATGTCAGTATTGTGATTCTGAAATATTATTTGTGAATAATTAATTATTGATTTATATGATAAGGGAAATATTTATGTGGATATAAATGGAGAAATTTTTAAAAAAGTGACAATTGTTGAAAATTGATCTTTTATCTTTTCTGATAAAATAATTCATTTAAATATATTACTATATTTTAATAATATAATAATAATGATATTTTTACGATGAATGTGTGATATATGAATAAATGAGGAAGAAGAGTATTTTTGTTGTAATAAATGATAAAAACATGTTAAACATGTCGTTGGGCCCAATTTTTGACTGAAATTTGATTATAGCCTGTAAAATCGTCCGTATGTAGATTTCGGACATTTCTGCATGGAATTTGGAAAAACTTAAACTTTCAAAGTTGTAGAGAATTGAATTTCCTATGGAATGGATATAAGATTCAAATTTTTCTGATAAAAGGACTATTTATTATGAATTATTGAAGTTCCAGAATAATTGATTTTTGAAGTTTTAGTTATTTTTTTAAAGAAAAACATTTTTATTATTTTGGTGGGCCCCACAAGTGTTGTAAACATGCTAATTTCATATGTCAAGAGGTGGGCATGAAAATTTTTATAATATATTAATATTTTATTAAATTTTTTACTTTGGTGTTCTATGCATTTTTCTATAAATAGGGTGCTTAGGTTAGAATTGAAAATCACACCAGAAACTAAAGTTTTCTCTCTCTATATTATCGAGCGTATTCTTGTGAGTTTTTTGATACTTTGAGTGTTGCTATACGGTGCAAGTTCCTTCAGTACTATATCCAGTATTCTAGTTAGAAGTACTGTCCTTTTGAGGTAAGGGATGTTATTTTTTAAATGATATTATTTCTTTCAATATCATTATGCCGAAATATTGGTAAGATTTTTCTTGTGAAATTCTTATCTTTTTGTGTCGGGATTACTATTCACGTATACGGAACTATTCACGTATACAACACTATTCACCGAAAAACAAAATTTTCTCTTCTTTGTCCCAGATGTCTATTTTTGTTACTATCTTTGATTGTATCCATGTTTTGATCTTTATTCTTGAATTTTACTCCACTATGGTATGTTATGGGGTATTTTTTTAACATGGATAAATCGACGTACGAATCCTTAATATTTGCTCTTTTGTTTCACTGGATTCGTTTTCTTTAAAATATTTTTCATCATCCTCAGTCCTAAATGATGATATTACTTAATATCTTTGGCCTGTAGTGCAAAGATGAATGATTAACTGATGAATATCTTTGGCCCATAGTGCAAAGATGAACAGGTGTTTAGATGAACATGACCAACTGGTGATACAAATGAATATCTTTGGCCTGTAGTGCAAAGATGAATATTTGATTCAAGATGTATATTGATTGATGTTACAGGGATAAAATATTGATGATGGACTTTTAAATCTTAGAAGATAGTAGATTTCATTCTCTACTTAACTCTTCTAATGGATTGTTGTTTCCGCTACAGTTGTTGATCTAAAATTTGTTGTCTATTATATTCTATTAGATTTTTCCCTATTGAAGACTAACGATAATTTGTTCTATATTATCTTAGTCATAATATTCTTTACTTGGCTAGTTGAGCTCACCCTTTTCTTTTTTGTTTCATTTTTCTTCTCAGGAGGCGAGAATGTAGCGAGTACTAGTCGGGGTATGGAATGATGGTTCTAGAAAGTTGTTTTAGTAGTCCTCACCATTTTTGTAAAATAATGTATCAATAATTGTAATGAGGACTTATTTGAGTGTGGATATTGTCTAGAAGATAATATTTGTATTTAAACTCATAGTTTATCTGTTGTCGTATTTTGCACGATAATTGTATTAATAAAGTTGTAGTTGTTTCTGTACCATATTTTGGCGACTCAGAATGGGTGATGTATACCTGTTTTGGGGGCGTCATAGTTGGTATCAAAGCTTAGGGATATGATCTCTGACGGAGATAGGGGAATAGAACTAGGAAGGGAGAGACGAGTAAATCCTTCGCTAGTGTGTCCTACCTAAGCTTATTTGTTGGTTGGTCAGAGTATAGGGTTATTATGTTGCATGTCAATTTCTTTAATTAACCATTGCTTTGTGGCAGTATTTAAGAATGGCAGCTGAGAATATTAACGATGGAGTAAATGCAACCGTGGAGACACCATTAATCACCAACAAGGAGAACGTGCAACAGGCCGACAATGTTCCACCTGTAAACAACACTGAGCAGACGATGAATGATGAGATGTTTAGAAGCTTTTTGCAGTTCATGCAAAACCAGATGAGGGAGACTCCTGTTCAAAATACAGGTAGAAACAATAGTAACGCACAGCTGGTCACAGCCAAGCAGTTCAAAGAGTTAGGACCACCAGAATTCTGGGGAAAGCAGGACCCGATTAAGATAGAAATGTGGGTCAAGCAAATTACCAAGATATTCGATGTCTTGGGATGCACAGAGGAACAGAAGGTTCCATTCGCCACCTTTATGTTTTGTAGCGAGGCAGATTACTGGTGGAAATCTGTGAAGCGTACCATCCTGCCGCACTCAACATGTCTTGGGAGACATTTCAGAAACTGTTCAATGACAAGTATTTTCCTGAAAGTATTCGTTATATGAAGGAGGTGGAGTTTATTAGACTGGAACAAAACAACATGACGGTTTCCCAGTATGAGGCGAAGTTTGCCGAGTTATCCAGGTTTGCACCTCATTTGGTGGAGAATGAGGAACGTATGACGCGGATGTTTCTAAGAGGTTTGAAACCCGACATACGTCAATATCTCATGTCTCATAAATTTTCTCTAAATTCAGATGTTGTCAACAGGGCTCAATTATTAGAGTGAGATAATGAGTATATTCAACCGAGGGACCACAATCAGGATCATACCGGTGACAGCAGTCATCGGAGCAATGATAATCAGCGGGGAGGAAAGAATACGAACAAAAGCGGTAACCACTCTGGTGGTAGTTGTGGCCATGATAATAGGAGAGGCGAGTCAAATGAAAATTTTAAAAAGAGGAGATTCAACAATGACAATGTGAAGACATCAGCACTAGTATCAACTGTTTCTGAGGAGAACGACCACCGGTCGTATGCTATAAATGTGGGAAAGAGAGACACATCAGCCCAAACTGTCCACAACAGTTTAAAGTATGTTATAATTGTGGAAAGGAAGGACATATCGCTTGAGATTGTATTGTAGTGAAACCAAGTCCAGCGGGGATGGTGACTCAAAAGGCTGTCCCAGAAAAGTCAAAGTCAGCGGTTCCTGGAAGAGCGTTTGTCGTGACTGGTCAAAATGCGAGGAACCCAAACGAGGTGATCACAGGTAAGCTAATCATAAACTCTTACGAAGTTTATACCTTACTAGACACCGGTTCTACCCATTCTTTTATCTCTCCTACTTGTGCTCAACGTTTAAACTTGACTCCGTAGAAATTAGACTTTGACTTATTTGTGGAGACTCCATTAGGAGAAACTTTCAATACATCTACTGTTTATAAATTTTGTTTGATCCAAGTTGACACCATTACATTACCTGTTGATCTTATCTCTTTAAAGATACTTGCTTTTGACATGATTTTAGGGATTGATTTGTGACAACCCCAAAATAGGTCCATTCCATCCAACCTATTCTGAGTCGCCAAATACATGGTACAGAAAACAACTACAACTTTATTACAACAATTGTCGTGCAAAATACAACAACACATATGCTGTGAGTTTGGATACAAATATATACCAAATGTGACACATGTTCCAACCGTGGACATCACCTCACAATGACACCTTACATAAAGGTATTGTGACGCCCCCAAAATTAGGTATACATCACCCATCTTGGGTCGTCAGATACAAAGTACAGAATACAAATACAACTTACTAATACAACTGTCGTGTACAATACGACAAAACATAAACTGCGAGTTTGAATACAAATATTATCTTCTAGAGAGTATTCATACTCAAAAGGAGTCCTCATTACATTTATTAACACATTATTACATAGAATAGTGAGGACTACTAACTAATACTATCATTCGAACCATCACTCCGTTTCCCGACTTGCCCCAGCTACGTTCTCATTTCTTGAAGAGAACAGTGAAAGAAAGGGTGAGCTCAACTAGCCCAGTAAGAAATAGTATGACTAAGATAATGCAGAATAAATTATCATTAGCCTTTAACAATGTTAAACAGATAAAATATAATAGACATCAACTTTAACTGCAGCGGAATAAGCAATCCATTAAAAGAGTCAAGTAGAAAATAAACTCTACTATCTTTTATGATTTAAAAGGTTTTTCAACACTGTTATCGCTGGGACTCAGCTTAATAAAATAATCCACATCATCGAATCACCCCTGCACTACGGCCAAGGATATTCGTGTATTCATTAATGGTCATTATCATGCCAACAACTGTCCATCAATGCACTACAGGCCAATGAGGACTTTTACAACATCATTTGTAACATTACGGTCATGATTATATCGAATAATCTCTGGTCATAATCATACCAAGTCCATCTATGCACTACAGGCCACAGATGACTTTCAACATTTTATAAACATTAGGATGATGACAATGATATAAGAATTCAATAAAACAAGTTCAAGAATTAATTTATCCAAGAATTAACAACGTCCAAATTGTCAACATGATACTGCTTTGTGCAGTAAAATTCAAGAATACTTAGAAGAATATTTTCATGAAAAGATACTGGATGAACCGCAATTATCAAGGATATTCCACAAATTTCATGGAGTATAGAAGTCAAAACTTAACCAACTGAGTATAATAAAGAATGGAATAACAAAAGAAATCACCATGCATGCGATAGACCGCATAGACAGGTTATTCCAACAGAATAATAAATAATGAAACCAGGTCCGGCGTAAACGCACAGACAGGATATTCCGACAGAATAATAAATAATGGAACCAGGTCCGGCGTAAATGCACAGACAGGATATTCTGACAGAATAATAAATAATAGAAATAGAACCAGGTCCGGCGTAAACGCACAGACAGGATATTCCGATAGAATAATAAATAATAGAACAAGGTTCGGTGTAAAACACACAGACAGGATGTTCCAACAGAATAATAACAATACGAAACCAGGTCCGGTGTAAAACACACAGACAGGATGTTCCAACAGAATAAAAATAAAAACGGAACCAGGTCCGGTGTAAAATACACAGACAGGATGTTCCAACAGAATAATAGAAGAATGTCACCAAGTATAGGGTAGACCGCGTATACAGGTTATTCCAACAGAATAATAAGAAATGGAATAACAACAGTTCTCTTCATGAATAAGAAAGAATAACACCCCTTACCGTTTTAAAGAAAAGCTGAAATAAGGAAGTAGTTAAGTAGTAGAATACTCTTCTTCTCTCTCTCTATAGTTTCTCTCTATAGTTTCTCTCTCTAGAGTTCAGTGAATTCGTAAGAAATAATGAAGGAATGAGCTGCTATTTATAGAAAAATAGAATGCATAGTAACTAATCCATGAACGGTCCAGATCGATTACTTTAATCTGACGGTCCATATTTAAAGAAAAATCTTTTAAATAAAATATAATATATTCTATTTATAGAATAACTTTAATAAAGTATTCTGTTTTATATAAAAAGATGTTTCTGTTTTATTACGTTAATAATACGAATAAAACAAAACGTCATTATCGCTAAATAATTCATATTATTAACTGACAATAATTGAATCAAACTTAGTGACTTCTCACATAAGCATTAATAATCAATACCGTGTGCTACTATACAACCACACGTATTACTGTACTTTTACTACCGAGTAGTTCAACAGTAACAATGGTAAAACTTCCGTCGTTATTTTTAATAAAATATTTTTGTCGTTTTCGCAATCCGACAATAATTCCGTTGTGGGGTCCACCAATGATTGTGCCGTTGTACGAATATTCCCCGACCAATCGAATATTATATAACAACTTGCGTACTTTGCAAAATTTATAAATATTACCCACAACTATAACATTATATCAAATTAACTCCATAATATTCAAAAATAATATTTATAGAAAATTCATCTTTATTTATAAAAGTTGGGGTCTTACAGGTATAGTCAAAAACTGTTTTAGAAATTAGAATCTTTGGAAAGTGCTCAAGGAAACCTTTGTACATGGGAGGCCATGCGTCTAGGTTATGATAGATATCATATGGCCACATAATTATCCTTGGTTGACCCAATAGACCCCAAAGAAAAACGAGAAGATTACTATCATATTCTTCCCAATGGTGAGTCTTCTCTTGAAATATCATTATCTCTACTGTCTCTAATTGAGAATTATACTTCAAACAAACACCAAGATTATATAGGTAGTGCTCGTATATATACTCAGCAAGTGGATGAGCACATCCCTGTCTTATGATGACACGAGGTTGTATGTCGTTAGACATCTTGTATGATAGTGGCAAACCACCCTTCCAACGTTGGGTACACCTTACCCTATTGGATTCACCAAATAAAACTACTAAATGAACTTTTCTATACTACTTCGGGAGAACATCTACAGCTAGAGACCACTATTCTATTTTTCCGTTACCCTCGCTCGACCCAGCTACACTCTTATTACCTGAAAGGAATTGTGAAGCAAAAGGGTGAGCACAACTAGCTCAGTAAAGAATATCATGACTAAAGATAATTAAATTATCAATAGCCTTCATCAATAATAAATCGGAGATTTAGAACATATGGTAAATGATAAAAAATTTCAACCATAGTTGCAGCGGAAAGTGCAATCCATTAGAAGAGTCAAATAGACCATAAAATCTATTATCTTCTCCATGTTAAAAATCCATCAACAATGTTTTATCCCTGCAACATCAATCAACAGTTTTGGTCCACAATCATATAGATAACTCATAATAATAATTGTGATTCTAAATTCCTCTTCGCATCCAGGACGAAGATAATTTTCATCACATGTCTTTACCTGAAACATCAAAGATCATGGTTATACCAAATCACAGTTCCTGTTCATAATCATACTAATAAATTTATCTTTGCACTACAGGCCAAAGAGATTCATCCACAAACTATCTTTGCACTACAGGCCAAAGATATTCATCAACAGACCATCTTTGCACTACAGGCCAAAGAAATTCATCAACAGGTCATCTTTGCACTACGGGCCAAAGATATTAATATCTCAAAGAAATATATAATCATTTCAGAATTTATATAAACAATAATTATAACCATGTTGATCAATTCACCTTTGCACTTAAGCTAAAGATATTCAGTTATAAATTTAATGGTCATAATCATACCAGTTAATAATTCAACTTTGCACTACTGGCCAAAAAAAACCCATAGTCATGATCATACCAATAATTTACCCATCTTTACACTCAAGCGAAAGAGAATTTCAACATCAAGGTTATAAAAATATTATATATGATAATAAAAATAATATGATCAAAATATGGATTTAATTTCAAGAGCAATATTCATAAATTAACTATAATTTGGTTAGAAAAAGAAACTAATTTTGTCGTGAATAGTAACTCGTAAATAGTAACTCGTGAATAGTAACTCATGAATAGTAACTCATGAATAGTAACCCCGACATAAAAAAGGTAGAAATTCTACAATAAAATACATACCAATATTTCAGTATAATGATATTGAAAGAATAATATTTCTTAAGCTTATAAATAATTTATTTTAATTATTTACACTTTACTAAATAATACATTTAATCATCCTAAAATGTCAAACTCATAAGATTTCATCACCAATAATCAAAAACCCTCATCAAAAATCTTCATATACCTAATATAGGATTCTCAAGCCATAAAATCCTATTTTCTAATTTTCTTTCTTCACAAAACATATTTAATTCATTTACTCATAACTAGACCATTTTCATGAAAAATACCAAATCAGTTCCAAAAATATTTTTTTCCTGGAATTTAGCATAATATAGTCCCACAGTGAACATATATTTTTCTCAGAATTTTTAAAAGTCATTTACTATTTTTCATATGGCCAAAACAGCCGAATATTTAGACATTTATCAAAAATTGTACTTTTGTCTAAAAATTCTGAAATTCACAGAGTATACTCCTATCATATACATGTACTCCCAATAAAAATTTCATCAATTTTGTAGTTAACCACAAGGAGTTATAAGCGATTACTTTTAAAATAGTCTTTCCCCGTAAAATTCATAACTCTTAATCTATACATCCAAAAATCACCATTTTTGGACACAATCAAGAAAACTCATCAAAATATCATTTCAAATTTTTCCAGAATTTTTGAAGTTCAAAAAAATTACGAAACTGAAAATCATAACAACCCTTAAAATCCATTACTATCCCTTACCTCAAAAGAGCAGTACTTCTGATCGGTATAAGGCTGAAGGAAACTTGCACTGATGAATAGAAACTCACAGAGTATCTAAACACTCACAAAATACACTTAATAATCTAGAGAGAGAAAGAGAGAAAACTTATGAATTCTGGTGTGATTTTCAATTTTAACTTAGCCCTCTATTTATAGGAAAATATTAGCACGCCGAATCAGACTTAACCTGTAACCTGATGGCTTTACCTGCTACTATTCCCACCCACCACATTTGAATAAAAATCTCAGCACATTTCTTCACCAACCAAGAGTGGGGCCCACCAATTCTAGAATTTTCCACCAAAATGATTAACTCCGAAAATTTTACAATTTTTGAACCAGTCATCTCGTAAAATTCATAACAAATCATACGTTCATTTTTAACGGTTCAAAATTTGTGGACATATACTCAACTTATATATGTATAACATATCTAAATATTACCACGATCCAACGGTCGGATTAAAAATTATAACCCTCGCAAAATATCTTAAAAACTCTAATTTGATTTTCAATACCTCCGTTCCGACAAAAATACAGATAAAACACCTCAACATTAACTCCTTCATTTTTAACCACAAAAATATATCCCTCATTTATATCCACATAAAATAAATATTTTCTTATCATATGAATCAATAATTAATTATTCACAAATAATATTACAGAATCACATTTATGACAACCAGACCGTTCCCAGGATAGAGAGGGCTTTCCAATAAGAATTTTTCCTTACTGGCGCGCAATTAGGTGACCAAACATCTCCTTAGACTGAACTTTCTAGACATTGCCAATAATGTTATCTAATAATATTATTCAAATAATTTGAATTATTGATCTGATAATGGGAAATACTGTGCAGTGACAATTATTGAACAACAATAATATAAAATTTTAACGTAGCAATTATTGAATCAATAAAATAAAATATTGAACAGTAATTACTGTAACAATTATTGAATAGTGCCTTCTTACGTAAGAATCAATAATTTCAAAAATACTATGCAATACCGTGTGCTACTATTCAATAACATGTATTACAGTATTTTAACCACCTGGTATTCCAACAGTGTTAACGGTAACAACTACGTCGTTATTTGTAAAAATTCCAATTTGTCATTTTCTTCACCCGATAATTATTCTGTTATGGGGCCCACAAATGGCTTCGCTGTCGTACGAATATTCCCCGACAGAAAGAATATTCCACGACCAAACGAATATTTTCCAACAACAATGAATATTTTATAACCACTTGTGTATTTTGAAAAAAATTCAAATATCACCCTTAACTTTAACATTTATCAATTTAACCATTTATTGAATAGTAATTATAAGAAAAATTGAATACTTTTATTTTATAAAATTCGGGGTCTTACAATCTCCCCTCCTTATGAAATTTTATCCCCGAAATTTACGTACCTGGTATTTCGAAGAGTTGAGAATACCTTGCTTCCATTTCAGATTCTATCTCTCAGATCATCATGATTTCTCCATTGCTCATCTCCCATGATAACTTCATTTGGGTTCCTCATTTGTTGGAAAGTCATGACAACCGCCATCCCTCGAACTACTCGGCTTTGACTTGTCTGGAGCAGCATTTGGCGTCATCATTACCGTTGGAATATACCTTTCTATAGGACATATTCCTCCCTCAACTGCCTCTTCGTACTCCTAATTCATGATCTGAATCATCAATCTTCGATCCATATCGGATTCAAGTTGACCGCTATGTACAGAGTAATTCAAAACTCGATGTTGGGTTCTCCCAATTGCTTTCCAAAAAGAGAAATTCATATCATCTATTTTAGCCTTCTTAGATCGAACATCTCTTTCCACAATATCCACGTGTCGTGCGGCTTTTGCCCATGCATCACTTATTCTCACTCGTTCAGTTTTTTCTTCTTTCAACTCAGATTCCATTTTTATCATCTTATACTTTGCCAAAGAATGCTTCTGTTCAAGCATCACATATCGGGTAACACAAGCTTGAATTGTTGCATCCTTTTGTTCCACGACCGCCTGTCGTTCTTCTGCCTGCACTTCTAACTCATGAATACGATTTTGAAATTCTACATTTTGATCATATAATACCTCTAATAAACTCTCTTCAAGTACTTCTTCTTCCTCTTCTTCCTCAGTCTCAGCTGTTACCTCTGCGACTATCTCGGGTGCAACTATCAATTCTTCACTCACCACATGGATATCTCTAATTCCTTCTTCGTCTGACATCACATTATCACAGTTAGTGATTAGAGGTATCCCCACAGTCTTATTCACTCCATTATTAGCATTCTCACCTGTCATTCTCAAATACTGCCATAAAGCAACGGTTAATTAAACAAATTAACATATCACATAATATCCCAATATTATGACTGACCAACAAATAAGCTTAGGTAGGACACACTAGCGTAGGATTTACTCATCTCTCCCCTCCTAGTTGTATTCCCCGATCTCCGCCAGAGATCATATCCCTAAGCTCTGATACCAACTGTGACATTGGACACCATCATGTGTCAGCACCTCACAAAGGTACCTATCAGCTTGCCACCGCAGAACGGCGTCCCCTACGGAGAATCTGGCTTCGGTGCATCCCCCATCAACAGGAAGTCACCAGCGAGAGGCTCGGGGCTCTTTACTTATAGCTCTGATACCAACTGTGACAACCCCAAAATAGGTCCATTCCATCCAACCTATTCTGAGTCGCCAAATACATGGTACAGAAAATAACTACAACTTTATTACAACAATTGTCGTGTAAAATACAACAACACATATGCTGTGAGTTTAGATACAAATATATACCAAATGTGACTCATGTTCCAACCGTGGATATCACCTCACAATGACACCTTACATCAAGGTATAGTCAAAAACTGTTTTAGAAATTAGAATCTTTGGAAAGTGCTCAAGGAAACCTTCGTACATGGGAGGCCATGCGTCTAGGTTATGATAGATATCATATGGCCACATAATTATTCTTGGTTGACCCAATAGACCCCAAAGAAAAACGAGAAGATTACTATCATATTCTTCCCAATGGTGAGTCTTCTCTTGAAATATCATTATCTCTACTGTCTCTAATTGAGAATTATACTTCAAACAAACACCAAGATTATATAGGTAGTGCTCGTATATATACTCAGCAAGTGGATGAGCACATCCCTGTCTTATGATGACACGAGGTTGTATGTCGTTAGACATCTTGTATGATAGTGGCAAACCACCCTTCCAACGTTGGGTACACCTTACCCTATTGGATTCACCAAATAAAACTACTAAATGAACTTTTCTATACTACTTCGGGAGAACATCTACAGCTAGAGACCACCATTCTATTTTTCCGTTACCCTCGCTCGACCCAGCTACACTCTTATTACCTGAAAGGAATTGTGAAGCAAAAGGGTGAGCACAACTAGCTCAGTAAAGAATATCATGACTAAAGATAATTAAATTATCAATAGCCTTCATCAATAATAAATCGGAGATTTAGAACATATGGTAAATGATAAAAAATTTCAACCATAGTTGCAGCGGAACGTGCAATCCATTAGAAGAGTCAAATAGACCATAAAATCTATTATCTTCTCCATGTTAAAAATCCATCAACAATGTTTTATCCCTGCAACATCAATCAACAGTTTTGGTCCACAATCATATAGATAACTCATAATAATAATTGTGATTCTAAATTCCTCTTCGCATCCAGGACGAAGATAATTTTCATCACATGTCTTTACCTGAAACATCAAAGATCATGGTTATACCAAATCACAGTTCCTGTTCATAATCATACTAATAAATTTATCTTTGCACTACAGGCCAAAGATATTCATCCACAGACTATCTTTGCACTACAGCCTAAAGATATTCATCAACAGACCATCTTTGCACTACAGGCCAAAGAAATTCATCAACAGGTCATCTTTGCACTACGGGCCAAAGATATTAATATCTCAAAGAAATATATAATCATTTCAGAATTTATATAAACAATAATTATAACCATGTTGATCAATTCACCTTTGCACTTAAGCTAAAGATATTTTAATGGTCATAATCATACCAGTCAACAATTCAACTTTGCACTACTGGCCAAAGAGAACCCATAGTCATGATCATACCAATAATTTACCCATCTTTACACTCAAGCGAAAGAGAATTTCAACATCAAGGTTATAAAAATGTTATATATGATAATAAAAACAATATGATCAAAATATGGATTTAATTTCAAGAGCAATATTCATAAATCAACTATAATTTGGTTACAAAAAGAAACCAATTTTGTCGTGAATAGTAACTCGTGAATAGTAACTCATGAATAGTAACTCCTGAATAGTAACTCATGAATAGTAACTCATGAATAGTAACCTCGACATAAAAAAGGTAGAAATTCCACAATAAAATACATACTAATATTTTGGTATAATGATATTGAAAGAATAATATTTCTTAAGCTTATAAATAATTTATTTTAATTATTTACACTTTACTAAATAATGCATTTAATCATCCTAAAATGTCAAACTCATAAGATTTCATCACCAATAACTAAAAACCCTCATCAAAAATCTTCATATACCTCATATAGGATTCTCAAGCCATAAAATCCTATTTTCTAATTTTCTTTCTTCACAAAACATATTTAATTCATTTACTCATAACTAGACCATTTTCATGAAAAATACCAAATCAGTTCCAAAAATATTTCTTTTCTGGGATTTAGCATAATATAGTCCCATAGTGAAACTATATTTTTCTCAGAATTTTTAAAAGTCATTTACTATTTTTCATATGGTTAAAACAGCCGAATATTTAGACATTTATCAAAAATTGTACTTTTATCTAAAAATTCTGAAATTCACAGAGTATACTCCTATCATATACATGTACTCCCAATAACAATTTCATCAATTTTGGAGTTAACCACAAGGAGTTATAAGCGATTACTTTTAAAATAGTCTTTTCCCGTAAAATTCATAACTCTTAATCTATACATCCAAAAATTACCATTTTTGGACACAATCAAGAAAACTCATCAAAATATCATTTCAAATATTTTCAGAATTTTTGAAGTTCAAAACAATTACGAAACTGAAAATCATAACAACCCTTAAAATCTCTTACTATCCCTTACCTCAAAAGAGCAGTACTTCTGATCGGTATAAGGCTGAAGGAAACTTGCACTGATGAATAGAAACTCATAGAGTATCTAAACACTCACAAAATACACTCAATAATCTAGAGAGAGAAAGAGAGAAAACTTATGAATTCTGGTGTGATTTTCAATTTTAACTTAGCCCTCTATTTATAGGAAAATGTTAGCACGCCGAATCAGGCTTAACCTGTAACTTGATGGCTTTACCTGCTACTATTCCCACCCACCACATTTGAATAAAAATCTCAGCACATTTCTTCACCAATCAAGAGTGGGGCCCACCAATTCTTAAATTTTCCACCAAAATGATTAACTCCAAAAATTCAACAATTTCTGAACCAGTCATCTCGTAAAATTCATAACAAATCATACGTTCATTTTTAACGGTTCAAAATTTGTGGACATATACTCAACTTATATATGTATAACATATCCAAATATTACCACGATCCAACGGTCGGATTAAAAATTATAACCCTCGTAAAATATCTTAAAAACCTTAATTTGATTTTCAATACCTCCGTTCCGACAAAAATACAGATAAAACACCTCAACATTAACTCCTTCATTTTTAACCACAAAAATATATCCCTCATTTATATCCACATAAAATAAATATTTCCTTATCATATGAATCAATAATTAATTATTCACAAATAATATTACAGAATCACATTTATGACAACCAGGCCGTTCCCAGGAAAGAGGGGGCTTTCCAATAAGAATTTTTCCTTACTGGCGCGCAATTAGGTGACCAAACCTCTCCTTAGACAGAACTTTCTAGACATTGCCAATAATGTTATCTAATAATATTATTCAAATAATATGAATTATTGATCTGATAATGGGAAATACTGTGCAGTGACAATTATTGACCAATAATAATATAAAATTTTAACGTAGCAATTATTGAATCAATAAAATAAAATATTGAACAGTAATTACTGTAACAATTATTGAGTAGTGTCTTCTTACGTAAGAATCAATAATTTCAAAAATACTATGCAATACCGTGTGCTACTGTTCAATAACGCGTATTACAGTATTTTAACCACTTGGTATTTCAACAGTGTTAACGGTAACAACTACGTCGTTATTTGTAAAAACTCCAATTTGTCGTTTTCTTCACCCAATAATTATTCTGTTATGGGGCCCACAAATGGCTTCGCCATCGTACGAATATTCCCCGACAGAAAGAATATTCCACGACCAAACGAATATTCCCCGACAAAAATGAATATTTTATAACCACTTGTGTATTTTGAAAAAAATTCAAATATCACCCTTAACTTTAACATTTATCAATTTAACCATTTACTGAATAGTAATTATAAGAAAAATTGAATACTTTTATTTCATAAAATTCGGGGTCTTACATGATTAGTTAACTACTCATCATGTCAAAATTGATTATTTTCGTAAGGTTGTTAGTTTTTATAATCCTAACCAACCTGTTATGCGAATTCAAGCAACTAAATCACTAAAATCAATCACTATAATATCAAGCCATAAAGCCATTCGTTTATTGAAAAATAGATGTCAAGCTTTCTTAGCCCATGTTATGGATTTGAATAAAGACACGTCAGATTTGAATAATATTTTCGTTGTTAGTGAATTTCCTGATGTATTTCCTGAAGAACTTCCCAGTCTACCCCCAAAACGTGAAGTTGAATTCTTTATTGACCTTGAACCTGGTACAAAGCACATTTCTAAAACCCCATATCGAATGACTCCTATTGAACTTCAGGAGTTAAAGGTCCAACTGCAGGAGTTGTTGGACATCGATTTCATTCGCCCTAGTACATCTCCTTGGGGTGCTCCTATTTTATTTGTAAAGAAGAAAGACGGGAGTATGCGACTTTGTATTGACTATCGAGAATTGAACCATGTCACTATCAAGAATAGGTATCCGTTACCTCGCATTGATGACCTATTTGACCAGTTGCAAGGAGCACAATTCTTTTCAAAGATTGATCTTCGTTCTGGATATCATCAGCTGAAGATTAGAACTGAGGATATTCCGAAGACTGCCTTTAGAACTCGGTACGGGCATTATGAATTTTTAGTCATGTCTTTTGGATTGACTAATGCTCTTACGACTTTCATGGATATGATGAATCGAGTATTCAAGGAATATTTGGATTAGTTCTTTGTTGTCTTTATTGATGACATCCTCATATATTCCAAAAGTCGTGAAGATCATGAGCACCATTTGAAACTGGTACTCCAAAGGCTTCGTGAAAATAAGCTTTATGCCAAGTTGAAGAAATGCGAGTTCTAGCTTGAGGAAGTAGCATTCCTTGGGCACGTGGTGTCAAAATATGGAGTATCTGTTGAACCGGCGAAGATCGAAGCAATACAAAGTTGGGAGCAACCGAAGTCGGTGACCAAAGTACGTAACTTTCTGGGCTTAGTTGGTTATTATCGGAGATTCGTGGAAGGATTTTCTCGAATCGCTACTCCGTTAACTCAGCTGACTTGAAAGGATACAAAATTCGTATGGAGCGAGGATTGCGAGAAGAGTTTTCAAGAGCTTAAGAGGAGACTTATTTCGGCACCTGTTCTGACAATACCGTCTGGTTCAGATGGATTTGTTATGTACAGCGATGCTTCAGGCAAAGGGTTAGGATGTGTTCTCATACAACATGAGAAGGTCATAGCCTATGCCTCGCGACAACTTAAAGAATATAAGAGGAATTATCCTACTCATGATCTAGAGTTGGCAACAGTCGTTTCCACGCTAAAGATCTGGAGGCACTATCTATATGGGGAGAAAGTGGAGATATATTCAGACCATAAAAGCCTCAAATATTTCTTCACTCAAAAAGAACTCAACATGCGGCAACGACGTTGGCTCGATCTGTTCAAAGATTATGACCACACCATTCAATACCATCCTGGAAAAGTGAACGTGGTAGCTGACGCATTGAGTAGAAGATCATATGCGGGAACGAGTGCGATGTTGTCAACACAAAGGCCCATTTTGTATGATTTACAAAAGATGAAGATAAAATTCAAGACTTCGGGGACCCATGCGATGATGCCAATTATACGCATAGAACCAACTTTAATCAATAAAGTTAAAGTTGCTCAAGCCACAGACCCGGAGCTGATACTTATAAAGAAGAAAGTACATGAAGGTGTTATCCCAGAAGCAAGAATCGATGAAGAAGGAATACTTCGAGTCAACTCTAGACTTTGTGTTCCTAACGACTTTCATTTGAAGTACAAGATCATGATGGAGGCACACAACACACCGTTTGCAATTCACCCTAGAAGTACCAAATTGTATCGTGATCTTTGGCATACATTTTGGTGGAACAATATGAAGAGACAGATCACGAACTTTATCTCGAGGTGTTTAACTTGTCAACGTGTGAAGGCGAAGCATCAGGTGCCAAAGGGTCCATTGCAATCACTTGAGATTCTAAAATGGAAGTGGGAGCACATTACCATAGATTCGTTTCGGGTCTTCCCAAGGTTTCTCAAGGCATAGATGTGATTTGGGTTATTGTTGATAGATTAACTAAGTCTACTCATTTCTTGCCGATATGGGAGACTTATTCCCTTGAACGTCTTGCTCTTATGTACATGAATGAGATTGTGAGATTGCATGGTATGCCAGTATCCATAGTTTCAAATCGTGACCCAAGATTCACTTCACGATTTTGGATTGGCTTGCAAAAAGCTATGGGCACGAATTTATGATTCAGTTCAGCATACCATCCTCAAACGGACGGACAATCAGAGAGGACTATTCAAACTCTTGAAGATCTATTAAGACTCTGTGTCCTAGACTTTAAAGGGAGCTGGGATAAATATTTACCATTGGTAGAATTCTCCTACAACAACAGTTATCAAGCAAGTATAGGTGTGGCTCCATTCGAAGCATTGTATGGACGAAAGTGTCGCTCTCCAGTATGTTGGGAAGAGGTGGGTGAAGCAACACTGCTGGGACCAGAGTTGGTACGTATGACTACAGAAAAGATCCAAATGATTCGACAACGTATACAAACGGCACAAGATCGACAAAAGAGTTATGCGGATCTTCATCGAAAGGACGTGAAATTTAGTATTGGGGATCATGTATTGTTGCGTGTTGCTCCATGGAAGGGAGTTACAAGATTTGGGAAGAGAGGAAAGCTCAATCCATGATTTATTAGTCCATTTCATATTCTTGACCTAGTAGGAAATGTGGCCTATAGACTCGCGTTACCTCCAAGCATGTCTCGTGTTCATAATGTTTTTCACATATTTGTGCTTCGTAAATATGTGAAATATCCAAATTACATTATTGAGTTAGAACCAGACGAGATAGCTGAAGACTTACATACGAGGAGGTACCTGTAAAGATCTTAGATAGGAAAGAGCATGTCCTACGTACAAAGGTCATACCACAAGTCAAAGTTTTGTGGAGGAACCATATTATTGAGGAAATGACCTGAGAATTGGAAACGAAAATAAAAGCGAGGTATCCTCACCTTTTCGAAACACCAGGTACGTACGTCAATTTAGAGGACGAAATTTTATAAGGATGGGAGGTTGTAATACCCCAACTTTTCATAAATGAAATTGAATTTCCTCTATTTTTTATTTTGAAATAGTAAGGGTGATTTGATTAATGTGGTAAGTTATTAGTAAGATGCGCAAATATCTTAAATAAGTCAGTGGTTATAAAATATTCTTGTTGTCGGGGAATATTCGTTTGGTCATGGAATATTCTTACTGTCGGAGAATATTCGTACGATGGCGCAGCCTTGTGTGGGCCCCATAACGGAAAGCGATTGGATGAAGAAAATGACAAGTATGAGTTTTTTTTTATAAATAACTGCGTAGTTGTTACCGTTAACACTGTTGGAATACCCGGTGGTTAAAACACAGTAATACATAGTGTTGCACAGTAGCACACGGTATTGCACCAATTATTGATTCTTACGTAAGAAGGCATTACTCAGTAATTGTTACAGTAATTACTGTTCAATATTTTATTTTATTGATTCAATAATTGTTGCGTTGATATTTTATATTATTATTGTTTCAACAATTGTCACTGCACAGTATTTTCATTATCAGATCAATAAAGCATATTATTTTAATAATATTATTAGATAGCATTATTGGCAATGTCTAGAAAGTTTTGTCTAAGGAGAGGTTTGGTCACCTAATTGCGCGCCAGTAAGGAGAAATTCTTATTGAAAAGCCCCCTCCTTCCTAGGAACGACCTGATTGTCAGTATTGTGATTCTGTAATATTATTTGTGAATAATTAATTATTATTTTATATGATAAGGGAAATATTTATGTGGATATAAATGAAAAAATTTTAAAAAAATTGACAATTGTTGAAAATTGATATTTTATCTTTTCTGATAAAATAATTTATTTAAATATATTATTATATTTTAATAATATAATGTTAATGCCAAGTTTTGTCGGCGCGTCCAATCACAGAATCCGCGCGCTAGAACCTGCACAATAACAGATCACACAGAAGCTTGACGGCTTATGCCGCCGGGGGATAGCTCTGGTGTGAGAATGAGTACAGGCCGTTGAAAAGGTTTTAA
Organism: Panax notoginseng; assembly: GCA_016801055.1. Classification (NCBI taxonomy): domain Eukaryota; kingdom Viridiplantae; phylum Streptophyta; class Magnoliopsida; order Apiales; family Araliaceae; genus Panax; species Panax notoginseng. Next base: position 82,621,471 of record CM029023.1, read on the forward strand.
CAATGGAGGCTAAGTGTTTAGTGCTCAAAAGTAGGTATTACCTCTTAATTGTAACCTTGGCCTTGTATTTATAGTATTCTCACTACCTTAGAATCCTTCTCCGAGTCGGATTGGGACTCCAAAATATGGTAGGTTACCAATATTTGGGTCCAACACAATCTCCTTAAAAGATGGAAGTAGAATCCAACTCTAACACCATCTCTGAAGTTACCTTATTCAAATACGGCCTGGTCTGTAGACTCTGAATGCAGGGCAGCCCACTACACAGGCCCAATTCCCCCGAGCCCGTTAGCTTCGGCCTAGAGGACTCAAAGGCCTGACCCCGAACGCCTACTTCCGAAACTGGGTTCCGGCCCAAAAGGCTCGGATACCCGAACCCGCAAACCATATTTCAATTGAGACCCCGGTCCAGAGGATTCGGGATGCCCAAACCCCTTCAACACCCTTAAAGGCCCCGACCCATTGGACTTAACACCATCTTCTAGTCTCAAGCCTTCGGCCCAAATTTAGGTTGGTAAAATGCTCCCAAACATTGCCCCCTAGTCTCCGATTGAAAAGTACTTATAATTGGAGACTTGAAAGGTCATGTATTCGAAAGCTCACGATAGCTATTGATGAATTGTCTGGGGAAGCCGACCGGTGGCCCTCGCTTCTCGTAATGTTGCACGTCTTTTCAGGTCAGGCCCCATCCTGAACATTTAATAGCCACCCTTGGGTTTCGTGCCACACGCCTTATAAAAACCCCCTCCAATCAGTCACTGTCACCTTTTCCAGACTTCCTCATTTCAAAAACCCTGCTCAAATTTTTCAGCAAGGCGATTTCTGGCAAGTAATCAGCTCATCCCCATTCTTACTTGTTTTCAAACATGCTACTTGTTTTTGAACTTCATGCATGTCCGTTTTCTTCCTAAAAACTCACATCTGTGCCTCATTCCCTTCCAAATCACACCAAATGGCTGATTCTAGCACTCCTTCCCCTACCGGCGAATTAAATCCTCCATCCGTCACCACTGGCGACCTGGTTCCTATCGATTTATCGGTGGCTCCCACCGATAACCCTTCTTCCTCGGTACTCCCTACCCCTATCAGTGTCGAGGCCAAAATTCGCAATGCCTACCATTTCGAAACGGAGTTTTCCCATATCAATACCCCATCTTCCATTATGCCTATTCAAATCTCTGACATCTGAACCCTCTTCCACATCCCCCAAGAATACAATCTTCGGACTCCAAATCCCGATGAGAAAATGTTTTGGAGGCCCGAAGGCGAATGGGTGGCCGTTCCCCTATATCTTCTGAAATATGGGGTCCGGTTTCCACTTCATGAATTCATCTCTTCCTTCCTTTATTTCGCGGGAATCGGGTTCGCACAGCTTGTGCCAAACTCATACATCCACCTGGTCGCCTTCATCGCTTTATGCCAGGAGCTCGAGATCACGCCTGGCCTCGACTTCTTCTTCGCCCTATTCACTGTCACCGGGTCGAAAGAGCCTGGCTTGAAGCAATTAAACAAAAGACCCACCCGGACCGCTCTTGTTAAGACCCCTTCAAGTAACAAGGGTTGGCATGACAAGTGGTTCTTTGCCAAGGGAATCGACATCTAGCTCCTCCCTCGATGGGCCCAACCTACAGATCCCATAGCCAAGGCATCCAAGTTCCCAAAGGATCGGGCCAATGCCTTCAAATCATTTTACAAAAGGTGGAGCAAAACCGAGTGGAGTCTAGCAATTTTATCCAGCGAAGCCTGGTTGTACACACACGGATGTAAGCATCTTTCTCCAAACTCCTGTATATTTCTTCTGACTGTCGAACCCCTATATATGTCCCATGACCTTTCTAACTCATTGTTGTTTGTGCAGTGAGAATTTTCAAGCCCGAAGGTGCCGATGAGTCTTTGGCTCCTTTTCCTGTTACAATCGAGTCGATCCATCTTCCCATCACTGATGAGACAGCTGAGGAGGAAACCATTTTGATTACGGACCTATCCACGGGTTCTATATCTATTTTTGCCCCGGTGGACTCTACGGCCGACACCTCCAGAACCGTGCTGAAGCTGAACCGATCGGAGAAGATGGCTTTGCTCAAATGGAGTAAAAATAAATCTTTCCTTAAGGTCTCTTCCAAACCATCTTCAACACCAATTCTAAAGCTGTCGTCTTCGATGGTTCTGAAACCATCTTCCCCCACCGCTCTAGTTGTCATCCCCGCCGATTCGGAGGAGACCGAAGAGGTTCCTCTGAGTCATCGTGCAAAAAGGGCCCGAATAGATGGGGGTTTAGACATTCAAACTGTCGAATCCAATCCTCCCCCTCATTCAACTCCCGCATCCCGGTCCGGTGCAGAAGCTGGTACATCTCAAGGTTCTCCGATCACATTTTGGCCGAGGAGCCCTTCTGAGGTATTTCCTTTCAACACGCTCGACCACTTCAAGTTAAGAGGAGACGACAGGTGATTCAAGGGATTTTCTTCCGAGGAACTCTTTGTGTCGTATCTCAAGGCTCAATGTCAGGTAATCCAATGATCCTGATATATTCGTCCTTTTCGATTTTCTGTGCCTCGCGACTTATGTGTTTCTGTTGATATGTATAGGCCAACACTATCCTCGCTCGAACCATCGTGCCCGTGGCTCGGGCCACTAAAACTGAGTCCCGGGTCGTGGCCGACATGGAGCTACTTGGTGCTGAAGTTCGTCGTCTTCGATCAGACTTAGAGAAAGAGAAGGAGCTTCGCACCGATGCTGAACGTAAGAGTCTCGAGGCCAAACGTTGGACCGGTAAACTCGAGGAACGATATTCCCTACTTCAGCAGGAGTTCTTCGGCCTCGACGATCACGTCAAGAAGCTCGTTCGGATAAGGAGAATTTGGCTAAGGAGAACAAGGTCTTGGTGGGGAATCTTCGCGCCATCAAGGACCAATTCAATGGAATGCATGACCAACTAAGGACGTTGATCCAGGCGAACAATACCTTGATGGACGAACAGGCCGTCATCAAACAGATAGCCATCAAGGAGTATGAAGAATCTCCTGCCTTAACCGATAAAATCATGACCCAGTTTGCTGAAGGGGTTAAAGCTTATCGGGAGAAGGCTCGGGCAAAGCTAGTTGATGCTGGGCTGGATGCCTCTATCCTCGACTCTTCTGAGGGGGAATCCGAAGCCGAAGCTGGTGATGGTTCACCTTAGCAGATGATTTTCGTGTTTGTAATTTTTTCCTTCTTTTTTGCTTGTACTCCACCCGAATCGTAAGCGATCGGGTTTTGTAAAAATTTTAAAGTATGCATGAAATAGTGTTTTTGTTTATAAATTTTTGTAATCAGTTATACTCATGACATATCTCGACCAGTGGTGTCTTTTCGAACTTTCTGATCGAACCATGCCCGAAGTTTATCTGAAAAAATTTACAATTTTCTCAGTCAGTTATACTCGTGACTTATCTCGATCAGTGGTGTCTTTTCAAACCCTCTGATCGGACGGTGTCCGAAGTTTGTCCGTTCGAGTATTAAGAGCTATATAAATGAAGTTAGACATCTTCAAAAAAAACTTGCCTTTATTTCATTTAACGTTGAAGCGGTTACATGGATAAAGAAAAGAATGACATAACTATTACTAGTAAAATTTTCTAAGTCTTCCAGCATGTCATGTATTCTTCACTTCCGAACCGTCCATTGCTCAAAGGCGGTAAGTACCTGAATTCGGCACCTCTACTACTTCGTATGGTCCCTCCCAGTTAGGTATCAGTTTGCCAGTGTTCTGGGGTGTTGATGCCTCTGACTCCCGGAGGACCAAATCGCCTACTGCAAAGCTCCTCAGCTTTACCTTCTGGTTGTAGTGTCGGGCTGCTCTCTGCTGATAGATAGCCAACCTCAACATAGCAGAGTCCCAAACCTCTTCCAGCAAGTCCAAATTTATTTTTAAACCTTCATCATTATATAGTTCTTTGTACTGACTGACTCGAAGGGTGGGGGATCCAATCTCAACTGGTATGAGCGCATCGGTCCCGTATGCCAGTCTGAATGGAGAGTCTCCAGTTGTTGTCATCGGAGTAGTCCGATATGCCCATAGAACACTGAGTAGCTCTTCGGGCCACCGACCCTTTAACTCATCCAATCTTCATTTGATCCCGTTGAGCAGGGTTTGGTTGGTCACTTCTACTTGACCATTCGACTGAGGGTGAGCGACTGAAGTCTTGCGATGTTGAATTCCCAACTCTTTCAGAAAGCCTTCGAACTTTGACCCCACAAACTGTCTGTCATTATTAGAGACCACTGCCATCAGAATACCGAAATGATAAGCGACTAATTCTTTGAAAAATTTCAAGCATTCTTGTTCGGTGATCTTATGCAGTGGTTTGGCTTCGACCCACTTCGTCATATAGTCGATAGCCACGATTACAAAAGTAATTTGTCCCTTGGCCTTCGACAGAGGCCCTAGGATGTCGATTCCCCATACGGCGAAGGAAATCGAGGATAAAACCGAATACAGCTCTTCGGGAGGCTGGTGTGGGATAGTGCTGTTCAGCTGACACTTGGGACATCTTTTGACAAACTCCTTGGCCTCTGTGTAGATAGTCAGCCAGTAATACCCCTGCCTCAAAATCTTATATGCTAGCGACTTGGTCCCCATGTGATCCCCACAGATCCCTTCGTGTACCTCTCGAAGTGTGTAATCCGCTTCCGAAGGGCTTAAGCATTTGAGCAATGGGGAGATGAAGGCCCTTCGGTATAGGTCTCTGTCTATAAGGACGAAGTTTGAACTCTTGTGTTTGATTTTTCTCGCTAGAATTCGGTCCGAGGGGAGAGTCCCATCTACCAAGTAGGAGATAAAAGGTGTGAACCAGCAGTCAAGTCGGTCTAGAGTCAATATCTTTGGTACACTTGGCTGTTCTAAGACTTCTAGATACACTGAACCGTTAAAGGAGCTTGCTTCAGTAGTTGCTAATCTGACGAGGGCATCTGCTACTGTATTATCTGACCGGTCCACCCCCTAACAACTGTGTGACGTGAAGTACGTAAGCTTAGCTTTCACCTCAGCCAGATATTTTTTCATTCTTGCCCCCCGAGCCTCATACTCCCCTGACAATTGATTGACCATCAGCTGTGAATCACTGTAGATGACCAACTTCTGTACTTCCAAGTTCCGGGCCAACCGTATTCTTGCGAGGATGGCCTCGTACTCTGCTTTATTATTTATGGCCTTGAACTAAAATCGAATCGCCTGCTGGACTTTGAATCCTTCGGGACTTGTCAGGATGACTCCTGCCCCACTGACATCTGATGTCGACGAGCCGTCTACATATAAAGTCCACGCGTTCGGCCCTTGTCGGGTTTCGATCACTGTATTCACGTCTGGTTCTGAGAAAGAACATTCCACGATGAAGTCTACCAATGCCTGGCCCTTGATTGCCGTTCGGGGGTGATACTCTATAGCAAACTGCGTTAGCTCTATAGCCCATGTTGCATGTCTACCCGACACATCTGGTTTATACAATATTTTCTTTAACGGCTGATCTGTATATACCACCACCATCCAACCTTGGAAATAATGCCAAAGCTTTCTACTTGCAATGATTAGGGCATACGCGAATTTCTCTAGGTTCGGATATCTTGTCTCTGTATCTCGAAGAACGTGGCTGACATAGTATACCGGGAACTGCTGCCCTCCCTTGTTCCTCACCAATGCTGCCCCTACTGCCATCGGGCTTGCAGCCAAGTATAAATATAAAGGTTTCAAAGGGATTGGTTTCATCAACAACGGTGCCGAACTCAGATATTTTTTGATCCCTTGGAACGCATCTTCGCACTCTGAGGTCCACTGGAAACTCTTATCATTCTTCGGTCCCTGAAGAGTGTCAAAGAAGGGTAAACATCTCTCGGCTGATTTTGACACGAATCTCCGAAGGGTAGCTATCCGCCCCGTCAACCTCTGTACATCTTTGTATGTCTTTGGAGATTTCATGTCTAAGATCGCCGTAATTTTTTTTGGATTCACCTCAATTCCTCTCTTGCTTACTAAATATCCCAGAAACTTCCCCGAGCCCAAGCTGAAGGTACATTTAGTAGGGTTCAATCTCAGTTTGTGTTTCCTTACTGTTTCGAAGCAGTCTTCTAGGTCCTTCAAGTGATCCCGGACTGACATGTTTTTTACGATCATGTCGTCCACGTACACTTCCATACTTCAGCCTAGCTACTTTCTGAATACAAAGTTCATCATCCGTTGATAGGTTGCCCTCGCGTTCAATAATCCGAAGGTCATTTTTCGATACGCATATATGGCCCGATGCGTGATGAAGCTTGTCTTCGGGATATCATCCTTATTCATCAAAATTTGGTGGTATCCCGAGAAAGCGTCCATAAAACTCAACCTGCCATATCCCGAAGTGGCATCAATCAGTTGGTCTATGTTGGGTAGAGGATAGAAATCTTTTAGGCATGCCTTGTTAAGATCTGTGTAGTCGATGCATAACCTCCACTTCCCATTTTGCTTCTAAACCAATACCACATTCGCCAGCCATTCAGGATAGTCAATTTCAAAGATGAACCCCGCCTCCAGTAGCTTGGTAATCTCTTCATCTATGATCTTCTGCCTTTCCGGGGTGAAGATCCTTCTCTTCTGTATCACTAGTTTTCTCTTCGGGTCTATATGTAGCCTGTGCAGCGCCACCGATTCACTTACCCCTGGCATGTCACTAGGCTCCCAAGAAAAAATATCGGCGTATACCCGAAGCAGGTCCACCAACCCTATCCGTAATGGTTTTGTCAATCCTGCCCCAATCTTAATCAATTTTTCTGTGTTCCCCAGTATCAACTCGACGTCTTCTGTCTCTCCCACCGGCAGTGCCATCGATTCAGTACTACTTTCGGTGAACGGCTCCATCTCGATAGCCATCGTATATTTCTGTTTACTGGCCCTAACCCCTAAGGAGATCAGAGTATTCTGATAACACCTTTGGGCAATATCAAGGTCGCCTTTTACCTCCCCAATCCCGTTCTATGTTAGAAATTTGATCTTGAAGTGCGGAATGGATGTCACTGCTTATAGGGCTGCTAGGGTCGGCCTTCCCAGAATAGCATTATAGGCTGAATCCACCTATACCACAAAAAATCTAACCACGATCTCTGCCTGCTGAGGTGCTGTACCGAACCTGACGGGGAGCTCTATCGTTCCAGACACATGCATCGGGTCCCCGCTAAACCCATATAATGGACCCTCTCCTCCCAACTCCATCTTCTTTCCTTCCAAGTCCATCCTCTGATAGGCGTGCGTGTATAGTATGTCGACCGAGGATCCGTTATCGACCATCATCCTTTTCATATCCACTGGTCCGACCTGTGCCGTTATCACCAACGCCCCGTCATGTGGTTCAATGTGATCGGTAGGATAATCTTCATCCGAGAAGGAGATGGAAACTCCCGAGTAGACCTTGTCCTTTTGGGGTGACGAATTTGCTGCTGATAATACCGCCTCAAGGTATCCACTTCTCTTTCTTTCGGTTACACCCCCTACCGACCCGCCCGTAATCACGTCAATAACCCCTCGGGCTTGTGGGTGCGGTGTCGGCTGTGCTTCCCAAGTTGGTTCCCTGTTTACCTCCCGGGGGGCTTCTGAACCTTCTCGACCGACCACATACTGTACCAGTTGACCATTCTGGACGTTCTTCTCTATCAGATCTTTCAGGTTGTTACAATCCTCCATCGTATGCCCCCCGACTCTGATGATATGCATAATATTTGTCCCAACCCCTCTTCCCCGGCTTCGGGATCTCAAGGCTTGGCTCGAAGAAGGGTTTATCTCGTATCTCCTCCAATATTTTGGCCCGGTCAGTGTTGAGCGCGATGTAGACCTTGTTGACATTTTTATTCAGGAAAGGTGGTCGTCCGCTGCCCGAACCTCCTCCATAATAGCTTTTCTTACCGTAATTATCAGACTTCCCCTGATTATCGGACCTTTGGTAACTCTACTTGTCCCGATCTTTAGACTTCTCGTAAGATTGGGAGTGAGGTTTAAAGTTTCCCATCGCCTCTTCAATCGTTATGTATCCTTCTGCTCGGTGGAAAGCTTCTGACAAGTCTGCCGCGGGGTTGATCACCAGATCTTTCATTAACTTCTTCGATATTTCGATGTCCAGTCCAGTTGTGAAGAATCCCAAGGCTTGCGGGGAATTTAACTCTGCTACTGACCCCACAGCCTCTCGAAACCTCTTGACGTACTGGCCCAGACTTTCATCCGACTTCTGTCTGACATGCATGAGGGAAACTGTGATCTTTCCTCTCCTCTTGTTGCTCCCGAAGCGGGCATGAAACTTCTCCCGAAGGTCATTCCATGAATTAATTGACCCCGCCACCAAGGTCCCCATCCATTCTCGGGCGCTCTTCTTCAGAGTGGTCACGAACATGTGACACTTGGCCGCATCAGAATGGCCGTAGTATGTCATCAGCCTGTCATACCCGTCTGAGTGGACATACGGATACCCCAGCCCATCATAGGTATCCATTGGGAGCATCTTCTTCTTAGGGTCAGCTGTCACAAGATTGATTTCTGGCGAGAAGGGTGACCCAGCGCAAGCCGAAGGCGTACCCACCGAATTCTTCACTAACAGCAACTTCTCTAATTCAGCCACCCTTCGAGCGAGGGGGTCGGTCTCCTCTTTACGAGAGGACGATATGTGTATGTCCCTCCCATATTCGGGAGACGAGTCCCGCCTCCTCTGTCCCGATCGACCTTGATGCACTGGTGCTTTTTCAACCGAACGACTTCTCCTTCTGCTTCATCCGTCCCGCGAATGACTTCGGTGTCGACTCTTTTCTCTTCCTGCCTCTCCCCGTCGAGGTGACCGGGATTGGCACCTATATCTGCATCTTTTTGAGGTGGCTTCCTGCTCTCCAGCCACCTTTGCCATCAGCTCCTTATTCTGTTGCATCTTCTTTTACAAGATGAATTCCCTCTGATCTCGGCTGTCCTCTCCTCGAGTTTTTCCATGCACCTCCAGTGCCCGAGATTGGTTCTCATCCGCACGACTAGCCTGGTTGGGGGTGTGATGGCTGTCGTGGAAGAGTTTTCGTCGAAGAGAAGTAGTCGGCATCTCCTCTACGTCCGGAATTCTGGACCCCAGGCGATCCTTCACCGACCCCCTCACCTGTGTGGTCTGGTGTGACTGCTGGGTCTTCGCCTTTTTCGGGACAGGGACATGGTTCGCCTTACTCGCCATAGCCGGCTGCCGGAAGAGTTTAATTGTGATTGATTAAGCACTACCCCTCCTTCTAGCGCCAATGTTAATGCCAAGTTTTGTCGACGCGTCCAATCACAGAATCCACGCGCTAGAACCTGCACAATAACAGATCACACAGAAACTTAACGGCTTATGCCACCGGGGGATAGCTCCGGTGTGAGAATAAGTACAGGCCGTTGACAAGGTTTTAATAATGGAGGCTAACTGTTTAGTGCTCAAAGGTAGATATTACCTCTTAATTGTAACATTGGCCTTGTATTTATAGTATTCTCACTACCTTAGAATCCTTCTCCGAGTCGGATTGGGACTCCTAAATATGGTAGGTTACCAATATTCGGGTCCAACACAATCTCCTTAAAAGATGGAAGTAGAATCCAACTCCAACACCACCTCTAGAGTTACCTTATTCAAATACGGCCTGGTCTGTAGACTCTGCATGCAGGGCAGCCCACTGCACATGCCCAATTCCCCCGAGCCCGTTACTTGGTTCAGACTTCGGCCTATAGGACTCAAAGGCCCGACCCCGAACGCCTACTTCCAAAACAGGGTTCCGGCCCAAAAGGCTCGGATACCCGAACCCGCAAGCCATATTTAATTAAGACCCCGGTCCAGAGGATTTGGGATGCCCAAACCCCTTCAACACCCTTAAAGGCCCCAGCCCATTGGACTTAACACCATCTTCTAGTCTCAAGCCTTCGGCCCAAATGTAGGTTGGTAGAATGCTCCCGAACATATAATAATAATGATATTTTTACGATGAATGTGTGATATATGAATAAATGAGGAGGAAGAGTATTTTTGTTGCAATAAATGATAAAAACATGTTAAACATGTCGGTGGGCCCAATTTTTTACTGAAATTTAATTATAGCCTGTAAAATTGTCCATGTGTGGGTTTTGGTCAATTTCTGCTTGGAATTTAGAAAAACTTAAACTTTTAAAGTTGTAGAGAATTTAATTTCTTATGGAATGGACATAAGACTTGAATTTTTCTGATAAAAAGGCTATTTATTATGAATTATTGAAGTTCCAGAATAATTGATTTTTGAAGTTTTAATTTTTTTTTTAAGAAAAACGTTTTTATTGTTTTGGTGGGCCCCACAAGTGTTGTAAACATGCTAATTTCATATGTCAAGAGGTGGGCGTGAAAATTTTTATGATATATTAATATTTTATTAAATTTTTTACTTTGGTGTTCTAAGTATTTTCCTATAAATAGGGTGCTTAGGTTAGAATTAAAAATCACACCAGAAACTAAAGTTTTCTCTCTCTATATTATCGAGCATATTCTTGTGAGTATTTTGATACTTTGAGTGTTGCTATACGGTGCAAGTTCCTTTAGTACTATATCCAGTATTCTAGTCAGAAGTACTGTCCTTTTGAGGTAAGGGATATTATTTTTTTAAATGATATTATTTCTTTCAATATCATTATGCCGGAATATTGGTAAGATTTTTCTTGTGAAATTCTTATCTTTTTGTGTCGAGATTACTATTCACGTATACGGCACTATTCACGTATACGGCACTATTCACCGAAAAACAAAATTTCTCTTCTTTGTCCTAGATGTCTATTTTTGTTACTATCTTTGATTGTATCTATGTTTTGAACTTTATTCTTGAATTTTACTCCACTATGGTATGTTATGGGGTATTTTTGAACATGGATAAATCGACGTACGAATCCTTAATATTTGTTCTTTTGTTTACCTGGATTCGTTTTCTTTAAAATATTTTTCATTATTCTCAGTCCTAAATGATGATATTACTTAATATCTTTGGCCTGTAGTGCAAAGATGAATGATTAACTGATGAATATCTTTGGCCCGTAGTGAAAAAATGAACAGGTGTTTAGATGAACATGACCAACTGGTGATACAAATGAATATCTTTGGCCTGTAGTGCAAAGATAAATATTTGATTCAATATGTATATTGATTGATGTTACAGGGATAAAATATTGATGATGGACTTTTAAATCTTAGAAGATAATAGAATTCATTCTCTACTTAACTCTTCTAATGGATTGTTGTTTCCACTGCAGTTGTTGATCTAAAATTTGTTGTCTATTATATTCTATTAGATTTTTCCCTGTTGAAGACTAACGATAATTTGTTCTATATTATCTTAGTCATAATATTCTTTACTGAGCTAGTTGAGCTCACCCTTTTCCTTTTTGTTCCATTTTTCTTCTCAGGAGGTGAGAATGTAGCGAGTACTAGTCGGGGTATGGAATGATGGTTCTAGAAAGTTATTTTAGTAGTCCTCACCATTTTTGTAAAATAATGTATCAATAATTGTAATGAAGACTTATTTGAGTGTGGATATTGTCTAGAAGACAATATTTGTATTTAAACTCATAGTTTATGTGTTGTCGTATTTTGCACGACAATTGTATTAATAAAGTTGTAGTTGTTTCTGTACCATATTTTGGCGACTCAAAATGGGTGACGTATACCTGTTTTGGGGGCGTCACACTACTACAGACTGGCGCGGCCACTCTTGGTTTGTACTAAGGAGTGGCGCGGCCGCGCTTCTCCTAGTGCAAACCAAGACATGGTTGCTTCTGCAGAAGGTTAGTGAACACTCGACTTGCACTTATATAAATAATCATGCAAAACACACATCTTAGTATGTGGATAACCAAGTTTGACCTTATATCATAATATTAACATAGGTCACTATCTATTCTCATTTAATCAAGACTTTAAGTGTTCAATTCATAATTTTCTTACGTTTAATCGTTAAACACATGTTATGTAGTCAATAGGTCACAACTATACATGCTTATGTTAGTTACATCATGTATTTCAAGTATGAAGTCGTCACTTCTACTTATCGTATTCCATGCTCAACTATTTTACAATACATATGACTAGATAACATGCTTTATCAATTATGTCTACATGCATGACACGCTTAATCATGATAATAGATCCTAGAATACTTGTAATATTGTTATTGACAACTAATCTTCAAGGTTTCTTTTGAAAACTTCATATTAAGCTACCAATCATGCAAAGCCACTTTACCAACCATACTTCATACTCTCATTTATACATGTTAGACCTTATATGCATACTTCACAAGTTCTTAACTTAGAGTATAAAGTTTATCAAGTTTGTTTCTAAAACTTTAAGCCTCCCTTAGTAAGTCATCAAAAATTCATTCAAGCATACAGAATAAATTCACCTACTCTATGTCATGCTCTCATGCTTAAGGATATATAAAATCAAATTATGGTAGCATATTTTCGAGTTCAAAACACATAATTCATTTACACATACCTATCATGGTCTTTTACTTGCATTTTTCTTTTAATTCATGCTTGACTACAACATACCCTCACCAACAAGGTAAACTAACATATTGGTCACATTTTAATGTATATCAGAACTTGATACTTTGGCACATAAAGTCAGATCATGTTTTACACCATGTTTATCAACTAGTTTCCAAAGTTTTAAGTTTTCCTTGAATATTTAAACTAAAATAACTAATCATGACTTATTGTATACATAGAAATCTCAGTCCACGTGTGCAGGTTAGTTATAGACATATTCTAACTGTCATAGCATGCTCAGCACATCTTAAGAAGCTAACATGAGTAACTGTGATATACTAACCACGCGGTGAACGACTAGGGAAGTGGCGCGGCCGTGCCACTTCGTCCAAAGGCAAAAATATAAAGCAGACCCCCAACATAACCTACATCAAACCTGAGTTCAAACCTACTGTACAGCTCCTAGACATGCACACAAATCCAGATAACACAATGACATGCTATTATACATCAATTAACAGAGATTTCATGAGAATTGCAAGAATTTGACAAAACTTAAACTAAGAACAAAATAGAAATTATACCTCCTTGAAGCTTGAATTGAACTCCCTCACTACTCTGATTATACTTCCCTCAATGCTCAGTGGCTCTCACTCTCAACTACATTTATCAGATAAATTTTCAAGCAACTGAGAATTGAGAAGGAGGGGCTATATATAGAGAAATCATTGTCCAAACATTGTTCTTACACCATGGTTTGATTCACAGGAAAATGGAAGAGAACAATGGGTAGAAGGGAGTTGGCCAACTGCCAATTCATAGCTATCATCACCATGGATTTGTAGCCTTTTGGTTTTGCTGGATTTTACGCAATGAAGGAGTAGGCTACTATTTGAGCACTGTTGGGACAATTAATATGGGACACGGATTTTAAATCCCAGCAACGTGTTTAAAATGTTTAGTTTGTTCTCTTATATTCCCAAAATATAATTTTAATTTGTTAATGCTATTACACAATAGAAAGTTAGGGATTATTTATGTACTCACATCATATAATCCATGTACATTAGTCCAATCTAATTATTATTTATATCAAGTATGGACTCCATTTAATTGACCACTAGTAATCTAATATCTCCTTAAAACTTTATTATCCCAGTTAGACTCACTTATTGGAATAATTTGAAATTCTTTGGCAAAGTACATCTTTTAATGTTTCTACACCTCCTTACTGTCACACAAGCAATTGTTTATATAACTTATAATTCTTTTCATTTTACTATATAGTTTCTATATATAATATAGTTACCACAAGGTGTCACACTACACATTCTTTTTAATGTAAGAACTATATAATATCACATGTCTTACACACATCAATTAAATGAATAATACAATCCTAATTATGTAAATTACTTTTCTCATCAATTAATTAATAATATAATATTAATTAATCCTTCACTCCTTAATTTAATCATCTCTTAATTAAATCAATTCCCTAAATCTCCATTCTCATGCCACACAAGGCATTTTCACAATTCTCATCACAATCCACATTCGTATAAATTCAATTTAACTTAGTTGAATTATTCATTTCACAGCACATCAATATTTATATTCAAATAAATATTCATTCTCTTATTTTATCAAAATAATATTTATTCATGAAATTCTCGGTTCTTACATTATGTCAAACATCAAATAGGGGGAGATTGTTGGGTGTTACATATTTAAATTTGATGTTGGAATAAATATATGAGCATATTCTTTCAAAAGTTGTAAAGTCCTAATTAGATCATATGTGCAAGGACTTAGATTAAATATCAAAATTGTTAAGTTGATCTGAGCTTAATGTTTATCTTTCTATAAAATCTCTTATAATAGAAAGATCAAACTTGTTAGGTTGATCTTATAAGTTGTAATAAATAGGCAGAACAAAATCATGGAGATTGCAGAAGTTAGTATCGTAGTCTGCTGAGCAAGCCTATCAGAATCGTGAAGTAATTTGGCGAATGCCTATCAAGCCAAGTCAAAATCATACGCACTGCTCTAAATCGTGGAGTCCTCAAACCATCAAGATCATAGTCTAAGGCAGAATCGTAGAGTGTTCTATGATTCTCATCAGAGGCTGACAAGTATAAATTACCTACAACCACTTATCATCAGATCATGATCGTAGTGCTCATCAATAAGCATCAAAATCGTTGAAGATCAAGTCTAATGAACAAAAATGTTTGACATCATCAACTGACATTTGAACGTTGATAGTATTGAGAAAACCAATACCCTCACCAACAACCTTGGTTGAATTGAATAATCAAAAAGTAAGAAGAAACGTGTCTACCAACTAGTTTGTTGATAGTGACGTTTCAGAGGTGTTAGGTGAGAAAGCAGACTGTTGTGTCAGGCAAATCAAAAAGAAGCTTTCACATCATTAGGATGTCAACATCAAAATGCTCAGAATGCCCGAAGCATTAAATGCTCAAACGGAAACCTCTCAATGGGAAGATTTCAAAGGCTCCTATATAAGGCCAACAGATTAAAGATGTCAATTAAGCAACAAACAAGAACCAAAAAGAATATCACAAGAACATCTGACAAATCTTCACTCCACGATTCAGCTATATCTTGCTTCGCTACTAAGTTTATCAGAACTTGGGTTTAAGGCAACTTAGTAGCACAACAACAACAATCTCAACTACACTCATTGTAGAGCTTCCAAACCTGCTAGGTTTGAAGAATACTTAGTGTACCAACTTTCCAAGTTTGTTGGGCTTAAAGAGTTCTTTGTGAACTATTCTTTGTGAACTAGCTTTTCGAGACTGCTAGTTTTAAAGGAATCTCAGTGATTCGAAGATTGTATCAACATCCTTAGTGAAATTTCTACTCGTGGAGTAGGAGTCTTGAGTGCTCTGAACCACTTAAAATATTGTGTCATTTGCTTTTAGTCTCTTTTATATCTACTATAATTGTTGTTTGATTTATAACCTTGATTTTATCTTAAGGGGAATAACTAAATCATATATTCCGCTATGCTAAATCAATCGTTTAATTAACAAAACTGATAAGTTACTCTTTGAGAAGAAAATCTAAAATATCTATTCAACCCCCCCCCCTTCTAGATAACTTGTGTGCCTCCGGGAACTAACAATTATAATCAGGAATTGTATATTGGTATAATCATGACCTTTAATTTTGCAGATAAAGGTTTGTAGTGAAAGTTCTTTTTGACCCTTAGTGCATAGATGGACAGGTGTTTGGCATGATCATGACCACTGGTGATACAAACGAATATATTTGGTCGTAGCGCATAGATAATTCGTTAATTTGAAATAATTATTTATTAGTGTTACATCTCATCTGATGATTGAGGTGTGGGGATTTGGATAAGGGATCCTCGAACTCGATTCAATGATTCACGAATTTGAGATTTTTGTTTTCTGTTTGGAAAGGGATTTTTGAAGAGATTAATTGGGGTTTGGGGATTCCAACGAGGGATTCGCGAACTCGATTTGATTTTTATTTTTTATTTGGAAAGGGATTTTTTTTTAAGGAATTGTTGAGATTATTATGTTAGTTAATTAATTTATTGTTATTTTTATTTATTTTAACTCTTATTTATTTTATTTTACTATTTTTTTAATTATTAATATGAGTTTACCATTATGCTTTTAAAAATGCTCCAACTCAGTGGGAGGATTAAAATGAATCTGAGTTCAAGACTTTTACCCATTAAGGGGCTATATCAAAATTAGAAGAAGGACAATTTTGAAGTTTAGTTTTATGAATATTATAATTTATCTAAAAAAATACTATTAACTATAAAATTTATTATTTTAAAAACATAAATAAATTATTTTAATTTTAAATTAAAAATTTCTTATTTTAAAAACATAAATAAATCATTTTAATTTTAAATTAAAAATTTCCTTTTAACCATGTTATCATTTGGAACGGAATTAAAGAATCAAACATGAAAAATAACACGGGGAAATAATGAAAGAGATTATCCCATCTATCTACATAGCACATGAAATAATGATAATATTTGCCAACACAAGGGACTCCGCTATTGTTCTATGTTCTACCATTCTCGTACCCTGCGCTTAGCTTCCACATTTTCAGTCAAATGGGTACAAATACACACCCAAGCCCTTTCTCTCTCCTCAAGTATCCTACAACTCTGCTCCTCTACGCAATCCCTCCATCAAACACATCAAGCCCATGTCTTTGCTCTTCTTAATGGCTTACTTCCTTACAGTGTCACTCTCTGTGCTTCTCTCATTCTCCAATACGCCACCTTCAAAGACCCAACAACTTCTCGCATTCTCTTCAATCAAACTGTTCCTTATTGTCGCACTGCCTTCTTGTGGAACACTCTTATTCGAGCTTACACCATTGCTAAAGTACTTAATAATAATGATAATAATGGGTTGGAAGTTTATAATTTAATGATTAGAAGAGGAATTACGCCTGATGATTATACGTTCCCTTTTGTTCTGAAGGTGTGTTATGATAATTTTGAGGTTTGGAAGGGGAAGGAGGTTCATGGGTTGGTGTTCAAATTAGGATTTGATTTAGATGTGTATGTGGGGAATACCCTTTTGATGTTTTATGGTGGGTGTGGTGATTTGAGGGATTTGGAGAGGGTGTTTGATGAAATGTCTGATCGAGATATTGTTTCGTGGAATACGGGTATTGGGGTGTTTTCGATTAGTGGGTCATATGCCAAGGCGGTCGATTTGTTTAGGGAGATGAAATTAATGTATGGGCTTAAGCCGAATTCGGTTAGTGTTGTGAGTGTGTTGCCAGTGTGTGCTATGCTTGATGATAAGGTGATGACAACTGAGATCCATTGTTATGTTGTAAAGGTGGGTTTGGATTGTCAAGTGATAATTGCAAATGCTTTGGTTGATGCATATGGGAAATGTGGGAATTTGAAAGCTTCCAAGCAAGTGTTTGACGAAATGAGTGAAAGGAATGTGGTTTCTTGGAATGCAATGATTACTAGTTCCTCTTGTACAGGACATTATAGAGACGCGCTGGATATTTTCGGGTTGATGATTGATGAGGGTGTGATACCAGACTCTGTCACCATTTCCAGTATGCTACCGGTGTTGGTTGAGTTGGAATGTTTCACAGCAGGAATTGAACTACATGATTTTAGTGTAAGAATGGGTATGGAATCAGATATATTCATTGCCAATTCATTGATTGATATGTATGCGAAATCTGGGCATTCGACTAAAGCATTGCATGTGTTTAACAAGATGGTTATGCGAAATGTTGTTTCATGGAATGCCATGGTTGCTAACTATGCTCAAAATGGGCTTGAGATGGCCGCAATAGGGCTTGTTAGACAAATGCAAGTTCATGGTGAAATTCCTAACTCTGTCACCTTAACAAACATTCTTCCTGTTTGTGCACGAGTGGGTTTTCTTCATTCTGGAAAAGAAATTCATGCTAGGTCAGTACGAACAGGGTCTTCTTTCGATTTATTTGTTTCCAATGCTTTGATAGATATGTACGCAAAATGTGGATGCCTAAGCCTTGCTCAAAATGTTTTTGGTGTGTCTTTTAGAGATGAAATATCATACAATACTCTAATAGTAGGTTATTCTCAAAGTAGTGATTGGTCAAAATCTCTGAGTTTATTTACAGAAATGGATCTATTGGGGATGAAGCATGACTCTGTTTCCTATATGGGAGTTCTCTCAGCTTGTGCAAATAATGCGGCTGCCAAGCTAGGAAAAGAGATCCATGGAATTTCAGTAAGAAAACTGTTTCATAGGCATCTGTTTGTTGCAAACTCTCTCTTGGACCTTTACACCAAATGTGGACGGATTGATCTTGCTCGAAAGGTTTTTGATCACATCTCTATCAAGGATGTAGTCTCATGGAATACTATGATTTTGGGGTTTGGAATGCTAGGTGAGTTCGATACTGCAATCCATCATTTTGAGGCCATGAGAGAAGATGGGATTAAGTGTGATTCAGTTTCATATATTGCAGTCCTGTCTGCTTGTAGTCACGGAGGGTTTGTTGAGGAAGGAAAAAAATATTTCAATGAGATGTTTGCTCTAGATATTAAACCAACTCAAATGCACTATGCTTGTATGGTTGATATTCTTGCCCGAGCTGGCCTTATGGAGGAGGCGGTAGAGATTATTAAGAGCCTGCCAGTTGAACCAGATGCCAATATTTGGGGTTCTCTTCTTGGGGCATGCCGCCTCCATGAAAATATTGAGTTAGGGTGCTGGGCGGCAGAGCATTTATTTAAGCTGAAGCCACAGCATCCTGGGTACTACATACTTCTTTCAAACATGTATGCAGAAGCAGGGAGATGGGATGATGCAGACAGGGTTAGAGAACTCATGAAGTCGAGGGGAGTGAAGAAAAACCCTGGGTGCAGTTGGGTTCAGATTCGTGACCAGGTGCATGGTTTTGCTGTTGGGGAAAGAATAGAGGAATGTGACGCATTCTTTGATTGATGGAAGTCTTTAATGAATTAAGATGTAGCAAAAATTATTTACTTGATGAAACTGGTTAAGAATATTTATGAATCCGAATTTTGGGAGGAAATGTAGAAGTGTACGAGTTAATAGAATCAGGCGCTTCACATATCTTACTGTATAATGCCCCGATTCCTGTAGGATAGCAGTGTACAAGGATTGATAATCACTTCACTTCCTGGCATTGTAACATTTTACTGTCTGGCTTGAAAACCCATAATTTTACACTGCAAAATACACCCAAATTTTTTTGATTTCCCATCCTAGGATGGTGCTAGTCTACCTTCTTGTCAGAATTCCTCGAATTTTGGTGTTGCAAATACCTATTATTATTATGTGGAGGCATGTTTGTAGAATCATGCCAAGAATTCCGTTCATCTGTTGCCTTATCTTAATTTCAGTTGTGTTGAATTTTCAATAACACGCGTCTAAAGATAGATCTGCAAATGGAGAATACACTACAGGAATTTATATTTCCATAAGTAAAAGAATTTTATAAGTTTCCTATTAACATAAATAGTAAATGGAGACCACTCATGTTATAGGGAAATTGTGATAATATCAAATTTTCTATACTTATCATTGGTACTATGGTGGGTTTATATGGTATCAATCTGTTGGGGATCAAGATTGAGATTAGTTGTAAAGGCACGGAATCTATGAGATTCATGAACTTGAAGCAGGGATTATAGGCCAATTTTTTCTTCAAGCTTATGTACCCAAGCAGAGGATTATAGGCAAATTTCATTTGAATGATTGGGGGCAAATTTTCACGCGTTTTATGAAATACATGTTAAATTGTGTTTACTTCTCTTTCTCTCAAAATCTGTTTCATACACTTTCTTGATGTTCCCGTACAAAAAATATGATACAATCATACAGAATATACAAACTTTGTTCATTGACAAAAATGGTTAAAAATTAACTACAATTACACCAAATGCAATGAGTGATGACAAACAACAGCAATGCACGCGTAGTCTTCATCAACAATCCACAAACTTAAGTTTTGAAGATTCTTCTGAATTAGATCCAAACCCAAATCAGAAGACCAGAACGCAAATTTCTTTCCATCCTGCAAAGAAGTTTCATCAACAGTGTCGGCATTGATGTTTACACCAAAATCAGTTTCATCAACCCTCTCCATTCTAACACCCCACTTCGCCAATAACTTCTCCATGACATTTAAAAACTTTCCGCCATTCCCTGAATCCGATTCTTTATTCGTCAAAGTCTCCACCATACGTGCAAGATTGGAGATAAATTCATCAACCCATAGTTTCCGAGTTGAAGATGAGCTTCTGACAAAGAAAATTTTAATGTCTTTCCCAATAAAGAAGTTGTACGATGGATTATAGGAATCAAGAAATGAGACATTGCTAAATGGAACCATGTCTCCACCCACTACCCAGGAATTATACCCAAGTTCCAAAGATTTCTTAACTACATAGAACTGGACTAAAATCTCCTTCATTAGTTCCAAACCAGTTTCTTGAAGCCTTATCGACTTTTGAGCTTTGATATTGTTAAAGAATTTGTCTGCATCAATCACAGGGTGCCCCCGTCTAGCAAGATCATGCAAGAAACCAGCTTTTGGGCCAATGAAGATGTAGTTTCGGATATTTAACCTCTCAAAGTGGCAGAGTAAGTTCCTAATGACTGCCTGTGATGTTCCATATAGGCTCACTAGTATAATTGTCTCCAGTTTGTGCACAGACTTAAGTACAGAGCCAAGTTCATAGAAGTCCTTGACAACTCTACCAGGAATTACTTCTCTGAAACAGAAATCATACCACTTTAGATTACTCAAAGGTGGCATCTCCAAAAAATTGAAATCGAGAGAATTTTCATTTAGTAAATACGAATCCGGTCCTGCTGTTTTCCCATAATTGACGCCAGCATCCCTATGAGATACACTTAGTGCTCTTTCATGCAAAAAGTTTGTATATATGTTAAAATATCCATGAGCATGGACAAATTTAATAAACCAAGGAGTCCATATTCTTTCTCCCAATTTTCTGTACCATCCTGTTGTCACCTACATATGAATTACATTAAGTAAACAAATAAAACCCAACTCCACGATATCCAAGAAAATATGAAAATAAGAATCAATCACCACTCAAGTATTAGAGGGGAAAAATATCTTACCATCCCATCAAGATATGGCTTAACTCCTTTGGTCTTGTGTGTATCATACCACAAGCGGAACTCTTTCCAAGGCCTTGGAAAAAGAAGCTGCCCCCAGGTGCCCACCAGCTGGTACAAGAAAAGGCGTGTTCCTCCATCCAATTGCATTTTGTTTCCGTGTTTACCTGCCATCAGCGATTTATGTAATCCACTAGACAATGGTATGATGAAAGCTCTAATAACCAAAAAATTAGGCTGCAGTGATGAAGACGACAAGTCCAAAGCCAAGAATAAAAATCTATTTATTTTGTGAGAGTTATATTATCTTTAATGTAAGAGTAATTTATGTAACTATTTGTTTATTTATTTAATAGTGGGGATTTAAGATATTTAATAGTACTAAGGATTTTAATATTTAGTTAGGTTATTTTAGTCTTTTAGTCTTTAGTACTTTTATTATTCCCAACTGATATTAGAGTTTCGAGTTTTTATAAATACTGATGTAATCACCACAAGTTAATTAGATATTTTATCCATCTTAGTGTTAGATTCGTGAAGTTGATACACTAATGAGACCTTAGTGATTTGAACGTAAAGTTTAAATCCTAGTCATAATTTAGTTATTTGCTGTCAATACTTGTTTCAAATCTGTCCTACATCATGTAGATTTGAAACAAAGACTGGAAAAGAGAAATACATTACATGATTTGACTAATTTGATACATATAAGATTCAAATCAATGATGGCCATGCCTCTACGACAAAATTATCACAGACATGTTCTGTCTGTACACCTTTAAACTTTGACCTGCATTATCCATTTAATCTGGGTCAACTGCTACAACTCTTTCCCGAAGAAATGTCAGAAAAGGGGTACTTTAAAGTATGTACTACCTATGTCACTTTCTACTGCACGAAATACTTGCGGTTAGCATTTTTACTCTAATTGAGAAGCAGAGTTTGCAAAGCTTATTGTATGGAAACTTACTGTTATGATTCTTTAGCAATGTTAACATACCACTTTTCTCGTTTTACGTGATGTACAACAATAATTTTAATAATTGTCAGCTGTTCATTCCTTCTTGAATTATAATATAATATCATATGAAAATATATCAAAAAATATCACGGGGAACACACCATAATTGTTATGTTGTAAAGTCGAGTCGAGTCGTTGGACGGGAGCTTAAGCGTCTAATCGACTAGCGCTAGTCGTCCATAAATCGACAAGTCATTTTCTATGTACAATTTATACATGTAAATTTATATATATATATATATATATATATATATAAAATTATTATTTCACAATATTCAACACTATCAAATACTATCACAAGTACAAATACATTAATATTGCCACAACCAAAGTCAATCTAAACAACACAATAAAGATAATGAATTTCAATTTTATGACTAAATAAATTTCACTTTTATGAATTTTTTTAACAACAAGCAGTCAAGCACAATACACATAAGTTACTCTATTTTCCAACTTTGTAGCAGCAACCACATCAGGACACAAACTGACATACATATAAACTTATAGATTTTTTTGGTGCCATTTTTATAAATTAATCAGTTTATAAAAAGTTATTGTGGTCAGTAGAATAAATTTTGTATTTATAACATGTATAAATGCACTGGTTTTATTAATTAGAAAAATTCCATTAATAAAATAAGGCTACTTCTTAAAAACAAGTGATAGCAGTACTAAAATAAAGTTACTCCTTAAAAACATTAATAAATAAAGTTTCATTAACAATTGTGGAAGTAGGAGTCCAACATCAGTGACCCATCAAACAGACAAAAATCCATCAAAAGTAGAAACCCCAATGGTCCGCTCAAAAGAAAACCCATAAAAAAAACAAGAAAAAGTCGCAACAAAGAAAAGAGAAGAACTCGCAACAAAGAGAAGAAGAAGAAAAGACGGGAAGAAAATAACTCACCAGAGAAGAGAAGAAGTCGCAGGAGGAGGAGGAATCGCGTCACGTCGCAGAAGGGAAGTCTAATTTTTGGCCATGTCGCAGCAGGGAGGTAATTTTTGTTAGGGCTGGGGTTTAAAGGCTCATGGCTGATTAAATTTCAGCTCTCTCAATTTCCTTCTTTTAGTTAAATGGGTTGGACTCAACAGTGTTACTCGAACTCGCCTATTTCTGATGGAGTACTCGCGTCAAAACGATCCGACACGGGTGCGGGTGTGAGATTTGTGTCGGGTGCTGCACTTTCAATCCGGATACGGCTTTGATGCTTAGCTGAACGAATCGTCCATTTTGCACTTTGCCCTGCCCGAATCGACATCATAGTTGTCCTGGCGTAACACCAAGCAGCGTGGCGATGCTCGCCTTGGGGTAGGCTGCCAAGGCGCTCGACTGAAGAGAGTCCTAAAACTAAAGAAAAGGATTTGAAGAATAAGAAGAAGAAGACTTCTGACTTAGCTGTCATCCACTAATGTATGCAATGAGTCATTACCCACTAAAAGACAAAAGCAGTAGTGGTGTTTGTGTAACACTGGTGTTCTATTTGTTGTCCAATAAATAAATAATAAATAATTAACTGAACATAAAAATTAAATAATAAATAATATAATAAAAACACCCTTTAAAAAAATAATAAATATTAAAAATAATAATAAAATAATAACAAAATAATAATAATAAAAAATAATATAATAAAAAACACCCTTTAAAAAATAATAATAAATAATAAAAATATTAATTTTTCTTTTTAACGAAATAATAAATATTTCTACTTTTCTCATAAAAAGAAGTAAATAATTATTTTGTTATTTTCAAAAGTAAAATATTAAATGCTTATTGCATGTACAATTTTAACCCTTAAAAGTTATAATTTTGACCACATAAGTCGTGGCATTTTGACTTTAAAAATGAATATATTTCTTAGTATGTCTACAATGTAGATGAGAAAACCAAAGATTATTTCATTATGTCATACTATGATAAATGCATGTCTATATGAATTTGGACAGTATAAATATTATTGTTAAAAAATCATAACATACCGTATCCCCGCACCCGTGTCCAAATTCGGATCCATATCCGCGTATCCTCTATTTTTGGAATTCACGTGTCCGACACCTAAATTCGTACCCACACTCGACACCCGCACACGAGTCCGAGTAACACAGGGACTCGGCTGATTAGGCTTTTTTTAAAACACAAACCTAGCTGCGAAGTCCTAGCTGCGAAGTCGATCGACTTAGCAACAAGGCATCCAAGGCGTCGCCTTGGCGACCAATTTTGACTTCTTGCTACCAAGTTGCTCAACTTAGTAGCAGTCCCCAAGTCGCCCCCTCGCCTTGTGATGCCCAACACGCTTGGACAACTAGTCGGCAACTTAACAACCATGAAACACCCTATTTGGTGGGACTGCTTATGATAAAATGTGTAACATTCCATAATTTTAAAGTGTGATAATAAATATTTATTGATTTATTTAAGTATTTAATGGATATGTTATTGTTGAATAAATAATTGTTCAATTTGAGTGATGTGGTTTATTTAATTATTTGTTGAATAAATAATTAAATATTAAATATTAAATATTTTTTGGCAATATTAAATATTCATTGAATTACATGGCAATTTGAGTTGATGTGATTTAATTAATTATTTGTTGAGTAAATAATTAAGGAGCTAAATAAATTAATTATTATGAGATTTTATAATAATGGAGTTTAATTTAATAAGCTAGAGAGCTTATAATGATTTTAAATAAATAATAATATTTAAATGAGAAATTATAGTTTGAAATATTAGTTGATTAAATGAAATTATAATTGTAAAAAAAATTATAATTGTTTATGTGTTAAAGTAATTTAATATATTAATGTTTAATTGATTTATTAATTTAATAAAGTTGTGACTAATAACCTTGCTATAAAGGAATTATTAAAATAAATTAAAAATGGTTTAATTTAGTTTTGGTAAACAAGGCTTAATGCATAATAAGTCTTTAATCTATTAGGATTTTAGCAAACAAGGTATAAGGATTAATCTATTATATTTTAATTCAATTTACCAAACAAGGAGTAAGGATTAATAGGTTATTTTTATTAAGCTTAACCAAACAAGCCTTATGGCTTTTGATTTTCAAAATAAAAATAACTGATGTCAGTTATGTGAGAGTTATATTATATATTTAATATATACATTATATCTTATACGTTATATTATAATACGTAAGATAGAGGAGAGAGGTTAGAGAGAAAGAAAGAAAAACTCAGAGGAAGAAGAGAGGAGAAGAAGAAGAACACAGAGAGAAAATTGAGAGCAAGTGAGTGTTTAACAGGTTTTGGAGAAAAGAATTTGGAGAAAAAGAGAGTCATCATCTTCTTCATAATCCAAGGTAGGCCATCTTTTCTTTTATAAAACTCTAAAATTTTTCTTCTTCCCAAAAAGTCTCTGTGAAAAATTTTATAAACGAAATTGTGTTGTTATGATTATAATTTTGTATGATTATCAATTGTATATGTGTTTCATGAGTTATGCATGATCATAGAGAAATTAATTCATGTAAGTATGTAATTTATGAAGAAAATATTTTATAGAGAGTTTTTATGTATGAATATGGCTTTAGTTAAAATAGAAATTAAGGTCTAATTGGTTGTGATATTGATAAATTAACTGTTAGAATTGCTAGAGTATGTAGAATCATAATCATGATGTGTAGAAATTTCTATTTTGATTTAATAACAAAGTCACAGTGTTAATTTTCATGGAAAATATCAAAATATGGAGTTTTGCCAAAAACAATGAAATTGGATGTTGTATAATTGATGTTTATGCTAATTGATGGATAGAAACATGTTAGGAGTACTCACAATATGTTTATATGATGTCTATATGCAATTTTCATGATAATTAGTCTATTAGATTCGAGCTTTTTGGCCAATTTGGCTTTTTCTTTCATGGTTGCCGAAGCTGTCAGTCGACGCTGACAGTTCGCGCCGCGGCGCGGCCTAGCAGTTCATTGCTGGCGCCGCAGCGCCATCACCATGACGTAAGCGACCTGCTGCACAATCACTACGCCGCAGCGCCGGCTCGTAGTATAATCGCTGAGCCGCAGCGTCGACTCAGCGACACAGCGCGAGCCACAGTACAAACTGTGGCGCCGCGGCGCGGAATGGCAAAACTGTCTGACAGTTTTGTTTAAATGTACAAAACTTGAAAATAAATGTTATGTGTTTATTATAACAATGTTAAATGATAATTTCAGTATTATTAGTCTATGAAATATCATGTTATTAAGTATTATCTACTTGAAAAAGAATTGATTATGTGAATGGGTAATTCAACCCATATGATGAATGTAATTGTTTATATAAATGTACAATGTTGGTTAGGACTAATTATGTCAATATGACATATGTTTAGGATATCAATTCAAGTGGTAAAAGTGTAGCTTGTGCTAAAGGCAAGTTTCCTAAACCTACTTTTTACATTGAGCAAGTTTCTAAGCCTTAACTTTTGATATTTAGCAAGTTCATTATCGTATAAGTTTCTAATCATTGGTGTTATTGAACTAATTATTGTTTCAATTTCGATTATCATATAATGGTGTAAATTTATTTGGAACAAGTTATTCTTGTACTTAACTTGTGGTTTAGCATGTACAATTACATACATGTTGTGGATGTTTATTATTCAATTAACCTTGTCTTATTATTGTTCAAGCAAGGTAGGTTATAGTTATTCAAATTGTATGTTATTAGATTATTCCTAAAGCATGATGTCAATTTATAAACATCAAATAAACTATGATTATTCCATAGTATACAGTTATGTCGTTTGCAATCAACTAAACCTTAGTTGATTACCGTTGAATTCTAAATTACCCCATGATGTATCCAAGCCAAACTCACTTTGGTACGGACTTGTATTCTAAATACTGAGAAGAACAATTCTTTTATAAGAGGTTACGCTTAGCGTTGAAATGATTGTGCACAATACATTGTACGGAGGGTTGATCCCCCTAAGTACGTGAAGTCCTTATAGTCTTATGACTGTTAAAGTTTAAGTTGAAAAATTACTTATAACTGTGGACATGATTCGTGGTCATTAGATCCTCAGTAAAGGTTAAAGCTTTCCAAAAGTTAATAGAATATATTGTTAAATTCTATTGAGCTTAATGTTGACAACTGATGTAAAAGTTTAATGATTTAATTATTGTTATTTCAAGTGGGCCTTGTTTGCTCACTCTTGCCTGTAAAATTTCTTACAGCTAAGGTTGAAAATGGTGATGTACCTAGCACCAGTAAAGGGAAAAGAAAGATGAAACAATGTTGAAGACCTGTAATAGATTGAATAGTTTATTTTCAGACTTGTTTAAAGATTGTAATGAATGTTATTTTAATTATTCCGCATGAATGAATGAATGTTTGTAAAGGTTAGATAACCTGGGAGATTTATTTAAATTTAGTCCTGTATGGGCAGGTTTTATTTATTCAATTTTATTATAATTGGGTAGTTAGAAATGAATGTTTTGATTGCGTGAACACCAAATCTTGAGGAAATGGAGTACCAGGATTTGGGGGTGTCACAGGTTGGTATCAAAGCCTTAGGTTATGAACCTTAGGTGGGGGAAAAAGCCTTAGGAAGTAACCTTTGAAAAGATAGTGGAGATAACTCTTATCGAGTTTTAAGAAAGAAGTAATAAAACACTTATGTGCTTATGTGTTTATAACTTATGTGCTCGCGAGTGTCGGGTAGAATGATTAATAACTAAAACTTTAAAATTTTGTTGATGACTAATGTCGGAGAATCCAGTCAGGTTAGGGAGGAGGGACCTCAAATGCCTATAGAGGAGGAGCCTCGCGACATTCAGGTAGTTTGGGAACAACTACTGCCACGGGAGTTACCGTTGGTCACAGTAGTTGAAGATGAGGAGAATGATGTGGAGACAGATGAGGAGGATGAGGAAGAAAGGATTCCACTTAACTCGATAGCAGGCCGTATTTACGATGAGGTGCATGACCGCAACGTGGAACTTCAGGATACAGTTGAGGAGTTGCAGGAGATAGTAGCTGAACAACAGACTACAATTACACAAAAAGACGGCGAGATCCAGGATCGTGAAGAACGACTGACCAACGCCGAGGAGAAATTAATACAGACTGAAGGAGAGAAAGAACAATTGATTGAGATGGTTGCTGAACTGGAGAGCAAGCTGAGAGAAGAAGCTGCTAAGAGGGCAAGAGCTGAAGATGCATATGAGGAAGCTTATCAACGAACTGGAAGAGCAGCGAGAGACGCGCAGGCAAAGAGGATGAAGATGGAAGAGATGGATAAAGTATTTAACACCGCAATTAATCGAGCTCAAGATCGGGTCATGGGATATCCGATTCAGTTCGAGACACTGCCATCATTCGTGTTAGATCGCAGAACAATGTTTCGAGTCATGGAGGAGGAACGTGATAGGACTACGAAGTACCTTAATAGATCATCGTAAAAAAATGTGTCGGTAATGTACGTAATAAGTATTGAATAATGTGTAAGTCCCTAGTGTTAGGTAACCATGGGATATGATAATAATGGTGTTGTCCTGAAACAACTTTTGTAGTTCAGGAAAGGATGTAGATAGCAGAGATGCTATTGTGTTATGTTTTCAAAAGTTTATGAATAAATAAAAGTTATTTTATTCAAAGTGTTATGTGCTATGTGGTTATTTCTTTTGTTGAGGCAAGTTAATTAGAAATACTTAAAGAAGTTGAGTAATGGTCTAATAGATGTTTTATTTTAAAACAGAAAATGCCTCCCAGACGTCAACCAACACGACAGAGAACCACCGAAGAAGCTAACGACAATGTTGATGCGAATCCCGTTCAACAACTAGTAACACTACTGACAGGAGCGTTGCAGAATCAACCTCAAAACCAGGGTACAACGTTTAAGGAGTTTAAGGCGGTTGGACCACCTGAATTCCGTGGGTCCATGAATCCAGTTGAAGCTCAAACCTGGATTATGGAGATAGAGAAGGTGTTCGATGTCGCTAGGGTAGGGGATGACCAGAAGACGGCTTTCGCAACTTTCATGTTGAAAGCAGAAGCTAGTTATTGGTGGCAGGCCAATAAAACTCGTGAAGGGCCGGGAGTGATGACCTGGGATAGGTTTAAGGAGTTGTTCTTCGAGACCTATTTCCCGGAGAGTTCAAAGAGTCGGCTGGAAGTACAGTTTCTAGAGCTGAAGCAAGGGACGATGTCGGTATCCGAGTATGCCGCAAAATTTAATGAATTGGCGAGGTTTGCGCCATATCAGGTTAGCACAGACGAACGCAAGGCGAAGAGGTTTGAACAGGGACTGAAGCCCTGGCTGTACAGTAGGGTTTCCCTGTTCCAGTTGAAGACATTTGCAGCAGTAATGGAGAAAGCAGTACTCGCCGAAGGTAGAGGCGAGGCGGTAACAAAATTCAACCAGGAACAAAAGAAGAAGAATGAAAATGAGATGAAGAGTGGAGGTGGTAGCGGTGGAAACAACAACAACAACAACTTGAAGAGAAAGTGGAATGGGAGTATGGGTACTGAAAACCAGCAAGGTAACCAGCAGAACAAAAAGTTTGAAGCATGTGCGACATGTGGAAAGTTTCACAAGGGTGCGTGCTTGATGGGAAAACGAGTTTGCTACAATTGTGGCCAGGAAGGTCACATCGCCCCAAATTGCACTCAATCAAAGAAGAATGCGTGCTTCACGTGCGGATCCAAGGATCACTTTGCTCGTGAATGTCCTAAGAAGAATGAGGGAGTGACAACCAGAAGCAAAGGAGATAACAATGGAGGTGCGTGGGCTATTACAGGACCTGCAGCATCAATCAAACCCACAGCCAGAACCTTCAACATGACTGTGCAAAATGCTGTGCAATCAAAGGATGTGGTGTCAGGTATTATCCCAATCAATGATATTGATGCATATGTATTATTTGATTCGGGTGCTACTTGCTTGTTTATATCTGATGAATTTGCTAAGAGGTTAGAATTGCCTAGAGAAGAACTGAATTTTCCTTTGAACATAGAAATTGCGAATAAGGAAATAATCCCTGTTAGGTTCGTTTACGAGAACTGTAGGGTGAACATTAAGGGGAATATCTTGTTAGTAGATTTGATTCCGATTAGACTCGGGGAATTTAATGTAATTTTGGGAATGGATTGATTGTTCAATTATGGAGCAATAATTGACTGCCAAAAGAAGTGCGTAAACCTTATGACTCCGTCAAAGGTAGTATTTTATGGTAGCAAGTCGCCAAGACAAATGAAATGTCTGACGACTATGCAGGCCAAGAAGTTGTTGAGTCAAGGTTGTGTGGGCTATTTAGCTTACATAGTCGATACTCAGAAGAAAAGTGTGAAATTAGAAGAAATACCGGTAGTGAGAGAATTCGAAGACGTGTTTCCAGAAGATTTGCCAGGACTTCCGCCGGACAGAGAAATTGAATTCGTGATCGACTTAGTGCCGGGAACAACACCGATATCAAAGGCTCCGTACAGAATGGCTCCGGTAGAAATGAAGGAACTGATGGTACAGTTGCAAGAACTGCTAGACAAGAAATATATTCAACCAAGTGTATCGCCATGGGGAGCGCCAGTTTTATTCGTGAAGAAGGACGGGTCAATGCGTCTTTGCATTGATTACAGGGAGTTAAACAAAGTCACTATTAAAAACAAATACCCGTTGCCAAGAATAGATGACTTGTTTGATCAACTGAAGGGTGCTAAGTACTTTTCGAAAATAGATTTGAGAAGTGGTTATCACCAATTGAAGGTAAGAAAGGAGGATATACCACGAACGGCATTCAGAACTCGGTATGGACATTACGAGTTTCTGGTGATGTCTTTTGGTTTAACCAATGCACCTGCTGCGTTCATGGATTTGATGAACAGGGTGTTTAAACCATTCCTAGACAAGTTTGTAGTGGTATTTATTGATGACATTCTAGTGTATTCCAAAACTCAAGAAGAACACGTGGAACACTTACGTCTAACATTGGAGACACTAAGAAAGGAAAAACTGTACGCGAAGTTCTCTAAGTGCGAATTTTGGCTCGATCGTGTACAATTTTTGGGGCATGTGATTGACAAAGATGGGATCTCAGTGGATCCGTCGAAAGTGGAAGCAGTAATCAATTGGGAACAACCAAAAACACCGTCGGAAGTGAGGAGTTTCTTGGGACTGGCTGGTTATTATAGAAGATTTATTCAAGATTTTTCTAAGATAGCCACTCCGCTAACAAATTTGACAAGAAAAATTGTAAAATTCGTTTGGACGGAGAAGTGCGAAGAGAGTTTCCAAGATTTGAAGAAGTTAAGTGTGGCACCTGTATTGACTTTGCCAGATAATACAGGAAATTTTGTGGTATATAGTGATGCCTCACATAAAGGGTTGGGTTGTGTTCTTATGCAGAACGGCAAAGTTATTGCCTATGCATCAAGACAATTGAAGGATTATGAGAAGGGGTATCCGACTCATGATTTAGAATTGGCTGCAGTGGTGTTTGCTCTAAAAATATGGAGACACTATCTTTATGGAGAGAAATGTGAGATCTACACA
Organism: Panax notoginseng; assembly: GCA_016801055.1. NCBI lineage: Eukaryota > Viridiplantae > Streptophyta > Magnoliopsida > Apiales > Araliaceae > Panax > Panax notoginseng. The sequence continues at coordinate 82,653,177 of CM029023.1, forward strand.
GACCACAAAAGTCTGAAGTATATTTTCACTCAGAAAGATTTGAACATGCGTCAAAGAAGGTGGATGGAATTAATAAAAGATTACGATTGTGAGATCTTTTATCATCCGAGTAAAGCGAATGTAGTGGCAGATGCTTTAAGCAGGAAAGGTCGGGAGAAGTTGATGCTGATTACAACTCAGGAGGAGCTCATTTCAGCAATGACAAAACTGGAGTTGGAGATCAAATTTCCAAAGGAATCTGACGAACAATTATTTCAGATAGAAGCTGGTCCAACTTTAATGGACAAAGTGAAGAGTGCCCAACTATAAGACGAAGAGTGCGAAAATCAAAGAGAATTTGGGTGAAGGCGGAGATGTAAAATACAAGGTCGATACCGAAGGTTTACTACGGTTCGATGGACGAATTTGGGTTCCAGCAGTGCTAGAGCTGAAAGAAGAAATTCTGACTGAAGCTCATAGCTCAAAGTATTCAATTCATCCAGGAAGCACGAAAATGTATCAGGATTTGCGCCGACATTTTTGGTGGCCAAATATGAAAAGAGATGTTGCTGAATGCGTAGCGAAATGCTTGACATGTCAGAGAGTAAAAGCCGAACATCAAAGACCCAGCGGATTACTCCAACCGTTAGAAATACCGGAATGGAAGTGGGAACACATCACGATCGATTTTGTGGTGGGTCTTCCAACTACTCAGAGAGGATGCGATGCGATTTGGGTAATAGTGGACAGACTAACGAAATCAGCGCACTTTTTACCAATAAAGATTAGATTCAATCTTGATCAGTTGGCAAGATTGTACATTAAGGAGATCGTTTCGAGGCACGGAGTGCCAGTATCAATAGTGTCTGATAGAGATCCGCGGTTTACATCGAATTTCTGGAAGAGACTACAAGAATGCATGGGGACTCAATTGCGAATGAGTACGGCTTATCATCCACAAACAGATGGCCAAAGCGAAAGAACGATTCAGACATTGGAGGATATGCTGAGAGCATGCGTCATGGATTTTAAAGGACGCTGGGAAGATCAACTACCATTGGTGGAATTTTCTTACAACAACAGTTATCACGCGAGCATCGGCATGCCACCTTACGAAGCATTGTACGGCAGAAAGTACAGAACTCCACTGTGCTGGGATGAAGTCGGTGAACGCCAACTGTTAGGACCAGAACTGGTACAACAAACTGCTGAAGTTATCAAACTCATCAGAACAAGGTTGGTAGCAGCTCAAGACAGACAGAAAAAGTATGCTGATCAACACAGACAAGATCGTGCATTTGACGTAGGAACTTTTGTATTCCTAAAAGTTTCTCCCTGGAAGGAAAAAATTCGTTTCGGTAAGAATGGAAAACTAAGCCCGAGGTTTATTGGACCATTTGAAGTGCTGCGAAGAGTGGGAAAAGTGACTTACGAGGTAGCTCTACCTCCAGGGTTGGAAAACATTCATAATGTTTTTCACATTTCTGTGTTACGACCATATAAACCCGACTACAAGCATGTGATCGAGTATGAACCGTTGCAGTTCGAGAAAGATTTATCTTATGAAGAGATTCCTATCCAGATAGTAGACAGAAAAGAACAAGTGCTCAGGAATAAGGTGATACCTTCTGTGAAGGTGATTTGGAGGAACCACAACGCTGAAGAGGCTACGTGGGAACTCGAAGAGAAAATGATGAAAGATTACCCTGAGTTATTTGTTTAATCCGTGTCTTCGATTCTGGGGACAGAATCTTTGTAAGTAGGAAAAAATGTAACGAATGATTTGTTTGAATTGTGATTCTGTGGACAGAATCCTTGTAAGGAGGGAATGATGTAACATTCCATAATTTTAAAGTGTGATATTAAATATTTATTGATTTATTTAAGTATTTAATGGATATGTTATTGTTGAATAAATAATTGTTCAATTTGAGTGATGTGGTTTATTTAATTATTTGTTGAATAAATAATTAAATATTAAATATTAAATATTTTTTGGCAATATTAAATATTCATTGAATTACATGGCAATTTGAGTTGATGTGATTTAATTAATTATTTGTTGAGTAAATAATTAAGGAGCTAAATAAATTAATTATTATGAGATTTTATAATAATGGAGTTTAATTTAATAAGCTAGAGAGCTTATAATGATTTTAAATAAATAATAATATTTAAATGAGAAATTATAGTTTGAAATATTAGTTGATTAAATGAAATTATAATTGTAAAAAAAATTATAATTGTTTATGTGTTAAAGTAATTTAATAGATTAATGTTTAATTGATTTATTAATTTAATAAAGTTGTGACTAATAACCTTGCTATAAAGGAATTATTAAAATAAATTAAAAATGGTTTAATTTAGTTTTGGTAAACAAGGCTTAATGCATAATAAGTCTTTAATCTATTAGGATTTTAGCAAACAAGGTATAAGGATTAATCTATTATATTTTAATTCAATTTACCAAACAAGGAGTAAGGATTAATAGGTTATTTTTATTAAGCTTAACCAAACAAGTCTTATGGCTTTTGATTTTCAAAATAAAAATAACTGATGTCAGTTATGTGAGAGTTATATTATATATTTAATATATACATTATATCTTATACGTTATATTATAATACTTAAGATAGAGAAGAGAGGTTAGAGAGAAAGAAAGAAAAACTCAGAGGAAGAAGAGAGAAGAAGAAGAAGAACACAAAGAGAAAATTGAGAGCAAGTGAGTGTTTAACAGGTTTTGGAGAAAAGAATTTGGAGAAAAAGAGAGTCATCATCTTCTTCATAATCCAAGGTAGGTCATCTTTTCTTTTGTAAAACTCTAAAAATTTTCTTCCCAAAAAGTCTCTGTGAAAAATTTTATAAACGAAATTGTGTTGTTATGATTATAATTTTGTATGATTATCAATTGTATATGTGTTTCATAAGTTATGCATGATCATAGAGAAATTAATTCATGTAAGTATGTAATTTATGAAGAAAATATTTTATAGAGAGTTTTTATGTATGAATATGGCTTTAGTTAAAATAGAAATTAAGGTCTAATTGGTTGTGATCTGTGTTACTCGGACTCGGCAGTTTTAGATGGAGTACCCGTGTCGACACGATCCGACACGGGTGCGGGTGAGGGATTTGTGTCGGATACGGCAGTTTCAATCCGGACACGGCTGAAAGAAGTGGCGGAGACGACATGCGCGACAAGAAAGGGAAGAGTCCAGAAATACTGAAAGAGAGGCAGATAGAGAGAGTAAGAGATTAACTTACCTTCTATTCTTCTTCTTCTCTTCTTCTCTTCTAATCTTCTGGTTTTCTTCTCCTTTTCTTCTCCAATGATCTGATTTTCTTCTCCAATGATCCGACGAACGAGTTCTTCTCCAACGACGATCTGAGTGGAATAAATATCTTTGGAAAATTACAGTTAGGTACCCCATAGATTTTATAGTTTTTTAATTTAGTCCCTCAATTTTTCCAAAAGTTCAAAATAGCCCCTAAAAAATTACTTATCAGTCCCTATAGTTTTATTTTCTTTCATTTTAGCCCCTGAAGTTTTAGTAATTTCAGTTCTCCCCCTGTTTCTTTATATTTTTACACTTTAACTCCTAAAGTTTCATGATAAATGTATGTCTATGTGTTTAGACATCATAAACATTATTGTTAAAAAATCATAACATACTGTATCCTCGCACCCGTGTCCAAATTCGGATTCATATCCGCGTATCCTCTATTTTTTGACTTCACGTGTCCGACATTTGGATTCGTATCCAAATCCGACACCCGCACCCGAGTCCGAGTAACACAGGTTGTGATATTGATAAATTGACTGTTAGAATTGCTAGAGTATGTAGAATCATAATCATGATGTGTAGAAATTTCTATTTTGATTTAATAACAAAGTCATAGTGTTAATTTTCATGGAAAATATCAAAATATGGAGTTTTGCCAAAAACAATGAAATTGGATGTTGTATAATTGATGTTTATGCTAATTGATGGATAGAAACATGTTAGGAGTACTCACAATATGTTTATATGATGTCTATATGCAATTTTCATGATAATTAGTCTATTAGATTCGAACTTTTTGGCCAATTTGGCTTTTTCTTTCATGGTTGCCGAAGCTGTCAGTCGACGCTGACAGTTCGCGCCGCGGCGCGGCCCAGCAGTTCATTGCTGGCGCCGCAGCGCCATCACCATGACGTAAGCGACCTGCTGCACAATCACTGCGCCGCAGCGCCGGCTCGTAGTATAATCGCTGAGCCGCAGCGCCGACTCAGCGACACAGCGCGAGCCACAGTACAAACTGTGGCGCCGCGGCGCGGAATGGCAAAACTGTCTGACAGTTTTGTTTAAATGTACAAAACTTGAAAATAAATGTTATGTGTTTATTATAACAATGTTAAATGATAATTTCAGTATTATTAGTCTATGAAATATCATGTTATTAAGTATTATCTACTTGAAAAAGAATTGATTATGTGAATGGGTAATTCAACCCATATGATGAATGTAATTGTTTATATAAATGTACAATGTTGGTTAGGACTAATTATGTCAATATGACATATGTTTAGGATATCAATTCAAGTGGTAAAAATGTAGCTTGTGCTAAAGGCAAGTTTCCTAAACCTACTTTTTACATTGAGCAAGTTTCTAAGCCTTAACTTTTGATATTTAGCAAGTTCATTATCGTATAAGTTTCTAATCATTGGTGTTATTGAACTAATTATTGTTTCAATTTCGATTATCATATAATGGTGTAAATTTATTTGGAACAAGTTATTCTTGTACTTAACTTGTGGTTTAGCATGTACAATTACATACATGTTGTGGATGTTTATTATTCAATTAACCTTGTCTTATTATTGTTCAAGCAAGGTAGGTTATAGTTATTCAAATTGTATGCTATTAGATTATTCCTAAAGCATGATGTCAATTTATAAACATCAAATAAACAATGATTATTCCATAGTATACAGTTATGTCGTTTGCAATCAACTAAACCTTAGTTGATTACCGTTGAATTCTAAATTACCCCATGATGTATCCAAGCCAAACTCACTTTGGTACGGACTTGTATTCTAAATACTGAGAAGAACAATTCTTTTATAAGAGGTTACGCTTAGCGTTGAAATGATTGTGCACAATACATTGTACGGAGGGTTGATCCCCCTAAGTACGTGAAGTCCTTATAGTCTTATGACTGTTAAAGTTTAAGTTGAAAAATTACTTATAACTGTGGACATGATTCGTGGTCATTAGATCCTCAGTAAAGGTTAAAGCTTTCCAAAAGTTAATAGAATATATTGTTAAATTCTATTGAGCTTAATGTTGACAAATGATGTAAAAGTTTAATGATTTAATTATTGTTATTTCAAGTGGGCCTTGTTTGCTCACTCTTGCCTGTAAAATTTCTTACAGCTAAGGTTGAAAATGGTGATGTACCTAGCACCAGTAAAGGGAAAGGAAAGATGAAACAATGCTGAAGACCTGTAATAGATTGAATAGTTTATTTTCAGACTTGTTTAAAGATTGTAATGAATGTTATTTTAATTATTCCGCATGAATGAATGAATGTTTGTAAAGGTTAGATAACCTGGGAGATTTATTTAAATTTAGTCCTGTATGGGCAGGTTTTATTTATTCAATTTTATTATAATTGGGTAGTTAGAAATGAATGTTTTGATTGCGTGAACACCAAATCTTGAAGAAATGGAGTACTAGGATTTGGGGGTGTCACAAAATGCCTCAACTTCACCTCACCTACTTTAAAAGGAAAGGTCAATTTAAACCATAGGGCGAGACTCTAACTGCAGTTAACTTTTACAGTATACAACTGACTATTGAATAATCAATATTCTAATACTTAATGTTCTTTAATTATTAATAATTTTACAAAGAACCAACAGTGTTCCATGAGTTCTAATTAATAAATATAAAACTTCTGAACTTCACAAAAAAACATTTAAAGAAAAACACATACTGTAATATAAGTCATAAGAATAGAGTGATACATGTGAATTATATATAGGGACTTGTTAACTCAACAACGTTGCTCCAACATGAATAATAAGTGGGTCCTACACATGTAACAAACAAGAAAAATAAATTGCGTAATATATATACTAGACATGTATCCATATCTTATACCAACACTAAAGATTAAGAAATTATCACAGCTTTGGTTACATACAACATATATATTCTGGGGTATTTGAACAAATTCTTCTACAACCATTCATCTCTAGTTTCTCTTCCAACACCTTAGTCCAAGTTCCCTAATAATAAGAAAACGAGCCCTCTCTTAACTATAACTAGAATTGTATGATCTATTTCATCAATAGGAAAGAAAAAAAAAACAAGAAGCAACTATTGCTTAACTTCCCTATGTCCCAATTAATTTCTCACTCCCACCCTCATAAAAAGAAAGAAAAAGAAGATGCTTTGCCAAATAAGTTTGCAAGTAAATATATAACCTAAAATCATTTCATAATGCTTTGGAGATTATGAATGGATAATGCTCCTTGAATCTTGGGGTCGTTACCTTGGTCAAATCTCAGAGTTTAAACCAAAGCATAACGTACCAAGGCTCAATCTATTGTCCAATAGTACCTTCTTGAATCATCTTCTAAACCCACCCCAAGAACAAAGCGCTAATACTTACAAATATTTAATCATCAATGTCGAATATTAGACTGCTAAATATTTGAAAGTACTAGGGCTCTTTACAGATTTGAAGTTTGTTGTACTTTGCACGTGACATTCCTTTCCTATTTTGGATAGGGGTGTTACATTATATGATTGCTCCATATATTGCGGGATACAAAAGCATTTCTAGTGTCAATTACACCCGAATTGTGGCATCAGGCAAGGTGACCCTCTCTCCTCTTTTTTGTTTATGTTGTGTCTAAACGAGCCTTCTTTAGACTTGTTGACAGCGGAGCAAAAGTGCTCCATACATTGAATCAAATTGAGAAAAAATTGCCCCAGGGATTTCTCTTTTTTTTGGCTAATGATATTCTTATTTTTGGACGGGCAAACCAGACTGAGATTTCCAATTTAATGAATATCCTGGAGAAAAAAATTCCACAAGGCTGGCTTGGCCCTTAGTGTTAATAAATATAAGCTTTTTATCACTAAAAATGCTTCTTGCCAGCTCAGACAGCTTGTAGTTAGAACTTCAAGTTTTCAATTAACCTCAGACTTGGGTAAGGACCTTGGCCTCCCTCTTCTTCACACCAGACTCTTCTGTTTCCAGTTTGTCCTATCTTGTGGATAACCTAACGAACAAATTCGCTGCTTCGAAGTATTCACATCTGCCCATGGTTGGTAGGGTGGTGCTTGCTAAATCTACACTCTGCGTTACTTCCTGCATGCAGGTCCTTTGCCTTCTAACCTATGTTCCTCCATAGATAAAATCACTCGTAATTTTATTTGGCGCGACTCTCACACAACAAGAAAATTTCACTTGATTAATTGGGATACTATTTGTAGCATTCTAAGAAATAAACTCAACAACACAGCTTTCAGTATGAACAATGTTTGGAGAATTCGGAAGGAGCCTAACTCTTTGATAGCTCAACGACTAAAAGTTTAAGTATTTTCCTCATTGCTCTATCCGGGAAGCTACTGCAAAGGCTTCTGATAGTGTAATATGGAAATTCTTCATTGCTGCTAGAGATAAAATCAAAAAGAACTTGTAATAACCGTGAATTTTAAGTCATTATATGTGTATGTACATTATTGATATTTAAAACTGTGTGTTATACAGTGATTTAATATGTGACAACATATGTGAAGTGGTGCATGGGTCAATTAACATGTATGTTATAGTTATGGATATATACATTTATAGATTTCATTAAAAATGAAAGCTTCGTAACCAAATTATACATTAGGTGAGATAATTAAATAACCTAAGGGTTATGGTGATAATGAGAGGTTAGTATTTAATATGTATACTAACTTAAGCGGATAATCTTATTATTTCAAGTGATTAATAATTTTAAACCTAATTCTTGTGAACCTAAGTAGGTTATGAGCTAAAGTCACATGTATAGGTAATTTAATTTCATAAGATTAGGAATGGAAACCCTAAATAATCAAATTGGGTAACATATATTAAAGTTGCTAGACTATGTTTATTACATAGCCCAAAACAATTAAGGAAACCCAAATGAAATAACATGCAAACCAATACTTAGCCCACTTGATTAAGGGTATTTTAGACTTTTGATTAATCAAATTGTGCATTCAAATAAAAGCAAAATGGATGAGATGATGGGGCTAGAATGACCGGCCATATTAGGCCTTTTAAGGCAACTAATTAAGCTAAGCAATGTCCATTAGTAGTAACTCTTACACAAAAGGACATGGTTGTCAAGCTCCCATTGGTTGCCACTTTATTAAGCATCCTTAATCATGATTAGACTAATTAAAGTGCTAAGGCAAAGCTTTCATCCATGGGTTAAAGAAAATGTGGGAGATAATAGCTAGATACACTAGGTGTATCTATATTTTTTTTGCAAGTATCCTTTTATTTCATTTTTTCATTTCATTTCTTCTCTCATTCTTCCTCTTATAATTTTCTCCCAAGCTAGCCACTTCTAGAGAGAGAAAGGAGAGAGAGTTTCGGCCATATATATAGAGAGAGAGGAGTGCTAGTTTGTTCATGCATCTAAAGTTCATCACTTACTTTGGTAAATAAAGGAAGGTTGCCATTAAATCAAGGTATAACCTAACCTTCATCTTCTTCTTCTACTTTGTTTTTTAGCTTGAGTTTTGTTAGGGTTATGAACAAATACTCAAGATATCCTAGTCCTACATATCATCATGTATGGAACTAAGTATTTTGAGTGTTAGATCAAAGGCTTAGAGGAAAATATAAGCATATGTTCTGCAAGGGTGAAAACTCTTGTTTTATTCCACTAAATCTTGTGCAACTCAAGTTTTCCAACTTAGATTTGTGATCCGTCGAAGGGGGGTGCTAAATACATGAGTTATCTAGCAAACCCAAGTGATAGAACACAAATCTAGCAAGTTTTGAAACCTTTGGGACTGATTTCCCCAAAACAGTCCACTTGGAATGTTAAGGGTTCAAAAACCCTAAAATAGCTTCTGACCCGTTTTTCTTGGGTCTGTTTCGGACAGTTTCATGTCCCTTAAAAATCTGAAAAAATTCACAGAGGTACCTTGAGAAGTTATCTACATGTAGAAAAAAGAACGGACACGTTTCGAGTTATAGATTGTGCGTAATGACTATTTTCGTAAAGAACTCCTAAATATTTACCTTCGAATATCTCACTGTGTATACACTGAAAAATTCCGAAATTTTTACAGTAGGTTCATATATGTTAGGAGAGCATACCCTGAAAATTTCAGATTTTTCTGAGTAAAGATCAAATTATGAAAAATGAAGCAAGATCCGAGTGTTTTGGGAACTTTAAAAATAGTAGATCACTTTCTAAAATTCCAGAAAAATTTGGGGATCCTTGTGGGTTCATATTCTGTCAAAATACAGAAGCTGCGAATTTTTGAAATCAGTTTGCTATTTTTCTTAAAAATGATTAAGTTATGAATAAAAGGAAATAAATAGTCAAATGATGTCTTTAATAAAAAAATGTGATTTTTATGTTTGAATACTCGTAATATATCATATCATGACCATCTTAGAGCACTTTGGTAATTTATGATAATAAATATTATTTACGACCTTTTATGGATATTAAATAAGAAGTTTAATAAAGGGTGAACAATTAGAATAAATTGTTTATTAATCCAATAAATTATTAAAATGTTATTATGATATTAATAATATTAGAATATGATATTGATAAGTAAATAAAAATATTAAGATTAAAATTTCTTTAAAATATTATTAAATGGATAATAATATTTGATTTAATTATTGATAATTGATTAAAGTATTATTAAATGATTTATAATATTAGTAATGGAATAAGATATTAAATGATTAATAATATTAGTAAATGAATAAAATATTATTAAATGATTAATAATATTAGTAAATGAATAAAATATTATTAAATAATTAATAATATTATTAAATGATTAATAATATTATTAAATGATTAATGATACTAAAGCATAAGTAAGATATTATTAAAGTAATAAAATTAATGCATAATTAAAATATTATTAAGAGGATTAATAATATTAGTAAGGTATTAAAATATTATTAAGATGTTAATAATATTAGTAAGCAAATGAAAGTATTATTAGGGAACTAATAATACTAAGAGGTGAATTAAATATTATCAAGATTATGTTGTTATTTAATAGTAACATTATCAAGACATGATAATGTTTGTAAGAACTAAATGTAATGTATAATATTTATGTGATTACATAATCTAATGTTATACTATGACTAATTGAAAGATTAACTATAGGTCTCTCAAAAGAAGATAATTTAACTGCATAGTGGATATAAATTAATTGCGTAGCCGTAATCTATAGACGAGACAAGTTTCCTAACTCAAACTCGAGTTATTATTTTCAAAGCATATTAGTGAATAATTATTGATGATTATTTACATCTATAATGATTATTGAAATTCGCACTTTGTGCAATTGAATTCATGTTCTACTATTATTGAACTGTGAATTAAATTAAAGTTCTTCATTCATGAACTGTTTATGAGATAGATCTATGCTAATTGTATCAGCTAGATCAAGCATGTTTAAATTTGTTAAATCAAATGTATTTTAAAAAAAGTTGTTCTTATTAAATTGATATGATAAGAACTCTTGACTGAGTAAAGGACAAATTTGATTAAGGCATGATATCAATGCCGAATTATTAAGTGTTTATGCATAAATCACGAGGTATGAAAGGTTGATCCCTTTGAATACCAAAACTTATTAAGAGGTCCAGTTTAAATGACTGAGAACCTTGGCAAATGTTCATGGTTATTTCAAAACCACTAAGTTCATGTTATTCAATTATTCGAATATTCAATTGTTAATTATTAATTCATGTTCCTTCACAACCTTATATTATTGTTGAACAATGAAAGCAAAACTTCTTTCCAATCATGATATATCTCCCTTGTATATAAACTTGCGAAGCAAATTAGTTGCTTACCCTTGCTATATCATGACATTTATTTCAGCTAAGCCCGAATGATCCAACACGAAGGACAAGGACAAGGGCAAGGACAAGGACAAGGGCAAGATCAAGGAATAGTTTAGAATGAATGTTAATTATTATCAAATGAGATTTCTTATGTAAACCTTTTGTAATATGAATGGTGTGTTTAAGTTATGGTTAAAAAGACCTTGGGACCATGTTATGAAACTTTATTATAATGAACAATGTATGTTTATTATTTCCGTAATAGTTATAGAATGCTTATGATGATGATAGATAGTGAGCACCGAATCTGAGGTTAGAGAACCTGGATTTGGGGGTGTCACAGGTTGGTATCAAAATAGTAGGTTATAAACATTAGGAATGCGAAACCTAGGTTATAACCTTAATAGAAAACTCTTATAGAGTATGTTAGGAGATAGATTGTGGAAATTCATCGAGTTTGTGTTATACTTAATAAAATATTATTTCATTTTATCAATGAATATATTTTATTGTGGTACTGATGTTGGTTTTATTTATGGTGTTTGTAGGATGTCTGACGAGCGCCAGGGCAGTCACTCAGTGGAGCAAGAACTCATTGAGCGTGAGGTCACAGAAGAAGCCCCTCAGGGTCCTCTGATAGGGGATTTGTTGAGGAGAATCAATCAATTGGAAGGCAGGGTGGGAGAACTGGAGGTTGAAAACCACACACTTCAGTTCACAGAAGGTCAATACAAGGAGGCGGCTTATCAAGCCCATATGGAGGTAGTCGAGCAGAAGGGAAAGTTGGATGAGTCCTAGTTGCAAGTTGAGATGCTGAGGGTACAACTAGAGCATGAAAAGGCGAAGATCGGAGAGCTGAGCATAAAGCATTTGGCGATGCGGGACGAATTTGACGTGGAGATTGCAGACAAGATTCGCGTGGAGGAGGCATTTTATGGGTCAGCCCAGCGGGTGGACCAATTGGAGATAGCACTGCAGGCCATGAAGGTCAGGACCGAGACTTTAGGATTGGCGCTAGACGCAGTGTATGAGGGCCAGCGCAGTGGGACTAGGAGGGCGCAGTTCGAGATAAGAGTCGAGCCGATCCATTCGACGTAGAGTTATGGAGGGGTGGTTTCCCCAGGAGCCTGTTCAGGTGACCCAGCAGGGCCACCAGTGATGATTATGCTATGGACTAGTTGTAGATAGATGCATTAGTACCCCTTTTGTGTAATAGGGTTTTATGTTGATGTAAACCTCAGCAAGTGTGAGGTAGTAGGTAGTTAGGTAGTATCTCTATTTGTGTTGTAGGGAAGTATCATTTTGAGTTAATCCCATCTTTTGTGTTTAAAATGGGATAGTAGTATTTATAAAAATATACCCGTATTAATCATGTGAGACACTGAAGATTGGTATATGAATATAAATGCATTATTATTATGATATGTGTTGGAAAATTTAAATAGTAACTTGTCTATTTAATGTTATGTGAATCCAGTAGGCTGAATTGGAATTTTTTTAAAAAAAAAAAAAGCAAACTTAACCCACTAACCAGGGAGAAAGACTTCCAAATCTTGGTAATTTAAAACTCTAACATAATGATCATCTGATTGTTTGAATACAGTAGCGTATTGTATGCTAAGTACTTATATGATGATAAAAACCGAGTAACGTGTTAGAATTTCGTTTAACTAGATAATGCTGCCCAGACGTGTACTAAGGAACCAAGAGATTGAAAAGTCAGTTAATAATGCAACAAGAGCTCAACCAAACCCAATGCAAGACTTTGTCAACATGATGACTGAAGCCATGAGAAATCAAGCTCAACCTGCGGGAAACCAATTAGCCAACTTTAAGGACTTCAAGGCAGTAGGACCGCCGGAGTTTAGAGGAACAACAGACCCGATAGAGGCCCAGACGTGGATGAAGGAGATTGAGAAGGCCTTCATTATTGCTAGAGTAGCAGAAGAACAGAAAACAATTTTTGCTACGTACTTAATGAAGGGTGAGGCTAACTATTGGTGGGAGGCCAACCAGAACAAAGCCGGGACTGGAATCGTGACTTGGGAAGCGTTCAAGAAGTTATTTGAGAACTACTTCCCTGAGAGTACACAAGCGAGAATGGAGATCAAGTTTTTGGAATTGAAACAGGAGAATATGTCAGTGTCAGAATACGCCGCAAAGTTTAATGAATTGGCCAGATTCGCTCCACATCAGGTAGACACGGAGGTGAGGAAAGCAAGAAGGTTCGAAAAAGGACTAAAGCCGTGAATTTACAATAAGGTAGCGGTTCTACAAATCACGTCATTCTCAACTCTGTTGGAGAAAGCTCTCATAGCGGAAGGTGGAAACGAAGCGGTCTCAAAGTACAATCGGGAGAAGAACAAGAAGAAAGTAGGTGGGAATCAGAATGTTAGCAGTGACGGTAGAAACAAGAAGCGGAAATGGAGCAGTGAGGGTAGTAATTTGGAGATTCAGCAAGAAAGTGTGCAACAAAATAAGTCGGTGTGTGAAAACTGTGGAAAGGGTCACTCGAGAGAGTACTTGAAAAGAAAAACGGTATGTTATACCTGTGGACAAGAAAGGCATACCTCACCCAATTGTTCTAAGGTGAAGAAGGGAGGTTGTTTTAACTGTGGTGAATTGGGACATCGGATCAAGGATTGCCCAACGAAGAAAAGCACGGATGGCGAAAATGACAACAGGGGCAATAGCACTAAGACAACTAGTGGAGGACCAGCCCCGCCAAACAAGCCGACAGCGAGGACATTCAATATGACAGTGCAAGATGTCGTGGCATCCAGGGAGGTGGTGTCAGATATAATTTCGATCAACGATATAAATGCCTATGTGTTATTCGATTCGGGAGCTTCATGTTCTTTTTTATCTGATGATTTTGCTCAACGATTAAGTTTACCTCGTGAACTATTAGAACACCCAATGAGTGTAGAAGTAGCAAACAAATAAATTATCCCTGTAGACTACATACATAGGAACTGTTGTGCTGATGTAAGAGGGTTTAAGCTTAACGTGGATTTGATACCGATTCGTCTTGGAGAGTTTGATGTAATCCTCGGGATGGATTGGTTATCAAGTCACAGAGTGGTCATTGACTGTAAGAAAAAGTGCGTACACCTAAAGACTCCGAATAAGTCAAAGGTGGTATTTCATGGCAGTAAATAGCCGAGACAATCTTGTTGTCTGACGATGATGCAAGCAAAGAAATTGCTTAGGAAAGGTTGTATAGGTTATTTGGCTCACGTTGTGGATAGCCGCAGAGTCGAGGATGAACTGGGTAAGATACCTATTGTAAGGAAATTCGTTAACGTCTTCCCAGATGAGATTCCGGGATTGCCACCAGATAGAGAGATAGAGTTTGTTATCGATTTGGCACCAGAGACATCACCGGTATACAAAGCGCCGTATCGTATGGCTCCGGTATAAATGAAGGAACTGATGATTCAACTACAAGAATTGTTAGATAAGGGATACATTCGACCGAGCGTATCACCGTGAGGAGCATCAGTCTTACTTGTAAAGAAGAAGGATGTGTCATTAAGGCTTTGTATCGACTACCGGGAGTTGAACAAGGTCACCATTAAGAACAAGTACCCGTTGCCCAGGATCGACGATTTGTTTGATCAGTTGAAGGGGGCGAAATATTTTTCAAAAATCGACTTGAGGACCTGTTATCACCAACTGAAGGTGCGGCAGGAGGATGTTCCAAAGACGGCATTCAGAACTCGGTATGGACATTTTGAGTTTCTGAAAATGTCTTTTGGGTTGACGAATGCGCCAGCAACATTCATGGACTTTATGAACAAAGTGTTTAAACAGTATTTGGATAAGTTTGTTGTCGTGTTCATCGATAACATTCTGGTATATTCAGAGACAAGAAGAGCACACTGAACATCTAAAGATAGTGTTGGAGATGTTGAGGGAGAAGTTGTATGCAAAGTTCTCCAAGTGTGAGTTTTGGTTACGGAGAGTGCAGTTTTTGGGTCACGTTATCGACAAGGATGGTGTTTCGGTGGATCCAGCAAAGGTAGAAGCGGTTATAAACTGGGAACAGCCAAAGACGCCGACAGAAATTAAGAGCTTCTTGGGATTAGCAGGATACTATCGGAGATTCATCCAAGATTTTTCAAAGATAGCATCACCATTGACCAACCTTACCAAAAAGGCAATGAAGTTCGTTTGTACGGAAAAATGTGAAGAGAATTTCATGGAATTGAAGAAGAGGCTCAATCAGGCACCTGTGCTGACTTTACCAAACAACACGGGAGGATTTGTAGTGTATAGTGATGCGTCACACAATGGTCTTGGCTGTGTACTGATGCAGCATGGCAAAGTCATTGCGTACGCTTCACATCAGCTGAAAGACTATGAGAAGGGTTATCCAACTCATGATCTGAAATTAGCAGCAGTAGTTTTTGCCTTGAAGATTTGGAGACACCATTTGTATGGCGAGAAGTGTGAGATATATACGGATCACTATCTCGAATCACAAGAGTCTGAAGTATATCTTCACGCAGAAAGAGCTAAATATGAGGCAGCGCCGATGACTAGAATTGATCAAGGATTATGATTGTGAGATTCTGTACCATCCAGAAAAAGCAAATGTAGTGGCAGATGCCCTGAGCAGAAAAGGCAGAGAGAAGTTACTGAAGCTGACCATTCAAGAGGAATTGGTGAAAGATTTCGAACGACTTGACTTAGAGGTTAAGTATCCGATGGAGACCAACGAGAAATTATTTACAGTGACAGCGAGCCCGACTCTATTAGATAAAGTTAAAGAGGCTCAAGAGAAGGACGAAGATTGCGACAGCATCAAGAAGCGGTTAGCTGAAGGGGATGAATTGAAATACAAGATTGATGGCACTGGACTGCTGAGATTCGAAGGGCGAATTTGGGTACCGCTAGTACCAGAACTAAGATAAGAGATTTTGCAAGAAGCACACAGTACGAGGTACTCGATACACCCAGGAAGCACAAAAATGTATCAAGATTTGCGTCAACACTTTTGGTGGCCAAATATGAAGAGAAAGGTTGCAGAATGCGTCAGCAGATGTCTAACTTGTCAAAGAGTCAAGGCAGAGCATCAACGGCCGAGTGGATTAGTACAACCTTTAGAGATTTCAGAGTGGAAGTGGGAGCACATCACGATGGATTTTGTGGTGGAACTTCCAGCAACGCAAAAAGGACACGACGTCATATGGGTGATTGTAGATCGTCTTACGAAGTCGGCTCACTTCTTGCCGATCAAGATCAGGTATAGTTTGGACCAGCTAGCCAAATTGTATATCAAAGAAATTATCTCAAGGCATGGCGTACCGGTATCTATTGTGTCGGATAGAGATCCGCGATTCACGTCAAACTTCTGGAAGAGTCTTCAGGAAAGAATGGGGACGCAACTACGGATGAGCACCGCGTATCATCCGCAGACCGATGGGCAAAGCGAGAGAACGATTCAAACACTTGAAGACATGTTCAGAGCTTGTGTGATGGACTTCAAGGGTAGCTGGGAGGATCATCTTCCATTAGTAGAGTTCGCATACAACAATAGCTATCACGCCAGCATCGGAATGCCGCCGTACGAAGCACTGTATGGAAGGAAATGTAAAACTCCCTTATGCTGGGATGAAATAGGTGAACGTCGACTGTTGGGACCAGAACTGGTGCAGCATACTATAGAGATCATCAACGTGATAAGAGCCCGACTGGTAGCAGCTCAAGATCGCCAGAAGAAGTATGCAGACTTACATCTCCAGAAGAGAGATTTTGAGGTGGGAAGCCAAGCATTTTTGAGGTATCTCCCTGGAAAGGGAAAATAAGGTTTGGAAAGAAAGGTAAACTGAGTCCGCGATTTATTGGACCTTTCGAGATCTTGAGGAAGTAGGCAAAGTGGCGTACGAGGTAGCTCTACCTCCTGAACTGGAACATATTCATAATGTGTTTCATGTGTCAGTGTTACAACCATACAAGCCTGATTACAAGCACGTGATATTGTACGAGCCAATTCAGGTCGAAAAGGATTTGTCGTACGAGGAAATTCCAGTTGAAATTTTAGATAGAAAAGAATAGAAATTGCAAAATAAGGTTATACATTCTATAAAGTTTCTTTGGAGGAACCACAATGCTGAAGAAGCTACGTGGGAACTCGAAGAAAGGATGAGGGAAAATTATCCACATCTTTTTGAGTAACCCTATAGGTAATTCCGGGGACAGAATTCTTATAAGGGGGGATGATGTAATAACCGTGAATTTTAAGTCACTATATATGTATGTACATTATTGATATTTAAAACTTTGTGTTATACAGTGATTTAATATTTGACAACATATGTGAAGTGGTGCATGGGTCAATTAACATGTATGTTATAGTTATGGATATATACATTTATAGATTTCATTAAAAATGAAAGCTTCGTAACCTAATTATACATTAGGTGAGAGAATTAAATAACCTAAGAGTTATGGTTAATATTTAATATGTATACTAACTTAAGCGGATAATCTTATTATTTCAAGTGACTAATAATTTTAAACCTAATTCTTGTGAACCTAAGTAGGTTATGAGCTAAAGTCACATGTATAGGTAATTTAATTTCATAAGATTAGGAATGGAAACCCTAAATAATCAAATTGGGTAACATATATTAAAGTTGCTAGACTATGTTTATTACATAGCCCAAAACAATTAAGGAAGCCCAAATGAAATAACATGCAAACCAATACTTAGCCCACTTGATTAAGGGTATTTTAGACTTTTGATTAATCAAATTGTGCATTCAAATAAAAGCAAAATGGATGAGATGATGGGGCTAGAATGACCGGCCATATTAGGCCTTTTAAGGCAACTAATTAAGCTAAGCAATGTCCATTAGTAGTAACTCTTACACAAAAGGACATGGTTGTCAAGCTCCCATTGGTTGCCACTTTATTAAGCATCCTTAATCGTGATTAGACTAATTAAAGTGCTAAGGCAAAGCTTTCATCCATGGGTTAAAGAAAATGTGGGAGATAATAGCTAGATACACTAGGTGTATCTATATTTTTTTTGCAAGTATCCTTTTATTTCATTTTTTCATTTCATTTCTTCTCTCATTCTTCCTCTTATAATTTTCTCCCAAGCTAGCCACTTCTAGAGAGAGAAAGGAGAGAGAGTTTCGGCCATATATATAGAGAGAGAGGAGTGCTAGTTTGTTCATGCATCTAAAGTTCATCACTTACTTTGGTAAATAAAGGAAGGTTGCCATTAAATCAAGGTATAACCTAACCTTCATCTTCTTCTTCTACTTTGTTTTTTAGCTTGAGTTTTGTTAGGGTTATGAACAAATACTCAAGATATCCTAGTCCTACATATCATCATGTATGGAACTAAGTATTTTGAGTGTTAGATCAAAGGCTTAGAGGAAAATATAAGCATATGTTCTGCAAGGGTGAAAACTCTTGTTTTATTCCACTAAATCTTGTGCAACTCAAGTTTTCCAACTTAGATTTGTGATCCGTCGAAGGGGGGTGCTAAATACATGAGTTATCTAGCAAACCCAAATGATAGAACACAAATCTAGCAAGTTTTGAAACCTTTGGGACTGATTTTTCCAAAACAGTTCACTTGAAATGTTAAGGGTTCAAAAACCCTAAAATAGCTTCTGACCCGTTTTTCTTGGGTCTGTTTCGGACAGTTTCATGTCCCTTAAAAATCTGAGAAAATTCACAGAGGTACCTTGAGAAGTTATCTACATGTAGGAAAAAGAACGGACACGTTTCGAGTTATAGATTGTGCATAATGACTATTTCCGTAAAGGACTCCTAAATATTTACCTTCGAATATCTCACTATGTATACACTGGAAAATTCCAAAATTTTTACAGTAGGTTCATATATGTTAGGAGAGCATACCCTGAAAATTTCAGATTTTTCTGAGTAAAGATCAATTTATGAAAAATGAAGCAAGATCTGAGTGTTTTGGGAACTTTAAAAATAGTAGATCACTTTCTAAAATTCCAGAAAAATTTGGGGATCCTTGTGGGTTCATATTTTGTCAAAATACAGAAGCTGCGAATTTTTGGAATCAGTTTGCTATTTTTCTTAAAAATGATTAAGTTATGAATAAAAGGAAATAAATAGTTAAATGATGTCTTTAATAAGAAAAATGTGATTTTTATGCTTGAATACTCATAATATATCATATCATGACTATCTTAGAGCACTTTGGTAATTTATGATAATAAATATTACTCCCTCCGTCCCAGGATAAAAGTCCTGGTGAATTTTTCACGTATATTAAGAAGAATAAAATGACAAAATTGTCCATAATAATGTCATTAAATATGGAGAGAATTAGAATAAGAAAAATATGAGATATTTAATGCTACGGGTATAATAGGAAAAAATGCGTAAAAGTTTGGTTATTAAAGGAAAGTGGACATTTAACATGGGACAACCCAAAATAGTAATAAGGACTTTTATCCTGGGACGGAGGGAGTATTTATGACCTTTTATGGATATTAAATAAGAGGTTTAATAAAGGGTGAACAATTAGAATAAATTGTTTATTAATCCAATAAATTATTAAAATGTTATTATGATATTAATAATATTAGAATATGATATTGATAAGTAAATAAAAATATTAAGATTAAAATTTCTTTAAAATATTATTAAATGGTTAATAATATTTGATTTAATCATTGATAATTGATTAAAGTATTATTAAATGATTAATAATATTAGTAATGGAATAAGATATTAAATGATTAATAATATTAGTAAATGAATAAAATATTATTAAATGATTAATAATATTATTAAATGATTAATGATACTAAAGCATAAGTAAGATATTATTAAAGTAATAAAATTAATGCATAATTAAAATATTATTAAGAGGATTAATAATATTAGTAAGGTATTAAAATATTATTAAGATGTTAATAATATTAGTAAGCAAATGAAAGTATTATTAGGGAATTAATAATACTAAGAGGTGAATTAAATATTATCAAGATTATGTTGTTATTTAATAGTAACATTATCAAGACATGATAATATTTGTAAGAACTAAATGTAATGTATAATATTTATATGATTACATAATCTAATGTTATACTATGACTAATTGAAAGATTAACTATAGGTCTCTCAAAAGAAGATAATTTAACTGCATAGTGGATATAAATTAATTGCGTAGCCGTAATCTACAAACGAGGCAAGTTTCCTAACTCAAACTCGAGTTATTATTTTCAAAGCATATTAGTGAATAATTATTGATGATTATTTACATGTATAATGATTATTGAAATTCGCACTTTGTGCAATTGAATTCATGTTCTACTATTATTGAACTGTGAATTAAATTAAAGTTCTTCATTCATGAACTGTTTATGAGATAAATCTATGCTAATTGTATCAGCTAGATCAAGCATGTTTAAATTTGTTAAATCAAATGTATTTTAAAAAAAGCTGTTCTTATTAAATTGATATGATAAGAACTCTTGACTGAGAAAAGGACGAACTTGATTAAGGCATGATATCAATGCCGGATTATTAAGTGTTTATGCATAAATCACGAGGTATGAAAGGTTGATCCCCTTGAATACCAAAACTTATTAAGAGGTCCAGTTTAAATGACTGAGAACCTTGGCAAATGTTCATGGTTATTTCAAAACCACTCAGTTCATGTTATTCAATTATTCGAATATTCAATTGTTAATTATTAATTCATGTTCTTTCACAACCTTATATTATTGTTGAACAATGAAAGCAAAACTTCTTTCCAGTCATGATATATCTCCCTTGTATATAAACTTGCTAAGTAAATTAATTGCTTACCTTTGCTATATCATGACATTTATTTCAGATAAACCCGAAGGATCCAACACGAAGGACGAGGGCAAAGGCAAGGGCAAGATCCAGGAATAGTTTAGAATGAATGTTAATTATTATTATCTAATAGGATTTCTTATGTAAACCTTTTGTAATATGAATGGTGCGTTTAAGTTAAGGTTAAGAAGACCTTGGGACCATGTTATGAAACTTTATTATAATGAACAATGTATGTTTATTATTTCCGTAATAGTTATAGAATGCTTATGATGATGATAGATAGTGAGCACCGAATCTGAGGTTAGAGAACCTGGATTTGGGGGTGTCACAGAACTTGCAATGGATTATTGGTAATGGTCATCAGGTCTCTCTTTGGTATGACAACTAGTGTTGTGGCCATACTCTTCTTCAGCTTGTGGTGTGCCCTTTGCCCACTCAATGGGACAATTTGAAAGTGACCTTTATCTTGACTATAGATCATTAGTGGGATACAACTAGCATCCAAGATTTTGTTCCACCATCTGTGATTGAGTTGATCAAATCCATTCCAATTCCGTCCTTAGATCAGCTGGATGATACTCCCTTATGGCCCTCACGGTCTGGGGAATGTACTGCTCGAACTTATGAGTTCCTCATCAACAAGGATATCCACGATCAAAATGAGCTTAACCTCAAATGGAAGTGGCTTTGGCATCTCAATCTGCCTCCATCCATCCTCATTTTCTTCTGGAAAGTCTACCATGACCACTTGGCAACAAAAAGTAATCTTCCATGGCTTACCTCCAAACTCTGCCCTCTGTGCTCTAAAGAGGAAGAAACGATGGATCATGTTCTTCATCAATACTTCTTTGCTGCTTTTGGAAACGGATTCACATTTACTCCTCTTCTACAGATTTCCTTCAAGGCGATGTGCAAAATTGGACTAGACAGAACCTTATCATTTATATGGAAGCTTTCCCTCATATGCCTTGATCAATCCTTTTTGCGTATGGTACCTAGACCCTATGGACTCACATAAATTCTTTAAGTTTTAAACCAAAACAAACCTCCATCAAAACTCTTATTAAACAAACTCATAACCAAAGCTTGAGCTTTATGCATCTGGGTGTTCCAAGATTCAAGCTCCAAAATGCTTAACCACCATTCGTTGGCACCCTCCTCCCCAAATGTTCTCAAAATTAATACAAATGGTAGCTTAAAGACTTCTTCTTCCAATCCTGCGTAATTCCAATGGAACTTGGATTGGGGATACTTCTAGCTTCGCTGGAGCTACACTGCATTTGGCTGAGCTTTGGGCGATTCACGATGGCTTGGATCTGGCCTAGGAGCTACGACATTGTGATATCATAGTGGAATCTGATGCTTTGACTATTGTTTCAATGCTTAAATCTGATTCTGTTATTACTAATAAGCTGCTTCCTCTTATTGTGGACTGTAGGAGACTGTCACTAGCAGGTGGATCTGCGCTCAATTTATAGAGAGGCTAATCGTGCAGCTGACTTCATGGTCAAATCTACTTCTGACCAAAATTTACTGTTTTGTGCCTATTTATGTCATAGTTATCAAGTCATCGCTTAAGCGTCGACTAGTCGGTGACTAGTTGTCTGGTCGCTGCTGGAAGTGCAAGTCGACAATTCAACTTGGTTGTTGTCGCTAAGTCGTGCGACTTGAGCAATTAGTCGTCGCCTAGTCGGTTCAAGTCAACGATTTACCCGACTTGGTATCTAGTCGGACAACTAGGGACATAAAAGAAAAGGTTTCCATCTCTTAACATGAGATTCTTATCAAAGCTAAGCCGGTCAAGTGAACCGTAACCCAGAATCATAGGAGCTTGTGTTAAGCAATGAGTAGGCAAACTTCTTAGACCTATTCAAAGCAATTTCGTGAAGTCAGAAAGTGACCCACGCGTAAGGGAGCCGCTCGATCTCGGAAGCTGATTCGCGTTAGGCAGCAATTAACCATTTCAAACC
This sequence comes from Panax notoginseng, assembly GCA_016801055.1. Lineage (NCBI taxonomy): Eukaryota > Viridiplantae > Streptophyta > Magnoliopsida > Apiales > Araliaceae > Panax > Panax notoginseng. The sequence continues at coordinate 82,676,030 of CM029023.1, forward strand.
TTATACAAAAGGTTTTTTCGTACCAGCTTGGCAGCTCCTTCTACCTACCCAAATTTTAATTTACCCAACTCAATTCCAAATTCCAATTGATTCATAACCAAGTAACCCACCCAATTAAAGATTCAAAGAAATATATCCAAACAAGTATGACCAAGGGTTTACTTTGGCTAAGAAAAAACATCGGTAGCAAAAAAAAATCGACCAATAGCTTAATTGTGTTATTTTGTTATGTAGATATTTAATAGTTTTGATTGTGAAATTGTTATTTATGTTACTTGTAATGAAATATTATATATATATATATATATATATATATATAAAATGAGTGTTGTAAATAATTTATTGTTTTATTGGCGACTAGTCGATTGGTCGCTTAAGTAGTCGGCCACCGACTCGCTTCGACTTAACGACTTGACAACTATAATATATGTTCTCCTTTTGTTATGAACTTTGTTAAAGACGATATTGTGGAAGGGCTACCCCACATTGTGTAGCCATTAATTAATTTTTGTAATGTATGATTTGGTTTTCACTAAAAAAAATAAAAAGCATAGGATTAAGCAACAGTTCGTCATTAAAAATTATATATTTTTTCACCATGTTTGCCTTTTTTGGGGAATCCACCTCCTCCCTTTCTTGTGTTTTTTCACTTTGTTATGCAGCCTAGATTTGTAACTCATTTAACATAAAACTTTTAAGACGTTCATACATCAACAAAGTTGGCTAAATTCTTTTAGAAAAAATTGTTTATTCAGCAGCATGACTCAGAATTCCTTGTCACAAAATCCAAAATGGGACAACTAGAATGGATGGAAAGAATTAATTAATTTCAACACTTGAGCACCATGCACATGATGATAGCACCAGATGATAACCATATGTTCAAGAGGTATTTGCAGATTCAAATAAGGACGCAATATCTATATGCCAAATAATACGCTTATAAGATGGAAATAACTAGACTCATGAAATTGTGTATTTATTTTTATTTTAGATAAAAGAAGATGTTTTATTAAAAGAAAACGAGAGTACGAACAACAACTCCACTAATCAGAAGGGTAAAAACGATATAAAAAGAGGACAGCTCTCCAATCTCTACAAATATCATCAACAGAAATACTGTAGCATTACACTTGCTTCAAATACCCATAGAACAAAAAAGACCACCATTGTTTATAAGTGGACCAGTGGTCCCGTATAATGCATGATCCTTGAAATCTAAATTTTAAATTCTTGACATGGCTTGCTGGCCAAAACTTTGTTTTAAGCCGAAACAGCTCAAGGATTACAAAAAACAAATTTATCGACTCTTTCACCAACAATTCTTAATATATAACAAAATTAAAAAGCAATAAATATATGTATTTAAAGTTATATACTCTGCATGGGTTCATACTAAAATTTACATATCCCATGGGATCTATAAAGGGGTTAAAAAGTAAAAGAAGATACATTCTGTATTACTTGCAATGATTTTAAAACTCAAAATTCTCAGCAAGAAATGAAAAATTAGTTGCACACAAAATCAGTGACTCTAATCTTTTGATATTAATATTGAATTCAAACAACTTTGTCTTAAACAAAATATATCAACTCACTAAAAATATTTACCAACTACCAAGTTGGACCGCTTTTAGGATATTAAGATCCACAAAAATTACGAGTCCTTGGCATTCATACTGGTGTGAAAGCAAGCTGGACACCATGTTAAGTTCACCAGAGTAATCGGCATATAATCATCTTATCAAGGATTTCAAGAATTAACGGAAAGGCGGAAACCAAATATTTTATTTCAAGGGTGAGAATTCTTATTAGTTCATTAATAGAGTCAAATCTGTCTGCAGATAATCACTATATAAAAAATTTGCAACTTTCAACAATACTCAAAACAAAATGTTAGGACAATTGCATGTTTTGATTTGATGATGACCTGATAATGTATATTTGTATCAGTAGCTTTCGTAAAATCCTTAAATAAGAATTTGGTTTACAAGTTGATGATGACCTGATAATGTATATTTGTATCAGTAGCTTTTATAAAGTCCTTAAATAAGAATTTGGTGTACAAGGACTTAGAATATTAGGTTGATCTATTAAGTTTTTCAAATGTTTAGATGATACGACTAAATCGATCGTAGTGTAAGTTGATCAATCGTAAAGCTACTCTGAGGAATCGTAAGGTTTATTATAGATCGTAAAGTCAGCAAAGCTATCGTAGAGCATTCAATGCAAGATTGCAGAGTCTGAAGAAATATCAAGATCGCAGAGTCTGCAGAGAAATCTTAGAGTCCGCTCTAAGATTGTAAGGCTAAGTAAAGATCGCATAGTCTACACAGCAATCATAGAGCAGATCGTTGAGTGTAGATTGATTCGTAGAGCACATCAAGAATCGTAGAGTAAGAAGAATTGTAAAGCATATCGCAGAGCAAGAGGAATCCTAGAGTCAGTTTTACCACACACTCTACGATCCTCGTTGTAGTCCACGATCAATTTTGAAGTCTACGATCAACATTAAAGTCTATGATCAAGCAATTTGTAGAGTATCATTAGACTGACATTAAGAAGACTTGCAGAGTAAGGATTCCAAGAAGCTTGCCGATAATCCTAAGTTTGAAATGAAGATCAGATAGTGATGTGTCTAACAACTTGCTTGGCGATATGACAAGCACTAAAGTGGTTGGTGCTGCAACAGTATCATGTGACATCTCAGAGCCAAAAGTAAGCTGACGCAGTCACCCTGAAAGTCAACATCAAAGATCTTCTAAGATCAAAACATTTAATGAAGCAACGACAGCTTTCCAACGGGAACATTTCAAAGAAGCCTATAAAAGAATACAAGGATTCAAATTTAAGTACGAATCACCAAGTAAAAAGTTGAATCTCTGCCAAAGTCAAAAGAACCTTACTCTACGAAATTATAACTATATGTTCTGCTACTAAGTACTTCAGAAGCTGAGCTCAACGCCGCTTAGTAGCACCTCAAAAAACAACTATCTTATTGTGATTCGCTGGTCTAAGTGACCATTGTACTAAGTCTAAGTGACTTAAAGAGATCTTAGTGATCTGGTCTTTGTGCCTTTGTCTTAGTGACATCTGCTGAGACTAAGTGACTCGGAAGAATCTAAGTGATTCAGTATTGTAATAGATCTTAGTAATTTGGTCTAAGTGACCTCTGCATCCTTAGTGGATTTCTTAGTCGTAGAGTAGAATAGCGAACTAAGAGTTATTTATACTCCAAACCACTTAAAATCTCTTGTGTCATTTACTTACTACATTTATATTTCTGCTAATTAATTGTTATATCTCTTTGTGACTTATTTCCACAAAACCTAAATATAAAGCTAAGATTTAAGTTAAATCTTTGAAGGATTTTTCCAACTAATATTCCGTTGCTCTTAATTAACTCTGCTTAATTAATTATCTGGTAATAATCCCTTAACAAGAAAAAGTTTTAAATGATCTATTCAACCCCCCTTCTAGATCTCTTAAGTCTTTGGGAAACAACAAGCGGTATCAGAGCAGGTTCTCTGAATCTAAAAGCTTAATCGCTCAAGTAGATCAATGACACAAAATAAAAATAGTTCTGAGCTTGGTGGTGGGAACAAACCACCTCTTTGCAATAGAGAAAAATTTGTTAACTGGAAAGTTCGTATGCAAGTGTATATGGATGTTATCGTTGAAGATTTGTTTGATACTGTAATCAGCGGGCCCTGTGTTCCAACAAAGCTCGCGCCTACAACAGATGATCCGAACAAGATGGCAAACAAGCAAAGATTTGAATGGACAGACATGGAGGAAAAGTTAGTGCAACTAGACAAGCGGGCAAAGAACATTATGTTCACGGCTCAACCAGATGAGCTGTTTGAGAATGTCGTCAACTGCACTACTGCCAAAGAAGTCTGGGAAGCCTTGCTATTGATGCGTGAAGGTACTGAAGAAGACAGAGAGAATAAACAGTCTTTGCTGACTCAGCAGTATGAAATGTTTTCTCACGGGCCTGAAGAGAACATAACCGTTACTTATGAAAGATTCAATGTGTTGCTAAATTCATTGTGAGCTTATGGAAAGATCTACCCAAATAAGGACCTTAACATCAAGTTCATGAGGGCTCTGCTTAGTAAGTGGGATGTCAAAACCACTTCTACGAGTCAAAGAATTTGTATGAGATGACGGTGCAAAAGCTCTATGGTAATCTCCTTGCCTATGAGCTTGAGCTAAATCAACGAGTTGAGTCCATCAAGAAGAAAGATAAAGGAGTTGCGCTCAAGGTTTCTGAAGCTACCTCCAAAGCCCAGTAAAAGTTGATTCTGATGATGATGAAGATGATAATGACGTTGCGTTGCTAGTTAGAAGACTGAGAAAGTTTATGCGTAAGGGCAGCAACATCATACCAAGAAAATTCTTCAACAACAGCAACGGCAACAGTCGTGATCATGCAAAACATTTGTTATAATTGTAAGAAGCCAGGACACTTTAACACAGTGCAACAAGCCTTTACGAGAAGAATTAAAGGACAAAAAGAAGTCCCCCAAAAGAAAGAATTCAAAGGTTACAAGAAGTTCTAAAAGAAAGAGAAAGGTCTTGTAACTGAAGGGACGTGGAGTGACTCAGAGAATGATTCAAGCTCTGAGTCAAGCTGACTCAGAGAATGATTCAAGCTCTGAGTCAAGCGAAGATGAAGGACCTCATTTGGCCAATCTCTGTCATTGAAGTAGATGTTGACAACACCACTAATTGTCAAGAAATTGACATCAGTGATGTGTTTGACTTCAACACCCCTAATGCAGATATTAATGATTTAAGAGTTGAATTGCATGATATAACCTCTTATCTACATAAATATATGAAATAGTTCAGGATTCTATCAAAGGACCATTCTTTTCTTCGAGAGGAGAAAGAGAAAGCTACGTGCTTCGAGAGGAGAAAGAGAAAGCTCACGTAGAGTTGGAAACAGCTTTACAAAGTGCTGCCTCTTTTACCAACCTTGAGACTGAGAATGCAAGTTTTGGACAGATAACTGAACGCAGTGCACGGAGAGAATTAATTCTAACATCTAAGATAGAGGATCTGGAAAAGACAATCTCTACATGTTATCGTTCTTCTACGTCTATGGACTCCCTGATCGTCAGTCAGAGAGAGCAGTCTCCGACAGTTATTTGTCTTTAGTTCCAAGTGTGGAAAAATCATTGGAGATTAACAAAAGCAGTGCTTCTACTTCCCATAGAGGCATTGTATATAAGTAGAAGCACTGTTGTTGTTAATCTCCAATGATTTTTTCACACTTGGAACTGAAAACGAATCTCCAAATCCCAATCTTGAACTGTCAGAGACTGCTCTATGACCGACGATCAGGGAGTCCATAGACATAGCTGCTCTATGACCGACGATCAGGGAGTCCATAGACGTAGATGAATGATTCCACGTAGAGATTGTCCAAGTCATACTTAAATTTTTAAGTATCATGCATCGTAGAATTGATGAATGCTTGAAACTATTGGTTTTGTCATCATCGAATAGGGGGAAATCGTTAGGACAATTGTATGTTTTGATTTGATGATGATCTGATAATGTATACGTGTATTAGCAACTTTTGTAAAGTCCTTAAATAAGAATTTGATGTACAAGGACTTAGAATAGAAGATCACACTTGTAAAGTTTATCTATTGAGTTGTTCAAATGTTTAGATGATAGGACTGAATCGATTGTAGTGTAAGTTGATCAATCAATTGTAAAGCTACTCTGAGGAATCGTTTGGTTTATAGAAGATCGCAAAGTCAACAAAGCTATCGTATTCAGTGCAAGATTGTAGAGTCTGCAGAGTTCATAAAGTAATATTAAGATTGCAGAGTCTACAGAGAAATCGTAGAGTCCGCTCTAAGATCGCAAGTCTGCAGAGAAATCGTAGATTCTGCACAACAATCGTAGAGCAGATCGTTGAGTGCATATTGATTCGTAGAGCACATCAAGAATCGTAGAGCAGATCGTAGAGTTAGAAGAATCATAGAGCAAGAGGAATAGTAGTCAGTTTTACCACACTCTACGAGCCTCATTGTAGTATACGATCACCTTTAAAGTTTCCGATCAAGCAATTCGTAGAGCATGTCAGGTCTGACATTAGACTGACATTAAGAAGACTTGTAAAGATTCCAAGAAGCTTGCTGATGATCCTAAGTTTGAAAAGATCAGATAACGTTATGTCTAACAGCTAGTTTGGCGATATGACAAACACTCGAGTGGTTGGTGTTGCAACAGTCTGATGTGACATCTTAGAGCCAAACGTAAGCTGACACAGTTACCCTGAAAGTAAACATCAAAGATGTTCTAAGATCGGAGCATTTAATGAAGCAACGACAACTTTCCAAATGAACATTTCAAGGAAGCCTATAAAAGAGAACGAGGATTCAAATCCTAGTACGAATCATTAAGTACAAAGTTGAATATCTGCTAAAGACAAAAGAACCTTACTCTACAAAATTAGAACTACCTGTTCTACTACTACGTACTTCAGAAGTTGAGCTCAACGCCGCTTAGTAGCACCTAAGAAAACAACTATCTTATTGTGATTCTCTTGTATAAGTGACCATTGTACCAAGTCTAAGAGATCTTAGTGACCTCTGTCTTAGTGACATCTGCCGCCGAGACTAAGTGACTCAAAGGAATCTAAGTGATTCAATATTGATATGATCTGGTCTAAGTGACCCCTGCATTCTTAGTGAATTTTCTACTCTTAGGGGGGTGTATTCAATTAAGATTTTTAAAGGCTTTTAAAGTTTGGTTGTATTCAATCAAGACATTTAAAGAGTTTATAAAAGTTTAGTGGTATTCAATTACAACGTTTTTAATGTCTTTAAAAGTTAGGTGGTATTGAATTAAGATTTTTATAAAGTCTATAAAAGTATTTTGGTATTCAAAAAGTCATAGATTTTAAAGATTTCTATCAAATGGTAGACTTTGAAAGACTTTAGAAGAAAAATTATAACTATCAACCCATATCCAAAGTCTTGCCTCATCTCTAAAAATTTCTAAAGACTTCCAAATAAACACAAAGGTGGATAAAACTAGTTATTAATTGAACTTTATCTTTTATTGGGTCAAATTAGTTATTTATTTTATATGGACTAATAAATATTAATATGTGATGGATAAATAATTTGGTAAAATTTGGACCATAAAAATAATTGAATTTATTATAATTTTATTGTAAGAGAATTAATAAGATATATTAATAAGTAAACAAATAACTAGGCCAAATCTGAATTGGTGAAGGAAAAAACAGTCGTTCGAAAGCTTCCAATAGAAAGAGAAAAGAGATTTGTTCAACAAAGGTGAGATAAAATCATAAAACTCTCATATCAATTGTAAAGATTATGTATTATAATATATGAAAATAGAAAATATATGATGTGTATGTGTATGTTTTTTTTTTAGTTTTCTGACATTTTAAACAAAGGAAATCACTCTTAATTTTTGAGACATCCTCCATATTCGTCTTCAAGTGTCTTTGGTGTATCATAGTGAAATAATGTAATATGTGTTTGTGTTCCTGCATGACAAATTGACAGAATCGTCATCTTTCCCTTATAAAAAAGGGAAAAATGCACTGCTTTGATATATGTTAAGCGCATAAAAAAGGTCCACACAATCAAACAAAATTAGCAGCAGTTAAGATGGAAAATTGGGTTGACAGAATCACACAATCAACATATATATATATATATATATATATATATATTTTAGTGAAGCAATCAATAATAAAAAACAATCAATTATTAGTAAAAAGCGTACGCATATGCATAAAGTATATATAGCTCAATGAAAAGTGAGCTAGTTTCTAAAGTTTTATTGGTATCCGAGTATTCAAATGTATCATGAAATAAGTAGAATAATGTGAACGCATTCAACATATATAAAATCTCATGCCACAATAATATAATTAAATTTACTCTAGTTCATGAAAAAATAGGGAGAGGTTGTACACATGGGCTAATTAACAATAAATATAAGTTGCAAGATATATTAGAAGTATACAAAAGTCTATCACATTCTTAATAAAAAATTTATAAAAATCTGTTACTTATTTCATAGAGTCTATAAAATTCATTTAAAAAAGTCTTTAAAGTATGTGAAAGTCATTAAAATCCCACAAATTCCACAAAAATCTGTCACTTAAAAAAAGTCTTTAAAAATCTTAATTGAATACATCCCTTAGAATAGAATAGAAGAGTGGACTAACAGTTATTTGTACTTCGAGTGTAAGAGTCATTAAGATAACTAGTTGTACTTTTTACATAGTTTATTATACATATATAAAATAGAGATCAGTAAAATGGTACCTGGGACGAACCTTGGTCGCTGCAAAGATGCCCCGTACATCAGTGGACTATAATTCGAAGCATTGTAGTAATAATTAACAATCAAATCCTTCAAAAACTTATAATACAACGGCGACACCTCCAAATCATCCTCAACAACGAAGGAAAATTCGTTGTCGGAGCTCGGCCACCAAGCCTCCAACCACTGCGCCTGTAACCCAACATTCCCAGTTCGATAATGAACCATCTTGTCCCCAAATTTCCACAAAAACCCATCAACAAAATCCAAGATTTGACGCGATTCACTCAGTTTGAGATTCAAATCGTCAGACCCATTTCGGAAATGGTCAATGAAGATGTGGAGATGGACTCTGTCAGCGCCGTAATCAGCTGCAGCGAGAGAGCGGAGGCAGCGGCAGAGAGAAGGGAGGCGATCGTATGTGAGGAGTTTGATGGTGAGCGAGAAAATGGGAGTTGGGGTTTGGAGGTTGTTTTCGAAGGTTGAGGAGGGATGAAAGAGGGGGGAGTAGAGAGGCGGAGAGGAGAGGTAGAGAGAGAAGAGAAAGAGAGAGAAGAGTGAGACGAGGAGGAAGCTTTGCTTGGGTGCCATGTTTTGTGTTTGGGAGTGATGAACAAGACGGACTCTGTTGTAGAACTAGTAGGAGTTGTAAGATCTGCGAGAGGCAATTCGGTGGAACCGGCAGAGTAAAATGAAATTATTTTTATGGATAGAATTATTTTATTAATTACATTATCTGTGTCCCAAGATAAAAATTCTTATTATTTTTTTAGATATTCAATATTAAATATTCACTTTTCTTTAATAACAAAACTTTTACATATTTTTTTCTATTATGCCCATAACATTAAATATCACGTACTTTTCTTATTCTAATTCTTTCTCCATATTTAATAAGTATGGAGAGAGAATATTTTGAATTGAATAACTAGAAAGTTACTCTCTCAGCTACATTGAAAACAATTAATGATATATTATTATGGGCAATTTTGTCATTTTATTACTTTTTTTTAATATACGTGAAAAGTCCACCAGGACTTTTATCCTGGGACGGAGTAAGTATTTAATATATTATATTATATTAGTAATATATTAATTATATTAATAAAAAATTAATGTTGTGTACGGTGATTTTTACGAAAAATGTAAGACCCTAACTTTTATAAATAAAGATGAATTTTCTATAAATATTATTTTTGAATATTATGGAGTTAATTTGATTGCGGGTAATATTTATAACTTTTGCAAAGTACGCAAGTTATTATATAACATTCGATTGGTCGGGGAATATTCGTTTTAACAGGGAATATTCGTACAACGGCACAATCATTAGTGGACCCCACAACGAAATTATTGTCGGATTGAGAAAACGACAAAATTATCTTTCTATAAAAATAACGGCTGAGGTGTTACCGTTAACACCGTTAAAACTGTTGAACTACCCGGTAGTAAAAGAACAGTAATACGCGTGGTTGCATAGTAGCACACGGTATTGATTATTGATGCTTACGTGAGAAGTCACTCAGCTATACTCAATTATTGTTACAGTAATTGCTGCATCATATCTCTTAAATTATTGTCATAGTATCATCTGTATAATATGTTATATTATTAAATCAATAATTGAGACGTTGTGGTAAGTTTGGTTATTTTTATGGGGGGCCATATGTCATCATCTAAGAGTCTCTTCGTCAATAGTAATTACCGTCGTCAATAGTATTTACCTTGGTCAATAGTATTTACCTTGGTCAATAGTAATTACCTTCGTCAATATTATTTATCTTGGTCAATAGTAATTACTTTCGTCAATAGTAGTTGTCCCTTCAATATTACCAAGAGTCATTTGACCCTTCGTTAAGACCACGAGTCATTTGACCATTCGTTAAGACCAAGAGCCACCCTCAGTTTTTCTATAAATAGAGGCCTAGGGCTTCATTATTTTTCACGAATTCATTCAAGCTATAGAGAGAGAAAGTATAGAGAGAATAAGAGAGAGAGAATAAAAGTATTCTGCTACTTCACTTTTCCAATATCCAGTTCTTTTAAGGTAGGGAATATTATTTCTTTTATATTCATGAAGAGAACTTCTGTTATTCCATTCTTTATTATTCTGTTGGAATAACCAGTATACGCGGTCTACCCTATACTTGGTGATATTCTTCTATTATTCTGTTGGAATATCCTGTCTGTGTGTTTTACACCGGACCTGGTTCCGTCTTTATTATTATTCTGTCGGAATATCATGTCTGTGTGTTTTACACCAGACCTGGTTCCATTATTTATTATACTGTTCTTTATTATTCTGTCGGAATATCCTGTCTGTGCGTTTACGCCGGACCTGGTTCCATTATTTATTATTCTGTCGGAATATCCTGTCTGTGCGGTTACGCCGGACCTAGTTCCATTATTATTATTCTGTTAAGAATAACCTGTCTGTGCGGTCTATCGCATGCATGGTGATTTCTTTTGTTATTCCATTCTTTATTATACTCAGTTGATTAAAACTTTGACTTCTATACTCCATGAAATTAGTGGAATATCCTTGACATTTGCGCTTCATCTAGTATCTATTCATGAAAATATTCTCCTGATCAGTCTTGAAGTTTACTCCACAAAGCAGTATCATGTTGACAATTTGGACGTTGTTAATTCTTGGATAAATTAATTCTTGAACTTGTTTTATTGAATTCTTATATCATTGTCATCATCCTCATGTTTATAAAATGTTGAAAGTCATCTGTGGACTGTAGTGCATAGATGGACTTGGTATGATTATGACCAGGGATTATTCGGTATAATCATGACCGTAATGTTACAAATGATGTGGTAAAAGTCCTCATTGGCCCGTAGTGCATTGATGGACAGTTGTTGGCATGATCATGACCATTAATGAATACACGAATATCCTTGGCCGTAGTGCAGGGGTGATTCGATGATGTGGATTATTTTATTAAGCTGAGTCCCAGCGATCACAGTGTTGAAAAACCTTTTAAATCATAAAAGATAGTAGAGTTTATTTTCTACTTGACTCTTTTAATGGATTGCTTGTTCCGCTGCAGTTAAACTTGATGTCTATTATATTTTATCAGTTTAACATTGTTGAAGGCTAATGATAATTTATTCTGCATTATCTTAGTCATAATATTTCTTACTGGGCTAGTTGAGCTCACCCTTTCTTTCACTGTTCTCTTCAGGAAATAAGAACGTAGCTGGGGCAAGTCGGGGAACGGAGTGATGGTCCGAATGATAGTATTAGCTAGTAGTCCTCACTATTCTATGTAATGGTGTGTTAATAAATGTAATGAGGACTCATTTTGAGTATGAATACTCTCTAGAAGATAATATTTGTATTCAAACTCGCAGTTTATGTTTTGTCGTATTGTACACGACAGTTATATTAGTAAGTTGTATTTGTATTCTGTACTTTGTATCTGACGACCCAAGATGGGTGATGTATACCTAATTTTGGGGGCGTCACAGTTGGTATCAAAGCTTAGGGATATGATCCCTGGCTAAGATGTGAGAATAGAACTAGGAGGGGAGAGACGGGGAATTTCTTCGCTAGTATGACCTACCTAAGTTTATTTGCATGGTATTTAATTGGTCGGTCATAATATAAGGATAATATATGACATATCAATTAACTTTAAATTTTGTGGCAGTATCTGAAAATGGCATCTGAGAATGTTGAGAATAGCAATGGAGCACAGACGACTGTTGATTTACCACATATCAATAATCAGGATAATGTGCATCAGGAAGGTGACAATCCTCATGCAAACAACAACACTGACCAAATGATGAATGATGAAATGTTCAGAAACTTTATGCAGTTCATGCAACAGCAGGCTAGAGCGGCTCCTGTCCAAAATATAGGTGGAAACACTGAAAACTCTCGGACGGTCACCGCTAAACAGTTCAAGGAGCTGGGACCACCAGAGTTTAAGGAAGAGCCAAAACCACTTATAGCGGAAACATGGATAAAGTAGATTGCCAAGATATTTGATATCTTGGGATGCTCCGAGGAGCAAAAGGTTCCATTTGCCGCCTTTATGTTGCGAGGAGAGGCAGATTAATGGTGGGAATCGATTAAGCGTACTCAACCTGCCGCACTGAAGATGTCTTGGGAGAAGTTCCAAGAGCTGTTCAATGACAAATACTTTCCCGAAAGTGTTCGTCACATGAAGGAGGTGGAGTTCATCAAATTGGAGCAGAATAATATGACCGTGTCGCAGTATGAGGCTAAATTTGTTGAGTTGTCCCGGTTTGCGTCCCACTTGGCGGATAATGAAGAGCGAATGACGCGAATATTTTTGCGAGGTTTGAAACCTGAGATACGTCAACATCTTATTTCTCATAAACTATATTTGTATTCAGATGTTGTGAATAGGGCTCAGTTAGTGGAGCGCGATAACGAGTCAACGCAACCAAAAGAGAGCAGTCGACAAAATGATAATACCAGTGAGAGCGGTCATCGAAGCGGTGAAAACAAGCGTGGAGGGAATCAACAGGCCAGAAATGGTAACCACTTCGGTGGTAATCAGGGTCAAAATAATAAGAATGGTCATTTCAAGAAGAGGAGATTCAACAATGATGGAAAGACTTCAGCACCAACACCCCGTTGTTAAGGAAGGAGAACGACCACCTATCATATGTTTTAAATGCGGAGGGGAGGGGCACATCAGTCCAAACTGCGCGATGCCGTCTAAAGCATGTTATAATTGTGGAAGAGAAGGTCATTTAGCTCGATTTTGTCGTTTACCAAAAATAAGTTCAACCAAGATGGAGACACCAAAGGCCGTCCCAGAAAAGTCAAAACCGGTAGTGCAAGGGAGAGCGTTTGTTGTGACCTCCCAGAAAGCAAGGAACCCAAATGAGGTCATCACGGGTAAGCTTATCATAAACTCTAACGAAGTCTATACTTTATTTGATACCGGTTCTACCCATTCTTTTATTTCTCCTACTTGCGCTCATCGATTAAATTTGATTCCGGAGAAATTAGACTTTGATTTATCTGTTGAAACTCTATTGGGAGAAACCTTCATTACATCCACGATTTATAAGTCTTGTTTGGTTCAAGTTGGTACCCACACATTACCTGTCGATCTTATTTCATTAAAAATACTTGCATTTGGCATGATTCTAGGGATTGATTGGTTAACTACTCATCATGCAAAAATTGATTGTTTTCGTAAGGTTGTTAGCTTTCATATTCCTAATCGACCTATTATGCGAATTCAAGCAACCAAACCATTAAAATCAATCGCTGTCATCTCAAGCCATAAAGCTATTCGTTTATTGAAAAACGGATGTCAAGCTTTCTTAGCTCATGTCACGGATCTAAACAAAAATACGTTAGTTTTGAATGATATTTCTATTGTTAATAAATTCCCTGACGTATTCCCTGAAGAACTTCCTGGCCTACCCCCAGAGCGTGAAATTGAATTTTGTATCGACCTTGAACCCGGTACAAAACCCATTTCCAAAGCCCCATATCGAATGGCTCCTATTGAACTTCAGGAGTTAAAGATCCAACTGCAGGAATTGTTAGACATTGGCTTTATTCGTCCTAGTACTTCTCCTTGGGGTGCTCCTGTTCTATTCGTGAAGAAGAAAGATGGAAGCATGCGACTTTGTATTGATTATCGGGAGTTGAATCATGTCAACATCAAAAACAGGTACCCATTGCCACGTATTGATGACCTGTTTGACCAGTTGCAAGGAGCATAATTCTTTTCAAAGATCGATCTTCGTTCTGGATATCATCAGTTGAAGGTTAGAACTGAGGATATTCCAAAGACGGCTTTCAGAACTCGGAACGGGCATTATGAATTCCTAGTCATGTCCTTTGGATTGACTAATGCTCCTGCTGCCTTCATGGATATGATGAACTGGGTATTCAAGGAATATTTGGATCACTTTGTGGTCGTCTTTATTGATGACATCCTTATTTATTCCAAAAGTCGTGAAGATCATGAGCAACACTTGAGGCTGGTACTCCAAAAGCTTCGTGAATACAAGCTTTATGCCAAGTTGAAGAAATGCGAGTTCTGGCTGGAGGAGGTAGCATTCCTTGGGCACGTAGTATCAAGTCGTGGAATATCGGTTGACCCGGCAAAGATTGAAGCTATTCAAAGCTGGGAGAAACCTAAATCAGTGACCGAAGTACGTAGCTTTCTTGGTTTAGCTGGTTATTATCAGAGATTCGTGGAAGGATTTTCTCGAATCGCTACTCCATTAACTCAGCTGACTCGGAAAGATACAAAGTTCGGTTGGAGCGAAGAATGTGAGCAAAGTTTTCAAGAACTCAAGAGGAGACTCATTTCAGCACCTGTTCTAACAATACCATCTGGCTCGGAGGGATTTGTCATCTACAGTGATGCTTCGAGCAAAGGGTTGGGATGCGTTCTCATGCAACATGGAAAAGTCATAGCCTATGCATCAAGACAACTCAAGGAATATGAGAGGAATTATCCTACTCATGATCTAGAGTTGGCAGCTGTTGTCTTTGCACTTAAAATTTGGAGGCATTACTTGTATGGGGAGAAGGTGGAGATCTTTACGGATCATAAAAGCCTCAAATATTTTTTCACTCAAAAGGAACTCAACATGCGACAACGACGTTGGCTTGAACTGTTGAAAGATTATGATCATACCATTCAATACCATCCTGGAAAAGCGAACGTGGTAGCTAACGCATTGAGTAGAAGATCATATGCAAGTACGAGTGCGATATTGTCAACACAAAGGCCCATTTTGTGTGACTTGCAAAGGATGGAGATAGAGTTAAAGACTCCAGGGACCCATGTGATGATGGCGAATATACGAGTAGAATCGACTTTAATCGATAAAGTTAAAGCTGCTCAAGCTACAGACCTGGAGCTGATGCGTATGAGGAAGAAAGTGCAAGAAGGTGCTATGCCGGAAGCAAGAATCGATGAAGAAGGAATACTTTGAGTCAACTCCAGACTTTGTGTTCCTAACAATCCTGATTTAAAGTATGAAATCATGATGAAGGCGCACAACACACCGTTTGCAATCCATCCTGGAAGTACCAAAATGTATCATGATCTTCGTCATACATTTTGGTGGAGCAATATGAAGAGAGAGATAGCATTGTTTATCTCTAGGTGTCTAATTTGTCAACGAGTCAAAGCGGAGCATCAAGTACCAAAAGGTCCATTGCAACCACTTAAAATTCCAGAATGGAAGTGGGAGCACATTACCATGGATTTTGTTACCGGTCTTCCTAGGATTTCTCAAGGTATTGATGCGATTTGGGTCATTATTGATAGATTGACCAAGTCTGCTCATTTCTTACCGATACGAGAAACTTATACACTTGAACGTCTTGCTCATATGTACATAAACGAGATTGTAAGACTGCATGGTATGCCAGTATCCATAGTTTCTGACCGAGACCCAAGATTCACTTCACGATTTTGGGTTAGTTTACAAAAAGCTATGGGCACAGATTTACGATTTAGTTCGGCATATCATCCTCAGACGGACGGACAATTAGAGAGGACTATTCAAACTCTGGAAGATTTATTAAGACTCTGTGTCCTTGACTTTAAGGGAAGTTGGGACAAGTTCTTATCATTGGTGGAATTTTCCTACAACAACAGTTATCAAGCAAGGATTGGCATGGCTCCATTCGAAGCTTTGTATGGAAGAAAGTGTCGTTCTCCAGTATGCTGGGATGAGGTGGGTGAAGCAACGTTGTTGGGACCGGAGTTGGTACGTATAACTACAGAAAAGATTCAAACGATCCGACAACGTATAAAAACCTCACAAGATCGACAAAAGAGTTATGTTGATCTTCATCGAAAGGACGTGGAATTTGATGTAGGAGATCATGTGTTCTTACGTGTTGCTCCATGGAAAGGAGTTACGAGATTTTAAAAGAGAGGAAAGCTCAATCCTCGATTCATCGGTCCATTTTTAATCCTCGATCGAGTAGGAACTGTGGCTTATAGACTCGCTTTACCGCCAAGTATGTCTCGTGTTCATAACGTTTTTCACATATCCATGTTACGCAAATATGTGGAAGACCCGAACCACATTATTGAGTTAGAACCGGACGAAATAGCGGAGGATTTAACGTATGAAGAAGTTCCTGTTCAAATCTTGGATAAGAAGGAACATATTCTACGCTCCAAGGTTATACCTCAAGTCAAAGTTTTGTGGAGACACCACGATGTTGAGGAAATGACTTAGGAGTTAGAATCTGAAATGAAATCAAGGTATCCTTACCTCTTCGACATACCAGGTACGTACCCTAATTTCGAGGGCGAAATTTCATAAGAAGGGGAGGTTGTAAGACCCCAACTTTTATAAATAAAGATGAATTTTCTATAAATATTATTTTTGAATATTATGGAGTTAATTTGATATAATATAGTTGTGGGTAATATTTATAACTTTTGCAAAGTATGCAAGTTATTATATAATATTCGATTGGTCGGGGAATATTCGTTTTAACAGGGAATATTCGTACAACGGCATAATCATTGGTGGACCCCACAACGGAATTATTGTCGGATTGAGAAAACGACAAAATTATCTTTCTATAAAAATAACGGCTGAGGTGTTACCGTTAACACCGTTAAAACTGTTGAACTACCCGGTAGTAAAAGTACAGTAATACGCGTGGTTGCATAGTAGCACACGGTATTGATTATTGATGCTTACGTGAGAACTCACTCAGCTATACTCAATTCTTGTTACAGTAATTGCTGCATCATATCTCTTAAATTATTGTCATAGTATCATCTGTATAATATGTTATATTATTAAATCAATAATTGAGACGTTGTGGTAAGTTTGGTTATTTTTATGGGGGGGCATATGTCATCATCTAAGAGTCTCTTCGTCAATAGTAATTACCGTCGTCAATAGTAATTACCGTCGTCAATAGTATTTACCTTGGTCAATAGTATTTACCTTGGTCAATAGTAATTACCTTCGTCAATAGTATTTACCTTGGTCAATAGTATTTACCTTGGTCAATAGTAATTACCTTCGTCAATAGTATTTACCTTGGTCAATAGTAATTACTTTCGTCAATAGTAGTTGTCTCTTCAATATTACCAAGAGTCATTTGACCCTTTGTTAAGACCACGAGTCATTTGACCCTTCGTTAAGACCAAGAGCCACCCTCAGTTTTTCTATAAATAGAGGCCTAGGGCTTCATTATTTTTCACGAATTCATTCAAGCTATAGAGAGAGAAAGTATAGAGAGAATAAGAGAGAGAGAATAAAAGTATTTTGCTACTTCACTTTTTCAATATCCAGTTCTTTTAAGGTAGGGAATATTATTTCTTTTATATTCATGAAGAGAACTTCTGTTATTCCATTCTTTATTATTCTGTTGGAATAACCAGTATACGCGGTCTACCCTATACTTGGTGATATTCTTCTATTATTCTGTTGGAATATCCTGTCTGTGTGTTTTACACCGGACCTGGTTCCGTCTTTATTATTATTCTGTCGGAATATCCTGTCTGTGTGTTTTACACCAGACCTGGTTCCATTATTTATTATACTGTTCTTAATTATTCTGTCGAAATATCCTGTCTGTGCGTTTACGCCGGACCTGGTTCCATTATTTATTATTCTGTCGGAATATCCTGTCTGTGCGGTTACGCCGGACCTAGTTCCATTATTATTATTCTGTTAAGAATAACCTGTCTGTGCGGTCTAACGCATGAATGGTGATTTCTTTTGTTATTCCATTCTTTATTATACTCAGTTGATTAAAACTTTGACTTCTATACTCCATGAAATTAGTGGAATATCCTTGACATTTGCGCTTCATCTAGTATCTATTCATGAAAATATTCTCCTGGTCAGTCTTGAAGTTTAATCCACAAAGCAGTATCATGTTGACAATTTGGACGTTGTTAATTCTTGGATAAATTAATTCTTGAACTTGTTTTATTGAATTCTTATATCATTGTCATCATCCTCATGTTTATAAAATGTTGAAAGTCATCTGTGGTCTGTAGTGCATAGATGGACTTGGTATGATTATGACCAGGGATTATTCGGTATAATCATGACCGTAATGTTACAAATGATGTGGTAATAGTCCTCATTGGCCCGTAGTGCATTGATAGACAGTTGTTGGCATGATCATGACCATTAATGAATACACGAATATCCTTGGCCGTAGTGCAGGGGTGATTCGATGATGTGGATTATTTTATTAAGCTGAGTCCCAGCGATCATAGTGTTGAAAAACCTTTTAAATCATAAAAGATAGTAGAGTTTATTTTCTACTTGACTCTTTTAATGGATTGCTTGTTCCGCTGCAGTTAAACTTGATGTCTATTATATTTTATCAGTTTAACATTGTTGAAGGCTAATGATAATTTATTCTGCATTATCTTAGTCATAATATTTCTTACTGGGCTAGTTGAGCTCACCCTTTCTTTCACTGTTCTCTTCAAGAAATGAGAACGTAGCTGAGGCAAGTCGGGGAGCGGAGTGATGGTCCGAATGATAGTATTAGTTAGTAGTCCTCACTATTCTATGTAATGGTGTGTTAATAAATGTAATGAGGACTCATTTTGAGTATGAATACTCTCTAGAAGATAATATTTGTATTCAAACTCGCAGTTTATGTTTTGTCGTATTGTACACGACAGTTGTATTAGTAAGTTATATTTGTATTCAGTACTTTGTATCTGACGACCCAAGATGGGTGATGTATACCTAATTTTGTGGGCGTCACAAAAAAAATAGTTCCTTTTAAAATATAATATTTAATTAATAATGTATAATTCATTATTAATAAAACATTAAATAAATTGAAAATTTCAACAATAAGAGTTCACCCATTCATATAATTTAAATAATAATATTTATCTTTAAATTAATAATTTATTTATTTTTATATTCATATATTTATATCTATTAAATATAATAGTTAAATCTTATTAGACTCAAATATTTATACTTATTATATAATTTAATATTATTGAAAGTAAGGATACGACTTTTGCAAAGAACATTTATTAAAATAAAAATATATAAAAATAAGTGAAAATGATAAAGAATAATTATGACAGTAACAATATGCATAATACTTGGCGGAGTATTACACCATGTTGTGATTTTATTTTTTTTACTAGACCTACCATCTTTGTTTTTGTTTGATCTTCCGTGTTTGTTTTTTGTCTGATAATTTATTTATTACGTATATACAGCATGGCTACGATAAAATTTAGAGTGATGCTACATACACAAACTATTCTACAAATATTTTATAAACTGTTGATGTGGCCTACTCCACCTCAGCATATTGATCAACAAATTGCTTCAATGTAGTCTTCGGCCTCGCATAATATACTGAGCTGGAATATGCCACATCAACAGTTTGTAAAATATTTGTAGAATAGTTTGTGTCTCTAGCATTATTCTAAAATTTATACTTACAACATAAAGAGGGTCTTGTGGAGTACTGTAATAGCATAGATAGTGATTACTCTTAAAGCCAAGAGCGCGTACAATCTTGCATAAGAATGAAGTCACACTAAAAGTTTGACGACTTGGGCCGTCGGGGGATAGCTCCGGTGTAAAAATAAGTACAAACTAAATAAAATTTAATAATAGATGTTTAATTCTCTAGTGCTATAAAATAATATGAATGTGTATCTGATGATTAGAGTATAATCTTGTATTTATATTAATCACACTTCCTTCCCCGTATAGAATTAGGATTCCTCATTAGGTATGATTACTTTTCTTAAAGAAAGGAAGTCGGATTATATCATGACAATATTCTTAGGAGTTGGAAATTAAATGTAAATAAAAATCTTTGATTCCTTAAAATATTCAATTGCCCAAACAGATTCATACGTAGGGTTAAATTCCTCCACGTGGACTTTAGCCCACCATGTGTGTAAGACCCCAACTTTTATAAATAAAGATGAATTTTTTATAAATATCATTTTTGAATATTATAGAGTTAATTTGAAATAATGTAATAGTTATGGGTAATATTTATAAATTTTGCAAAGTACGCAAGTTGTTATATAATATTCGATTGGTCGAGGAATATTCATTTTAACAGGGAATATTCGTACAACGGCACAATCATTGGTGGACCCTACAACAGAATTATTATCGGATTGAGAAAACGACAAAAATATTTTATTAAAAATAACGGCGGAAGTTGGCCATTGATACTGTTGAACTACTCGGTAGTAAAAGTACAGTAATACGTGTGGTTGAATAGTAGCACACGATATTGATTATTAATGCTTATGTGGGAAGTCACTCAGTTTGATTCAATTATTGTCAGTTAATAATATGAATTGTTTAGCGATAATGAAGTTTTGTTTTATTCGTATTATTAACGTAATAAAATAGAAACATCTTTTTATATAAAACAGAATACTTTATTAAAGTTATTCTATAAATATAATATATTATATTTTATTTAAAAGATTTTTCTTTAAATATGGACCGTCAGATTAAAGTAATCAATCTGGACCGTTCATGGATTAGTTACTATGCATTCTATTTTTCTATAAATAGCAGCTCATTCCTTCATTATTTCTTACGAATTCACTGAACTCTAGAGAGAGAAACTATAGAGAGAGAGAAGAAAGTATTCTGCTACTTAACTACTTCCTTATTTCAGTTCTTCTTTAAAATGGTAAGGGGTGTTATTCTTTCTTATTCATGAAGAAAACTGTTGTTATTCCATTTCTTATTATTCTGTTGGAATAACCTGTATACGCGGTCTACCCTATACTTGGTGACATTCTTCTATTATTCTGTTGAAACATCATGTCTGTGTGTTTTACACCGGATCTGGTTCCGTCTTTATTATTATTCTGTTGGAACATCCTGTCTGTGTGTTTTACACTGGACCTGGTTCCGTCTTTATTATTATTCTGTCGGAACATCCTGTCTGTGTGTTTTACACCGGACTTGGTTCCGTCTTTATTATTATTCTGTTGGAATATCCTGTCTGTGTGTTTTACGCCGGACCTGGTTCCATTATTTATTATTCTGTTGGAATAACCTATCTGTTCGATCTATCGCATGCATGGTGATTTCTTTTGTTATTCCATTCCTTATTATATTTAGTTGGTTAAAACTTTGACTTCTATACTCCATGAAATTAATGAAATATCCTTGATATTTGCGCTTCATCTAGTATCTTTTCATAGAAATATTCTTCTACGAATTCTTGAATTTTACTCCACAAAGCAGTATCAAATTGACAATTTGGACGTTGTTAATTCTTGGATAAATTAATTCTTGAACTTGTTTTATTGAATTCTTATATCATTGTCATCATCCTCATGTTTATAAAATGTTGAAAGTCATATGTGGCCTGTAGTGCATAGATGGACTTGGTATGATTATGACCAGGGATTATTCGGTATAATCATGACCGTAATGTTACAAATGATGTGGTAAAAGTCCTCATTGGCCCGTAGTGCATTGATGGACAGTTGTTGGCATGATCATGACCATTAATGAATACATAAATATTCTTGGCCCGTAGTGCATGGATAATTGTGGCCGTGATACTAAAGAATATCCTTGGCAGTAGTGCGGGGGTGATTCGATGATGTGGATTATTTTATTAAGCTGAGTCCCAGCGATAATAGTGTTAAAAAACCTTTTAAATCATAGAAGATAGTAGATTTTATTCTCTACTTGACTCTTTTAATGGATTGCTTGTTCCGCTGCAGTTAAACTTGATGTTCGTTATATTTTATCAGTTTAACACTGTTGAAGGCTAATGATAATTTATTCTGCATTATCTTAGTCATAATATTTCTTACTGAGCTAGTTGAGCTCACCCTTTCTTTCACTGTTCTCTTCAGGAAATGAGAATATAGCTAGGACGAGTTCGGGAACGGAGTGATGGACCAGATGATAGTATTAGTAGTCCTCACTATTCTGTTAAATAGTGTGACAATAATTGTAATGAGGACTCCTTTTGAGTTTGTATAGTCTCTAGTAGACAATAATTGTATTCAAACTCACAGTTATGTTTTGTCGTATTGTACACGACAGTTGTATTAGTAAGTTGTATTTGTATTCTGTACCATGTATCTGACGACCCAAGATGGGTGATGTATATCTAATTTTGGGGCGTCACAGTTGGTATCAAAGCTTAGGGATATGATCCCTGGCTAAGATGTGAGAATAGAACTAGGAGGGGAAAGACGGGGAATTCCTTCGCTAGTATGACCTACCTAAGTTTATTTGCATGGTATTTAATTGGTCGGTCAGAATATAAGGATAATATATGACATATCAATTAACTTTTGTTTTGTGGCAGTATCTGAAAATGGCATCCGAGAATGTTGAGAATAGCAATGGAGCACATGCGACTGTTGATTCACCACATATCAATAATCGGGATAATGTGCATCAGGAAGGCAACAATCCTCATGCAAACAACAATACTGACCAAATGATAAATGATGGAATGTTCAGAAGCTTTATGCAGTTCATGCAACAGCAGGCGAGAGCGGCTCCTGTTCAAAATATAGGTGGAAATACTGAAAACTCTCGGACGGTCACCGCTAAACAGTTCAAGGAGTTGGGACCACCGGAGTTTAAGGGAGAGCCAAAACCACTTATAGCGGAAACATGGATAAAGCAGATCACCAAGATATTTGATGTCTTGGGATGCTCCGAGGAGCAAAAGGTTCCCTTTGCCGCCTTTATGTCCCGAGGATAGGCAAATTACTGGTGGGAATCGATTAAACGTACTCAACCTGCCGCACTGAAGATGTCTTGGGAGAAGTTCCAAGAGCTGTTCAATGACAAATACTTTCCCGAAAGTGTTCGACACATGAAGGAGGTGGAGTTCATCAAATTAGAGCAGAATAATATGACCGTGTCGCAGTATGAGGCTAAATTTGCTGAGTTGTCCCGATTTGCGTCCCACTTGGTGGATAATGAAGAGCGAATGACGCGAATATTTTTGCGAGGTTTGAAATCAGAGATACGTCAACATCTTACTTCTCATAAACTGTGTTTGTATTCAGATATTATAAATAGGGCTCAGTTAGTGGAGCGTGATAACGAGTCAATGCAACCAAAAGAGAGCAGTAGGCAAAATGATTATACCAGTGAGAGCAGTCATCGAAGCGGTGACAACAAGCGTGGAGAAAATCAACAGGCCAGAAATGGTAACCACTTCGTGTTGGGTTTCAGCATAGAAACGCAGCGGAAATAAACCAATTAAGGGCAATTCCGAAACCCTAAAACATGATCCATGCGAAAAAATTCAATTAATTTAGAGGTTAGAAATTTTACCGATTGTTAAAGCTAGAATCGATGTGGTCGAATCTCCAACGCAATTCAAACGGACTGCGTCTCTACGGTATCCACACGAACGCTCCACACGAATCGTCCTACGATCTGCAGAAGAAGGAAACACGGTACTAGCCACCTAGGATGAGAATTTTCTGAAGCTGTTTTCTCTCTAGTCTCTCTCTAAGAGCGGCTAGAGTTTTGGTTAATGAATAAATCTAAAATAGCTGCTATATATCGTATATATAGCGATTAAAAGGAATTATTCAAAACCTAATTTAATAAAATCCGAATTTATATATATATCTTAATTAAGTCTTACTTAATTAATATACCTATATATAAATTATCCTATTAATTTAAATTCGTAATTTAAATACTATCAATCATATTGACATATTTAAATCTTTATAATTTAAATTAGTTCCCTTTTAATTACGTTCTATGTGTGTGACCCTATAGGTTATTATTACGTTTGCAATAATTTTAAAATCATATTATAAAATTATAAATAGTGAGCTGCATCTAGTAATGTATCACTGCTACCCAAGTAATAATAGGATCGATGATTCGATGCAACCTTTTCGTGACCAATGTTTCAATGTAATTTAATCCTTTTAACCTTAATATCTTAGATTAAACTCGAGTCATGGAATGTGTCATACTCTTCATAATTTAATCTGAGTTTTCTTGATCAATGAGTAGACTATATGAAACAAATCACTATTTGAGTATGACCATGCATTTCATAGTCCTACTCAATCAAGAGGCCTATGGATATCACCCATAATATATAGGATGGTTAAATTCCATTTAGATCACTCATATTTCTCATACGATTCACGATGAACCCAATAATCACCTTTATAGTCCATCCTATTAAAGGTGACATTTGATGATATCAAAGTACATAAATTCTCGTGTAGTAATATAGCGATTTCAGGTCGGAGGACCATTACATCATTGTCACTATGAGAATTGCTAATGACACTTCGCATAATGCTCCATATAGAATTCTCATGGTGGGTCTGTCCAGTATATCGTTCTCTAACATGTACCTATGCATTGACTTAATATCTCATATATTTATGACTAATGAGATTTGGTCATCAGTCAATCCACATACTAGTCTCAATGCATCATTGTTGTCCCATCAACAATGATACTCGACTAGGGACATTTAAGAATAATGATACTAATTGTAATTATATAATCTCATGTTCAAGTCACATACTTGAAACTATATAATTTGTATCACTATTCTAAAGAATTTTATTATGTTAACAATTATATTACGCAGTAAATAAAATCATAATAAAATCATTTATTTATTCAATCAAATATAATATCAAAACGTTAAGCAATTATATCAAATAATTGGCCTCTAGGGCATAAACTCTAACAGTCTCCCACTTACACTAGAGCCAATCACTCATGTATCTAATACCTATGGAACTAGTGTGACCGTCGTGCTTCTGCTGCGACAAAGCCTTGGTTAGTGGATCTGCAACATTATCATCTGTTGGCACTCTTCCTATATGTACATCTCCTCTATCAATGATTTCACGGATGAGATGGTACCGCCTAAGTATATGCTTGGATCGTTGGTGAGATTTGGGTTCCTTATCCTGTGCAATGGCTCCATTATTATCACAGTATAGAGCAACCGGATCAACAATGGTTGGAACAACACCAAGTTCAGTGATGAACTTTTTAATCCATACAGCCTCCTTGGCTGCACTAGAAGCAGCAATATACTCAGCCTCTGTTGTAGAATCAGCTACTGTCTCTTGCTTCGAACTTTTCCAGCTAACAACACCACCATTAAGGCAAAACACAAAACCTGACTGAGACTTATAGTCATCATTGTCAGTCTGGAAACTAGCATCTGTGTAACCCTTTACTGCCAGTTCGTCTTCACCTCCATATATCAAGAATGAATCCTTAGTCCTTTTCAAGTACTTGAGGATATTCTTGACTGCTGTCCAGTGACCTTCACCTGGATTCGACTGGTATCTGCTCGTCATGCTCAAAGCATACGAGACATCCGGACGAGTACATATCATTGCATACATGATAGATCCAATTGCCAAAGCATAAGGAATCTTTCTCATACGCTCCTCATCATCATGTGATTTAGGACATTGGGCCTTAGAGATCTTTACACCATGAGTCACGGGTAAGTTTCCTCTTTTCGCCTCTTGCATGCTGAACTGTTTCAACACTTTATCAATATATGTACTTTGATTTAGGCCGAGCATTTTTCTCGATCTATCTCTATAGATCTTGATACCTAAAATATAGGCAGCATCACCCAAATCTTTCATGGAGAAACATTTTTCTAACCATGTTTTTACAGCCTGTAAGGAAGGAATGTCATTCCCAATAATTAATATGTCATCAACATATAATACTAGGAATACAATGTGACTTCCACTAACCTTCTTATATACACAAGGTTTATCTTCATTTTTAATAAAGCCAAATTCTTTGACTGCTTTATCAAATTGAAGATTTCAACTCCGAGAGGCTTGCTTCAATCCATAAATGGATCCCTGCAGCTTACATACCTTTCCAGCATCCTTTGGAGTGACAAAACCCTCAGGTTGTGTCATATACACATCCTCAAGGAGATTTCCGTTAAGGAAAGCAGTTTTAACATCCATCTGCCAGATTTCGTAATCATAAAAGGCTGCAATAGCAAGTAAGATCCTGATGGATTTAACCATCGCCACTGGAGAGAAGGTTTCATCATAGTCAACACCTTGAATTTGTTCGAAACTTTTTGCTACCAGTCGGCCTTTATAGGTTTATACATTATCATCCATGTCGGTTTTCTTCTTGAAAACCCACTTGCACCTGATAGGTTTTACCCCTTCGGGTGGATCAACCAGAGTCCATACTTGGTTAGTATACATGGAGTCCATCTCAGATTTCATGGCTTCAAGCCATTTCTCAGAATCTGGTCCATTCATAGCTTCTTGGTAGGAAGCAGGCTCATCTTGATCTATGAGCATCACATCGCCATTTTGAGTCACAAGATATCCATAATATCTCTCAGGCTCTTGGCGTGTCCTACCAGATCTACGAATGCCTTGTGTAATTTGAGCAGGTTCACTTTCCACAATTTCTTGTGGTTCCTGCTTACGTTCCAACTCAGGTTCAATGATATTTTGTGGTTCTCGAATTTCTTCGAGTTCTACTTTCCTCCCACTGTTTCCTTTAGAGATAAATTCTCTTTCTAGAAAAATATCAGTTCGAGCAACAACCACTTTGTTCTCAGAAGGTTTGTAGAAATAATTCCCTTTTGTTTCCTTTGGATATCCCACAAAATTACATTTGTCAGATTTGGTTCCGAGCTTGTCAGAATCTAGACGTTTTACAAACGCCTCGCAACCCCAAATCTTCATGAACGACATACTAGGACGTTTCCCAGTCCACATCTCATATGGTGTCTTCTGAACCGTCTTTATAGGAACACGGTTAAGTGTGAATGCAGCTGTCTCTAGGGCATGACCCCATAAGCTTATTGAAAGATCTGTATGACTCATCATTGATCGTACCATGTCCAACAAGGTGCGATTCCTCCTCTCAGATACACCATTCCATTGTGGTGTTCCAGGTGGAGTGAGTTGTGATATAATACCACACTCCTTTAGAAGATCATCAAAGTCTTGGCTTAAGTATTCACCTCCTCGAGCGGATCGAAGGGCTTTTATGCTTTTGCCAAATTAGTTTTGAACTTCATTCTTGAATTCCTTGAACTTTTCAAAGGATTTGAATTTGTGTCTTATAAGATACATATATCCATATCTACTAAAGTCGTCAGTAAATGTAATGAAGTAATAAAACCTACCTCTTGCTAACAAACTCATGGGTCCACATACATCACTATGTATAAGTCCTAATACATCGCAAGCCCGCTCACTGTGTCCAGTGAAAGGGGCTTTAGTCATCTTGCCTAATAAACAAGACCCGCATTTCTCATATGATTCAAAATCAAATGAATCCAAGAACCCATCTTTATGGAGTTTGGATATGCGTTTCTCATTTATATGGCCTAAACGACAGTGCCAGATATATGTCGGATTTGAATAATTTGATTTAAATCGTTTTGTATTTATGTTATAGATAGGCATTTCTAAATCAAGAATATAGAGACCGTTAAACAATTGTGCAACACCATAACAAATATCATTTAAGTAAAACAAACAACGATTGTTCTTTATTATAAATGAAAAACCTTTCTTGTCCAAACAAGAAACAGAAATAATATTTTTGCTTATAGCAGGCACAAAATAATAATCTTCTAATTCTAAAACTAGCCCAGTGGGCAAAGATAAATGATAAGTTCCTACGGCCAGTGCAACAACTTTTGCTCCATTCCCAACTCGTAGGTCAACCTCTCTTTTCGCCAAAGTCCTACTCCTTCGGAGTCCCTGCACATTAACACAAATGTGAGAACCACATCCAGTATCCAATACCCATGATGTAGAAGTAGACAAGTTGACTTCTATAACATATATACCTGAATCAGAAGTCGTACTTCCTTTCTTTTTCTTCACTTCTTCCAAATAAGCATGACAATTCCTTTTCCAATGTTCAGGTTTTCCACAGAAGTGACATTCACCTTCTTTAGCCACCCCACATTTAGGTTTTAAAGCCTATTTAGTTTTGGAATTGGGTTTGGCAACAGACTTAGATCCTATCTTCTTTTTGCCTTTTCAATTTCCCTTAGCATTCCCCTTTTGCACCATCATTATGGGAGCGGGTCCTGCCTTTTTCATGTTGTTCCCGGCAGTTCTTAACATGCTCAACAACTCAGTAAGGGGTTTCTCAATTTCATTCATAAGATAGTTCATAACAAATTGAGAGTAGCTGTTGTTCAAAGATTGTAAAACAAGATCAGTTTGGGCTTTCGGAGTGATTAGAAAACCCAACCTATCAAGGTACTCAATATACCCAATCATTTTCAGCACATGTGGACCAACTGGATCACGTTCACCCATTTTGCAGTGATACAACGCCTTGCTTGTATCATACCTCTCCTGTCGAGCATGCCCTTCGAAAAATTTCTTGAGATGCTCGATCATATCATAAGCATCCATCAACTCATGTTGCTTCTGAAGCTCAGCGTTCATGGTTGCTAGCATGACACAACTCACGTCCAGAGCATCATCTTGATGCTTCTTGTAAGCATTATGCTCCGCACGTGGTGCAGTGACAGCTGGTGCTGCAGGAATGGGCCCATCAAGGACATATAGCTTACGCTCTTGTTTGAGGACAATCCTCAAGTTCCTATGCCAGTCAAGAAAATTAATTCCACTCAGCTTGTCCTTTTCAAGGACTGATCGTAATGAAAGACTATTTGTGTTGTTGTTGTTGTTTGTCATTGATATCTACAATTTATAAGTGCAAAAAATAATAAGTCAAGTTGTAGAGTTGATATTATGTAATTGATAATAGTACATTCAAAATATACCTCCCACTATTTTATTCAAATTAATAGCCCTCACCATTAATTCGGAAAGCATTTTCTATTAAATCTTTCCAGTGAGCCAAGATCCATATTTCATTATGCCTTAAGTTAGCTTTGGCTAATCTCTTAAAATAAAATTATGTAGGTAGACAACCCTTTTGTCAATTATATTATATATAACTCTTGGATAGTTTGGTAAACAACATTTGTTTCTAGTCCATCTAATGGTACCAACCAAACTCTATGCCTCTAAGTCCACAATCCTATTGAGATAACTTAGTTAAGTCGGGCCCAATGATTTTAACAGTTTGGATATCACAATTATCCTATCGCATCTTACCTAGATAAATAGGGTACTTTGCTTTAGCAAACCTACATCTATTGATCAAGGTCTTGAAGAGTGTTATTCATTAGAAGGCATCTGATTTAGACTTAATAATTTAATGAGGGATTTTATTAATTAATTTAGATTTCACCAATTTTAATCTTATTAAGCATGAACATTATTAATCATATCATATCACATACAAGCATAAATAAAGTGCGAAATTAAAATGTGTCACAGTTATGGCCCAATCCACTGTCAATCTTTTCAAGCTAATGAAAGATTGAAGGTCAATCTAAGGTGGTAAAAGATCTTAAAATAAATAGCTTCCTTGGATCTTCCTCAAGCATGTGCCTCCTCTCCATCATCATCTTTCCATCGTGTTCTCCATCTTGACATCTTCATCGATTATAGATTATTACATGACATAAAGAAACCTCGAGTTACATTCGACGAGATTTAGATGAGAAGAGAATATTACATTAGAATTTATAGAAAGGCACGACATGCAAGTCGTATTTCAAAACCAAAAACCACTAACATATGGGTCAAAAGGCCATAACTGTGCACCATGCATATCACAATAAGAACATAACAGTTTATATATAATTAAAGAAAAAACTATATATAACAAATTGGGGTCACGACCATCGTGCGCTACGACGGGGGGGTCCAAGGGGGGGGCTCCCCCCTGGCAATGGTCTCTGAAACAGTTTCAGAATCATATATTTAATCCACCAAAATAGTCATAATAACAGTACACCCGGTACATATCATATATGTCCAGTTTCAATTAATCATATTAAACTGAATCTACATACTTCTAATCCAATTAGAACATAAGTTGTATACTGTTATTACGCCATATAAGATACAATTAACAGAACATCATATACATGCATATTTATTACTGATATTCATAATACCAGAATATGTTGATTACAGAATATCATATACTCAATTAACAGTTCAGTAAAATTGTATCATCATATATCATATATATCGAAAACAATATAATCAATTTCAGACCGGTAAAATTGTATCATCACATATCATATATATCGAAAACAATTAAACACATTATCTGAATTAATCGTTTCGCAAGTAGCTTTGATACCACTATTGGGTTTCGGCATAGAAACGCAGCGGAAATAAACTAATTAAGGGCAATTCTGAAACCGTAAAACAGGATCCATGCGAAAAAATTCAATTAATTCAGAGGTTAGAAATTTTACCGATTGTTAAAGCTAGAATCGATGCGGTCGAATCTCCAACGCAATTCAAACGGACTGCGTCTCTACGGTATCCATACGAACGCTCCACACGAATCGTCCTACGATCTGCAGAAGAAGGAAACGCGGTACTAGCCACCAAGGATGAGGATTTTCTGAAGCTGTTTTCTCTCTAGTCTCTCTCTAAGAGCGGCTAGGGTTTTGGTTAATGAATAAATCTAAAATAGCTGCTACATATCGTATATATAGCGATTAAAAGGAATTATTCAAAACCTAATTTAATAAAATCCGAATTTATATATATATCTTAATTAAGTTTTACTTAATGAATATACCTATATATAAATTATCCTATTAATTTAAATTCGTAATTTAAATACTATCAATCATATTGACATATTTAAATCTTTATAATTTAAATTAATTCCCTTTTAATTACGTTCTATGTGTGTGACCCTATAGGTTATTATTACGTTGGCAATAATTTTAAAATCATATTATAAAATTATAAACAGTGAGCGGCATCTAGTAATGCATCACTGCTACCCAAGTAATAATAAGATCGATGATTCGATGCAACCTTTTCGTGACCAATGTTTCAATGTAATTTAATCCTTTTAACCTTAATATCCTAGATTAAACTCGAGTCATGGAATGTGTCATACTCTTCATAATTTAATCTGAGTTTTCTTGATCAATGAGTAGACTATATGAAACAAATCACTATTTGAGCATGGCCGTGCATTTCATAGTCCTACTCAATCAAGAGGCCTATGGATATCACCCATAATATATAGGATGGTTAAATTCCATTTAGATAACTCATATTTCTCATACGATTCATGATGAACCCAATAATCACCTTTATAGTCCACCCTATTAAAGGTGACATTTGATGATATCAAAGTACATAAATTCTCGTGTAGTAATATAGCGATTTCAGGTCAGAGGACTATTACATCATTGTCACGATGAGAATTGCTAATGACACTTCGCATAATGCTCCATATAGAATTCTCATGGTGGGTCTGTCCAGTACATCGTTCTCTAACATGTACCTATGCATTGACTTAATATCTCATATATTTATGACCAATGAGATTTGGTCATCAGTCAATCCACATACTAGTCTCAATGCATCATTGTTGTCCCATCAACAATGATACTCGACTAGGGACATTTAAGAACAATGATACTAATTGTAATTATATAATCTCATGTTCAAGTCACATACTTGAAACTATATAATTTATATCACTATTCTAAGGAATTTTATTATGTTAACAATTATATTACGCAGTAAATAAAATCATAATAAAATCATTTATTTATTCAATCAAATATAATATCAAAACGTTAAGCAATTATATCAAATAATTGGCCTCTAGGGCATAAACTCTAACACTTCGGTGGTAAACAGGGCCAAAACAATAAGAATGGTCATTTCAAGAAGAGGAGATTCAACAATGATGGAAAGACGTCAGCACCAGCACCCGTTGTTAAAGAAGGAGAACGACCACCTATCATATGTTTCAAATGCGGATGGGAGGGGCACATCAGTCCAAACTGCGTGATGTCGTCTAAAGCATGTTATAATTGTGGAAGAGAAGGTCATTTAGCTCGATTTTGTCGTTTACCAAAAATAAGTTCAGCCAGGATGGAGGCACCAAAAGCCGTCCCAGAAAAGTCAAAACTGGTAGTGCAAGGGAGAGCGTTTGTTGTGACCTCCCAGAAAGCAAGGAACCCGAATGAGGTTATCACGGGTAAGCTTATCATAAACTCTAACGAAGTCTATACTTTATTTGATACCGGTTCTACTCATTCTTTTATTTCTCCTACTTGCGCTCATCGATTAAATTTGACTCCGGAGAAATTAGACTTTGACTTATCTGTTGAAACTCCATTGGGAGAAACCTTCATTACATCCACAGTTTATAAGTCTTGTTTGGTTCAAGTTGGTACCCACACATTACCTGTCGATCTTATTTCATTAAAAATACTTGCATTTGACGTGATTCTAGGGATTGATTGGTTAACTATTCATCATGCAAAAATTGATTATTTTCGTAAGGTTGTTAGATTTCATATTCCTAATCGACCTATTATGCGAATTCAAGCAACCAAACCATTAAAATCAATTGCTGTCATCTCAAGCCATAAAGCTATTCGTTTATTGAAAAACGGATGTCAAGCTTTCTGAGCTCATGTCACGGATCTCAACAAAAATACGTCAGTTTTGAATGATATTTCTATTGTTAAT
This sequence comes from Panax notoginseng, assembly GCA_016801055.1. Lineage (NCBI taxonomy): Eukaryota > Viridiplantae > Streptophyta > Magnoliopsida > Apiales > Araliaceae > Panax > Panax notoginseng. The sequence continues at coordinate 82,708,954 of CM029023.1, forward strand.
AAATTCCCTGACGTATTCCCTGAAGAACTTCCTGGCCTACCCCCAGAGCGTGAAATTGAATTTTGTATCGATCTTGAACCCGGTACAAAACCCATTTCCAAAGCCTCATATCGAATGGCTCCTATTGAACTTCAGGAGTTAAAGATCCAACTGCAGGAATTGTTAGACATTGGCTTTATTCGTCCTAGTACTTCTCCTTGGGGTGCTCCTGTTCTATTCGTGAAGAAGAAAGATGGAAGCATGCGACTTTGTATTGATTATCGGGAGTTGAATCATGTCAACAACAAAAACAGGTACCCATTGCCACGTATTGATGACCTGTTTGACCAGTTGCAAGGAGCATAATTCTTTTCAAAGATCGATCTTCGTTCTGGATATCATCAGTTGAAGGTTAGAACTGAGGATATTCCAAAGACGGCTTTCAGAACTCGAAACGGGCATTATGAATTCCTAGTCATGTCCTTTGGATTGACTAATGCTCCTGCTGCCTTCATGGATATGATGAACCGGGTATTCAAGGAATATTTGGATCACTTTGTGGTCGTCTTTATTGATGACATCCTTATTTATTCCAAAAGTCGTGAAGATCATGAGCAACACTTGAGGCTGGTACTCCAAAAGCTTCGTGAATACAAGCTTTATGCCAAGTTAAAGAAATGCGAGTTCTGGCTGGAGGAGGTAGCATTCCTTGGGCACGTAGTATCAAGTCGTGGAATATCTGTTGACCCGACAAAGATTGAAGCTATTCAAAGCTGGGAGCAACCTAAATCAGTAACCGAAGTACGTAGCTTTCTCGGTTTAGCTGGTTATTATCGGAGATTCGTGGAAGGATTTTCTCGAATCGCTACTCCATTAACTCAACTGACTCGGAAAGATACAAAGTTCGGTTGGAGCGAAGAATGTGAGAAGAGTTTTCAAGAACTCAAGAGGAGACTCATTTCAGCACCTGTTCTGACAATACCATCTGGCTCGAAGGGATTTGTCATCTACAGTGATGCTTCGAGCAAAGGGTTGGGATGCGTTCTCATGCAACATGGAAAAGTCATAGCCTATGCATCAAGACAACTCAAGGAATATGAGAGGAATTATCCTACTCATGATCTAGAGTTGGCAGCTGTTGTCTTTGCACTTAAAATTTGGAGGCATTACTCGTATGGGGAGAAGGTGGAGATCTTTACGGATCATAAAAACCTCAAATATTTCTTCACTCAAAAGGAACTCAACATGCGACAACGACGTTGGCTTGAACTATTGAAAGATTATGATCATACTATTCAATACCATCCTAGAAAAGCGAACGTGGTAGCTGACGCATTAAGTAGAAGATCATATGCAAGTACGGTGCGATATTGTCAACACAAAGGCCTATTTTGTGTGACTTGCAAAGGATGGAGATAGAGTTAAAGACTCTAGGGACCCATGTGATGATGGCGAATATACGAGTAGAACTGACTTTAATCGATAAAGTTAAAGCTGCTCAAGCTACATACCTAGAGCTGATGCATATGAGGAAGAAAGTGCAAGAAGGTGCTATGCCGGAAGCAAGAATCGGTGAAGAAGGAATGCTTCGAGTCAACTCCAAACTTTGTGTTCCTAACGACCCTGATTTAAAGTATGAAATCATGATGGAGGTGCACAACACACCGTTTGCAATCCATCCTGGGAGTACCAAAATGTATCATGATCTTCGTCATACATTTTGGTGGAGTAATATGAAGCGAGAGATAGCGCTGTTTTATCTCAAGGTGTCTAACTTGTCAACGAGTCAAGGCGGAGCATCAAGTACCAAAAGGTCCATTTCAACCACTTGAAATTCTAGAATGGAAGTGGGAGCACATTACCATGGATTTCGTTACCGGTCTTCCTAAGGTTTCTCAAGGTATTGATGCGATTTGGGTCATTGTTGATAGATTGACCAAGTCTGCTCATTTTTTACCGATACGAGAAACTTATACACTTGAACATCTTACTCGTATGTACATAAACGAGATTGTAAGACTGCATGGTATGCCAGTATCCATAGTTTCTGACCGAGACCCAAGATTCACTTCACGATTTTGGGTTAGTTTACAAAAAGCTATGGGCACGGATTTACGATTTAGTTCGGCATATCATCCTCAGACGGACGGATAATTAGAGAGGACTATTCAAACTCTGGAAGATTTATTAAGACTCTGTGTCCTTGACTTTAAGGGAAGTTGGGACAAGTTCTTATCATTGGTGGAATTTTCCTACAACAACAGTTATCAAGCAAGGATTGGCATGGCTCCATTCGAAGCTTTGTATGGAAGAAAGTGTCGTTCTCCAGTATGCTGGGATGAGGTGGGTGAAGCAACGTTGTTGGGACCGGAGTTGGTACGTATGACTACAGAAAAGATTCAAACGATCCGACAACGTATAAAAACCTCACAAGATCAACAAAAGAGTTATGCTGATCTTCATCGAAAGGACGTGGAATTTGATATAGGAGATCATGTGTTCTTACGTGTTGCTCCATGGAAAGGAGTTACGAGATTTGGAAAGAGAGGAAAGCTCAATCCTCGATTCATCGGTCCATTTTTAATCCTCGATCGAGTAGGAACTGTGGCTTATAGACTCGCTTTACCGCCAAGTATGTCTCGTATTCATAACGTTTTTCACATATCCATGTTACGTAAATATGTGGAAGACCCGAACCACATTATTGAGTTAGAACCAGACGAAATAGCGGAGGATTTGACGTATGAAGAAGTTCCTGTTCAAATCTTGGATAAGAAGGAACATATTCTACGCTCCAAGGTTATACCTCAAGTCAAAGTTTTGTGGAGAAATCACGATGTTGAGGAAATGACTTGGGAGTTAGAATCTGAATTGAAGTCAAGGTATCCTTACCTCTTCGACATACCAGGTACGTACCCTAATTTTGAGGGCGAAATTTCATAAGAAGGGGAGGTTGTAAGACCCCAACTTTTATAAATAAAGATGAATTTTCTATAAATATCATTTTTGAATATTATGAAGTTAATTTGATATAATGTTATAGTTGTGGGTAATATTTATAAATTTTGCAAAGTACGCAAGTTGTTATATAATATTCGATTGGTCGGGCAATATTCGGTTTAACAGGGAATATTCGTACAACGACACAATCATTGGTGAACCCTACAACAGAATTATTGTCGAATTGAGAAAACGACAAAAATATTTTATTAAAAATAACGGCGAAAGTTTACCATTGATACTGTTGAACTACTCGGTAGTAAAAGTACAGTAATACGTGTGGTTGTATAGTAGCACATGGTATTGATTATTAATGCTTATGTGAGAAGTCACTCAGTTTAATTCAATTATTGTCAGTTAATAATATAAATTATTTAGCGATAATGAAGTTTTGTTTTATTCGTATTATTAACGTAATAAAACAGAAACATCTTTTTATATAAAACAGAATACTTTATTAAAGTTATTCTATAAATAGAATATATTATATTTTATTTAAAAGATTTTTCTTTAAATATGGGCCGTCAGATTAAAATAATCAATCTGGACCGTTCATGGATTAGTTACTATGCATTCCATTTTTCTATAAATAGCAGCTCATTCCTTCATTATTTCTTACAAATTCACTGAACTCTAGAGAGAGAAACTATAGAGAGAGAGAAGAAAGTATTCTGCTACTTAACTACTTCCTTATTTCAGTTCTTCTTTAAAACGGTAAGGGGTGTTATTCTTTCTTATTCATGAAGAAAACTGTTGTTATTCCATTTCTTATTATTCTGTTGGAATAACCTGTATACGCGGTCTACCCTATACTTGGTGACATTCTTCTATTATTCTGTTGGAACATCCTGCTGTGTGTTTTACACCGGACCTGGTTCCGTCTTTATTATTATTCTGTCGGAACATCCTGTCTGTGTGTTTTACACCGGACCTGGTTCCGTCTTTATTATTATTCTGTCGGAACATCCTGTCTGTGTGTTTTACACCGGACCTGGTTCCGTCTTTATTATTATTCTGTTGGAATATCCTTTCTATGCATTTTACGCCGGACCTGGTTCCATTATTTATTATTCTGTTAGAATAACCTATCTGTGCGGTCTATCGCATGCATGGTGATTTGTTTTGTTATTTCATTCCTTATTATATTCAGTTGGTTAAAACTTTGACTTCTATACTCCATGAAATTAGTGAAATATCCTTGATATTTGCGCTTCATCTAGTATCTTTTCATGGAAATATTCTTCTAAGAATTCTTGAATTTTACTCCACAAAGCAGTATCACATTGACAATTTGGACGTTGTTAATTCTTGGATAAATTAATTCTTGAACTTGTTTTATTGAATTCTTATATCATTGTCATCATCCTCATGTTTATAAAATGCTGAAAGTCATCTGTAGCCTGTAGTGCATAGATGGACTTGGTATGATTATGACCAGGGATTATTCGGTATAATCATGACCATAATGTTACAAATGATGTGGTAAAAGTTCTCATTGGCCTGTAGTGCATTGATGGACAGTTGTTAGCATGATCATGACCATTAATGAATACACAAATATTCTTGGCCCGTAGTGCATGGATAATTGTGGTCGTGATACTAAAGAATATCCTTGGCAGTAGTGCAGGGGTGATTCGATGATGTGGATTATTTTATTAAGCTGAGTCCCAGCGATAACAGTGTTGAAAAACCTTTTAAATCATATAAGATAGTAGATTTTATTCTCTACTTGACTCTTTTAATGGATTGCTTGTTCCGCTTCAGTTAAACTTGATGTTCGTTATATTTTATCAGTTTAACACTGTTGAAGACTAATGATAATTTATTCTGCATTATCTTAGTCATAATATTTCTTACTGGGCTAGTTGAGCTCACCCTTTCTTTCACGGTTCTCTTTAGGAAATGAGAATATAGCTGGGACGAGTCGGGGAATGGAGTGATGTCCCAGATGATAGTATTAGTAGTCCTCACTATTCTGTTAAATAGTGTGACAATAATTGTAATGAGGACTCCTTTTGAGTTTGTATAGTCTCTAGTAGACAATAATTGTATTCAAACTCACAGTTATGTTATGTCATATTGTACACGACAGTTGTATTAGTAAGTTGTATTTGTATTCTGTACCATGTATCTGACGACCCAAGATGGATGATGTATACCTAATTTTGGGGGCGTCACAATGTGATTTGGGCCCCAATAATTATGCCCCAACATTGTCACACAGTCTTCTGTTAAATGAAACATTTAATGGAAGAATCCTCCAATAAAAGCCCAACAATTAAATAATAACCAAGAATGCAACAATTTGGGCCCCAATGTCTCGATAATGCCTTGTTGGACCCCCACATCACGCACACGTTTGCCATCATTTCTGTCGAATTAAATGTGTCATATTTATGCACCCGGGAGAAGTTGAAAAGTCATACATTTAAAAAAAAGCCACTTCTTACAGAACAACAACCACTTTTCAGATCTAAATCTTTAAAAACCACCAAGTGCACTCTGTAAACTTTCTCTTCTCTCAGCAAACTAAAACTTTCATCAAAAACTCTCCTTGCACTCTAATGGCCACCCAAAAACAACCTATCTTTAATCACCCCCACCAACGCTATCGTATCCGATGATCTTCTCCCAATCGACATCCCCGAGCCAGCTAACATCGAAACACCATGCTACAACGTCGCCTCGTCACCTTCAAACCCTACCTTAGAAACACTGACTCTTGTTGAATCTGCTGAAGAGAAAATTTGACAAGAATATAGATCCAGCAAAGCTTACTCCCATGTAAACACAACCTCTTCTATCGAGAGTACTCAAGTAGATGTCATCCAAAAACAATACCAGATACCAAATGGATACACCATCCGAATCCTTAATCTCAACGAAAGGATGTACTGGCGACCCGAAGGAGAATGGACAGCCGTTCACCTATATGCCCTTAAATATGGCATCCGGTTTCCACTTCATGAATTCATCTCATCTTTCCTTAGACTAATCAGTACCAGGTTCGCACAGCTGGTGCCGAACTCGTATATTTACCAGATTTCATTCATCGCTTTCTATCAGGAATTGAAGATCGCCCCAGGATTGGATTTCTTTTTCACACTGTACAATATATCTCGGTGCAAAGAATTTGGCCTGCATTCAACTAAACCTTCGACCTGGAAAAACTACCTTGATCAAAACTCCCTTTAGCAACAGAGGATGTCACTCACAATGGATTTTCATCAAAGGGTTTGATTAAGAGCTTTTGCCAAACTAGGCTTCTCTGAACGACCCTATTCTCAAAGTTGCCAAGTTCCCTAAGAAACGAATCAACGCATTCCGATCCTTTACAACAAAATGAAAAATATTGTTTCGCCACTCACAGTGTTATCCGATCTGGCTCTATCGACATGGTTGTAAGTATCAATACTAATCTTTCCACCTTAAACATGATGTCAATTACTTGTTAATTCATTATCCTCCTATTGCTTGTAGTAACAATCTTTAAACTGGAGGGCTTTAAAGCATCCAGCTCACAACAATCTCTTCCTACTGAACCGATTCCCCAACCAATTACGGATGAGCACCCCGAAACCGAGACCATCCTCATCATAGAAATCCTGATTGATACACCGCCACACACATCCCCCAAATCTGATCCTCTCCTCAAAGTACAACCGATAACCGCCGTCCTGATGGCTCCAAAGTTATCCACCGAAAAATCCGTAGAACTAACCAAATCCGACAAATTGGTGTTGATGGAGAATAAATTAAGAAAGCAATCCAAGGCATTCGTTCTACCCACAACATCAGCTACCGAAACTGCCAACACGAAAGATGCCCCCGATCTTTCAATCTCCAAAGAAGACCCTTCTGCCCCCCAATCCGAAGAAGCCCTAACCCAACCTCCTTTGAAAAATGCTCGAACAAATGAAGTTATCCACATTCCTCCTCCTCTCGAAAAGGTTACAACCTCTGAAGACCCCCTAAAAGGTTCCTGAACACCGCTTGGCCCTAAGACATGCTTCACGACTTCCCCTATGAAAACTTCAACGCCTTCGTCTTGTCGAGAGAAAATGAAAAGTTTGAAGGGCTCGAGCCCGAGGACTTCGTAATCGTCACAACAATCCTCATGGGTCGATTAAGAATAAAACTTTTAATCTTCCCTTTGAATTAATCCCTTCTGAACAGGAACCCATATTATTTTTATACTGTTCACAGGCAATAGCGACCTTCGACCGCCTATTACTTCGGGTTGAAGAAATCTCAGCTCGTAAAAAAGAGCTCGAAAGTATTATGAAACAGCTTCGAGCAGAACTTGAAGTTGTTTCGAACGAACGAAAAATAGATTAAAAACGGTTCCAGACTACCTTACTTCATACTGATACATTGGCATCAGAAATGAAGAAACTATCATTGGATATGAAGAAATTAAAATGGAAATACTCCGAACTTTCCGAGCAGAAAGAAAAGCTTATTCTTGATCGGGCCGAGCTGAAAGAGGATAGAGATAGCCTCCAAAAATCATACACTACCCTAGTAGGAGAATACGAGTAAGTGTGTCACAAAATGAAGACCATGCTTACAGTAGCTACTGGGATGGAAAAAGAGATTGAATGCTTGAAAGCTGAGAATATTATTATCTCTGAAGTTGATAAGCAGAAAATCATCGAGGAGTATCAAGAGTTGCTTGAGCTGACCAACCACATCATCGCCCAATTCGTCGAAGGCTATCAAAGTCACAAAGAAAACATATGGGAGAAGATGTTGGCAACCGGGCTCGATACCAGTATCCTGAACTCTTCAGATGACGAAACCGATCCCACTTTAAAATAGCTTTTTCTCTTCCGCATTCTGAACATGTAATTAACTTTTGTATAAAATAATTTGTAAATGAAAGTAACTCGTTTTGTTAAACAGGATGTTTTATTTCATACATGCATTCAAACAACAAAAATGCTCATTTAGATAAATTGAAGATAAATAAATAATGAAGGATACTCGTTTTGGAAAATTGAATATCTTACAAATATAATGAATAAAGAAGATACTCGTTCGGCAGAACTGAACACTCTTTAACCATAAATGACAGTACTCGTTTAAGAAACTGAATACCCCTATAAGCAAGTAATAAAAAATATTCGTTTCGGGAAACTGAATATTAATTTTATTGATAATATTAAAAAATTATAGAGTCGTACGGACGAACTACTTAAACATGCACTACTGATAATATTTTCTAAGTCTGCCTACATGCCAAGTGTTCTTGACTTCTGTACCATCTATTGCTCGAAGCCGGTAAGTACCTGGCTTTGGCACTTCAATGACCTCATAGGGTCCCTCCCAATTAGGCATCACCTTTCTGAGATTTTGGGGCGTATAAGCCTCCACCTCCCGAAGAACCAAATCCCTAACTTCAAATCTTCTTAGTTTCACCCCTTTATTATAATGCCTGACCACTCTCCTTTGGTAGGCTGCAAGCCTTACCAGGGCTGACTCCCTAACCTCCTCCAATAAATCCAAATTGAGGCGAATGCCTTCATCATTATACAGTTATTTGAATTGGCTGACTCGAAGCGAGGAGACCCAATCTCAATAGGAATAATAGCATCAGTCCCGTAGGCTAGTCTGAATGGCGAGTCGCATGTTGTTGTCCTCAGAGTAGTATGATAGGCCCATAGTACACTGAGTAGCTCCTCAGGCCATCTTCCCTTAGTCTCATCGAGCCTTCGTTTGATCCCATTAAGTAGAGTCCTATTTGTGACTTCTAGCTGGTCATTCGATTGAGGATGAGCTACTGAAGTCTTTCAATGTTGGATGTCCAAACCTTTCAAAACCTGTTCAAACTTAAAACCTACAAACCGTCTGCCGTTGTCCGAGACCACCAACATCGTGATCCCAAATCGAAATACCACAAACTCTTTAAGAAATTTCAAGCACTCCTGCTCTGTTATCTGCCGAAGGGGTTTAGCTTCTACCCATTTAGTCATATAATCGATAGCCACTATAACAAAACTAACTTGTCCCTTCACTTTTGGTAATGGACCCAAAATATCGATTCCCTAAACAACAAATGGATCAGAGATAGAATAGGGTATAACTCCTCTGGTAGTTGATAAGGAATGGGGCTATTTAACTGGCACTTATGAAACTTCTTTACATAATCGGTTGCTTCTTGGAAAATTTTTGTCCAATAATATCCCTGCCGAAGCACTTTATATGCCAACGCCTTCGCTCTCATATGATCGCCACAAATCCCTTCATGAACTTTTCGAAGAACATATTCAACTTCGAACGACATGAGACACCTTAGCAAAGGAGAATAGTGAGCCCTTCGATACAAATCCCCATCAATAAGCACAAAATTTGAACTTTATATTTGATCTTCTTTGCCAACATCCAATCTGAAGGTAAGACTCCATCAACTAGATAATCCAAATAAAGGGTTAACCAACAGTTCGACTGTTCCACACATATTTGCCCCCCGAGCCTCATACTGCTCTAAAATCTACTTAACGACCAGCTGATAGTCACTAAAAATTAATAACCTATGTACTTCCAAACTCTTTGCCAATCGAAGCCCTGTCAAGATCGCTTCATACTCAACCTCATTATTTGTTGCTTTGAACCTGAAGTGGATGGCCTGGTGTACTTTAAAACCTTCTAGACTTATTAAAATAACCCCTACTCTGCTGACATCTAAAGTTGAAGACCCATCCACGTACAATGTCCATGAGGTCTGAACATGCTGAACATCTGAAACCGAACCCACCGTTTCAATTACCTGGTCAATAGTATCCGATTTAGAAAATGAGCACTTTACCATAAAAGTTGACCAAGGCTTGACCCTTTATAGTTGTTTGGGGGTGATACTTCAAGATAAACGATGTCAACTTCATCGCCCATGCTGCAAGCCAACCCGAGATGTCTGGCTTGTTTAAAACTTTCTTTAAGGGTTGATCAATATATACCACAATAAATCGACCTTGGAAGTAGTGCCGAAGCTTCCGACGGGTTATTATTAGGGCATAGGCAAACTTATTAAGGTTCAGATACTTGGTTTCTACATCCCAAAGAGCATGATTCACATAATAGACCGAATACTGCTTACCCTTAATTTCCCGAACAAACACTGCTCCGACTGTTAACGAACTGGCCGCCAAATACTGATATAACGGTTCGTAAGGAACCGACTTTACCAACAAAGAATCCGAAGACAAATACCGTTTAATTCCCTAAAAAGAATCTTCACATTCTGAAGTCCACTAAAAAGTGTTGCCTCTTTTTTAGTCTTAACAAAAGAGCTCTAACTCATGCAAGCATACATGCGTCAACAAGTAATACACAGCAAGTAAAGTATCGATCCAACAGAGAAAGTTGTCTAATTTAAATCACTACGCATTAATTAAATCACTATATTTATATGCTCAAACTAATGACTATGATTGGTTTGTTACTCTATTCGCAAATAACGACTAAAACAAGAATAAAGATGGAATAAATCAAATCTGGAAGTAATGGGATCCTAACTTTATTTAATCACCACTATCATGCAAGACTTGTTCGCATATCATAGGAAAGTACCCAAGAGCACTAAAAGAGTCATAGCCATTTTTCAATGCACTATGACCTACTTACACAGCATCCACAGATGATAGACTCTATATAATCATCAATATAACCAAAATCACTATATGTCTATGTGAAATTGCAACCATATTAAATTTAAGTACAAGCCCTTATTCTAAATCATACGGTGAAATAGTATATGTCTATCTGGTTCACGAAATACACAAGCCATATAAAACTGCCCCATATACGTATGCTATCATAATTACAATCCATACTTGCATGTTCATTGTCAATTCCATACAAGTACTGAAACGAATGGTGATCAAGCATTCATACATGCAAAACAATCATGATAGACATCCCATATGATATGTAAAATAATCCAGCATTCAAGCATGCAACCAAACTACATATTAAAATCCGTTAGAATCCCATAATGGAGTTTAGTTCATGACTGAACCAAAAGCCATTATGGGATCAAAGCTAAACATGGCTAATAAGCATGCAATTGAAAGATGAAAGATAGAAACGATCAAACCAATTGCTGAATATAATCCACTGTTAACATTCAAATCCTCATAAACATCCAGCAAAATACTAATAAAAAATCCACTCTGGTAGAAAAAACCAAGAAGAATTAGAAAAGTAGAGTTTTGGCTTCCTTCTCCGTTGGAATCTCTCCCAGAGTGTAAACCCTAATTACGATGTGAAAATACGTAAAACTGAATAATAATAAAAGTGATCCCTCTGACACCAGTCAAAAATCGTTTTAAAACCAATTAAAACCCTTAAAAATTCCAAATTAAAATAACAGCTCAGCATTAGTCAAGCATCGCGTGCGGCCGCGCGCTCCCATAGTGTAATCCTCGCTCAGGCGCGCAACTTGCAGTGTGTTATGATTTCCAGCCGGGGTCTCGCACAGGCGTGCGTCCTCAAGCTCATTCTGCCGCGCGGCTTCTGTAACTGTGATTTTCTGGTTCTGCTGCTGCAACTGTTCTGTCCTGCTGCACATTTCTTTGTTCATCCTTGCTTAGTTTCCTGCTCCACTTTATCCTCATGCCACGCATCCACAGCTTGTGCCTTGCTTCATGCGTCCATTCACCTTATGCCCTCTAAGTCCACTAAATTAGGTCGTTTCCTACACTTTTTCACCAAAAGGAGTTTTAAGTATATGCAATGCAAACTAACATGAAATACAGCTAAAACATACTAAAATGTTTTTGAGATGGGCATAGTTCGCATGAATCGGCACTCCATAAGTAGGTATAAAACCCACTTATCAGAAAGTCTTCTCGTTCTTCGGCCCTTTCAACATGTCGAAGAAGGGCAAACACCTTTCTACTGGCTTAGACATGAATCTCCTCAATGATGATATCCGACCAGTCAATCACTGAACATCCTTATAGGAATAACGGGACTTCATGTCCAGAATTGCTTTGATTTTTTTGGGGTTTGCCTTTATTTCCCTTTTGCTGATTAAATAACCCAAGAATTTCTATGCTCCTAAACCGAAGGTGCACTTTGTTGGATTTAGTCTGAGTTTGTAGTGTCGAACGGTCGGAAAATAGTCTTCTAAATCATCCAAATGACCCCTAACTAACATGATTTTGACGATCATGTCATCCACATATACCTTTATTGTGACGCCCCCAAAATAGATATACATCACCCATCTTGGGTCGCCAAATACATGGTACATAGACAACTACAACTTCATTAATACAATTATTGTGTAAAATACAACAATCCAATACTGTGAGTTTGAATTCAAATATTCTCTACTAGAGAGTATACAAACTCAAAAGGAGTCATTATTACAATTATTATCACACTATTTTATAAAATAGTGTGGACTGCTAACACCACTGATTGAAAACATCACTCCGCACCCCTACTAGTTCCCGCTATATTCTCGCCTCCTGAGAAAAATGAAACAAAAAGGGTGAGCTCAAATAGCCTGTAAAGAATATTATGACTAAGATAATATACAACAAATTATCATTAGTTTTCAACAGGGAAAAATCTTATAGAATATAATCGACAACAAGTTTAGATCAACAACTGTAGCGAAAACAGCAATCCATTAGAAGAGTCAAGCAGATAATGAATTCTACTATCTTCAAAGATTTAAAAGTCTATTATCAATATTTTACCCCTACAATATCAATTAATATACATCTTGAATCAAATATTCATCTTTGCACTACAGGCCAAAGATATTCATTTGTATCACCAGTTGGTCATGTTCATCTCAACACCTGTTCATCTTTGCACTACGGGCCAAAGATATTCATCAGGTAATCATACATCTTTGCACTACAGGCCAAAGATATTCAGTAATATCATCATTTAGGATTAAGGATGATGAAAAATATTTTAAAGAAAACGAATCTAGTGAGATAAAAGAACAAATATTAGGGATTCGTAATACCGTTTATTCAAGTTCAATAATACTCCATAATAACCAATTTCGAAGCAGAATTCAAAAAATAAAGATCAAAACATGGATACAATCAAAGATAGTAACCATAATAGACGTCTTGGATAAAAAAAAGAAATTTTCATTTTAGGTGAATAGTGTCGTATTCGTGAATAGTGCCGTATACGTGAATAGTGCCGTATACATGGATAGTAATCCCGACACAAAAAGTTCCAAATTTGATAAAAAAATTCAGATTAATATTTCGGCATAATGATGTTGAAAAAATAACATCATTAGGAAGAAAAAAATATCCCTTACCTTAAATGAACAGTATTTCTGATCGAAATATCGGATACGAGGCTGAATGAAACTTGTGTTGAATAGAAACTCTCAAAGTATCAAAATACTCACAAAATACACTCAATAATATAGAGAGAGAAAGAGAGAAAACTTGTTTCTGGTGTGATTTTCAATTCTAACTTAGCCCTCTATTTATAGGAAAATGTTAGCACGCCGAAGCAGACTTGACCTGTAACCTGATGGCTTTACCTGCTACTATTCCCACCCACCACATTTGAATAAAAATTTCAGAACATTTCTCACCAACCAAAAGTGGGGCCCTCCAATTCTAGAATTTTCCACAAAAATGATAAACTCCGAAAATTCAACAATTTCTGAACCAGTCATCTCTTAAAATTCGTAACAAATCATACGTTCATTTTTAACGGTTCAAAATTTGTGGACATATACTCAGCTTATATATATATAACATATCCAAAAATCTAACGATCCAACGGTCGGATTAAAAATTATAACCCCCGCAATATATCTCAAAATCCCTGATTTTAATTTTTAATACCTCCATTCCGACAAAAATACTGATAAAACACCTCAACATTAACTCCTTCATTTTTAAGCACAAAAATATATCCCTCATTTATATCCACATAAAATAAATATTTCTTTATCATATGAATCAATAATTAATTATTCACAAATAATATTACAGAATCACATTTATGACAACCAGGCCGTTCTCAGGAAAGAGGGGGCTTTCCAATAAGGATTTCTCCTTACTGGCGCGCAATTAGGTGACCAAACCTCTCCTTAGACAGAACTTTCTAGACATTGCTAATAATGCTATCTAATAATATTATTCAAATAATATGAATTATTGATTTGATATTAAAAAATACTGTGCAGTAACAATTATTGAATAACAATAATATAAAATATCGACGCAGCAATTATTGAATCAATAAAATAAAATATTGAACAGTAACTACTGTAACAATTATTGAGTAGTGTCTTTTTTCGTAAGAATCAATAATTTAAAAATACTGTGCAATCCGTGTGCTACTGTGAAACCACGCGTATTACTGTATTTTTAACCACCGGGTATTCCAACAGTGTTAACGGTAACAACTACACCGTTATTTATAAAAACTCAATTTTGTCATTATCTTCATCCAACCGTTTTCCGTTATGGCGCCCACAAATAGCTGCGCCGTCGTACGAATATTTCCCAACAGAAAGAATATTTCGCGACCAAACAAATATTCCCCGACAACAATGAATATTTTATAACCACTTGCTTATTTTGTAAAATTTGCACATTTCACCCATAACCAAAATATTATATCAAATTAATACCTTATTATTCAAAATAACAAATAGAGAAAATTTGATTTTATTCATTAATAAGTTGGGGTTTTACAACCTCCCCTCCTTATGAAATTTCGTACTCGAAATTGACGTACGTACCTGGTGTTTCGAAAAGGTGAGGATACCTCGCTTTCATTTCTGATTCTAACTCCCAGGTCATTTCTTCAATAGCATGGTTTCTCCATAAAACCTTAACTTGTGGTATAACCTTCGTGCATAGGACATGCTCTTTTCTTTCTAAGATCTTAACAGGTACCTCCTCGTATGTTAAATCTTCGGCTATCTCGTCCGGTTCTAACTCAATAATGTGGTTTGGGTCTTTAACATATTTACGAAGCATATTTATGGGTGAAATGTGCAAATTTTACAAAATAAGCAAGTGGTTATAAAATATTCATTGTTGTCGGGGAATATTCGTTCGGTCGTGGAATATTCTTGTTGTCGGGAAATATTCGTACGACGGCGCAAACATTTGTGGGCCCCATAACGAAATAACTGTCGAATGAAGAAAATGACAAGTTTGAGTTTTTATAAATAACGACGTAATTGTTATCGTTAATACTATTGGAATACCTGGTGGTTAAAATACAATAATACGCGTGGTTGCACTGTAGCACACGGTATTGCACAGTATTTTAAATTATTGATTCTTACGTAAGAAGGCACTACTCAATAATTGTTACAGTAATTACTGTTCAATATTTTATTTTATTGATTCAATAATTTCTACATTAATATTTTATATTATTATTGTTCCAATAATTGTCACTGCACAGTATCTCCATTATCAGATCAATAATTTATATTATTTTAATAATATTGTTAGATATTATTATTGGTAATGTCTAAGGAAGTTCTGTCTAGGAAAGGGGTTTGGTCACCTAATTGCGTGCCAATAAGGAGAAATCCTTATCTAAAAGCCCCCTCTTTCCTGAGAACCACCTGGTTGTCATAATTGTGATTCTGTAATATTATTTATGAATAATTAATTATTGATTTATATGATAAGTAATATTTATTCTATGTGGATGGATAGGGATATATTTATTTTGTGTGGATATAAATGAAGGAATTAATGCTGAGGTGTTTTATCAGTATTTTATCAGAATGGATGTATTAAAAATCGTCCGTATGTGAATTTCGGGCATTTTCTGTTTGAAATTTGGAAAAACTTAAACTTACAAAGTTGTAGAGAATTTAATTTCCTATGGAATAAACATGAGATTCAATTTTTTCTGATAAAGGGCTATTTATTATGAATTATTGAAGTTTCGGAAATAAATATTTTTATTTAAAACATGGGTGGGCCCTACTTTTGGTTGGTGTGGAATTGGCTGATTTTGGTGAGCCCCACTGTGGTGTGCTGAAATCTGATCAAAAGTGGTGTGCTTGAAAATTTTGGAAATTAATATTTTATTAATTTAGTCTCATTTGGCGTTCTAAGCATTTTCCTATAAATATGGTGCTTAGTTAGAATTGAAAATCACACCAGAAACAAGTTTTCTTTCTCTTTGTATAATTGAGCGTATTTTTGTGAGTATTTAGATACTTTGAGAGTTACTATTCAGTGCAAGTTTTTTTCGGCTTTACATCTGATATTCCGATCAGGAGTACTGTTATTTTGAGGTAAAGGATGTTATTTTCTTCATAATGATGTTATTCGTTCAATATCATTATACCAAAATATTGGTATAGATTTTATTGTGGAATTTCTACCTTTTTCATGTCGGAGTTACTATTCACGTATACGACACTATTCACAGAAAAAATAAAGTTTTCTTTTCTTTGTCCAAGTTGTCTATTAGAGCATTCGTAACAGCTTTCTTATCTTTATCCATACTCTGCAGTGTTATTGGGTCATTTGTAAAATAGAGATTGAATTTTTTCACTATGTACCCAACAGGTTCCTTATATTGATTCCTTAAATAACGAAATTTAAAATTTAAAAGTTAAAAGTTAAAATTTCCAATAGCCAAAATATCAAATTAATAATAATCTTATAATTTATAAAAGAGAGAGTATAATTTATTAATTATATTTCAATGTAAAATAATGTTTATTTTATTTTATATTTGAAGTAATTTATGAAGTGAGTATTGAATGGATTGTAGTTGCAAATGTACATAAGATTAATATTAACTTTTAAAAAGTTGATTTGTGATATTTTTAAATTTAAACTTAATATGATTCATTTAAAATTTGAAAATAATAAATTTTATAATTATTATTACATTTATAATATTTATAACTATATTGACATAAATTAAATAAATTTATATCAGTTTTAAATTTGAATATGTTTGAAATTAATTTTTAAAATATAAGTCAATATTAAGTTTATAATTTGAAAATAAAGTAGTAAAAAAATGTCAAGATGTGTATGATTGATGAGTTATCCACTTAAATGAGGGTGTGTAATGTCATTTTGTATATATAGAGAATGGTCTTTTGACTCCCTCATTCTGGGGAATAAAATCCTATATAGGGATTAAAATAGAGAGTCAAATAAGGATAAGGAATCTGTTGGATAATGATTTGTTAGTGCATTCTTCAAAATTGGGGATAAAGAGTTAATTAGGGAAACTGTTATTAATGCTCTTATGGTTACTATCTTTGATTATATCTATGTTTTGATCTTCATTCTTGAATTTTGCTCCACAATTGATTATTATAAGGTATTTTTGAACTTGGATAAACTAAAATACGAATCCCTAATCTTTAATCTTTTATCTCAATGGATTCGTTTTCATCAAGATATTTTTCATCATCCTCAGTCCTAAATGATGATATTACTGAATATCTTTGGCATGTAGTGCAAAGATGAATGATTAACTGATGAATATCTTTGGCCCGTAGTGCAAAGATGGACATGTGTTGAGATGAACATGACCAACTGGTGATACAAAAGAATATCTTTGGCCTGTAGTGCAAAGATGAATATTTGATTCAAGATGTATATTAATTGATGTTACAGGGATAAAATATTGATGATTAACTTTTAAATCTTAGAAGATAGTAGAATTCATTCTCTACTTGACTCTTCTAATGGATTGTTGTTTCCGCTGCAGTTGTTGATCTAAAACTTGTTGTCTATTATATTCTATCAGATTTTTTCCTGTTGAAGACTAATGATAATTTATTGTATATTATCTTAATCATAATATTCTTTACTAGGCTAGTTGAGCTCACCCTTTTCCTTTTTGTTCCATTTTTCTTCTCAGGAGGTGAGAACATAGCAGGAGTTAGTCGTGGTATGGAGTGATGGTTCAGGATAGTTGTTTTAGTAGTCCTCACTATTTTGTAAAATAGTTTATCAATAATTATAATGAGGACTCTTTTTGAGTTTGTATACTGTTTATTAGACAATATTTGTATTTAAACTCACAGTACATATGTTGTCGTATTTTGCACGACAATTGTATTACTGAAGTTGTATTTGTTTCTGTACCATGTATTTGGTGACTCAGAATGGGTGATGTATACCTATTTTGGGGGCGTCACACCTTACCCCCCACCCCCTTACCCCACCCAACCCCCACCCATCCACCCCCCACGCCCACCCAAAAAAAAATAATATTATGTGAATATGTATACACCCATTACCCCCACCCAACCCATCCCACCCATCCCACCCCTCACCCCACCCCCATGAAAAAAAATAATATTATGTGATTGTGTATACACCCCATACCCTCCACTCCACCCCACCCCACCCCATAACCCCACCCCACCCAAAAAAATAATATTATGTGATTATGTATACATCCCTTACCTTTACCCCCACCCCCCACCCAACACTCCCTTCCAAAAAAAAATAATACTCCCTCCGTCCCATAGTTATAGGCTGATTTCTTTTGGCATATATTTTAAAAAAATCAGTTTAAGTCCCAATTTTTAACATAAATTTTCCACATATACCCCTTAATATGGAATTAATGAATAAGGTAATTACTCCTTACTTATCACACTGGAACTCTCAACTTCATCGATTGACGTGTACTGACAATTAAAGTCCATAACCATAGAACTTTAACCAAAGAGAATACAACAACATTAAATGTGGTGATAAAAATAATGACATTGAATGTTGTTTTTTCAAAAAAAGAGTATTGATTGAATATTTATTATAAGGGCATAAAAGTAAAACAATGAACCAACTAAATTTTATAAATAGTAAGTAGCCTATATATTGGAACATCTCAAAATAGAAATTCAGCCTATAACTATGGGACGGAGGGAGTATTAAGCGATTATGTAAACCCCACCCACCCCACATCCTACCCCCACCCACCCACCCCACGCCACCCCCACCCCACCCACCCAACACTCCATCCCAAAAATAATTATTAAGCAATTATGTATACACCACCCACCCCACCCACCCTCCCTCCCTCCCTCCCTCAAAAAATTATATTTAGTGATTATGTATAAATGATATATTTAATAATAATTTATTTAATTGGATCATAATAATGGTATATTTAAAATTTAAAATATCATTCGACCTATATTTGAACCATAACCATATGGTTCCAACCTACATAACACATATTAAAAAGGTTGAATTACATATTCTATTATATTTTAGAAAAAAATTACAACAATAGTGCACTTATAAAATATTTATATAATTAATACACTTTCTATATTTATTTACAATATTAGTGCAATTAGGATTCCTTATTTTAGTGAATTAGTATGCAATTAGAATTCTTTAATTTAGAGGATTAGTATTGATTTACTTAATAAATTAAGTAATTAATATCTCTACATATTACAGTCCTTCTGTCATCTTTAAATTAGCATTAAAAGGCGAAGGCGAGGAAAGAGTCTCCGACGAGAACCCCTTTCGTCGCCGACGAATTCGCAGGCGGCAACCCAGATTCGAACCACTTCAGGCAGGCCGGAGCCCCTTCTCGTTCCTCCGATGATGACCCTGCCTTGAACTACCACCACAACCTTCGTAGCCCTCCTACCAATTACCACCAACCCAGATTCTCAAGCGGTGGTCGCGAAAACCGTGTTTTTGACAGTCCGCCTCATTTCCCTCCAAGTGGAGGCGATGGTGGTGGGTTCCGTCCAATGGGCAGTGGTGGTGGAGATCGCAGTGAGCTCAATTCCAATCACCAGATTCTTCTCACCGGCCAGAAACGAGGGTTTCCATTACCGCCTCCCATTAACCGTCTCCTGAAAAAAAAATTCCCATAGTGCAGGTAACCTATTCAGTTTTATTAGGTTGCCAATTTATTTTGAATATGATGCAGTTGGTAGCCAAACTTTCATACCAAGGCAACCTTTTCAGTTTTATTAGGTTACCAATTTTATTTTGAATGTGATGCTGTAATGACCGTGAATTTTAAACTCCTTATTTAATTAAATATGTGATTTACTTTTAATGAGTTAGTTTTGTGAGTCTATTTAAACTTTATGTGGTTATGTAACTTTATAAAATGATTAAAGGGAGTCACTAATAGTTTATTTAAATTAGTGGACTAACCCTAAGACTTTAATATCAAGGAATTGATAGGATTATTAATAATTAAATATTCAATGTATTTGAATATAGTAGCAAGATTTGAACATATTGATTTAATTTCAATTATGAGTAATTAATTGATAATGTGTTAATTAATAATTATTATGAATAAATAATAATTAATAAGTAAGAGATTAATAATTTATAAAATGATTTTATTTACTTGGTTAATTTGTGCAATATAATACACATTTGTTATATGGTAGTTAATTATATATTTTATATAGTACAAGGTGGCACATTAATATGTCTATACATTATATATATATACTATATAGTAAGAATTATTACATTTATGTGAGTACATAAATAATCCCTAAATTTCTTAATATGGTAATAGTTATACATTAGTATTACATTATGAGAATTATAGTAACCAAACTAAGCTTGTTGCTGAGATTTTTGTCCCAAATTGAGTGGCACATAGTACATGAACAGTGGGCTATTTCTCCATTGCGTAAAAATTAACAAATCAAAAAGGCTAGAGTTGTGTAGGGATGATGGCTAGAAATTAGTGGTTGGCCAACTCCAAATTATCCAATGTTTTCTTCTAATGCACCATGAGTTCAACCTCAGTGCAATATAATTCTTGTAATTCTCATGAATTCCTTGTAATGTGGTATAAATTGGCTTAAGGGTGTGTTGTTTTAGTTAGTATGCATGCTTAGAAGTATTAGAAGTAGTTTGAGTTGCAGCAAAATATGTTGGGCAATGGTTGGAGTTGAGCCTCTGCAAAAGTAGAGGCCATATTTTTGTGTCTGGGCGAAGTGGCGCGGTCGCGCTACTTCCCTAGTCTTTCACCGCGCGGGTAGCAGATTACAGCTGCTCATGTTAGCTCCTTAAGATATTTTGAGCATGTTACTTTGGAATGAATATGCATACAAATGACCTGAACATGTGAACTGAGATTGTTATGTATATAGTAAGCCATGTTAGTTGATTTTAATTTGATTATTCAAAGAGGACTTAAAGAGTTGGAAAATAGTTTTGATAAACCTTTTTGCAAAACAAGTTTCAACCTTGAATGCAAATGTATTACGTTCTGATATATCTTGACATGTGTCAATATGATTGGTTATATGGTTAAAGGTAATATGAGATATTCAATCATGATTAAAAAGAGAAATTTCAAGAAAAAGGACCTTATTGGCTATGTATAAACAAACTATGTATACACTAAGTTTTGAACTTAAAAATATGCTCATGTGATCTATTAGGTGATTATAAAGCATGATTTAGACTATGCAAACTCATTTTGTATGCTTGAAGAAGTTTTACTAATAGAGACTTAAAGTTTTGAAAATGAACTTGATAAACTATATACATACATTAAGTTGAGAACTTGTAAGTATGTTTTGATGTCTAACATGTATGTATATGAAAGTATGATGTGTGGTAGACTTGTATGATTGTTAGCTTAACATGTAAAGTCTTGATTAAATGAAAACGAATAATGACCTATGTTATGTTTTGATGAAGGGTTAAATTTAGTTATTCACATCATAACATGTGTGTTGTGCATGATTATTCATATATGTGCAAGACGGGAGTACACTGACCTTCTGCAGAATCAGCCATGTCTTGGTTTGCACCAGGAGTAGCGCGGCCGCGCAGTCCTG
Source organism: Panax notoginseng (assembly GCA_016801055.1). Taxonomy (NCBI): domain Eukaryota; kingdom Viridiplantae; phylum Streptophyta; class Magnoliopsida; order Apiales; family Araliaceae; genus Panax; species Panax notoginseng. The sequence continues at coordinate 82,730,732 of CM029023.1, forward strand.
CAGTGAGGTCTGAGTTCTGTTAATAAATTGAGAACTGATGCATGCTTATATGGTTACTCTAATCTATAATACTTGTCCAGTATAGTATTCGTGTGATAATAAGCATGATATTGAAAGGGACCTATGATGAATTACTGTTTACAACTTTAAAGTCAATAGTGATTTCAAACTATGACATAGTGTGTTAGAAACTAATCGTGGAATGTAATGACATATGTATAGAAGCATGATAGGTGATGATTGGATTCTTGTAAGTGTGGACTCATATTAGTTTACATGTACTAATTGGAAAGTCTGACTTGTTAATGTCAGGTCGTTTCAACGCAAGTTAATTAAAGCTAGAAATAAATTGTAGCTAAGTAAACAGGCAAGTTTCCTTGAACTTCACTCTTTTGTTGTGCAAGTTTCTTAAATTCTTACTCTTTTACTTGAGCAAGTATCCGAACATTATTTTATTGCATTACAAGTTTCCTAACTTACACAACTTTGAATTTTGTGAAAGTTTCCTATCATTCTCATATTGTATTTGAGCAGGTTATTGTTGAATTGAAAGTTATTTATTTAAGCTTGAACTTTATTTCCAAGCATGTTATTAAGTGGTTTAATTACCTTACAATTATTCCACATCGATATTATTGATATTCACACTTAGTGCACTTGAGTTCGTACAGTCTTGGACTTGTACTTCATTTAAAGTTATATAATTCTTGAACTGTGTCAGATAGAGTCTGAACCTTTGTTCGGTCAGACAAGTATATGAAGTTTCATAAAAGCTATCCAAACTAATTGATGGTAAGGATTCTTAGACTGAAAGAACACCCCTTCTATGATAGGGGAGTACCCCAGGTATCTAGTATATGATACAAAGAACATATTTAAATGTTATGCATATACATGGTGTACGCGAGGCTGATCCCCTCAAGTACTTATTCTGTATCCAGTAACCAAAGGGTCAATTAGCTATTGATTCCATTGGAGTATTATAGTTCAATGTCTACTTGACTAACAGATATTCTAAAAGAAATAATTATCTTTGCTTCTAATATTCATATTGTTGAATCCTTCAGATATTCATATTGTTGAATTCTTTGTCAAATATTTTCCTTTCATCATGATATATCTTTATTGTTGTATTTAAACTTTCTGAGCAAACTTGTTGCTCATCATTTCTAAATCATGAATTATATTGCAGCTAAGCCCGAGACCTCAGGAAAGGACAGGGGTAAAGGAAAGCTGTAGGATAGTGGAAAGGAGCAGACTTTACCTTATGCCTAGTTTAAATTTACTATTATATAATACGAACCCTAACGATTATTTTAGGGTATGTTTGTATAATTGTATTAAGGTTATCGAATCTTGGGACTAGTAATACCTTTTGAATGAACGACGTACGTTTATTATTTTTCGCATTTTAGTTATCGTATGTTGTTTAGAGGTGGATGTTTGTATTTTATCGTGATGACCGAACCGGGGTCAGAGGACCCGGATTCGGGGACGTCACAGGTTGGTATCAGAGCCTAGGTTATAAACGTTAGGTTTTCGAAACCTAGGTTATAACCTTAGTAGAAAACTCAAGTAGAGTATGTAAGTGAGGGGATGAGGAAATCCATCGAGTTTTATTGTGATATTGAAGTGGTTTATTTAAATCCAAAATGATTGATAGACGTCTTAAACTTCTTAATGCTAACATGGATATCATATCATTTAAAGCCTAATTATTTCTTTCTTTCCTTAGGTCATGCCGCCTAGGAGACTTCAGCGGAATCAGAGGGAGAAAGGATCTGTTAACAATGGTGGAGGGGAAAATGTTGATCCAATGTAGAACTTAGTTAACCTGTTAACTGAGGCAATGCAAAACAGACCCCCGCCAGCAGCAGGGTAGCCAGAATAGCACTTGGCTAACTTTAAGGACTTTAAATTGGTAGGACCACCAGAGTTTTGGGGAACCTTGGACCCAATTGAAGCCCAGATATGGATAGAAGAAATGGAGAAGGTGTTTGAGGTCGCACGAGTGGCCGAAGCACAGAAGACGAGTTTTGCCACTTTCATGATGAAGGGCGAAGCTAATTATTGGTGGAAAGCCAATAAGGGACGAGCAGACTAAGGAGTTATTCCTTGGGACAGATTTAATGAGCTATTCCTTGAGAAGTACTTCTCAGAGAATACGAAACATGATATGGAAGTTAAGTTTTTGGAAATGAAGCAAGGTAGTATGTCTGTCACAGAGTATGCAACAAGATTTAACGAGTTGGCCCGATTCGCGTCACATCAAGTTGACACGGAGGCCAGGAAGGCAATGAGGTTCGAATTAGGACTGAAACCATGGGTGCAAAAAGTAGTGGCCATATTGAAGATAAAGACTTACTTTGATCTTTTGGAAAGGGCTATCATTGCTGAAGGAGGCAATGAAGCCATTGCTCAATTCAAATAAGAGAAAAAGACTGGTCAGGATGGGCAGAAAGGGGGAAGTAGCAGAGGAAGCAACCCCAACAAGCGTAAATAGACGGAGAGCCAATCCTCGGGAGGTAATAAGTCCGGGGGGGAGGCCAAGAAAAGTATGAAGTGCAACAACTGTGGGAGGAACCACTCAGGGGAGTGCATGAAGGGAAAGAGTGTTTGTTATCGTTGCGGACAACTGGGGCACATGGCTCCTCAGTGTCCGAATAAGTAGAAGGGACGATGTTTCTCGTGTGGAGCCATAGACCATCAAATCAAGGACTGCCCGAAGAAAAAGGGTGATGCAGCTAGCGGCAACCGCAACAACAACAACAAAAATGGGCTAAACATTGGAGGGCCAGCCAGTCAAGCCAACAGACCAACGACACGAACGTTCAACATGACCGTGCAGGATGCAGTGGAATCTAAGGACGTGGTGTCAGGTATCATCGCGATCAATGATATAGATGTATACGTGTTATTTGATTCGGGTGTGTCAGGAATAAGCATGAGAATGATATTCCTATTTACATATGATTTGATTATGATATATATATATATATATATATATATATATATATATATATATATATATATATATGAATATGAATATGCAAGTGCATTAAAAAATAGATGTAAAGTCCTTTGATAGATAATAGAAACATATGTACAAGGACTTAGAATGAATTGATCAAATGTGTTAGGTTGATCCTACATAAGCAAAACAGCTTTGTAAAGTCCTTGAAAAGAAATGATGTACAAGGACTATAAATATAGAAAGATCAAGCATGTTAGGTTGATCTTATGATGTAATAGATAGGCTTGTTTGATCGTCGAGAACTGCACCAGAAATCGTAGTCTGCTAGGAGAGTCAAGGAAAACTCGAGAGCTATCGAGGCAGAATCGTAGTCTGCAAGATAGTAGATCTCGGAGTTCGTAGACTGTCAGTAGAGACGAGAAAAGGATCGTAGTGTGTCGAGGAGAACTTCCTCAGGGTCGTAGTCTGCTGAGGAAGTCATGTTCAGAATGGTAGAGACAGCCTGCCTACGAGCCGACCGAGTATCTGTCAAAGCCAAGTCATGAATTTTAGACTACACTCAGAGTCATAGAGTCTACTGATTATATTAGAGGCAGAGATCGTAGTCGAGCAAGATCAGATGAAGACAACAAGCACAATGACAGAAATCATAGAGTGTCAAGATCTGATCTCGGAGTCGTAGTGTCTGCACAGCCGAAGCTGAATCGTAGAGTGTAGAATTGAGACTTCAACAGATGTGCTCACAATGCCAAGGCAGAATCGTAGAGCAAATACGATTCTCAACAAATGAGCATTCCCAGAATATCCAAAGGAATAAAGCCTCTGATCTAAGCTGCATAGCTATATCCCACCTGAAGGAAACTAGAGAGCACTCAACGAATGGCATGCAAGCTAACAGAAGATCTAAGCATCAACCCAATCAGCATCCAGATTGAGTTGTGAAGCCATTCGAGATGAAATCTTCCACAAGGAGATCAGAAGAAGACTTCAGTAACTGACTAAGGAAAGTCAGCAAGTGCAGTAGCTATCAAGTAGACAGAAGACGATGATCTTGGAAGCAACCAGGATCATAGTGTTTGCCAAACAAAGAAAGAACTGATGGAGTATACACAGAGATATTGGTCAGCCTCTGAAGAACAAGGCTAAAGTGATTAAGCATTGGGTCAGTCCATTGATGATAAGTGAACGGGAGATCACAAGGAGAAAGCGAGTTGGACACGCAAAAAATCTGAAGTGTCTTGCTATTCAGAAGGGGCCAAAACAAAGAAGTCAAGCCATCAATATCTGAGAGCTATCAAGGCAAACAGAAGTGTTAAAGCACTGGACAAAAGAATGAAGAGGTGTTCTACATTGAAGATCCAATCAACACTCTTCAAGATCGTAGTGTTGTCTCTACCAGTCAACAAGACACTATGATCGGGTCCAAGAAGACATGCATCAGAATCGTAGAGTTCGAACATCTGAAGATTAAAGCATTGGCAACGATTCAATCTGAAGGTTGATATTCGGACAAGATCTTATTGAGAGCATCGATGCAAAAGAACAACCTCTGATTGAGAAATCATAAGGGGGGAAATAAAGTCGTCGACCCGCCCGAGACATCAGAGTAACTTCTCTAACGTGGTAGGTGAAACAGTAGACTACAGTGTCAGAAAGTTAGAAAAAGTTATCATGTCACATCTGCAGTCTACACCAAATAACTCGAGATCTGTGAAGCATTTCAAAGAGCTTCCAACGGCTACTTCTCAACGGGAAGATTGGGAAGGAGTATAAATAAGCCAGAGCTTCAACGACCAAAAAGGGCTGATGATTGAAGAATCGTTGAGTTAGTAGAATGTTAACGTTGATTCTACAAGTTCCACCTGAGCTTAACAGAACAAGTCTAAATGGCAGTGAGATTACGAAGGTGGAAGTGAAGCAGCTTTGAAGAAGGACTTAAATAAACCAAAGCTTCACTCAACAAAGATGAGAATGCCACTTGAATTGGCATCTAAGCTAAGAGCCGCGAAGGACAAGAAGATTGCATTCAGAAGAGTGGCAAAGCACAAGGCAGATCCTAAGAGCCACTCTACGATTCACCATGAACCTAAAGCTAAAGCAGAGCAAGTGCAGAACCATATCTGTCAACATGCCAAGAAGGGTTCAGGAAATGGTGATGGTGCACAACTGACACTATATGAAGATGAGCAGAACATCAGAAGATCAGATGCACCAAAGAAGATGTGGTCCAGATTCGAAGCAGAATGCAAAGAGGACCACACCAAGCTTCTAAGTACAGAAGATGTTCAGAGCTTAAAGACATCTTAGCAGCTCAGAACCAACAACAACAAACAAACAACTACAAACAACAACAACGAGAAGCCAGGGCCTGAGGGGTCCTTGTCCGGAGGGACTAAATAAAGTTCCAAGCCTGCTGGGCTTGACGAGTTCTTAGGAAACTAGAGAAGTTCCAAGGCTGCTGGCCTTGAAGGAATCTTAGTGATTCAGGGTGCTGCCCTTCTTTAGTAGAAATCATGCTAGTTGAAAGCAGAAGAGTGGATTAGGAGCTTGTGTCTCTGAACCACTTAAAATCCCTTGTGTCTTTTACTTTATGTCATTTACATTATTTACTTTAACTGCTATAACTGCTATGTATGTTGTAAGACCCCAACTTATTATAAATAAAATTGAATTTCCTTTATTTATTATTTTGAAATAGTAAGGGTTAATTTGATTAATGTGGTTAGTTATGGGTAAAATACGCAAATATTTTTAAATAAACAAGTGGTCATTGTTGTCGGGGAATATTCGTTTGGTCGTAAAATATTCTTGTTGTCGGGGAATATTCGTACGACGGCGCAGTCTTTTGTGGGCCCCATAACGGAAAGCGATTGGATGAAGAAAACGATAAGTGTGAGTTGTTTATAAATAACGGCGTAGTTGTTACCGTTAATACTGTTAGAATACCCGGTGGTTAAAACACAATAATACGCGTTGTTGCACAATAGCACACGGTATTGCACCAATTATTGATTCTTATATAAGAAGGCACTACTCAATAATTGTTACAGTAAATACTGTTCAGTATTTTATTTTATTGATTCAATAATTGTTGCGTTGATATTTTATATTACTGTTGTTTCAATAATTGTCACTACACAGTATTTTCCATTATCGAAGCAATATTTCATATTATCTGAATAATATTATTAGATAACATTATTGACAATATCCAGAAAGTTCTGTCTAAGGAGAGGTTTGATCACCTAATTGCGCGCCAGTAAGGAGAAATTCTTATTGGAAAGCCCCCTCTTTCCTGGGAACGGCCTAGTTGTCAGTACTGTGATTCTGTAATATTATTTGTGAATAATTAATTATTGATTTATATGATGAGAAAAATATTGATTTTATGTGGATATAGATAGAGAAAATTTTTAAAGTGACAATTGTTAAAAATCGATATTTTATCTTTTCTGATAAAATAATATTTTATTATATTATTGTAATATAATAATAATGATATTTTTACAATGAATGTGGGATATATGAGTATATGAGGAGGAAGAGTAATTTTGTTGCAAAAGTTGTTTAAAACATGTTAAACATGTCTGTGGACCCATTTCTTGACTGAAATTTGATTATAGCCTGTAAAATCGTTCGTTTGTGAATTTCGGTCAATTTCTATTTGGAATTTGGAAAAACTTTCTTCTACAAAGTTGTAGAGAATTGAATTTCCTATAAAACTTCGTGAGATTCAAATTTTTCTGACAAAAGGGCTATTTATTATGAATTATTAAAATTCTGAAATTCTGAAATAATTGATTTTTAGAAGTTTTAATTATTATTTAAAAGAAAAACGTTTTTTATATTTTGTGGCCATCATTAACATGTGCAAGGTGGCTGAATTTAGATTCAAGATGTGGGCGTAAGAATTTTGTATATATATATTAATATTATATTAAATTTTCTGCTTTGGTGTTCTAAGCATTTTCCTATAAATAGGGTGTTTAGGTTAGAATTAAAAATCACACCAGAAACTAAAGATTTCTCTCTCTTTCTCTCTCTATAATATCGAGCGTATTTTGTGAGTATTCGAGTACTTTGAGTATTGCTATACGGTACAAGTTCTTTCAGCACTATATCCAATATTCCAGTCAGAAGTACTATTCTTTCTGAGGTAAGGGATGTTATTTTATTCAAAAATGATATTATTACTTCAATATCATTGTGCCGAAATATTAGTTAGAAATTTTTATCAAATTTAAAACTTTTTATGTCGGAGTTACTATTCATGAGTTACTATTCACGAGTTATTATTCATGAGTTACTATTCACGAGTTACTATTCATGAGTTACTATTCAAGAGTTACTATTCACGAGTACTATTCACGAAGCATGATGATATTTTTTATGAAATTTCTATCTTTTAGTGTCAGAGTTACTATTCACATATACGGCACTATTCACGTATACGACACTATTCACGTATACGGCACTATTCATGAATACGACACTATTCACCGAAAAATAAATTTTTTTTCTTTTCGTCCAAAATATCTATTCTGGATACTAGCTTTGATTGTATCCATGTTTTGATCATTCTTGAATTTTACACCACTATGATTATTTATGAGGTATTTTTAGACATGGAATAGCTGAAATACGAATCCTTAATATTTATTATTTTGTTTAACTAGATTCGTTTTCTTTAAAATATTTTTCATCATCCTCAGTCCTAAATGATGATGTTACTGAATATCTTTGGCCTGTAGTGCAAAGATGAATGATTTCTGATGAATATCTTTGGCCCGTAGTGCAAAGATGAATAGGTGTTTAGATGAACATGACCAACTGATGAATATCTTTGGCCTGTAGTGTAAAGATGAATAATTGATTCCAGATATATATTGATTGATGTTACAGGGATAAAAGATAGACGATGAACTTTTATATTCATATATAGAAGATAGTAGATTTCATTCTCTACTAAACTACTCTTCTAATGATTATTATTTCCGCTGCGAATATTGATTTAAAACTTGTTGTCTATTGTATTCTATTAGATTTTTTCCTGTTGAAGACTAACGATAATTTGTTTTGTATTATCTTAGTCATAATGTTCTTTACTGGGCTATTTGAGCTCACCCTTTTTCTTGTTGTTCTATTTTTCTTCTCAGGAGGCGAGAATGTAGCGAGTACTAGTCGGGGCGTGGAATGATGGTTCTAGAAGTTGTTTTAGTAGTCCTCACTATTCTGTAAAATAGTGTATTAATAATTGTAATGAGGACTTATTTGAGTGTGAATATTGTCTAGATGATAATATTTGTATTTAAACTCACAGTTTTTATGTTGTATTAATAAAGTTGTAGTTGTTTCTGTACCATGTATTTTGGCGACTCAGAATGAGTGTTGTATACCTATTTTGGGGGCGTTACAGTTGGTATCAGAGCTTAGGGATATGATCTCTGGCGGAGATCGGGGAATAGAACTAGGAGAGGAGAGACGAGTAAATCCTTCACTAGTGTGTCCTACCTAAGCTTATTTGTTGGTCGGTCATAATATAGGGGTATTATGTGATTTGTTAATTTGTTAAATTAACCCTTGTTTTATGGCAGTATTTGAGAATGTCGACTGAGAATGTTTGTGACAACCCCAAAATAGGTCCATTCCACCCAACCCATTCTGAGTCGTCAAATACATGGTACAGAAAACAACTACAACTTTATTACAATAATTATCGTGCAAAATACAACAACACATATGCTGTGAGTTTGGATACAAATATATACCAAATGTGACTCATGTTCCAACCGTGGACATCACCTCACAATAACACCTTACATAAAGGTATAGTCAAAAACTGTTTTAGAAATTAGAATCTTTGGGAAGTGCTCAAGGAAACCTTCGTACATGGGAGGCCACGCGTCTAGGTTATGATAGATATCATATGGCCACAGAATTATCCTTGGTTGACCCAATAGACCCCAAAGAAAAATGAGAAGATTACTATCATATTCTTCCCAATGGTGAGTCTTCTCTTGACTTATCATTATCTCCACTGTCTCTAATTGAGAATTATACTTCAAACAAACACCAAGATTATATAGGTAGTGCCCATAGATATACTCAACAAGTGGATGAGCACAACCTTGTCTTATGATGACACGAGGTTGTATGTCATTAGACATCTTGTATGATAGTAACAAAACACCCTTCCAACGTTGGGTTCGCCTCACCCTATTTTCTTCACCAAATATAACTACTAAATGATGACCACCGTTCTATTCCCTTGTTACCCCCGCTCGACCCAGCTACACTCTTATTACCTGAAAGGAATTGTGAAATAGAAGGGTGAGCACAACTAGCCCAGTAAAGAATATCATGACTAAAGATAAATAAATTATCAATAGTCTTCATCAATAATAAATCAGAGATTTAGAACATATGGTAGATGATAAAAAATTTCAACCATAGTTGCAGCGGAACATGCAATCCATTAGAAGAGTCAAATAGACTATAAAGTCTATTATCTTCTCCATGTTAAAAATCCACCAACAATGTTTTATCCCTGTAACATCAATCAACAGTTCTGGTCCACAATCATATAAATAACTCATAATCATAATTATGATTCTAAATTCCTCTTCTCATCCAGGACAAAGATAATTTTCATCACTTGTCTTTACCTGAAACATCAAAGATCATGGTTATACCAAATCACAATTCTTGTTCATAATCATACTAATAATTTCATCTTTGTACTACGAGCTAAAGATATTCGTCAACAGTTTATCTTTGCACTACTGGCCAAAGATATTCAACAACAGTTCATCTTTGCACTACAGGCCAAAGATATTCAACAACATATCATCTTTGCACTACAGGCTAAAGACATTCATCAACAGTTCATATTTGCACTACAGGCCAAATATATTCATATCTCAAAGAATTATAATCATTTTAGAATTTATATAAACAATAATTATAACCATGTTGATCAATTCACCTTTGCACTTAAGCTTAAGATATTCAATTATAAATTCAATGGTCATGATCATACCAGTCACAATTCAACTTTGCACTACAGGCCAAAGAGAACCCTAGTCATGATCATACCAATAATCTACCCATCTTTACACTCCAGTGAAAGAGAATTTCAACATCAAGGTTATAAAAATGTTATATATAATAGTAAAATCAATATAATCAAAACATCTAGATTTAATCTCAAGAGTAATATTCATAAATCAACTATAATTTAGTTAGAAAAAAGAAACCAATTTTGTCTTGAATAGTACCCGTGAATAGTAACTCGTGAATAGTAATTCGTGAATAGTAACTCATGAATAGTAATCCCGACACAAAAAGGTAGAAATTCCACAATAAAATCCATACCAATATTTCGGTATAATGATATTGAAAGAATAACATTTCTTAAGCTTATAAACAATTTATTTAAATTGTTTACACTTACTAAATAATGCATTTAATCATTCAAAAATACCAAACTCATAAGATTTCATTACCAATAACCAAAACCCTCATCAAAAATCTGCATATACCTCATATAGGATTCTTAAGCTATAAAATCCTATTTTCCAATTTTCTTACTTCACATAACATATTTAATTCATTTACTCATAACTAGTACATTTTCATGAAAAATACCAAATCAATTCCAAAAATATTTCTTTTCTGGAATTTAGTATAATATAGTCCCATAGTGAACATATATTTTTCTCAGAATTTTTAAAAGTCATTTACTATTTTTCATATGGCCAAAATAGCCGAATATTTAGACATTTATCAAAAATTGTACTTTTATCTAAAAATTCTGAAATTTACAGAGTATACTCCTTTCATATACATGTACTCCCAATAAAAATTTCATCAATTTTGGAGTTAACCACAAGAAATTATAAGCTGTTACTTTTAAAATAGTCTTTTCTCATAAAATTCATAACTCTCAATCTATACATCCAAAAATCACCATTTTTGGACACAATCAAGAAAACTCATCAAAATATCGTTTCAAATTTTTCCAGAATTTTTGAAGGTCAGAAAAATTACGAAACTGGAAAATATAACAACCCTTAAAATCCCTTACTATCCCTTACTATCCCTTACCTCAAAAGAGCAGTACTTCTGACTGGATATCGGATATGATGCTGAAGAAAACTTGCACTGATGAATAGCAACTCACCACGTATCTAAAAACTCACAAAATATACTTCATAATATAGAGAGAGAAAGAGAGAAAGCTTATGTTTCTGGTGTGATTTTTAATTCTAACTTAGCCCTCTATTTATAGGAAAATTTTGGTAGGTTTGACCTGCAACCTGATGGCTTTACCTGCTACTATTCCCACCCACCACATTTGAAATATAATTTAGCACATTTCTTCACCAACCACAAGTGGGGCCCACCAATTCTAGAATTTTCCACCAAAATGATAAACTCCGAAAATTCAACAATTTCTGAACCAGTCATCTCATAAAATTCATAATAAATCATACGTTCATTTTTAACGGTTCAAAATTTGTGGGCATATACTCAACTTATATATGTATAACATATCCAAAAATTACCACGATCCAATGGTCGGATTAAAAATTATAACCCCCGCAAAATATCTCAAAAACCCTGATTTTTAATACCTCCATTCCGACAAAAATACGGATAAAAATCTCAACATTAACTCCTTCATATTTTAACCACAAAAATATATCCCTCATTTATATCCACATAAAATAAATATTTTCTTATCATATGAATCAATAATTAATTATTCACAAATAATATTACAGAATCACATTTATGACAACCAGGCCGTTCCCAGGAAAGAGGGGGCTTTCCGATAAGAATTTCTCCTTACTGGCGCGCAATTAGGTGACCAAACCTCTCCTTAGACAGAACTTTCTAGTCATTGCCAATAATGTTATCTAATAATATTATTCAAATAATATGAATTATTGATCTGATAATGGGAAATACTGTGCAGTGACAATTATTGAACAACAATAATATAAAATTTTAACGTAGCAATTATTGAATCAATAAAATAAAATATTGAACAGTAATTACTGTAACAATTATTGAGTAGTGCCTTCTTACGTAAGAATCAATAATTTCAAAAATACTATGCAATACCGTGTGCTACTGTGCAATAACGCGTATTACTGTATTTTAACCACCGGGTATTTCAACAGTGTTAACGGTAACAACTACGCCGTTATTTGTAAAAACTCAAATTTGTCGTTTTCTTCACCCGGCAGTTATTCGTTATGGGGCCCACAAATAGCTGCGCCGTCGTACGAATATTCCCCGACAGAAAGAATATTCCACGACCAAACGAATATTCCCCGACAACAATGATTATTTTATAACCACTTGCGTATTTTGAAAAAAATTCATATATCACCTTTAACTTTAACTTTTTATCAATTTAACCATTTACTGAATCGTAATTATAAGAAAAATTAAATATTTTTATTTCATAAAATTCGGGGTCTTACAATCTCCTCTCCTTATGAAATTTCGTCCTCGAAATTTACGTACCTGGTATTTCAAAGAGTTGAGAATACCTTCCTTTCATTTCAGATTCTATCTCTCAGATCATCATGATTTCTCCATTGCTCATCTCCCATGATAACTTCATTTGGGTTCCTCATTTATTGGGAAGTCATGACAACCGCCATCCCTTGAACTATTCGGCTTTGACTTGTCTGGAGTAGCATTTGACGTCATCATTACCGTTGGAATATACCTTTCTATAGGACATATTCTTCCCTCAACTGCCTCTTCGTACTCCTCATTCATGATCTGAATCATCAATCTTCGATCCATATCAGATTCAGGTTGACCGCTATGTACAGGGTAATTCAAAACTCGATGTTGGGTTCTCCCAATTGCTTTCCAAAAAGAGAAATTCATATAATCTATTTTAGCCTTCTTAGATCGAACATCTCTTTCCACAATATCCACGTGTCGTGCGGCTTTTGCCCATGCATCACTTATTCTCACTCGTTCAGTTTTTTCTTCTCTCAGCTCAGATTCTATTTTTATCATCTTATATTCTGCCAAAGAATGCTTCTGTTCAAGCATCACATATCGGGTAACACAAGCTTGAATTGTTGCATCCTTTTGTTCCACGACCGCCTGTCGTTCTTCTGCCTGGTCTTCTAACTCATGAATACGATTTTGAAATTCTACATTTTGATCATATAATACCTCTAATAAACTCTCCTCTGGTACTTCTTCTTCCTCTTCTTCTTCAGTCTCAGCTGTTACCTCTGTGACTATCTCGGGTGTAACTATCAATTCTTTACTCACCACATGGATATCTCTAATTCTTTCTTCGTCTGACATCACATTATCACGGTTAGTGATTGGAGGTATCCCCACAGTCTCATTCACTCCATTATTAGCATTCTCAGCTGCCATTCTCAAATACTGCCATAAAACAAAGGTTAATTAAACAAATTAACATATCACATAATATCCCAATATTATGACTGACCAACAAATAAGCTTAGGTAGGACACACTAGCGAAGGATTTACTCATCTCTCCCCTCCTAGTTGTATTCCCCGATCTCCGCCAGAGATCATATCCCTAAGCTCTGATACCACCTGTGACAACCCCAAAATAGGTCCATTCCACCCAACCCATTCTGAGTCGTCAAATACATGGTACAGAAAACAACTACAACTTTATTACAATAATTATCGTGCAAAATACAACAACACATATGCTGTGAGTTTGGATACAAATATATACCAAATGTGACTCATGTTCCAACCGTGGACATCACCTCACAATAACACCTTACATAAAGGTATAGTCAAACACTGTTTTAGAAATTAGAATCTTTGGGAAGTGCTCAAGGAAACCTTCGTACATGGGAGGCCACGCGTCTAGGTTATGATAGATATCATATGGCCACAGAATTATCCTTGGTTGACCCAATAGACCCCAAAGAAAAATGAGAAGATTACTATCATATTCTTCCCAATGGTGAGTCTTCTCTTGACTTATCATTATCTCCACTGTCTCTAATTGAGAATTATACTTCAAACAAACACCAAGATTATATAGGTAGTGCCCATAGATATACTCAGCAAGTGGATGAGCACAACCCTGTCTTATGATGACACGAGGTTGTATGTCATTAGACATCTTGTATGATAGTAACAAAACACCCTTCCAACGTTGGGTTCGCCTCACCCTATTTTCTTCACCAAATATAACTACTAAATGATGACCACCGTTCTATTCCCTTGTTACCCCCGCTCGACCCAGCTACACTCTTATTACCTGAAAGGAATTGTGAAATAGAAGGGTGAGCACAACTAGCCCAGTAAAGAATATCATGACTAAAGATAAATAAATTATCAATAGTCTTCATCAATAATAAATCAGAGATTTAGAACATATGGTAGATGATAAAAAATTTCAACCATAGTTGCAGCGGAACATGCAATCCATTAGAAGAGTCAAATAGACTATAAAGTCTATTATCTTCTCCATGTTAAAAATCCACCAACAATGTTTTATCCCTGTAACATCAATCAACAGTTCTGGTCCACAATCATATAAATAACTCATAATCATAATTATGATTCTAAATTCCTCTTCTCATCCAGGACAAAGATAATTTTCATCACTTGTCTTTACCTGAAACATCAAAGATCATGGTTATACCAAATCACAATTCTTGTTCATAATCATACTAATAATTTCATCTTTGTACTACGGGCTAAAGATATTCGTCAACAGTTTATCTTTGTACTACTGGCCAAAGATATTCAACAACAGTTTATCTTTGTACTACAGGCCAAAGATATTCAACAACATATCATCTTTCCACTACAGGCCAAAGATATTCATCAACAGTTCATATTTGCACTACAGGCCAAATATATTCATATCTCAAAGAATTATAATCATTTTAGAATTTATATAAACAATAATTATAACCATGTTGATCAATTCACCTTTGCACTTAAGCTTAAGATATTCAATTATAAATTCAATGGTCATGATCATACCAGTCACAATTCAACTTTGCACTACAGGCCAAAGAGAACCCTAGTCATGATCATACCAATAATCTACCCATCTTTACACTCCAGTGAAAGAGAATTTCAACATCAAGGTTATAAAAATATTATATATAATAGTAAAATCAATATAATCAAAACATCTAGATTTAATCTCAAGAGTAATATTCATAAATCAACTATAATTTAGTTAGAAAAAAGAAACCAATTTTGTCTTGAATAGTACCCGTGAATAGTAACTCGTGAATAGTAATTCGTGAATAGTAATTCATGAATAGTAATCCCGACACAAAAAGGTAGAAATTCTACAATAAAATCCATACCAATATTTCGGTATATTGATATTGAAAGAATAACATTTCTTAAGCTTATAAACAATTTATTTAAATTGTTTACACTTACTAAATAATGCATTTAATCATTCAAAAATACCAAACTCATAAGATTTCATTACCAATAACCAAAACCCTCATCAAAAATCTGCATATACCTCATATAGGATTCTCAAGCTATAAAATCCTATTTTCCAATTTTTTTACTTCACATAACATATTTAATTCATTTACTCATAACTAGTACATTTTCATGAAAAATACTAAATCAGTTCCAAAAATATTTCTTTTCTGGAATTTAGTATAATATAGTCCCATAGTGAACATATATTTTTCTCAGAATTTTTAAAAGTCATTTACTATTTTTCATATGGCCAAAATAGCCGAATATTTAGACATTTATCAAAAATTGTACTTTTATCTAAAAATTCTGAAATTCACAGAGTATACTCCTTTCATATACATGTACTCCCAATAAAAATTTCATCAATTTTGGAGTTAACCACAAGAAATTATAAGCTGTTACTTTTAAAATAGTCTTTTCTCATAAAATTCATAACTCTCAATCTATACATCCAAAAATCACCATTTTTGGACACAATCAAGAAAACTCATCAAAATATCGTTTCAAATTTTTCCAGAATTTTTGAAGGTCAGAAAAATTACGAAACTGAAAAATATAACAACCCTTAAAATCCCTTACTATCCCTTACTATCCCTTACCTCAAAAGAGCAGCAATTCTGACTGGATATCGGATATGATGCTGAAGAAAACTTGCACTGATGAATAGCAACTCACCAAGTATCTAAAAACTCACAAAATATGCTTCATAATATAGAGAGAGAAAGAGAGAAAGCTTATGTTTCTGGTGTGATTTTCAATTCTAACTTAGCCCTCTATTTATAGGAAAATTTTGGTAGGTTTGACCTGCAACCTGATGGCTTTATCTGCTACTATTCCCACCCACCACATTTGAAATATAATTCAGCACATTTCTTCACCAACCACAAGTGGGGCCCACCAATTCTAGAATTTTTCACCAAAACGATAAACTCCGAAAATTCAACAATTTCTGAACCAGTCATCTCGTAAAATTCATAATAAATCATACGTTCATTTTTAACGGTTCAAAATTTGTGGACATATACTCAACTTATATATGTATAACATATCCAAAAACTACCACGATCCAACGGTCGGATTAAAAATTATAACCCCCGTAAAATATCTCAAAAACCCTGATTTTTAATACCTCCATTCCGACAAAAATAAGGATAAAAATCTCAACATTAACTCCTTCATTTTTTAACCACAAAAATATATCCCTCATTTATATCCACATAAAATAAATATTTTATTATTATATGAATCAATAATTAATTATTCACAAATAATATTACAGAATCACATTTATGACAACCAGGCCGTTCCCAGGAAAGAGGGGGCTTTCCGATAAGAATTTCTCCTTACTGGCGCGCAATTAGGTGACCAAACCTCTCCTTAGACAGAACTTTCTAGTCATTACCAATAATGTTATCTAATAATATTATTCAAATAATATGAATTATTGATCTGATAATGGGAAATACTGTGCAGTGACAATTATTGAACAACAATAATATAAAATTTTAACGTAGTAATTATTGAATCAATAAAATAAAATATTGAACAGTAATTACTGTAACAATTATTGAGTAGTGCCTTCTTACGTAAGAATCAATAATTTAAAAAATACTATGCAATACCGTGTGCTACTGTGCAATAACGCGTATTACTGTATTTTAACCACCGGGTATTTCAACAGTGTTAATGGTAACAACTACGCCGTTATTTGTAAAAACTCAAATTTGTCGTTTTCTTCACCCGACAGTTATTCGTTATGGGGCCCATAAATAGCTGCGCCGTCGTACGAATATTCCCCGACAGAAAGAATATTCCACGACCAAACGAATATTCCCCGACAACAATGATTATTTTATAACCACTTGCGTATTTTGAAAAAAATTCATATATCACCTTTAACTTTAACTTTTTATCAATTTAACCATTTACTGAATCGTAATTATAAGAAAAATTGAATATTTTTATTTCATAAAATTCGGGGTCTTACAATGTTAACAGTGGAGTAAATGAGACCGTGGAGATACCTTTGATCACTAATGAGGAGAACGTGCAACAGGCTGGAAATGTTTCTCTTGTGAACAACACCACTGAGCAGATGACGAATGATGGTATGTTTAGGAACTTTCTAAAATTCATGCAAAACCAAACGAGAAAGATTCCTGTTCAAAATGTAGGAAGAATCAATGGCAATGCACAGCTGGTCACAACCAAACAGTTCAAAGAGTTGGGACCACCAGAATTTAAGGGAAAGCCAGATCCGATCATGGCTGAAACGTGGGTCAAGCAAATTACCAAGATATTCGATGTCTTGGGATGCACAGAGGAACAGAAGGTTCCATTTGCCACCTTTATGTTCCGCGGTGAGGCAGACTACTGGTGGGAGTCTGTGAAGCGTAATCAGCCAGCCGCACTCAGCATGTCTTGGGAAACATTTCAGAAACTTTTCAACGAAAAATACTTTCCTGAAAGTATTCGCCATATGAAGGAGGTAGAGTTTATTAGACTAGAACAAAATAACATAACGGTGTCCCAATACGAGGCGAAATTCACAGAGTTATCCAGGTTTGCACCTAATTTGGTAGAGAATGAGGAACGAATGACGAGGATGTTTCTGAGAGGTTTAAAACCCGAGATTCGGAAATATCTTATCTCTCATAAATTTTCTTTATATTCAAATGTTGTCAACAGGGCTCAATTATTAGAGTGAGATAACGAGTACGTTCAACCGAGGGACCACAACCAGGATCATACCAGTGACAGCAGTCATCAGAACAAGGATAACCAGCGGAGAAAGAAAAATACAGACAAGAACGGCAACCACTCTGGTGGTAATCGTGGCCATGAAAATAGAAGAAGCGAGTCGGGGGGAGATTTTAAAAGAGGAGATTCAACAATGACACTGTGAAGACGTTAGCTCCAACAGCAACTGGTTTTAAGGGAGAAGAACGACCACCGGTCGTATGCTATAAATGTGGAAAAGAGGGACACATCAGCCCAAACTGTCCACAACAGTTCAAGGTATGTTATAACTGTGGAAAGGAAGGACATATCGCTCGAGATTGCGCTGTAGCGAAACCAAGTCCAGCGGGGATGGTGACTCAAAAGGTTGTCCCAGAAAAGTCAAAGCCAACGGTTCCTGGAAGAGCGTTTGTCGTGACTAGTCAACATGCGAGGAACCCAAATGTGGTGATCACGGGTAAGCTAATCATAAATTCATACAAAGTTTACACCTTACTAGATACCGGTGCTACCCCATTCATTTATTTCTCCTGCTTGTGCTCAACGATTAAACTTGACTCCGGAGAAATTAGACTTTGATTTATCTGTGGAGACTCCGTTAGGAGAAACTTTCATCACATCCACTGTTTATAAATCTTATTTGATCTAAGTTGGCACCATCACCTTACCTGTTGACCTTATCTCTTTAAAGATACTTGCATTTGACGTAATTTTAGGGATTGATTGGTTAATTACTCATCATGATAAAATTGATTATTTTCGTAAGGTTGTTAGTTTTCATATTCCTAACCAATCTGTTGTGCGAATTCAAGCAACTAAGCCATTAAAATCAATCACGGTTATATCAAGTCATAAAGCTATTCGTTTATTAAAAAACGGATGTCAAGCTTTCTTAGCTCATGTTGTGGATTTGAATAAAGACACGTCAGATTTGAATAATATTACTGTTGTTAGTAAAATCCCTGACGTATTTCCTGAAGAATTTCTTGGCGTATCTCCAGAGCGTGATATTGAATTTTGTATCATCTTTGAATCCGGTACAAAACTCACTTCTAAAATCTCATATCGAATGGCTCATATTGAACTTCAGGAGTTAAAAACCTAACTACAAGAGTTGGTACCTTAGCCTCTATCTGGTGACTTCCTTTGTGGAATGCACCGAAGCCAGACTCTCCGTAGGGGACATCATATTCGTGCGGTAGTAAACTGATAGGTGTCATTGTGACGTGCTATCTGAGATTGGGATATGAGTTACAGTTGAGAGCAACCTAAGTCAGTAATCGAAATACGTAGCTTTCTATGCTTAGCTGGTTATTATCGAAGATTTTGTGGAAAGATTTTCTTGAATTGTTACTCCATTAACTCAGTTGACTCATAGAGATAAAAAAAATCGAATGGAGCAAGGAATGTGGGAAGAGCTTCGAAGAACTCAAGGGGAGACTCATTTTGGTACATGTTCTGACCATACCATCCTGGAAAAGCGAACGTGGTAGCTGACGTGTTGAGTAAAACATCGTATACGAGTACAAGTACGATATTGTCAAAAACCCATTTTGTATGACTTACAAATGATAGAGATAGAGTTGAAAACTCTAGGTACCCATGTGATGATATACGAGTAGAATCGATTTTTATCGATAAAGTTAAAATCGCTCAAGCTACACACCGGAGTTGATGAATATGAAGAAGGAGGTGCAAGAAGTTGTTATTCCAAAAAACGAGAATTGGCGATGTGAGGAAAGCTCAAACCTTCGATTTATTGGTCCATTTAAAATCCTCGATCGAGTTGGAACTGTGGCCTATAGACTCGTTTTACCGCCAAGTATGACGCGTGTTCATAACGTTTTTCACGTATCGAAGTTACAAAATTATGTGGACGACCCGAACCACGTCATTGAGTTAGAACCGGACGAGATAGCCGAAGACTTAACGTACGAAGAGGTACCTATCAAGATCTTGGATAGGAAGGAGCATGTCCTACGCACGAAGGTCATACCACAAGTTAAAGTTTTGTGGAGAAACCATGCTATTGAGGAAATGACCTAGGAGTTGGAAACGGAAATGAAAGCGAGGTATCCTCATCTTTTTGAAACACCAGGTACGTACGTCAATTTCGAGGACGAAATTTCATAAGGAGGGGAGGTTGTAAGACCCCAACTTATTATAAATAAAATTGAATTTCCTTTATTTATTATTTTGAAATAGTAATGGTTAATTTGATTAATGTGGTTAGTTATGGGTAAAATGCGCAAATATTTTTAAATAAGCAAGTGGTCATTGTTGTCGGGGAATATTCGTTTGGTCGTGGAATATTCTTACTGTCGGGAAATATTCGTACGACGGCGCAGTTTTTTGTGGGCCCCAGAACAGAAAACGTTTGGATGAAGAAAACGACAAGTGTGAGTTGTTTATAAATAACGGCGTAGTTGTTACCGTTAATACTGTTGGAATATCCGGTGGTTAAAACACAGTAATACGCGTTGTTGCACAGTAGCACACGGTATTGCACCAATTATTGATTCTTACGTAAGAAGGCACTACTCAATAATTGTTACAGTAATTACTGTTCAGTATTTTATTTTATTGATTCAATAATTACTGCGTTGATATTTTATATTACTGTTGTTTCAATAATTGTCACTACACAGTATTTTCCATTATCGAAGCAATAATTCATATTATCTAAATAATATTATTAGATAATATTATTGGCAATGTCTAGAAATTTCTGTCTAAGGAGAGGTTTGGTCACCTAATTACGCGCCAGTAAGGAGAAATCCTTATTAGAAAGCCCCCTCTTTCTTAGGAACGGCCTGGTTGTCAGTACTGTGATTCTGTAATATTATTTGTGAATAATTAATTATTAATTTATATGATAAGAAAAATATTGATTTTATGTGGATATAGATGGAGAAAATTTTTAAAGTGACAATTGTTGAAACTCGATATTTTATCTTTTCTGATAAAATAATATTTTATTATATTATTGTAATATAATAATGATGATATTTTTATCATGAATGTGAGATATATGAGTATATGAGGAGGAAGAGTATTTTTGTTGCAAAAGTTGTTTAAAACATGTTAAACATGTCTGTAGACCCATTTCTTGACTGAAATTTGATTATAGCTTGTAAAATTGCCCGTTTGTGATTTTCGGTCAATTTCTGTTTGGAATTTGGAAAAACTTTCTTCTGCAAAGTTGTAGAGAATTGAATTTCATATAAAAAGTCGTGAGATTCAAATTTTTCTGACAAAAGGACTATTTATTATGAATTATTGAAGTTCCGAAATTCCGAAATAATTGATTTTTGGAAGTTTTAATTATTATTTAAAAGAAAAACGTTTTTTATATTTTGTGGGCATCATTAACATGTGCAAGGTGGCTGAATTTAGATTCAAGATGTGGGCGTAGGAATTTTGTGTGTGTATATATATATATATATATATATTAATATTATATTAAATTTTCTGGTTTGGTGTTCTAAGCATTTTTCTATAAATAGAGTGCTTAGGTTAGAATTGAAAATCACACCAGAAACTAAAGATTTCTCTCTATATAATATCGAGCGTATTTTGTGAGTATTCTAGTACTTTGAGTATTGTTATACGGTGCAAGTTTTTTCAGCACTATATCCAGTATTCCAGTCAGAAGTACTATTCTTTCTGAGGTAAGGGATGCTATTTTATTCGAAAATGATATTAGTAATTCAATATCATTGTGCCGAAATATTGGTTAGAAATTTTTATCAAATTTAGAACTTTTCATGTCGGGGTTACTATTCACGAGTTACTATTCACGAGTACTATTCACGAAGCATGATGATGTTTTTTGTAAAATTTCTATCTTTTAGTGTCGGAGTTACTATTCACGTATACGACACTATTCACGCATACGGCACTATTCACCGAAAAATAAAATTTTCTTCTTTTCGTCCAAAATATCTATTCTGGATACTAGCTTTGATTGTATCCATGTTTTGATCATTCTTGAATTTTACTCCACTATGATTATTCATGAGGTATTTTTGGACATGGAATAGCTGAAATACGAATCCTTAATATTTATTATTTTGTTTCACTGGACTCGTTTTCTTTAAAATATTTTTCATCATCCTCAGTCCTAAATGACGATGTTACTGAATATCTTTAGCCTGTAGTGCAAAGATGAATGATTTCCGATGAATATCTTTGGCCCATAGTGCAAAGATGAACAGGTGTTTAGATGAACATGACCAACTGATGAATATATTTGGCCTGTAGTGCAAAGATGAATAATTGATTCCAGATATATATTGATTGATATTACAAGGATAAAAGATAGACGATGAACTTTTAAATTCATATATAGAAGATAGTAGATTTCATTCTCTACTAAACTACTCTTCTAATGATTATTATTTCCGCTGTGAATATTAATTTAAAACTTGTTGTCTATTGTATTTTATTAAATTTTTTCATGTTGAAGACTAACGATAATTTGTTCTGTATTATCTTAGTCATAATGTTCTTTACTGGGCTAGTTGAGCTCACCCTTTTCCTTGTTGTTCCATTTTTCTTCTTAGGAGGCGAGAATGTAGTGAGTATTAGTCGGGGTGTAGAATGATGGTTCTAGAAGTTGTTCTAGTAGTCCTCACTATTCTGTAAAATAGTGTATTAATAATTGTAATGAGGACTTATTTGAGTGTGGATATTGTCTAGATGATAATATTTGTATTTAAACTCACAGTTTTTATGTTGTATTAATAAAGTTGTAGTTGTTTCTGTACCATGTATTTTGGCGACTCAGAAAGGGTGTTGTATACCTATTTTGGGGGCGTCACATATGTTTGAACTACTTACCACTAAACTAACTCTACGAAAAATGTATGTATGATTATGAATAAATCAATGAAGGGGACCTTTTACTTATTCCGATGTGCTTGAAAAGATTCTTATGTTTGTCATATGCTAAATTATTAGCAATACAAAATAAACCAGAAAAGTATTTCAAATTAAAAAGGATCTATTCAACCCCCCTTCTAGATCTATTGTGCCTACTGGGAACTAACAGGGTGCTACCTGCTCTTTTGTTTCTGAAGAATTTGCTAAACAGTTAGACTTACCCCGTGAGAGATTAGAACACCCTATAAACGTAGAAGTAGTGAACAAGGAAATTATTCCCGTAGAATACATTCATAGGAATTGTTATGCCGAATTACGAGGAGTTAAGCTTAAAGTGGATTTGATACCGATTCGTTTGGGGGAGTTCGATGTAATCCTTGGAATGGATTGGTTATCGGTTCACAGAGCAATTATAGACTATAAGAAGAAGTGTGTACACCTTAAGACTCTGACTAAGTCGAATGTGGTATTTTATAATAGTAAATCGCCGAGACAATCTCATTGTCTGACGATGGTGCAAAAGCGGAGATTGCTTACGAAGAGTTGTATAGGTTATTTGGCTCATGTGGTTGATACTCATCGAGTCGAGGGTGAACTGAGTCAGAAACCTATTGTAAGGGATTTCGTTGATGTCTTCCCAGACGAGATTCCGGGATTGCCACCGGATAGAGAGATTGAGTTTGTTATTGATTTGGCACCAGGGACAACACCGGTATACAAAGTGTCGTATCGTATGGCACCAGTAGAGATGAAAGAACTCATGGCTTAATAACAAGAGTTGTTAGATAAGGGATACATTCGACCGAGCGTAACACAGTGGGGAGCACCAGTCTTATTCATAAAGAAGAAAGATGGGTCGCTAAGACTTTGAATCGACTACCGAGAGTTGAACAAGGTCACCAGTAAGAATAAGTACCCGTTGCTCAGGATAGACGATTTGTTTGATCAGTTGAAGGGGGCAAAGTACTTTTCAAAAATCGACTTGAGAACCGATTATCACCAACTGAAAGTGAGGCCGGAAGACATTCCAAAGATGGCATTCAGAACTCGGTATGGACACTTTGAGTTTCTGGTAATGTCATTTGGATTGACGAATGTGCCAGCAGCATTTATGGATTTGATGAATAGAGTGTTCAAACAGTATTTGGATAAGTTTGTTGTCGTATTCATAGATGACATCCTAATGTATTCATAGACGGAGGAAGAACACTCCGAACATCTTCGGATAGTGTTGGAGACATTAAGGAGGGAGAAGTTATATGCAAAATTCTCCAAGTGTGAGTTTTGGTTGCAGAGAGTGCAGTTTTTAGGGCACGTTATCGACAAGAATGGTGTTTCAGTGGATCCAGCGAAGGTAGAAGCGGTTATCAATTGGGAGTAGCCGAAGACGTCGACAGAAATCCAATGTTTCTTAGGATTTGAGGGATACTATCGAAGATTTATTTAGGATTTTTCGAAATTAGCATCACCGTTGACCAATCTTACCAGAAAAACAGTTAAGTTCGTTTGGACGGAGAAGTGTGAAGAAAGTTTCCTAGAATTGAAGAAGAGGCTTAGTCAAGCACCTGTGTTGGCTTTACCGGACAACGCGGGAGGGTTTATAGTGTATAGTGATGCGTCACACAAGGGTCTTGGCTGTGTACTGATGCAACATGGCAGAGTCATTGCGTACGCGTCACGTCAGCTGAAAGATTATGAGAAGGGATATCCAACTCATGACCTGGAGTTAGCAGCAGTAGTTTTCGCCTTGAAGATCTGGAGGCATTATTTGTATGGCGAGAAGTGTGAGATATATACGGATCACAAGAGTCTGAAGTATATCTTCACGCAGAGAAAGTTAAACATGAGGCAGCGTCGATGGTTAGAATTGATCAAAGGTTATGATTGTGAGATTCTATACCATCCAGGCAAAGCAAAGATAGTGGCAGATGCCTTGGGCAGAAAAGGTGGAGAGAAGTTATTGAAGTTGATCATTCAAGAAGAATTGGTGAAAGATTTCGAACGACTAGACTTGGAAATTAGGTGTCCGATGGAGACCCGCGAGCAATTATTTACAGTGACAGCAAGCCCGACTTTATTGGATAAGGTTAAAGAGGCACAAGAAAAAGACGAACATTGCAATAGCATCAAGAAGCGATTGACTGAAGGTGATGAATTAAAATTTAAGGTTGATAGCACCGGACTGCTAAGATTTGAAGGAAGAATTTGGCTACCGTTAGTACCAAAAATGTGAGATGAGATTTTGCAAGAAGCGCACAGTACGAGATACTCGATACTCGATACACCCAGGAAGCACGAAGATGTACCAAGATTTGCGTCACCACTTCTGGTGGCCAAACATGAAGAGAGAGAGGTTGCGGAATGCGTAAGTAGATGTCTTACTTGTCAGAGAGTCAAGGTAGAGCACCAACGACCAAGCGGGTTATTACAACCGTTAGAGATTCCAGAATAGAAATGGGAGCACATCACAATGGACTTCATGGTAGGACTTCCGGCAACACAAAAAGGGCAAGACGCCATATGGGTGATTATAGATCGCCTTACTAAGTTAGCTCACTTTTTGCCGATTATGAATAAGTATAGTTTGGACCAGTTAGCCAAATTGTATGTCAAGGAAATTATCTCGAGGCATAGGGTGCCGGTGTCTATTGTATCAGATAGAGATCCGCGATTCACGTCAAACTTCTGGAAGAGTCTTCAAGAAAGGATGGGGACACAACTACGAATGAGTACCGCGTATCATCCGCAGACCGATGGGCAAAGCGAGAGAACGATTCAAACACTTGAAGACATGCTTCGAGCTTGTGTGATGGACTTCAAGGGTAGTTGGGAGGATAACCTTCAAATAGTAGAGTTTGCATATAACAATAGTTATCACGCCAGTATTGGAATGCCGCCGTATGAAGCACTGTATGGGAGGAAATGTAGAACGCCCTTATGCTGGAGTGAAGTTGGAGAACGTCGATGGTTGGGACCTGAGTTGGTACAACAGAAGGTAGAAATCATCAAGGTGATAAGAGCCCGACTAGTTGCAGCTCAAGATCGCCAGAAGAAGTATGCGGACTTACATCGCAAGAAGAAAGAGTTTGAATTAAGAAGCTATGCATTTCTGAAAATATCTCCCTGGAAAGGGAAGATTCGTTTTGGGAAGAAGGGCAAGTTGAGCCCTAGGTTCATAGGACAGTTCGAGATTCTGAGGCGAGTCGGTGAAGTGGCGTACGAGGTAGCGTTACCTCCTGAACTTGGGCACATTCACAATGTGTTTCATATATCAGTATTGCGGCCGTATAAACTATACTACAAGCACGTTATCTCCTATGAACTAATCCAAGTCGAGAAAGACTTATCGTACGAGGAAGTTCCTGTCCATATATTAGATAGGAAGGAAAATAAGCTGAGGAATAAAATTATCCATTCCGTTAAGATTATCTGGACGAATCATGCAGTCGAGGAAGATACGTGGGAGCTAGAAGAGAAAATGAGAATGAATTATCCGTTTTTATTTGAGTAACCGTAGAATGAATTGTGACACCCCCAAATCCGGGTACTTAAATTCTCACATGATTTGGTATTCACTATACAAACATCATATGTTTATCTACCCATAATAAATGAAACCATTAATATATAGAAATAAATCCTCTCTTTAAGGAGTTACATCGTAAAAATACATAAATTACAGGTCATACTAACCTTAAATCTTTACTGCGGAAACATAAACAATTAATCATCTTACACATCATTAACATATATAAGTCTAAAATAGAAATACATCATCACATAAAATAACAAGTCTTCATCACTTGTTAATCTTGTCCTTGCCTTTGCTAGTAGAAGACTCGTCGGACCTTTCGTTCTTAACTGCAATGTTATTATTACGCAAGAGTGAGCATGATTGCCCACAAGTATAAAAATGAAATAACAATATATAATAACATGCGAGTGAATCAAAGACTTATGAAATAAAACTCAACTTTTGAATCAAGAATGAATAACAAGAATCAAAATATTTCTGAGGGTCATAAGACCTTGAACTATGTCCTAGGTTATCAAGAGTTATACTAGAAACCTTTAACAGTCATAAGACTATAGACTCTTCTACTCGTACTTAGGGGGATCAGCCCTTAGTACCATACTGTGCACAATATCTTAACGCTAACGCATAAAAAATCCCTATACAGGGTTGTTCATCTCAGTTTGACATTAGAGTCCGCACCAAAGGAAGTTTGGTTTGGATAAATCAATAAGCGTTCTGAAATTTAGAACGTTCATCAACTATGGACTAGTCGAATCAATAAGGGTTCACTAGTCTAACAAGGTTCAACAATAAATGATATTTAAATTGAATAACAATCTCAAGAGGTATACAATAGAACAAGTATTGTATAATAGAATCATACTTTGAAAAGATAAATAATCTTTAATATAACAAATTGAACTTGGTTAACAATAATGAGAATTTACTCGACGTAAATTATAAACTTTAATAATGATAACAAGTAGGGTTAGGAAACTTGCCTCGTGCGTAGATTACACGTTAATTATACTTGTTCCTCGATTTAATCCTACATACCATTCATGTTCACAATACCAGTCAATTATAACGTAACTAGTTATTACAAGTTCATTCTTTTCGTCTAACTCGGATTATGACTATACTTAGTCAAATTACCAAATTTATTGCCACATAATTTTATACTTTACGAACAATAAGTTAACTATGTGTTTAATCATTCAATCCACACGTAACGGTGTTATTGACATGTTAATAACTTATTTAATGTCTCGTTATACTTCTATCATATTTTTATGTTAATTAGATTAGGTTACTATCACATTCTTAGACTTGAACAATATGGAAAAATTTCATTTCTGGACATTCTGCAAAGTGGCGATGCGGCGTCACTATTGTGCTTGTTCTCAGTGCTGCGGCGCGGCGGCACTGCGGCGCTGCGGCGCTACGGCGCTGCGGCTTAGTCTTCGGCGCTGGGGTGTGGGCCTTAAGGCGTGGGACTGGCGCCGCGGCGCGGCGAATCAGTAACAGTTCTACAATTCGTGAAAATTGCAGAACATGGCCAACACCTCCAATTAATTTATTCTTACACGAAATTAGGCATACCCAAACACTGTAATACACATATACTTACTACTCAACCCTTCTAGCATGCTTTTAACATATTATAACACATAATTTGCATAATCAAAACATATAATTTACTGATCTTGATGTTTTTGAAAGTTTTGAATACAAAACATGAAAATCAACACTACGGGTTCATTATAACACCGAATCTCTTCATTTAAAGTTTGTTTTCTTCGTTTTAACATGCATTATTATATACAAGTGTAAATTTATGATACCACTTATGATTATCGTGTTAAATTTGGTATGTAAGGCCATATGGCCATATTTTCATACTCTATATTTTGAAGAAAATATGTACGACATGTTTTTATGAAACTGATGCTATGGAATTATACAATATATATATTAGAACATGATATGATAACATCTTATCACATATATAACACATAATTATTACTCTTTCCGATTACAGAGACTTAAACAATCTTGACAACCATTTTCATGAAAATTTTAAATGACGTAAATAAAAACTGGGTTAAAGAGATTACCCTCAAGCAGTTCTTCTGATTCTTCAATAACATAATTTCTTCTAACTCTCTCTGACAATTTCTCTGAATTCTCTAACTCTCAGTTTTGTTTTGTTTCAAAATAATATACGTAATAATGAAAACTGAAGGCACACCTATTATAACCAGTAAAGTTGAGGCCAGTTAACCCATACGTGGTTAACTGCTCTCAACTTCTCTTAAGGTCCTGTTTGGCCACTCTTAAAAACTCACTCCCATTTAATTTGATAATTCTCTTATACTATAGTTTAATAATGTCACACCCAATTACACAATAAATCAAATATTTTGTTTAATTTAATTTGAATAAAATATAATAATTTCTCATTAGGTCACATAATCACATAATTAATTTTCTAATATATTAATTATGTCAAATTATTAATTTTTCTCATTAATTATTAATTTAAATAAAATAAAATTAGGCTTATTAAATATTTCTTTTAATTCAATAAACTCACATAAATACATACTTTGAATAATAAAATTCTCCACATTAATTTAATAAATATAACACATAAAATTAAATTAATCTACCACAATTACATCAATTAATTATTTAATCTATTAATTAAATCATCGAAAATATTTATTTAATTTAATAAATATTAAAATTAAATTACAAAATCTCGTTTGTCACATCTTTCCCCCCTTAAAAGGATTCTGTCCCCAGAATCACGACTCAATCGATTCGACCCGTTACATTCTTCCCCCTTACAAAGATTCTGTCCCCAGAATCACTTACACGTAAATTAAATAAATAATTGAGGATAATTCTTCATCATATTCTCTTCGAGTTCCCACGTTGCTTCTTCAGCGTTGTGGTTCCTCCAAAGTACTTTAACAAAAGGTATTACTTTATTTTTAAGAACTTATTCTTTCCGGTCAACAATCTGAACATGAATTTCTTCATAGGATAAGTCTTTCTCAAAATGGATGGGTTCATATTCAATCACGTGCTTGTAATCGGGTTTGTAGGGTCATAAAACTGAAACATGAAAGACGTTGTGGACATTCTCGAGTGTTGGAGGTAATGCTACCTCATACGCAACTTGTGACGCCCCCAAAATAGGTATACAACACCCATTCTGAGTCGCCAAATACATGGTACAGAAAACAAACTATAACTTCAATAATACAATTGTCTTGCAAAATACGACAACACATACTGTGAGTTTAAATACAAATATTGTCTTCTAGACAATATCCACACTCAAATAAGTCCTCGTTACAATTATTCAAACACTATTTTACAGAAATAGTGAGGACTGCTAAAACATCTTTCTAGAACCATCACTCCGTACCCCGACTAGTTCCTGCTATGTTCTCACCTCCTGAGAAGAAAAAATGGAACAAAAAGGAAAAGGGTGAGCTCAACTAGCCCAGTAAAGAATATTATGACTAAGATAATATACAAACAAATTATCGTTAGTCTTCAACAGGGAAAAATCTGATAGAATATAATCGACAACAAGTTTTAGATCAACAACTGCAGCGGAAACAGCAAACCATTAGAAGAGTCAAGTAGAGAAAGAATTCTACTATCTTCTAAGATTTAAAAGTCCATCATCAATATTTTATCCCTGTAACATCAATTAATAATCATCTTTATCCAAATATTCATCTTTGCACTACAGGCCAAAGATATTCATTTGTATCACCTGTCGGTCATGTTCACCTCAACACCTGTTCATCTTTGCACTACAGGCCAAAGATATTCATCAAGTAATCATACATCTTTGCACTACAGGCCAAAGATATTCAGTAATATCATCATTTAGGACTGAGGATGATGAAAAATATCTTAAAGAGAACGAATCCAGTGAGACAGAAGGACAAATAGTAGGGATTCGTATAACAGTTTATCCAAGATCAATAATACTTCATAATAATAAATTGTGAAGCAGAATTCAAAAATAAAGATCAAAACATGGATACAATCAAAGATAGTAACCATAATAGACATCTTGGACAAAAAGAGAAAATTTTATTTTTCGGTGAATAGTGCCGTATTCGTGAATAGTACCGTATACGTGAATAGTGCCGTATACGTAAATAGTAACCCCCGACACAAAAGTTCCAAATTTGATAAAAACTCATATCAATATTTCAGCATAATGATATTGAAGAAAATAATATCATTAAGAAGAAAATAATATCCCTTACCTCAAAATATCAGTACTTCTGGTCGGAATACCGGTATAAGGCTGAAAGAAACTTGCTCTGATGAATAGAAACTCTCAAAATATCTAAATACTCACAAAATACACTCAATAATCTAGAGAGAGAAAGAGAGAAAACTTGTTTCTGGTGTGATTTTCAATTCTAACTTAGCCCTCTATTTATAGGAAAATTTTGGTAGGTTTGACCTGCAACCTGATGGCTTTACCTGCTACTATTCCCACCCACCACATTTGAAATATAATTCAGCACATTTCTTCACCAACCACAAGTGGGGCCCACCAATTCTAGAATTTTCTACCAAAATGATAAACTCCGAAAATTCAACAATTTCTGAACCAGTCATCTTGTAAAATTCGTAATAAATCATACATTCATTTTTAACGGTTCAAAATTTGTGGGCATATACTCAACTTATATATGTATAACATATCCAAAAATTACCACGATCCAACGGTCGGATTAAAAATTATAACCCCCGCAAAATATCTCAAAAACCATGATTTTTAATACCTCCATTCTGACAAAAATACGGATAAAAATCTCAACATTAACTCCTTCATTTTTAACCACAAAAATATATTCCTCATTTATATCCACATAAAATAAATATTTTCTTATCATATGAATCAATAATTAATTATTCACAAATAATATTACAGAATCACATTTATGACAACCAGGCCGTTCCCAAGAAAGAGGGGGCTTTCCAATAAGGATTTTTCCTTACTGGCGCGCAATTAGATGACCAAACCTCTCCTTAGACAGAACTTTCTAGACATTGCCAATAATGTTATCTAATAATATTATTCAAATAATATGAATTATTGATCTGATAATGGAAAATACTGTGCAGCAACAATTATTGAAACAACAATAATATAAAATATCAACGCAGCAATTATTGAATCAATAAAATAAAATATTGAATAATAACTACTGTAACAATTATTGAGTAGTGCCTTCTTACGTAAGAATCAATAATTGGTGCAATACCGTGTGCTACTGTATTTTAACCACCGGGTATTCCAACAGTATTAACGGTAACAACTACGCCGTTATTTATAAACAACTTATACTTGTCGTTTTCTTCATCCAATCGCTTTCCGTTATGGGGCCCACACAAGGCTGCGCCGTCGTACGAATATTCCCCGATAGCAAGAATATTCCACGACCAAACGAATATTCCCCGACAAAATGAATATTTTATAACCACTTGCTTATTTTGTAAAATTTGCACATTTCACCCATAACCAAAGTATTATATCAAATTAACCCCTTATTATTCACAATAATATTTAGAGAAAATTTGATTTTATTCATTAATAAGTTGGGGTCTTACAACCTCCCCTCCTTATGAAATTTCGTCCTCGAAATTGACGTACGTACCTGATGTTTCAAAAAGGTGAGGATACCTCGCTTTCATTTCTGATTCCAACTCCCAGGTCATTTCTTCAATAGCATGGTTTCTCCACAAAACCTTAACTTGTGGTATAACCTTCGTGCGTAGGACATGCTCTTTCCTATCCAAGATCTTAACAGGTACCTCCTCGTACGTTAAATCTTCAGCTATCTCGTCTGGTTCTAACTCAATAATGTGGTTCGGGTCTTTAACATATTTACGAAGCATAGATATGTGAAAAACATTATGAACACGAGACATGCTTGGAGGTAATGCGAGTCTATATGCCACATTTCCTATTCGCTCAAGAATCTCAAATGGACCAACAAATCTTGGATTGAGCTTTCCTCTCTTCCCAAATCTTGTAACTCCCTTCCATGGTGCAACACGTAACAATACATGATCCCCAATATTAAATTCCACGTCCTTCCGATGAAGATCCGCATAACTCTTTTGTCGATCCTGTGCCGTTTGTATACGTTGTCGAATCGTTTGGATCTTCTCTGTAGTAATGCGTACCAATTCTGGTCCCAACAATGTTGCTTCACCCACCTCGTCCCAGCATACTGGAGAACGACATTTTCTTCCATACAACGCCTCAAATGGAGCCATACCTATGCTCGCCTGATAACTGTTGTTGTAGGAGATTCCACCAATGGTAGGTACTTATCCCAACTCCCTTTGAGATCTAAGACACAAAGTCTTAATAGATCTTCAAGAGTTTGAATAGTCCTCTCTGATTGTCCGTCCGTTTGAGGATGGTATGCTGAACTGAATCGTAAATCCGTGCCCATAGCTTTCTGCAAGCTAACCCAAAATCGTGAAGTGAATCTTGGGTCACGATCCGAAACTATGGATACTGGCATGCCATGCAATCTCACAATCTCGTTCACGTACATACTAGCAAGACGTTCAAGGGAATAAGTCTCACGTATCGGTAAGAAATGAGCGGACTTGGTTAATCTATCAACAATAACCCAAATCGCATCTATACCTTGAGAAACCTTGGGAAGACCCGTAACAAAATCCATAGTAATGTGTTCCCACTTCCATTTTGGGATCTCAAGTGGTTGCAATGGACCCTTTGGCACTTGATGCTCCGCCTTTACACGTTGACAAGTTAAACACCTCGAGATAAACTCCGCGATCTCTCTTTTCATATTGCTCCACCAAAATGTATGTCGAAGATCGTGATACATTTTGGTACTCCCAGGATGGATTGCAAACGGTGTGTTGTGTGCCTCCATCATTATTCTATGCTTCAAGTCAAAATCGTTAGGAACACAAAGTCTGGAGTTGACTCGAAGTATTCCTTCTTCATCGATTCTTGCTTCTGGAATAGCACCTTCTTGCACTTTCTTCTTCATAGCATCAGCTCTATATCCGTAGCTTGAGCAGCTTTAACTTTATCGATTAAAGTCGGTTCTACTCGTATATTTGATATCATCATGTGGGTACTTGGAGCCTTCATCTCTATCTCCATCCTTTGCAAGTCATACAAAATGGGCCTTTGTGTTAAAAACATTGCACTCGTACCCGCATATGATCTTCTACTCAATGCGTCAGCTACTACGTTTGCTTTTCCAGGATGGTATTGGATGGTATGATCGTAATCTTTCAACAGCTCAAGCCAACGTCGTTGCCGCATGTTGAGTTCCTTTTGGGTGAAGAAATATTTGAGGCTTTTATGATCTGTATAGATCTCCACTTTCTCCCCATACAGGTAGTGTCTCCAGATCTTCAACGCAAAACGACTGCTGCCAACTCCAAATCATGAGTAGGATAATTCCTCTCATATTCTTTGAGTTGTCGTGAGGCATAGGCTATGACTTTCCCATGTTGCATGAGAACACATCCTAACCCTTTGCCTGAAGCATCGCTGTAGATAACAAATCCATCCGAACCAGATGGTATTGTCAAAACAGGTGCCGAAATGAGTCTCCTCTTGAGTTCTTGGAAACTCTTCTCGCATTCCCCACTCCATACGAATTTTGTATCTTTCCGAGTCAGCTGAGTTAACGGAGTAGCGATTCGAGAAAATCCTTCCACAAATCTCCGATAATAACCAGCTAAGCCCAGAAAGCTACGTACTTCGGTTACCGACTTCGGTTGCTCCCAACTTTGTATGGCTTCAATCTTCGCCGGGTCGACAGATACTCCATGTTTTGACACCACGTGCCCAAGGAATGCTACTTCCTCAAGCCAGAACTCGCATTTCTTCAGTTTGGCATATAGCTTGTTTTCACGAAGCCTTTGCAATACCAGCTTCAAATGGCGCTCATGATCTTCACGGCTTTTGGAATAGATGAGGATGTCATCAATAAAGACAACAACGAACTGATCCAAATATTCTTTGAATACACGGTTCATCATATCCATGAAGGCAGCAGGAGCATTAGTCAATCCAAAAGACATTACTAAGAATTCATAATGCCCGTACCGAGTTCTGAAGGCAGTCTTTGGAATATCCTCAGTTTTAATCTTCAGCTGATGATATCCAGAACGAAGATCGATCTTTGAAAAGAATTGTGCTCCTTGCAACTGGTCAAACAGGTCATCAATGCGAGGTAGCGGATACCTATTCTTGATAGTGACATGATTCAATTCTCGATAGTCGATACAAAGTCGCATACTCCCGTCTTTCTTCTTTACGAATAACACAGGAGCACCCCAAGGAGATGTACTAGGACGAATAAAACCGATGTCCAACAACTCCTGTAGTTGGACTTTTAACTCCTGAAGTTCAATAGGAGCCATTCGATATGGGGTTTTAGAAATGGGCTTTGTACCGGGTTCAAGGTCAATAAAGAATTCAACTTCACGTTCTGGGGGTAGACCAGGAAGTTCTTCAGGAAATACATCGGGAAATTCTCTAACAATAGAAATATTATTCAAATCTGACTTGTCTTTGTTCAAATCCATAACATGGGCTAAGAAAGCTTGACATCCGTTTTTCAATAAACGAATAGCTTTGTGGCTTGATATGACAGTGACTGATTTTAGTGGTTTAGTAGTTTGAATTCGTATGACAGGTTGGTTAGGAATATGAAAACTAACAACCTTACGAAAACAATCAATTTTAGCATGATGAGTGGTTAACCAATCAATTCCTAAAATCACATCAAAAGCAAGTATCTTTAAAGAGATAAGATCAACAGGTAATGTGATAGTGCCAACTTGGATCATGCAAGATTTATAAACTGTAGATGTAACGAAGGTTTCACCCAACGGAGTTTCAACAGATAAGTTAAAGTCCAATTTCTCCGGAGTCAAGTTTAAACGTTGAGCACAAGCAGGAGAGATAAAAGAATGGGTAGAACCGGTATCTAGTAAAGTATAAACTTCGCAAGAATTCAAGATTAGCTTACCCGTGATCACCTCGTTCGGGTTTCTCACGTTTTGGCCAGTTACGACAAACGCTCTTCCAGGAACCGCTGATTTCGCCTTATCCGGGACAGCCCTTGGAATCACCACTCCCGCTGAACTTGGTTTCGCTATAGTACAATCTCGAGCGATGTGGCCTTCCTTCCCACAGTTGTAACACACCTTGGATTGTTGTGGACAGTTTGGGCTGATATGTCCCTCTTTCCCGCATTTGTAACATCTAACTGGCGGTCGTTCTCCTCCCCTAAAATTTGTTGTTGGTGCTGGTGCTGGTGTCTTCCCGTCATTGTTGAATCTCCTCTTTCTGAAATTTCCACTTGACTCACCTCTCCTATTATCATGGCCACGATGACCACCCGAGTGGTTACCGCCTTTGTTCGTATTTTTCCCTCCTCGTTGGTTATCATCGCTCTGATGATTGCTGTCACCGGTATGACCCTGGTTGTGGTCCCTCGGTTGAGTATACTCATTATCTCTCTCTAATAATTGGGCCCTGTTGACAACGTCTGAATACAGAGAAAATTTATGAGAGATAAGGTATTGACGAATCTCAGGTTTTAAACCTCTCAGAAACATCCGCGTCATTCGTTCCTCATTTTCGACCAAATGAGGTGCAAACCTGGATAACTCTGCAAACTTCGCCTCGTACTGGGACACCGTCATGTTGTTTTGTTCCAGTCTAATAAACTCAACCTCCTTCATATGACGAATACTTTCAGGAAAGTACTTGTCATTGAACAGTTTTTGAAATGTTTCCCAGGACATGTTGAGTGCGTCAGGCTGGGTACGCTTCACAGACTCCCACCAGTAGTCTGCCTCACCGCGGAACATAAATGTGGCGAATGGAACCTTCTGTTCCTCCGTGCATCCCAAGACATCAAATATCTTGGTAATTTGCTTGACCCACGTTTCCGCCATGATCGGATCCGGCTTTCCCTTAAATTCTGGTGGTCCCAATTCTTTGAACTGCTTAGCTGTGACAAACCGCGCGTTGTTATCATTTCCACCCGTATTCTGCACACGAGTCTCCCTCGTCTGATTTTGCATGAACTGCAAAAAGCTCCTAAACATTCCATCATTCATCGTTTGCTCGGTAACGTTGTTTACAGGAGGAATATTGCCTTCCTGTTGCACGTTCCCCTGGGTAGTGATCAAAGGTGTCTCCACGGTCTGATTTACTCCATTATTAACGTTCTCAGCTGCCATTCTTAAATACTGTCATAAAACAAGGGTTAATAGTCATGTCATATATTATCCCTATACTCTGACCGACCAAATAAACACCAAATAAACTTAGTCAGGTCATACTAGCGAAGGAATTCCCCGTCTCTCCCCTCCTAGTTCTTGTCTCACATCTCAGCCAGGGATCATATCCCTAAGCTCTGATACCAACTGTGACACCCCCAAAATAGGTATACAACACCCATTCTGAGTCGCCAAATACATGGTACAGAAAACAAACTATAACTTCAATAATACAATTGTCTTGCAAAATACGACAACACATACTGTGAGTTTAAATACAAATATTGTCTTCTAGACAATATCCACACTCAAATAAGTCCTCGTTACAATTATTCAAACACTATTTTACAGAAATAGTGAGGACTGCTAAAACATCTTTCTAGAACCATCACTCCGTACCCCGACTAGTTCCTGCTATGTTCTCACCTCCTGAGAAGAAAAAATGGAACAAAAAGGAAAAGGGTGAGCTCAACTAGCCCAGTAAAGAATATTATGACTAAGATAATATACAAACAAATTATCGTTAGTCTTCAACAGGGAAAAATCTGATAGAATATAATCGACAACAAGTTTTAGATCAACAACTGCAGCGGAAACAGCAAACCATTAGAAGAGTCAAGTAGAGAAAGAATTCTACTATCTTCTAAGATTTAAAAGTCCATCATCAATATTTTATCCCTGTAACATCAATTAATAATCATCTTTATCCAAATATTCATCTTTGCACTACAGGCCAAAGATATTCATTTGTATCACCTGTCGGTCATGTTCACCTCAACACCTGTTCATCTTTGCACTACAGGCCAAAGATATTCATCAAGTAATCATACATCTTTGCACTACAGGCCAAAGATATTCAGTAATATCATCATTTAGGACTGAGGATGATGAAAAATATCTTAAAGAGAACGAATCCAGTGAGACAGAAGGACAAATAGTAGGGATTCGTATAACAGTTTATCCAAGATCAATAATACTTCATAATAATAAATTGTGAAGCAGAATTCAAAAATAAAGATC
The DNA here is from genome assembly GCA_016801055.1 of Panax notoginseng. NCBI lineage: Eukaryota > Viridiplantae > Streptophyta > Magnoliopsida > Apiales > Araliaceae > Panax > Panax notoginseng. Next base: position 82,768,709 of record CM029023.1, read on the forward strand.
AAAACATGGATACAATCAAAGATAGTAACCATAATAGACATCTTGGACAAAAAGAGAAAATTTTATTTTTCGGTGAATAGTGCCGTATTCGTGAATAGTACCGTATACGTGAATAGTGCCGTATACGTAAATAGTAACCCCCGACACAAAAGTTCCAAATTTGATAAAAACTCATATCAATATTTCAGCATAATGATATTGAAGAAAATAATATCATTAAGAAGAAAATAATATCCCTTACCTCAAAATATCAGTACTTCTGGTCGGAATACCGGTATAAGGCTGAAAGAAACTTGCTCTGATGAATAGAAACTCTCAAAATATCTAAATACTCACAAAATACACTCAATAATCTAGAGAGAGAAAGAGAGAAAACTTGTTTCTGGTGTGATTTTCAATTCTAACTTAGCCCTCTATTTATAGGAAAATTTTGGTAGGTTTGACCTGCAACCTGATGGCTTTACCTGCTACTATTCCCACCCACCACATTTGAAATATAATTCAGCACATTTCTTCACCAACCACAAGTGGGGCCCACCAATTCTAGAATTTTCCACCAAAATGATAAACTCCGAAAATTCAACAATTTCTGAACCAGTCATCTTGTAAAATTCGTAATAAATCATACGTTCATTTTTAACGGTTCAAACTTTGTGGGCATATACTCAACTTATATATGTATAACATATCCAAAAATTACCACGATCCAACGGTCGGATTAAAAATTATAACCCCCGCAAAATATCTCAAAAACCCTGATTTTTAATACCTCCATTCTGACAAAAATACGGATAAAAATCTCAACATTAACTCCTTCATTTTTAACCACAAAAATATATTCCTCATTTATATCCACATAAAATAAATATTTTCTTATCATATGAATCAATAATTAATTATTCACAAATAATATTACAGAATCACATTTATGACAACCAGGCCGTTCCCAGGAAAGAGGGGGCTTTCCAATAAGGATTTTTCCTTACTGGCGCGCAATTAGATGACCAAACCTCTCCTTAGACAGAACTTTCTAGACATTGCCAATAATGTTATCTAATAATATTATTCAAATAATATGAATTATTGATCTGATAATGGAAAATACTGTGCAGCAACAATTATTGAAACAACAATAATATAAAATATCAACGCAGCAATTATTGAATCAATAAAATAAAATATTGAATAATAACTACTGTAACAATTATTGAGTAGTGCCTTCTTACGTAAGAATCAATAATTGGTGCAATACCGTGTGCTACTGTATTTTAACCACCGGGTATTCCAACAGTATTAACGGTAACAACTACGCCGTTATTTATAAACAACTTATACTTGTCGTTTTCTTCATCCAATCGCTTTCCGTTATGGGGCCCACACAAGGCTGCGCCGTCGTACGAATATTCCCCAACAGCAAGAATATTCCACAACCAAACGAATATTCCCCGACAAAATGAATATTTTATAACCACTTGCTTATTTTGTAAAATTTGCACATTTCACCCACAACCAAAGTATTATATCAAATTAACCCCTTATTATTCACAATTATATTTAAAGAAAATTTGATTTTATTCATTAATAAGTTGGGGTCTTACACAACTTCTTCGATTCTTCGCAGTACCTCAAAAGGACTAATGAATCTTGGGATTAATTTCCCTTTCTTTACGAACCTGATCTTTCAATTCCAAGGAGAGACCTTTAAGAACACATAGCTACCCGATTCAAACACAACATTTTTACGGTGTGAATCGGCGTATTTCTTCTGTCTATCTTGAGCTGCTACCAGTCTTGATCGAATCACTTTAACTATTTCTGTCGTCTGCTGTACTAATTCTGGGCCTAGTAATTATTTTTCGCCAACTTTATCCCAGTATAGCGGAGTTCTGCACTTTCTGCCATATAACGCTTCATAAGGCGACATGCCAATACTAGCGTGGTAACTGTTGTTATAGTCGAACTCTATGAGCGGTAGGTGATCATCCCAATTTCCTTTAAAGTCCATTACACAAGCTCTTAATGTGACACCCCCAAAATTAGGTATACATCACCCATCTTGGGTCGTCAGATACATGGTACAGAATACAAATACAACTTACTAATACAACTGTCGTGTACAATACGACAAAACATAACTGTGAGTTTGAATACAATTATTGTCTACTAGAGACTATACAAACTTAAAAGGAGTCCTCATTACAATTATTGTCACACTATTTAACAGAATAGTGAGGACTACTAGTTAATACTATCATTCGGACCATCACTCTGTTCCCCGACTTGTCCCAGCTACGTTCTCATTTTATGATGAGAACAGTAAAAGAAAGGGTGAGCTCAACTAGCCCAGTAAGAAATATTATGACTAAGATAATACAGAATAAATTATCATTAGCCTTCAACAGTGTTAAACTGATAAAATACAAAAGACATCAAGTTTAACTGCAGCGGAACAAGCAATCCATTAAAAGGGTCAAGTAGAGAATAAAATCTACTATCTTTTATGATTTAAAAGGTTTTTCATTACTGTTATCGCTGAGACTCAGCTTAATAAAATAATCCACATCATCGAATCACCCCTGCACTACGGCCAAGGATATTCTTTAGTATCACGACCACAATTATCCATACACTACGGGCCCAGAATATTTGTGTATTTATTAATGGCCATGATCATGCCAACAACTGTCCATCAACGCACTACGGGCCAATGAGGACTTTTATCACATTATTTATTACGGTCATGATTATACCGAATAATCCCTGGTCATAATCATACCAAGTCCATCTATGCACTACAGGCCACAGATGACTTTCAATATTTTATAAACATGAGGATGATGACAATGATATAGTAATTCAATAAAACAAGTTCAAGAATTAATTTATCCAAGAATTAACAACGTCCAAATTGTCAACATGATACTACTTTGTGGAGTAAAATTCAAGAATGCTTAGAAGAATATTTCCATGAAAAGATACTGGATGAAACGCAATTATCAAAGATATTCTACTAATTTCATGAAGTATAGAAGTCAAAACTTTAACCAACTTAGTATAATAAAAAATAGAATATCAAAAGAAATCACCAGGCATGCGATAGACCGTACAGACAGGTTATTCTCAACAGAATAATAATAATGGAACCAGGTCCGACGTAGAACGCACAGACAGGATATTCCGACAGAATAATAAAGATGGAACCAGGTCCGGCGTAAACGCACAGACAGGATGTTCCAACAGAATAATAAAAACGGAACCAGGTCAGGCGAAATTCGCACCGACAGGATGTTCCAACAGAATAATAAAGAACATAATAACAGGAGAATTTCACCAAGTATAGGGAAGTCCGCGTATACATGTTATTCCAACAGAATAATAAAGAATTGAATAACAGAAGTTCTCTTCATGAATATAAAAGAAATAATATTCCCTACCGTTTTAAAGAAGAACTAAAATAAAGAAGTAGTAGCAGAATACTTTTCTTCTCTCTCTCTATAGTTTCTCTCTCTAGAGTTCAGTGAATTCGTAAGAAATAATGAAGGAATGAGCTGCTATTTATAGAAAAATAGAATGCATAGTAACTAATCCATGAACGGTTCAGATTGATTACTTTAATCTGACGGTCCATATTTAAAGAAAAATCTTTTAAATAAAATATAATATATTCTATTTATAGAATAACTTTAATAAAGTATTCTGTTTTATATAAAAAGATGTTTCTGTTTTATTACGTTAATAATACGAATAAAACAAAACTTCATTATCGCTAAATAATTCATATTATTAACTAACAATAATTGAATCAAACTGAGTGACTTCTCATGCAAGCATTAATAATTAATACCGTGTGCTACTATGCAACCACACGTATTACTGTACTTTTATTACCGAGTAGTTCAACAGTATCAATGGTAAAACTTTCGCCGTTATTTTTAATAAAATATTTTTATCGTTTTCTTAATTCGACAATAATTCCATTATGGGGTCCACCAATGATTGTGCCGTTGTACGAATATTCTCTGTTAAAATGAATATTCCCCGACTAATCGAATATTATATAACAACTTGCGTACTTTGCAAAATTTATAAATATTACCCACAACTATAACATTATATCAAATTAACTCCATAATATTCAAAAATGATATTTATAGAAAATTTATTTTTATTTATAAAAGTTGGGGTCTTACACTTAACATATCTTCTAATGTCTAAATCATTCTTTCACTCTGCCCATCTGTTTGAGGGTGATATGCTGTACTCATTCGCAATTGTGTACCCATGCATTCTTATAGACGTTTCCAGAAGTTCGATGTAAAGCGCGGATCCCTATCGGAAATAATTGACACCGGAACTCCATGCCTCGAAATAATTTCTTTCATATATAACCTTGCCAACTGGTCTAAGTTGAATCTGATTTTGATCAGAAGGAAATGTGCGAATTTCGTCAATCGGTCAACGATAACCCATACTGCGTTATAGCCTTTCTGAGTTGTCGGAAGGCCAACAACGAAGTCCATCGTAATATGTTCCCATTTCCACTCTGGGATCTACAAAAGTTGTAACAACCCACTAGGCCTCTGATGTTCTGCTTTCACTTTCTGACAAGTCAGACACTTGGCAACACACTTTGCAACATCTCGTTTCAAATTTGGCCACCAGAAATGTTGTCGAAGATCTTGGTACATCTTGGTACTACCAGGGTGAATCGAATATCGTGGGCTATGAGCCTCGCTCAAAATGTCTTCCTTAATCTATGTTACTGGCAGTACCCAAATTTTGCTCTCAAATCTCAGTATTCCTTCCTTATCCATCTTAAATCTCGGTTTGGTTCCTTCGGATATCTTCTTTTTCACCTTTTTACATTCTTTGTCATGAAGTTGAGCCTCCTTAACTTTATTTAATAGGGTTGTACTAGATTGCATCTGAAATAGCTTTTCATCAATTTTCAGAGGATACTTCACTTCCAACTCCAGTTTCTCCATTTATGAAATTAGCTCTTCCTGAGCGGTCAACATCATCAATTTCTCCCGATCCTTTCTACTTAAGGCGTCAACAACCACATTTGCCTTACCTAGATGGTATAAAATCTCACAATCATAGTCCTTAATTAACTCCAACCACCTTCTTTGGCGCATATTCAAGTCCTTCTGTGTAAAAATATATTTCAGACTCTTGTGGTCTGTATATATTTCACACTTCTCCCTATAGAGATAGTGCCTCCAGATTTTTAAAGTAAAAACCACTGCAGCTAACTCCAAGTCGTGGGTCGGATACCCCTTCTCATAATCCTTCAATTGTCGTGACGCATATACAATGACTCTGCCATTTTGCATAAGAACACAGCCAAATCCTTTATGCGACGCATCACTATAAACAACAAAATTTTCTGTATTATCCGGAAGAGATAACACAGGTGTTATACTCAACCTCTTCTTCAATTCTTGAAAGTTTTCCTCACACTTCTCCGTCCAAACAAATTTCACAGCTTTTCGAGTCAAATTCGTTGATGGAGTTGCGATCTTGGAAAAGTCTTGAATGAATCTTCTGTAATATCCTGCCAATCCAAGAAAACTTCGTACTTCCGACGACGTTCTCGGCTGATCCCAGTTTATCACGGCTTTGACATTGGATGGATCTACCGAAATTCCGTCTTTATCGATCACGTGTCCTAGAAATTGTACTCGCTCAATCCAAAATTCGCATTTTGAAAATTTGGCATACAACTTCTTCCTTCTCAACGCCTCTAACGTTAATTTCAAATGCTCTTCATATTCTTCCTTTGTTTTTGAATATACCAAAATATCATCTATAAATATGACCACGAATTTGTCCAAAAATGGCTTGAACACTCCATTCATTAAGCCCATAAATGCTGCATGAGCATTTGTTAGACCAAATGACATTAACAAAAATTCGTAGTGACCATATCGTGTTTTGAATGCTGTCTTCGATACGTCCTCTAGTCTCACCTTCAGTTGATGATAACCACTCCTCAAATCTATCTTTAAAAAGTGTTTCGCTCCCTTCAATTGGTCAAACAGATCGTCGATCCTCGGTAATGGATATCTATTCTTAATCGTGACCTTATTCAGTTCTCTGTAATCGATGCAGAGTCGCATCGTTCCGTCCTTCTTCTTTACAAATAACATTGGCGCTCCCCATGGTGATACGCTTGGTTGAATGTACTTCTTGTCCAGTAATTCTTGTAGTTGTACCATCAATTCTTTCATCTCCACCGGTGCCATTCGGTACGGTGCCTTCGGTATTGGAGCCGTTCCTGGCGCCAAATCGATCACAAATTCAACCTCTCTATCTGGCGGAAGTCTTGGCAAATCGTCCGGAAATACGTCTGCGAAGTCCCTCACTACTGGTATCTCCTCTACTTTCAGATTTTCTTTACGACTGTCGACTATGTAAGCTAAATATCCTACACAGCCTTGTCTTAACAACTTCCTGACCTGCATCATCGTCAGATAACTCACTTGTCTAGGCGACTTGCTACCATAAAACACAACCTTTGACGGAGTCATAAGGTTAATACGCTTCTTCTGGCAATCAATTATAGCCCCGTAATTGAATAACCAGTACATACCCAAGATAACGTCAAATTCTCCAAGGCGAATAGGGATATGATCTACGCTCATGATATTACCCTTAATATCCACTCTACTGTTCTTATGTACGTACTTAACAGGGATTATTTCTCTATTCGCAATTTCTATGTTCATGGGGTGTTCTAACTCATCCTTAAGCAACTATAAGTTCTTAACAAAGTCATCGGATATAAATGAACAAGTAGCACCCGAATCCAATAATACATAAGCATTAACTTTATTGATCGAAATAATATCTGACACCACATCACGAGACTGCACTGCATCTTGCATCGTCATGTTGAATGTCCTGGCGGTCGGTCGGTTGGTTACAGTTGGTCCTGTGATAGTCAGAGCACTTCCATCGCTGTTTCCTCTATATCCTCCTGACCCTGCCCCTCCAGATCCCTTCTTAAGACAATGTCTTGCTAGATGATCCTTTGAACCACAAGTGAAGCAGGCACCCTTCTTTGGGTTAGGACAGTTAGGTGCTATGTGGCCCTCCAGACCACAATTGTAGCACACTCGTTTACCCTTCATACACACTCCCAAATGAGCTTTCCCGCAGGTTGGGCACGCTTCGATCCTCTTCTTCTGACCTCCTTGCTGATTTCCAGTTGATGAGTTGTCAAACCATCTTCTCTTCTGATTATTATTAGCACCTCCTGTGTTGCTTCCACCAGCTTTGTTAATTCCTTTATTTTCACTCTTCTTCTTTTTCTGATCCTGATTATATTTGGTAACCGCATCGCTTCCACCTTCAGTGCGTATGGCTTTCTCGAGTAGCCCAGTGAATGTCTTCAACTGAAACATCAACACTTTACTATACAACCAGGGCTTCAGTCCTTGTTCGAACCTTCTTGCTTTTCTCTCATCCGTGTGTACTTGATATGTGGCAAACCTAGCCAACTCATTAAATCTTGCCGCATAGTCTAATACGGACATATTCCCCTGTTTCAACTCCAGAAACTGAACCTCCATTTAGTTCTGCGAGCTGGTCGGGAAATACATCTCGAAAAACATCTCTTTGAACCTCTCCCAGGTAATCACACCTTCTCCTTCACGGACCTTGTTCGCTTGCCACCAATAACTGGCTTCGGATTTCAGCATGAACGTTGCAAAAGCGGATTTCTGATCCTCTCTGACTCTTGCGACATCAAAAACCTTTTCCATCTCCATAACCCATGTTTGAGCCTCGATCGGGTTCATGGAGCCTTTAAACTCTGGCGGTCCCACCGCCTTGAAATCTTTGAACGTTGTATTCGGTGGAGCTTGAGGTTGATTATTCATCGCTCCGGCTAGTAAGTTCACCAATTGTTGAACGGGGTTAGCATTGGCGTTGTTGTTGTTATTCGTCGATTCTTCTTGAGCTGCTTGACGGTTTTATCTTCTTCTCGGCGGCATATTTCTATTAAAATATATGTTTATTAGATCTTTATTAAATTCTCGAAATAGTTAAGGCTTCACTTAACAATTTAACATAATCACTTAACACATTATCTCAAAAAACTTGATATAATTATTCAAATCAAAAGTTTTAACATCAAACGATAGCATCACTGCTATTTACATCAACTATCCCGAGATAAATAATCTACAGGATTTAAAACATTAAAATATTCATTTGTTTATAAACACATCGAAATTTACATCTAACACCAGATAAGTTTTTCACATAATTAAACAAATCATATCACTGCCTATTAAGTCGCTGAATAGCATTGTTACATTCCTCTTCCATGATGCGGGACATCGTCTGGCGATCTAGAATATACGATGGTAGTCCTTCGAACTGGATTGGGTACCTCATAACTCGATCTTGGGCCTCATCCATTGCATTTTGAAGTGTAGAGTACGTCTCCCCAAGCTTAGCCTTCTTCGCACGACAATCCTCTTCTGCAAGATCAGCACGACGTGATTCTCTTACCCAGCCCTCCTCCGCTATGGTCAGCCTTTCTGAGCTCTCTTTCAGTTCCTTCTTCAACTTCTCTATTTCTTCGGACTTCTCTTCGGTTTGACCCTTCTCGTGAACCAAATCTCACTCCACGTTTCCTAGACATGTGTGAAGAGTCACAACCTCCCTATCCTTCTGCTTGATGGTAATCTGTTGAATAATCGCTCGCTCAGTCAGATCCTGAACAGTGTCACGTAACTCTACGTTACGGTCATATAACTCGTCGTACATCTCAGCATCAATGGAGTTTAGTGGGAACTCCTCTTCTTCCTCTTCCTCCTCTAGATCAGTCTCAGGCTCATGCTCCTGACCAACAACAGTGATCAATGGAGATGGCTCTCTCCGTACCAACTGCTCCCTGACAACATGAATGTCTCGGGGCTCCTCCTCTGTTGGTACTCGGGGTTCCTCCTCTGTAGGCACTCGGGGTTCCTCCTCCCAAGCTCGACTAATTCCTCCAACATCAGACATCCTGACAACACAGTTTTAAGTTTCAGTTACTAAGTCGTACTAGTGAGCACATAATTTAACACATAAGCACATAAAGTCTTTTATTATCTTCAATGAATTAAGAAATTCATTTCTTAAAACTCGATAAGAGTTTTCCATCACTATGTTCTTCCTATAAGGCTACTACTTAAGGTTGTTCCCCCACCTAAGGTTCATAACCTACAGCTTTGATACCAACCTGTGACATCCCCAAATCTGGGTACTTAAATTTCCACATGATTTGGTGTTCACTATACAAACATCATATGTTTATCTATCCATAATAAATGAAAGCATTAATAGATAGAAATAAATTCTCTCTTTAAGGAGTTACATCGTAAAAATACATAAATCCCAGGTCATACTAACCTTAAATCTTAACTGCGGAAACATAAACAATTAATCATCTTACACATCATTAACATATATAAGTCTAAAATAGAAATACATCATCACATAAAATAACAAATCTTCATCACTTGTTAATCTTGCCCTTGCCATTGCTAGTAGAAGGCTCGTCGGACCTTTCGTTCTTAACTGCAATGTTATTATTACGCAAGAGTGAGCATGATTGCCCACAAGTATAAAAATGAAATAACAATATATAATAACATGCGAGTGAATCAAAGACTTACGAAATAAAACTCAACTTTTGAATCAAGAATGAATAACAAGAATCAAAATATTTCTGAGGGTCATAAGACCTTGAACTATGTCCTAGGTTATCAAGGGTTATACTAGAAACCTTTAACAGTCATAAGACTATAGACTCTTCTACTCGTACTTAGGGGAATCAGCCCTTAGTACCATACTGTGCACAATATCTTAACGCTAACGCATAAGAAATCCCTATACAGGGTTGTTCATCTTAGTTTGACATTAGAGTCCGCACCAAAGGAAGTTTGGTTTGGATAAATCAATAAGGGTTCTGAAATTTAGAACGTTCATCGACTATGGACTAGTCGAATCAATAAGGGTTCACTAGTCTAACAAGGTTCAACAATAAATGATATTTAAATTGAATAACAATCTCAAGAGGTATACAATAGAACAAGTATTGTATAACAGAATCATACTTTAAAAAGATAAATAATCTTTAATATAACAAATTGAACTTGGTTAACAATAATGAGAATTTACTCGACGTAAATTATAAACTTGAATAATGATACCAAGTAGGGTTAGGAAACTTGCCTCGTGCGTAGATTACACGTTAATTATACTTGTTCCTCGATTTAATCCTACATACCATTCATGTTCACAATACCAGTCAATTATAACGTAACTAGTCATTACAAGTTCATTCTTTTCGTCTAACTCGGATTATGACTATACTTAGTCATATTACCACATTTATTGCCACATAATTTTACACTTCACGAACAATAAGTTAATTATGTGTTTAATTATTCAATCCACACGTAACTGTGTTATTGACATGTTAATAACTTATTTAACGTCTCGTTATACTTCTATAATATTTTTATATTCATTAGATTAAGTTACTATCACATTCTTAGACTTGAACAATATGGAAAATTTTCATTTCTGGACATTCTGCAAAGTGGCGCTGCGGCGCCACTGTTGTGCTTCTTCTCGGCGCGGACTTTGGCGCTGCGGTGCGGGCCTTAAGGCGTGGGACTGGCGCCGCGGCGCGACGAACCAGTAACAGTTCTGCAATTCGCGAAAATTGCAGAACATGGCCAACACCTCCAATTAATTTATTCTTACATGAAGTTAGGCATACCCAAACACTGTAATACACATATACTTACTACTCAACCCTTCTAGCATGCTTTTAACAAGTTATAACACATAATTTGCAGAATCAAAATATATAATTTATTGTTCTTGATGTTTTTGAATGTTTTGAATACAAAACATAAAAATCAACACTACGGGTTCATTATAACACCGAATCTGTTCATTTGAAGTTTGTTTTCTTCGTTTTAACATACATAATTATATACAAGTGTAAAGTTATGATACCACTTATGATTATCGTGTTAAATTTGGTATGTAAGGCCATATGGCCATATTTTCATACTCTGTATTTTGAAGAAAATATGTACGACATGTTTTTATGAAACTGATGCTATGGAATTATACAATATATATAGTAGAACATGATATGATGACATCTTATCACATATATAACACATAATTATTACTCTTTCCGATTACAGAGACTTAAACAATCTTGACAGCCATTTTAATGAAAATTTTAAATGACGTAAATAAAAACTGGGTTAAAGAGATTACCCTCAAGCAATTCTTCTGATTCTTCAATAACACAATTTCTTCTAACTCTCTCTGACAATTTCTCTGAATTCTCTAACTCTCAGTTTTGTTTTATTTCAAAATAATATACGTAATAATGAAAACTGAAGGCACACCTATTATAACCAGTAAAGTTGAGGCCAGTTAACCCATACGTGGTTAACTGCTCTCAACTTCTCTTAAGGTCCTGTTTGGCCACTCTTAAAAACTCACTCCCATTTAATTTGATAATTCTCTTATACTATAGTTTAATAATGTCACACCCAATTACACAATAAATCAAATATTTTGTTTAATTTAATTTGAATAAAATATAATAATTTCTCATTATGTCACATAATCACATAATTATTTTTCTAATATATTAATTATGTCAAATTATTAATTTTTCTCATTAATTATTAATTTAAATAAAATAATATTAAGCTTATTAAATATTTCTTTTAATTCAATAAACTCACATAAATACATACTTTAAATAATAAAATTCTCCACATTAATTTAATAAATATAACACATATAATTAAATTAATCTACCACAATTGCATCAATTAATTATTTAATCTAATAATTAAATCATCAAAAATATTTATTTAATTCAATAAATATTAAAATTAAATTACAAAATCTCGTTTGTCACATGAATTATCCGTTTTTATTTGAGTAACCTTATTTTTACAATTCCGAGGACGAAATTTTTATAAGGAGGGAAGGATGTAATGACCGTAAATTTTAATCTCCTTATTTAATTAAATATGTGATTTAATTTTAATGAGTTAGTTTTGTGAGTCTATTTAAACCTTATGTGGTTATGTAAATTTATGAAATGATTAATGGGAGTCACTAATAGTTTATTTAAATTAGTTGACTAACCCTAAGACTTTAATATCAAGGAATTGATAGGATTATTAATAATTAAATATTCAATGTATTTGAATATAGTAGCAAGATTTGAACATATTGATTTAATTTCAATTATGAGTAATTAATTGATAATGTGTTAATTAATAATTATTATGAATAAATAATAATTAATAAGTAAGAGATTAATAATTTATAAAATGATTTTAGTTACTTGGTTAATTTGTGCAATGTAATACACCTTTGTTATATGGTAGTTGATTATATATTTTATATAGTACAAGGTGACACATTAATATGTTTATACATTATATATATAGACTATATACTAAGAATTATTACATTCATGTGAATACATAAGTAATCCCTAAATTTCTTAATATGGTAATAATAATTATACATTAGTATTACATTATGGAAATTATAGTAACCAAACCAAGCTTGTTGCTGAGATTTTTGTCCCAAATTGAGTGGCACATAGTACATGAATAGTGGGCTATTTCTCCATTGCATAAAACTTAACAAATCAAAAAGGCTAGAGTTGTGTAGAGATGATGGCTAGAAATTGGTGGTTGGCCAACTCCAAATTATCCAATGTTTTCTTCTAATGCACCATGAGTTCAACCTCAGTGCAATCTAATTGACCAGTCCCAATTTCTTCTATAAATAGTAGCCCAATTCTCAGTTTACATTGTTTTGTTTTGTATGTGGAAACTCTGAAAAATTTGAGTTTGAGTGTGTGTTGTCCAAAGAAGAGGATAGCAATCTCAGAGGAAAGAAACTAAGTTCATTTAACTTCAAAGAGGTATAAAATCTAATTTATGTTCTTGAATTGGGTTTTGGTAAATTCTTGTAATTCTCATGAATTCCTTGTAATGTGGTATGAATTGGCTTAAGGGTGTGTTGTTTTAGTTAGTATGCATGCTTAGAAGTATTAGAAGTAGTTTGAGTTGCAGCAAAATATGTTGGGCAATGGTTGGAGTTGAGTCTCTGCAGAAGCAGAGGCCATATTTTTGTGTCTGGGCGAAGTGGCGCGGCCGCGCTATTTCCCTAGTCTTTCACCGCACGGGTAGCAGATCACAATTGCTCATATTAGCTCCTTAAGATATTCTGAGCATGTTACTTTGGAATGAATATGCATACAAATGACCTGAACATGTGAACTGAGATTGTTATGTATATAGTAAGCCATGTTAGTTGATTTTAATTTGATTATTCAAAGAGGACTTAAACAGTTGGAAAATAGTTTTGATAAACCTCTTTGCAAATCAAGTTCTAACCTTGGATACAAATGTATTACGTTCTGTGACGCCCCCAAAATAGGTATACATCACCCATCTTGGGTCGCCAAATATATGGTACAAAAATTTAAATACAAACTTAATTATACAACTGACGTGTACAATACGCCAAAACATAGCTGAGAGTTTCAACACTAATAATGTTTCATAGAGAGTATAAAAACTCAAATAAAATCTTCATTACATTTATTGTCACACTATTTAACAGAATAGTGAGGACTACTAATACTATCATCTGAATCGTCACTCCGTTTCCCGACTAGTCCCAGCTACGTTCTCATTTCCTGAAGAGAACAATGAAAGAAAGGGTGAGCTCAACTAGCCCAGTAAGAAATATTATGACTAAAATAATGCAGAATAAATTATCCTTAGCCTTCAACAGTGTTAAACTGATATAATATAACAACCATCAAGTTTAACTGCAGTGGAACAAGCAATCCATTAAAAGAGTCAACTAGAAAATAAATTCTACTATCTTTTATGATTTAAAAATTTTTCATCACTTTTATCGCTGAGACTCAGCTTAATAAATAATCCACATATCCCTGCACTACGGCCAAGAATATTCATTATTATCACAACCACAAATTATCCATGCACTACGGGCCAAGAATATTCGTGTATTCATCAATGGTCATAATCATGCCAACAACTGTCCATTAATGCACTACGGCCAATGAGAATTTTTACCACATCATTTGTAACATTACGGTCATGATTATACCGAATAATCCCTGGTCATAATAATACCAAGTCCATCTATGCACTACATGCCACAGATGACTTTCAACATATTATAAACATGTGGATGATGACAATTCAATAAAACAAGTTCAAGAATTAATTTTAAAGATTTATAAGTTAATTTATCGTGAACTTAATAACGTCCAAATTGTCAACATGATACTGCTTTGTGGAGTAAAATTCAAGAATGCTCAGAAGAATATTTCCATGAAAAGATACTAGATGAAGCGCAAATATCAAAAATATTCCACTAATTTCATGGAGTATAGAAGTCAAAACTTTAACCAACTGAGTATAATAAAAAATAGAATAACAAAAGAAATCACCAGGCATGCGATAGACTGCACAGGCAGGTTATTCCAACAGAATAATAAATAATGAAACCAGGTCCGGCGTAAAACGCACAGACAGGATATTCCAATAATAAAGACAGAATCAGGTCCGGCGTAAAACGCACAGACAGGATATTCTAACAGAATAATAAATAATGGAACCAGGTCCGGCGTAAATGCACAGACAGGATATTTCGACATAATAATATAGAACGGAATATTAGAAGAATTTCACCAAGTATAGGGTAGCCCACGTATACAGGTTATTCCAACAGAATAAAAGAGAATGAAATAACAGAAGTTCTCTTCATGAATAAGAAAGAAATAATACTCCCTACCTTAGAAGAAACTAGATATTGGAATAGTGAGGTAGCAGACTTCTCTTCTTCTTTCTCTCTATAATTTCTCTCTATAATAAGTGCTCTATAGCTTTAGTAAATTGGTGAGAAATGAAGGAAGAATGAGCTTCTATTTATAAGAAAATATAGTTTCGATAATTGCACGTTTTGGGGCTCAAAAATTACAGT
This sequence comes from Panax notoginseng, assembly GCA_016801055.1. Lineage (NCBI taxonomy): Eukaryota > Viridiplantae > Streptophyta > Magnoliopsida > Apiales > Araliaceae > Panax > Panax notoginseng. The sequence continues at coordinate 82,783,793 of CM029023.1, forward strand.
ATAATACCTTCTTCTTTTTCTTCATTTTTAATTTAGTTCTGCAAGTATTATCAAACTTGCACCACCTCCCCTAATAGTAAATAATATGAATCAATAGTTCATTTATGTGACTCAATAGTATAATCATATGAAAAAAACTAATTACAGTATAGTACCTCCATCTATACCTTCATTTTTAACTTAATCATGCAAGTATTATCAATCTTGCACCAACTCTCCTAATAGTACAAGAATGTGAATCAATAGTACACATATGTGAATAAATAGTTATAATCATGTGAATTAATACCAATTAATTACTCATTTATCCGGTTAATTACCTGATTGGTCAATATAACCTACAGACGTCAATTATTATCAAAATAAATGTCGAATTCCACTAACACTAATAATCCCAACACAATGAAACTATCAATCTCATCTTTAATCAACACGAACTTATTCATCATTAATATTATAATTCACAATATTTAACAACCAGGTCGTTCCCAGGAAAGATGGGGCTTTTCGATAAGGATTTCTTCTTATTGGCGCGCAATTAGGTGACCAAACCTCTCCTTGACAGAACTTCTAGGCATTGTCAATATTGTAAATAATAATATTAATAACTTCGTCGTCTCAATTATTGATTTAATAATATAAAATATTATGCAGATGATACTGTGACAATAATTAAATCAATAATCTGAGATATATGATGCAGCAATTACTGTAGCAATAATTGAGTATAACTAAGTGACTTCTCAAGTAAGCATCAATAATCAATGTCGTGTGCTACTATGCAACCACGCGTATTACTGTACTTTTACTACCGGGTAGTTCAATAGTTTTAACGGTAAAATTTTTGTCGTTACTTTTATAAAAAGATAATTCTGTCGTTTTCTAACTACAACAATACTTTCGTTGTGGGGTCCACCAATGATTGTGTCGTCGTACGAATATTCTCTGTTAAAACGAATATTCCTCGACCAATCGAATATTATATAACCACTTGCTTACTTTGCAAAATTTATAAATATTACCCACAACTATAACATTATATCAAATCCACACCATAATATTAAAAAATATATTTTGAGAAAATTATTCTTTATTCATAAAAGTTAGGGTCTTATACGTTCTGATATATCTCGACATCTGTCAATATGATTGGTTATATGGTTAAAGGTAATATGAGATATTCAAGCATGATTAAAAAGAGAAATTTTAAGAAAAAGGACCTTATTGGCTATGTATAAACGAACTATGTATACACTAAGTTTTGAACTTAAAAATATGCTCATGTGATCTATTAGGTGATTATGGAAGCATGATTTAGACTATGCAAACTCATTTTGTATGCTTGAAGAAGTTTTACTAATAGAGACTTAGAGTTTTGAAAATGAACTTGATAAACTATATATACATTATGTTGAGAACTTGTAAGTATGTTTTGATGTCTAAAATGTATGTATATGAAAGTATAATGTGTGGTAGGCTTGCATGATTGTTAACTTAACATGTGAAGTTTTGATTAAATAAAAATAAATAATGACCTATGTTATGTTTTGATGAAGGGCTAAATTTAGTTATTCACATCATAACATGTGTGTTGTGCATGATTATTCATATATGTGCAAGACGTGAGTACACTGACCTTCTGCAGATCAGCCATGTCTTGGTTTGCACTAGGAGCAGCGCGGCCGCGCCACTCCTTAGTACAAACCAAGCGCGGTCGCGCAGTCCTGCAGTGAGGTCTGAGTTCTGTTAATAAATTGAGAACTGATGCATGCTTATATGGGTACTCTAATCTATAATACTTGTTCAGTATAGTATTCGTGTGATAATAAGCATGATATTGAAAGGGACCTATGATGAATTAGTGTATATAACTTTAAAGTCAATAGTGATTTCAAACTATGATATAGTGTGTTAGAAACTAATCGTGGAATGTAATGACACATGTATAGAAGCATGATAGGTGATGATTTGATTCTTGTAAGTGTGGATTCATATTAGTTTACACGTACTAATTGGAAAGACCGACTTGTTAATGTTAGGTCGTTTCAACGCAAATTAATTAAAGCTAGAAATAAATTGTAGCTGAGCAAACATGCAAGTTTCCTTGACCTTCACTCTTTGGTTGTGTAAGTTCCTTAAATTCTTACTCTTTTACTTGAGCAAGTATCCGAACATTATTTTATTGCGTTGCAAGTTTCCTAACTTACACAACTTTGAATTTTGTGAAAGTTTCCTATCCTTCTCATATTGTATTTGAGCATGTTATTGTTGAATTGAAAGTTATTCATTTAAGCTTGAACTTTATTTCCAAGCATGCTATTAAGTGGTTTAATTACCTTACAATTATTCCACATCGATATTATTGATATTCGCACTTAGTGCACTTGAGTTCGTACAGTCTTGGACTTGTACTTCATTTAAAGTACTATAATTCTTGAACTGTGTCAGATAGAGTCTGAACCTTTGTTCTGTCAGACAAATATATGAAGTTTTATAAAAGCTATCCAAACCAATTGATGGTAAGGATTCTTAGACTGAAAGAGCACCCCTTCTATGATAGGGGAGTACCCCAGGTATCTAGTATATGATACAAAGAACAGCTTTAAATGTTATGCATATACATGGTGTACGCGAGGCTGATCCCCTCAAGTACTTATTCTGTAGCCAGTAACCAAAGGGTCAATTAGCTATTGATTCCATTGGAGTATTATAGTTCAATGTCTACTTGACTAGCAGATATTCTAAAAGAAATCATTATCTTTGCTTCTAATATTCATATTGTTGAATCCTTCAGATATTCATATTGTTGAATTCTTTGTTAGATATTTTCCATTCATTATGATATATCTTTATTGTTGTATTTAAACTTGATGAGAAAACTTGTTGCTCATCCTTGCTATATCATGAATTATATTGCAGCTAAGCCCGAGACCTCAGGAAAGGACAAGGGTAAAGGAAAGATATAGGATAGTTGTGAGACCCCAGATTTTATAAATAAAGATTTAAATTTCTCGAAATATTTTTTTGAATATTAAGGTGTGGATTTGAGATAATGTTATAGTTGGGGGTAGTATTTAAAAATTTTGCAAAGTATGTAAGTTGTTATATAATATTCGATTGGTCGGAGAATATTCTTTTCGTCGGGGAATATTCGTACGACGACACAATCATTGGTGAACCCACAACAGAAGAACTGTCGTAGTTAGAAAACGACAGAAATACTTTATGAAAATAACGGCGGAAGTTTAACCGTTGATACTATTGAAACACCCGGTGTTAAAAGTACAGTAATACGCGTGGTTACATAGTAGCACACGGTATTGATTATTGATGCTTACGTGATAAGTCACTCAGTTATACTCAATTATTGCTACAGTAATTGCTGCATTATATCTCTCATATTATTGATTCGATTATTGTCACAGTATCATCTGCATAATATGTAATTTTATTAAATCAATAATTGAGACGACATAGTTATTCATATTATAAATTGCAATATTTACAATGTCTAGAAGTTCTGTTAAGGAGAGGTTAGATAATCTAATTGCGCGCCAATAGGGAGAAATCCTTATCGGAAAGCCCCCTCTTTCCTAGGAACGACCTGGTTGATAAATATTATGAGTTATAATATTAATGATGAATGTTATTAAAATTGAAGTTGTGTTCGGAGTTGAATTTGGAGACGCGGACGTGATATTTGAGTCCGGAACGATGAAATTAGTAAAAATAGTCTATAAACACAAAATTTTTCAGAATTCACTATTTGGTCAAAAAGTCAATAGTTGACTTTTTCGGGAAAAGTCAAACTTCAAAATTTCAAAATTTATATTTTTGATAAAAATGGTTTCATTGTGTTGGAATTATTTGTGTTAGTAAAAACCGACATTTATTTCAATGATAATTGATGTCTGGGGGTTATATTGATAAATCGGGTAATTTATAGGATAAATGAGCACTTAATTACTACTACTTCACATGCTTATATAACTATTTGTTCACATGTGGATACTATTGAATCACATTCATGTACTATTAGGGGAGTTGGTGCAAGATTGATAATACTTGCATGACTAAGTTAAAAATGGAGGTATAGATGGAGGTACTATACTGTAATTGTTTTTATCACATGATTGAAACTATTGAGTCACATTATTTACTATTAGAGGAGTTGGTGCAAGTTTGATAATACTTGCAGGACTAAATTAAAAAGGAAGAAAAAGTTGGAGGTATTGTACTATAATTTTTCGAATCCCAAAATGTACAATTATCGAAACTATATTTTTCTATAAATAGAAGCTCATTTTTCCTTCATTTTTCACCAATTCACAAAAGATATAGAGCAATTATTATAGAGAGAAATTGTAGAGAGAAAATCTATAGAAGAAGAGAAGCTTTCTACCTCACTACTCCTATATCCAATTTCTTTCAAAGGTAGGGGATATTATTTCTTTCTTTCGTCTTCATGAAGAGAACTTCTATTATTCCATTCTTTGTTATTATGTTGGAATAACCTGTCTATGCGAAGTACCGCATACTTGGTGAAATTCTTCTATTATTCCATTCTTTATTATTCTGTTAGAATATCCTGTCTGTGCGTTCTACGTCGGACCTGGTTCCGTCTTTATTATTCTGTTGGAATATCCTGTCTGTGCATTCTACGCCGGACCTGGTTCCGTCTTTATTATTCTGTCGGAATATCCTGTCTGTGCATTTATGCCGGACCTGGTTCCATTATTTATTATTCTGTTGAGAATAACCTGTCTGTGCGGTCTATCGCTTGCCTGGTGATTTCTTTTGTTATTCCATTCTTTATTATACTCAATTGGTTAAAGTTTTGACTTCTATACTCCATGAAATTAGTGAAATATTCTTGATATTTGCGCTTCATCCAGTATCTTTTCATGGAAATATTCATCTGAGCATTCTTGAATTTTACTCCACAAAGTAGTATCATGTTGACAATTTGGATATTATTAGTTCCTGGATAAATTAATTCTTGAACTTGTTTAATTGAATTCCTATAACATTGTCATCATCCTCGTGTTTATATTATGTTAAAAGTCATCTTTGGCTTACGTGCATAGACGGACTTAGTATGATTATGACCAGGGATCATTCGGTATAATCATGAACTGTGATGTTATAAGTGATGTAGTAAAAGTCCTCAGTGGCCTGTAATGCATTGATGGACAGTTTTTGGTATGATTATGACCAGGGATTATTCGGTATAGTCATGACCGTGGATGATTTAATGAATATCTTTGGCTCGTAGTACAGGGATGATTAGAATATGTGGTTTATTTATTAAGCTGAGTCTCAGCGATAAAAATTGATGAAAACATTTTTAAATCATAGAAGATAGTAGATTTTATTCTCTATTTGACTCTTCTAATGGATTGCTTATTCCATTGCAGTTAAACTTGATATCTATTGTATTTTATCAGTTTAACATTGTTGAAGACTATTGATAATTTATTTTACATTATCTTAGTCATAATATTTCTTATTGGGCTAGTTGAGCTTACCCTTTTTTTCAATGTTCTCTTCAGAAAATGAGAATATAGCTGGGACGAGTCGGAGAAAGGAGTGATGGTCCAGAATATAGCATTAGTAGTCCTCACTATTCTGTTAAATAGTGTGACAATAAATATAATGAGGACTCCTTGAGTATGGATATTGTCTAGATGACAATATTCCTATTAGAACTCTCAGTTTATGTATTATCGTATGTTACACGACAGTTGTATAATTAAGTTTATATTTGTATTTTGTACCATGTATTTGGCGACTCAAGATGGGTGATGTATACCTAATTTTGGGGGCGTCACAGTTGGTATCAAAGCTTAGGGATATGATCTCTGGCTAAGATGTGAGATAAGAACTAGGAGGGGAGAGACGGGAAATTCCTTCACTAGTATGACCTACATAAGTTTATTTGGTATTTAATTGGTCGGTCAGTGTATAGGGATAATATGTGACATGTTAATTAACCCTTGTTTTGTGAAAGTGTTTGAGAATGGCATCTGAAAATGCTGAGATAAGCAATAAAGCACATGAGAGTGTTGATTCAGCTCAAGCAAAAGGTAACGACCAACAACACGATAATAATCATACTGGTGGCAACGGCTATCGGAACAATGATAACCATCGTGGGAGAAATGATCATGCCAAGAGTGGTAACCACTTCCATGGTAATCATGGCAAAGATAATAGAAGTGGAAATTACAAGAAGAGAATGTCATTTAGCCCAATTTTGTCATGCACCAAAGTCAAGTCCAGCTGGGACGCTGGCACCAAAGGCGGATATGGACAAAACAAAGTCGTTGGTTTTAGGAAGAGCGTTTTTCACGACTTCTCAAAAAGCAAGTAAACCGAACGAAGTTAGCACGGGTTAGTTAATTATAAATTCTTGTGAAGTCTATACCTTATTAGATATCGGTTCTACCCATTCTTTTATCTCTCTTGCTTGCGTTCAACGTTTAAATTTGACTCTAGAGAAGTTAGACTATGACCAATCGGTTGAAACTCCGTTAGGAGAAACCTTCATGTCTTGGATGAGAGTCACAGTTTTGAATGATATTTTTATTGTTAATAAATTTCCTGACGTATTCTTGAAGACTTCTTAAACAACCCCTAGAGCATGAAATCGAATTTTGTATTGACCCCAGTACAAAACTCATTTCTAAAACCCTCAAATATTTCATCAACTAAAAGGATCTGGTTACATTGATTATAATGAGAGTCATAATAAAAGCGTTGGAATAATGAAAATCATGGGTATATGTGGTATTAGTAAGTGTTATGATGAGTTATGTTGGTTATTATGTGAAAACATGAAAGTTTCTTAGAAATCACAAAGGGTTAAAAAAAATCAGATTTTGATAAAAACATAATATGAAATTCAATTGACCATATCTCCTATTATATTTTGAATTTTTGAGTGTGGTCAAGTCCTAGAGTTAGATCTATGAGTTACCTAACTAATCCAAGTGGAATCACTGAAAAATGTGTTGTAGATTTTCGTACGGACTGATTTTAGCAAAGGAGTCAAAACTTCAAAATGTCCAAAAAGCTGCTGCCACGTTTTTATAAGGGCTGTTTCGGTCACTTAATTAGTGAAAAAAATTCAGGCCTTTTGGGACATAAAAGTATGTGGTATAAAGAACATTGTGTCCAAAAATGAGCTCATTCTGACTTAAAATGAGTAAGTTATGACCATTTCAATATTTAGGTTTTTTTGACAAAAAATGCTATAACCGGAGTTCTACAACTCTGATGACCATGAAATTTAAACTGAAGGCTCACATTAACATGTGTAAGGTCCTGCCAAGATTTGGGAATTTTTGGAGTTAAACTTGAGGTAGATAATTTCTTAAGGAATTAATTGGAAATTATTTTTTGAAAAATAGTAAATGAATTTTAAAAATTTCGATAAAAATGTATGTTCATTATGAGACTATATTATGCTAAATCTCGGAAAAGAAATATTTTTGGGACTGATTTGGTATTTTTCCTGAAAATAGTTTAGTTACGAATATATGAGTTAAATATGTTATGTGAAGTAACAAAGTTGGAAAATAGGATTTTATGGCTTGAAAATCCTATATAGAGCATATGCATATTTTTTGATGAGGGATTTGATCATTGGTGATGCTATCTTATGAGTATGGCATTTTTGAATGATTAAATGCATTATATGGTAAAGCGTAAACAATTGAAATAAATTGTTTATAATTTTAAGAAGTGATTAAAATATTGTTTTAAGATTAATGATATTAGATTATAAGATTATTAAGTGATTGATAGCATTGGGATATTCTTGAACCCTGGATAAATTATATTATAAATGTTTAATATTTATCCTTTATTTCATTTGATTGCTTCTTTATATCATTATCCTCATGCTTATATTGTGTTGAAAGTCATCTGTGGCTTACGTGTATAGATAGACTTGGTATGATTATGACCAGAGATTGTTCGGTATAATCATGACCGTAATTGAAAATACGATTATCTTTGGCACGTAGTGCATGGATAATTCGTGGTCGTGATACTAAAGAATATCCTTGGCCTGTAGTGCAGGGATGATTCGACGATGTGGATTAATTATTGAGCTGAGTCTCAGCAATGAAATATTAATTCATGGATGTGGTAAAAGTCATCTTTGGCCGTAGTGCATAGATGAACTTGGTATGATTATGACCAGGGATTGTTCGGTATAATCATAACCGTAATTGAAAACACGATTATCTTTGGCACGTAGTGCATGGATAATTCGTGGTCGTGATATTAAAGAATATCCTTGGCCTGTAGTGCAGGGATGATTCGACGATGTGGATTAATTATTGAGCTGAGTCTCAGCAATGAAATATTAATTCATGGATGTGGTAAAAGTCATCTTTGGCCGTAGTGCATAGATGGACTTGGTATGATTATGACCAGGGATTATTCGGTATAATCATGACCGTAATTGAAAATACGAATATCATTGGCCCGTAGTGCATGGATAATTCGTGGTCGTGATACTATTAAGCTGAGTCTCAGCATTATTGGTTTTACAGTTTTATATCTTTGGCCTGTAGTGCAAAGATGAATTGTTAATGAATATCTTTAACCGAATTGCAAAGATGAATTTAATGTTTTCAACGATAAAGGTATTCAAGTTATCCTCACCTCTTTATCATACCAGGCACGTACGTAAATTTCGAGGGCGAAATTCCATAAGAAGGGGAGATTGTGAGACCCCAGATTTTATAAATAAAGATTTAAATTTCTCGAAATATTTTTTTGAATATTAAGGTGTGGATTTGAGATAATGTTATAGTTGGGGGTAGTATTTAAAAATTTTGCAAAGTATGTAAGTTGTTATATAATATTCGATTGGTCGGGGAATATTCTTTTTATCGGGGAATATTCGTACGACGACACAATCATTGGTGGACCCACAACAGAAGAACTGTCGTAGTTAGAAAACGACAGAAATACTTTATAAAAATAACGGCGGAAGTTTTACCGTTGATACTGTTGAAACACCCGATGTTAAAAGTACAGTAATACGCGTGATTGCGTAGTAGCACACGGTATTGATTATTGATGCTTACGTGATAAGTCACTCAGTTATACTCAATTATTGCTACAGTAATTGCTGCATTATATCTCTCATATTATTGATTCGATAATTGTCACAGTATCATCTGCATAATATGTAATTTTATTAAATCAATAATTGAGACGACATAGTTATTCATATTATAAATTGTAATATTTACAATGTCTAGAAGTTCTGTTAAGGAGAGGTTAGATAATCTAATTGAGCGCCAATAGGGAGAAATCCTTATCGGAAAGCCCCCTCTTTCCTAGGAACGACCTGGTTGATAAATATTGTGAGTTATAATATTAATGATGAATGTTATTAAAATTGAAGTTGTGTTCGGAGTTGAATTTGGAGACGCGGACGTGATATTTGAGTCCGAAACGATGAAATTAGTAAAAATAGTCTATAAACACAAAATTTTCCAGAATTCACTATTTGGTCAAAAAGTCAACAGTTGACTTTTTCGGGAAAAGTCAAACTTCGAAATTTTAAATTTTATATTTTTGATAAAAATGGTTTCATTGTGTTGGAATTATTTGTGTTAGTGAAAATCGACATTTATTTCAATGATAATTGATGTTTGGGGGTTATATTGATAAATCGGGTAATTTATAGGATAAATGAGGACTTAATTACTACTAATTCACATGCTTATATAACTATTTGTTCACATGTGGGTACTATTGAATCACATTCATGTACTATTAGGGGAGTTGGTGCAAGATTGATAATACTTGCATGACTAAGTTAAAAATGGAGGTATAGATGGAGGTACTATAGTGTAATTATTTTTATCACATGATTAGAACTATTGAGTCACATGATTTACTATTGATTCACATTATTTACTATTAGGGGAGTTGGTGCAAGTTTGATAATACTTGCAGGACTAAATTAAAAAGGAAGAAAAAGTGGAGGTATTGTACTATAATTTTTCGAGCCTCAAAACGTGCAATTGTGAAACCCCAGATTTTATGAATAAATATTTAATTTTTCTCGAAATAATTTTTTTTTATTATTGTGTTGATTTGATATAATAGTTATGGATAGTATTTATAAATTTTGCAAAGTATGCAAGTTGTCATATTATATTCGATTGGTCGAAGAATATTCTTTTTGTCGGGGAATATCCGTACGACGGTACAATTATTGATGGACCCCACAACGAAATTATTGTCGGATTGAGAAAACGACAAAAATACTTTATGAAAATAACGGCGGAAGTTTTACCGTTGATACTGTTGAACTACTCGGTAGTAAAAGTACAGTAATACGTGTGGTTGCATAGTAGCACACGGTATTAATTATTAATGCTTATGTGAGAAGTCACTCAGTTTGATTCTATTATTGTCAGTTAATAATATGAATTATTTAGCGATAACGACGTTTTGTTTTATTCGTATTATTAACGTAATAAAACAGAAACATCTTTTTATATAAAACAGAATACTTTATTAAAGTTATTCTATAAATAGAATATATTATATTTTATTTAAAAGATTTTTCTTTAAATATGGACCGTCAGATTAAAGTAATCAATCTGGACCGTTCATGGATTAGTTACTATGCATTCTATTTTTCTATAAATAGCAGCTCATTCCTTCATTATTTCTTACGAATTCACTGAACTCTAGAGAGAGAAACTATAGAGAGAAACTATAGAGAGAGAGAAGAAGAGTATTCTGCTACTTAACTACTTCCTTATTTCAGCTCTTCTTTAAAACGGTAAGGGGTGTTATTCTTTCTTATTCATGAAGAGAACTATTGTTATTCCATTTCTTATTATTCTGTTGGAATAACCTGTATACGCGGTCTACCCTATACTTGGTGACATTCTTCTATTATTCTGTTGGAACATCCTGTCTGTGTGTTTTACACCGGACCTGGTTCCGTTTTTATTATTATTCTGTTGGAACATCCTGTCTGTGTGTTTTACACCGGACCTGGTTCCGTCTTGTTATTATTCTGTTGGAACATCCTGTCTGTGTGTTTTACACCGGACCTGGTTCCATTATTTATTATTCTGTCGGAATATCCTGTCTGTGTGTTTTACATCGGACCTGGTTCCATTATTTATTATTCTGTCGGAATATCATGTCTGTGTGTTTTACACCGGACCTGGTTCCATTATTTATTATTCTGTCGGAATATCCTGTCTGTGCGTTTACGCCGGACCTGGTTCCATTATTTATTATTCTGTTGGAATAACCTGTTTGTGCGGTCTATCGCATGCATGGTGATTTCTTTTGTTATTCCATTCTTTATTGTACTCAATTGGTTAAGTTTTGACTTCTATACTCCATGAAATTTGTGGAATATCCTTGATAATTGCGTTTCATCCAGTATCTTTTCATGAAAATATTCTTCTAAGTATTCTTGAATTTTACTCCACAAAGCAGTATCATGTTGACAATTTGGACGTTGTTAATTCTTGGATAAATTAATTCTTGAACTTGTTTTATTGAATTCTTATATCATTGTCATCATCCTCATGTTTATAAAATGTTGAAAGTCATCTGTGGCCTGTAGTGCATAGATGGACTTGGTATGATTATGACCAGGGATTATTCGGTATAATCATGACCGTAATGTTACAAATGATGTGGTAAAAGTCCTCATTGGCCCGTAGTGCATTGATGGACAGTTGTTGGCATGATCATGACCATTAATGAATATACGAATATCCTTGGCCGTAGTGCAGGGGTGATTCGATGATGTGGATTATTTTATTAAGCTGAGTCTCAGCGATCACAGTGTTGGAAAATCTTTTAAATCATAAAAGATAGTAGAGTTTATTTTCTACTTGACTCTTTTAATGGATTGCTTGTTCCGCTGCAGTTAAACTTGATGTCTATTATATTTTATCAGTTTAACATTGTTGAAGGCTAATGATAATTTATTCTGCATTATCTTAGTCATAATATTTCTTACTGGGCTAGTTGAGCTCACCCTTTCTTTCACTGTTCTCTTCAGGAAATGAGAACGTAGCTGGGGCAAGTCGGGAAACGGAGTGATGGTTCGAATGATAGTATTAGTTAGTAGTCCTCACTATTCTATGTAATAGTGTGTTAATAAATGTAATGAGGACTCCTTTTGAGTATGAATACTCTCTAGAAGATAATATTTGTATTCAAACTCACAGTTTATGTTTTGTCGTATTATACACGACTGTTGTATTAGTAAGTTGTATTTGAATTTTGAACCATGTAAGTGGCGACCCAAGATGGGTGACGTATACCTAATCTTGGGGGCGTCACAGTTGGTATCAGAGCTTAGGGATATGATCCCTGGCTAGGATGTGAGAATAGAACTAGGAGGGGAGAGACGGGGAATTCCTTCGCTAGTATGACCTACCTAAGTTTATTTGGTTTTTAATTGGTCGGTCAAAGTATATGGATAATATGTTATATGTTAATTAACCCTTGTTTTGTTGCAGTATTTGCAAATGGCATCCGAAAATGTTGAGATAAACAATGAAGCACATGAGACCATTGAATCACCAACGATCAATGCTCAGGGTAATGTGCAACCAGAGGACAATAATCCTCATGAAAATAATAACACCGATGAAATGGTGAATGATGGGATGGTCAGAGACTTTATGCAATTCATGCAACAACAAAATAACTCTCGGACGGTCACCGCTAAGCAGTTCAAGGAGCAATTCATGCAACAACGGGCGAGAGCGGCTCCTATCCAAAATGAAGGAGGAAACAATGACAACCCACGGTTGGTCACCGCTAAGCAATTCAAGGAGCTAGGACCACCGGAGTTTTTGGGAAAGCCAGAACCACTTAAGGCGGAGACGTGGTTAAAGCAGATCACCAAGATATTTGATGTCTTGGGATGCTCCGAGGAGCAAAAGGTTCCCTTTGCCACTTTTATGTTGCGTGAAGAGGCAGATTACTGGTGGGAATCTGTAAAACGTACCCAGCTTGACGCACTCAAGATGTCTTGGGAGAAGTTCCAAGACTGTTCAATGACAAGTACTTTCCCGAAAGTATTCGTCACATGAAGGAGGTGGAATTTATCAAGTTGGAACAAAATAACATGACCGTGTCGCAGTACGAAGCCAAGTTTGCCGAGTTGTCCCGATTTGCATCCCACTTGGTGGAGAATGAAGAGAGAATGAAGCGGATGTTTTTAAGAGGTTTGAAACCGGAGATACGTCAATATCTTATTTCTCATAAACTGTGTTTATATTCAGATGTTGTGAATAGGGCTCAGTTAGTGGAGCGCGATAACGAGTCAACGCAACCAAAAGAGAGCAGTCGAAAAAATGATAATACTGGTGATAACAGTCATCAAAGCGGTGACAATAAGCATGGAGGGAATCAACATTCCAGAAATGGTAACCACTTCAATGGTAATCATAGTCAAAACAATAAGAATGGACATTTCAAGAAGAGGAAATTCAACAATGATGAAAAGACGTCAGCACCAACACCCGTTGTTAAGGAAGGAGAACGACCACCTATCATATGCTTCAAATGCGGAGGGGAGGGACACATCAGTCCAAACTGCGCGATGCCATCCAAAGCATGCTATAATTGTGGAAGAGAAGGTCACTTAGCCCGATTTTGTCGTTCACCGAAGACAAGTTCAGATAGGATGGAGGCACCAAAGACCGTCCCAGAAAGGCCAAAGCCAGTAGTTTAAGAGAGAGCGTTTTTTTCGTGACTAGGAACCTGAATAAAATTATCACGGGTATGTTAGTCATAAACTCTTGCGAAGTCTATACCGTGTTAGATACCGGTTCTACTCACTCTTTTATTTCACCTAGTTGTGTTCAATATTTGAACTTAACTCCGGAGAAGTTGGACTTTGATTTCTCTGTTGAAATTCCGTTGGGAGAAACCTTTGTTACCTCCACTATTTATAAATCTTGTTCAAATCAACACTTTCACGTTACCTGTTGATCTTATCTCTTTGAAAATACTTACATTGATGTGATTTTTGAAAACGATTGGTTAACTGCTCATCATGCTTTTCGTAAGGTTGTCAGCTTTCATATTCCTAACCAATCTGTTATGCAAATTTAAAGTAACCAAACCACTAAAGTCAATCATTGTCATATCAAGCCATAAGTAAAAATCCCCGTTCCTTTCGTTGTTGACTTCCTGGTGTGGAATGCACCGAAGCTAGACTTTCCGTAGGAGACGTTGTAAATGACGATGGCAAGTTGATAGGTATCAATGTGACGTGTTGTCCAAGTCTTGGATGAGGGTCACAGTTTTAAACGATATTTCTGTTGTTAATAAATTTCTTGACGTATTCTTGAAGACTTCTTAGCCTACCCCAGAGCGTAAAATTGAATTTTGTATTGACCCCAGTACAAAACCCATTTCTTAAACCCTCAAATATTTCTTCAACTAAAACGAACGTGTTATGCGCCAAAGACGTTGGCTCGAGCTGTTGAAGATTACGATCGTACCATTCAATAACATCGTGGAAAAGCGAACGTGGTAGCTGACGCGTTGTGTAGAAGATCGTATACGGTTACAAGTGCGAATATACGAACCCACGTGAAGATAACGAATATACGATTAAAATCGACATTAATCGATAAAGTTAAAGCCGCTCAAGCTACATACTCAGAGCTGATAAATGTGTAGAAGAAGGTTCAAGAGGGCGTTATTCTAGAAGCAAGAATCGACGAAGAGAGAAAATCTCAACTCTCGATTTAATTGGCCCATTTGAAATTCTCGATGAAGTAGGAACTGTGGCCTATAGACTCATTTTACCGCCAAGTATGTTGCGTGTTCAGAATATTTTTTTTACGTATCGATATTCGTAAATATGTGGACGACCCGAACCACATTATTAATTTAGAACCGGACGAGATAGCGAAAGATTTAACGTATGAGGAGATACGTGTTAACATCTTGGATAAGAAGGATCATATTCGATGCTTAAAGGTTATACCTCAAGAGTTAGAATTTGAAGTGAAGTCAAGGTACCCTCACATGTTCGGCATACCAAGTACGTACGTAAATTTCGATATTCGGCATACCAAGTACGTACGTAAATTTCGAGGGCGAAATTCCATAAGGAGGGGAGATTGTGAAACCCTAGATTTTATGAATAAATATTTAATTTTTCTCGAAATAATTTTTTTTTATTATTGTGTGGATTTGATATAATAGTTATGGATAGTATTTATAAATTTTGCAAAGTATGCAAGTTGTCATATTATATTCGATTGGTCGGAGAATATTCTTTTTGTCAGGGAATATCCGTACGACGGTACAATTATTGGTGGACCCCACAACGAAATTATTGTCGGATTGAGAAAACGACAAAAATACTTTATGAAAATAACGGCGGAAGTTTTACCGTTGATACTGTTGAACTACTCGGTAGTAAAAGTACAGTAATACGTGTGGTTGCATAGTAGCACACGGTATTAATTATTAATGCTTATGTGAGAAGTCACTCAGTTTGATTCCATTATTGTCAGTTAATAATATGAATTATTTAGCGATAATGACGTTTTGTTTTATTCGTATTATTAACGTAATAAAACAGAAACATCTTTTTATATAAAACAGAATACTTTATTAAAGTTATTCTATAAATAGAATATATTATATTTTATTTAAAAGATTTTTCTTTAAATATGGACCGTCAGATTAAAGTAATCAATCTGGACCGTTCATGGATTAGTTACTATGCATTCTATTTTTCTATAAATAGCAGCTCATTCCTTCATTATTTCTTACGAATTCACTGAACTCTAGAGAGAGAAACTATAGAGAGAAACTATAGAGAGAGAGAAGAAGAGTATTCTGCTACTTAACTACTTCCTTATTTCAGCTCTTCTTTAAAACGGTAAGGGGTGTTATTCTTTCTTATTCATGAAGAGAACTATTGTTATTTCATTTCTTATTATTCTGTTGGAATAACCTGTATACGCGGTCTACCCTATACTTGGTGACATTCTTCTATTATTCTATTGGAACATCCTGTCTGTGTGTTTTACACCGGACCTGGTTCCGTTTTTATTATTATTCTGTTCGAACATCCTGTCTGTGTGTTTTACACCGGACCTGGTTCCGTCTTGTTATTATTCTGTTGGAACATCCTGTCTGTGTGTTTTACACCGGACCTGGTTCCATTATTTATTATTCTGTCGGAATATCCTGTCTGTGTGTTTTACATCGGACCTGGTTCCATTATTTATTATTCTGTCGGAATATCATGTCTGTGTGTTTTACACCGGACCTGGTTCCATTATTTATTATTCTGTCGGAATATCCTGTCTGTGCGTTTACGCCGGACCTGGTTCCATTATTTATTATTCTGTTGGAATAACCTGTTTGTGCGGTCTATCGCATGCATGGTGATTTCTTTTGTTATTCCATTCTTTATTGTACTCAATTGGTTAAGTTTTGACTTCTATACTCCATGAAATTTGTGGAATATCCTTGATAATTGCGTTTCATCCAGTATCTTTTCATGAAAATATTCTTCTAAGTATTCTTGAATTTTACTCCACAAAGCAGTATCATGTTGACAATTTGGACGTTGTTAATTCTTGGATAAATTAATTCTTGAACTTGTTTTATTGAATTCTTATATCATTGTCATCATCCTCATGTTTATAAAATGTTGAAAGTCATCTGTGGCCTGTAGTGCATAGATGGACTTGGTATGATTATGACCAGGGATTATTCGGTATAATCATGACCGTAATGTTACAAATGATGTGGTAAAAGTCCTCATTGGCCCGTAGTGCATTGATGGACAGTTGTTGGCATGATCATGACCATTAATGAATATACGAATATCCTTGGCCGTAGTGCAGGGGTGATTCGATGATGTGGATTATTTTATTAAGCTGAGTCTCAGCGATCACAGTGTTGGAAAATCTTTTAAATCATAAAAGATAGTAGAGTTTATTTTCTACTTGACTCTTTTAATGGATTGCTTGTTCCGCTGCAGTTAAACTTGATGTCTATTATATTTTATCAGTTTAACATTGTTGAAGGCTAATGATAATTTATTCTGCATTATCTTAGTCATAATATTTCTTACTGGGCTAGTTGAGCTCACCCTTTCTTTCACTGTTCTCTTCAGGAAATGAGAACGTAGCTGGGGCAAGTCGGGAAACGGAGTGATGGTTCGAATGATAGTATTAGTTAGTAGTCCTCACTATTCTATGTAATAGTGTGTTAATAAATGTAATGAGGACTCCTTTTGAGTATGAATACTCTCTAGAAGATAATATTTGTATTCAAACTCACAGTTTATGTTTTGTCGTATTATACACGACTGTTGTATTAGTAAGTTGTATTTGAATTTTGAACCATGTAAGTGGCGACCCAAGATGGGTGACGTATACCTAATCTTGGGGGCGTCACAGCAATTATCGAAACTATATTTTTCTATAAATAGAAGCTCATTCTTCCTTCATTTCTCACCAATTCACAAAAGCTATAGAGCAATTATTATAGAGAGAAATTGTAGAGAGAAAATCTATAGAAGAAGAGAAGCTTTCTACCTCACTACTCCTATATCCAATTTCTTTCAAAGGTAGGGGATATTATTTCTTTCTTTCGTCTTCATGAAGAGAACTTCTGTTATTCCATTCTTTGTTATTATGTTGGAATAACATGTCTATGCGAAGTACCGCATACTTGGTGAAATTCTTCTATTATTCCATTCTTTATTATTCTGTTGGAATATCATGTCTGTGCATTCTACGCCGGACCTGGTTCCGTCTTTATTATTCTGTTGGAATATCCTGTCTGTGCTTTCTACGCCGGACCTGGTTCCGTCTTTATTATTCTGTCGAAATATCCTGTCTGTGCATTTATGTCGGACCTGGTTCCATTATTTATTATTCTGTTGAGAATAACCTGTATGTGCGGTCTATCGCATGCCTGGTGATTTCTTTTGTTATTCCATTCTTTATTATACTCAATTGGTTAAAGTTTTGACTTCTATACTCCATGAAATTAGTGGAATATCATTAATATTTGCACTTCATCCAGTATCTTTTCATGGAAATATTCATCTGAGCATTCTTGAATTTTACTCCACAAAGTAGTATCATGTTGACAATTTGGATATTATTAGTTCCTGGATAAATTAATTCTTGAACTTGTTTAATTGAATTCCTATAACATTGTCATCATCCTCATGTTTATATTATGTTGAAAGTCATCTTTGGCTTACGTGCATAGATAGACTTAGTATGATTATGACCAGGGATCATTCGGTATAATCATGAACTGTGATGTTATAAGTGATGTGGTAAAAGTCCTCAGTGGCCTGTAATGCATTGATGGACAGTTTTTGGTATGATTATGACCAGGGATTATTCGGTATAGTCATGACTATGGATGATTTAATGAATATCTTTGGCTCGTAGTACAGGGATGATTAGAAGATGTGGTTTATTTATTAAGCTGAGTCTCAGCGATAAAAGTTGATGAAAACATTTTTAAATCATAGAAGATAGTAAATTTTATTCTCTATTTAACTCTTCTAATGGATTGCTTATTCCGCTGCAGTTAAACTTGATATCTATTGTATTTTATCAGTTTAATATTGTTGAAGACTATTGATAATTTATTTTGCATTATCTTAGTCATAATATTTCTTACTGGGCTAGTTGAGCTCACCCTTTTCTTTCAATGTTCTCTTCAGGAAATGAGAATATAGCTGGGACGAGTCGGGAAAAGGAGTGATGGTTCAGAATATAGCATTAGCAGTCCTCACTATTCTATTAAATAGTGTGACAATAAATGTAATGAGGACTCCTTGAGTATGGATATTGTCTAGATGACAATATTCCTATTAGAACTCTCAGTTTATGTATTTTCGTATGTTACACGACAGTTGTATAATTAAGTTTGTATTTATATTTTGTACCATGCATTTGACGACTCAAGATGGATGATGTATACCTAATTTTGGGGGCGTCACAATAGTGACAAGGAGCAGACTTTACCTTATGCCTAGTTTAAATTTACTATTATGTAATATGACTAACGATTATTTTAGGGTATGTTTGTATGATTGTATTAAGATTATCGAATTTTGGGACTAGTAATACCTTTTGAATGAACGACGTACGTTTATTATTTTCTGCATTTTAGTTATCGTATGTTGTTTAGAGGTGGATGTTTGTATTTTATCGTGATGACCGAACCGGGGTCAGAGGACCCGAATTTGGGGGCGTCACAGATGCAGTTGGCAGTCAAACTTTCATGCAGTTGGTTGCCAAACCTTCAGACAAAGGTAATCAATTCAGTTTTATTAGGTTACAAATTTATTTTTAATGTGATGCAGTTGGTAGCCAAACATTCATACAAAGATAACTATTTTAGTTTTTGTGGGTAACCAAATCCTCAAAAAAAAATTCAGAACAGTAACTCAGGTACTTCCGGAGATTTGCGACGAAGGAGGAGGATGATTAAGGGGAAGAGAGGGCGATGTAACGGCGGCGCAACCAAGGACTTCTGGAGATTCGCGGCGGAGGAGGACGATGAAGGGGAAGAGAGAGGAGGCGGTGATGAAGATAATGAGCGGTGAGGGAGATGAAGATTATGATGAAAAAGATATTTTTTTTTGTTTTCCCTCCTTTTGATTTGAATTATGAATTTGTTTTTGTTGTTAGATCCCAAAAATTTGATTTGAATTATTAATTATGGCGGTTATTTCTCCTTGATTTTAGGTTTTCTTATTTAATGTGAATTTGAATTTGTTACACTCTTTTTGTAATTATTTTGTGGATGCACTAATGGTGTAATTATTTTGTTGATGCACTAATTGTGTAATTATTTTCTAATTGTTGTATATTTCTATAAAGAACCCTATTAAAAATGGTTAATATGGTTTTAATTGTTAAATTGAACCATAACCATATTTTAAAAATCAAAACCAACTCATAACCGTATTTTGTAAGACCTACTTACAAGCAATCCAAAAAAGCCTTATAATTTAATTTAAATTGTTGTATTTTCATTCAAATATAAATAAATCTAGTTCAAGTCAAAGCCCAAAACTTATATTCATTTCTAAGCTCAAAAAGTTATATATACATCCACAAATGATCAAACTTGTGACCCGAAACAACTCCATCAAAATTCAGAAAAACACAATTCATTCAGTCTCCAATCTCCTCCCCTCTCTCTCATTAAACCCTAGAAACCCCAATTGGAAACGATGGTTTGCATACGCAAAGCCACCATTGATGACCTCCTAGCAATGCAAGCCTGCAATCTCTTCTGCCTTCCGGAGAATTACCAAATGAAATATTACTTCTACCACATCCTCTCCTGGCCCCAACTCCTCTACGTAGCCGAGGACTACGGCGGAAAAATCGTCGGCTATGTCTTGGCCAAAATGGAAGAGGAGAGCTCCGAATGTCACGGCCACATCACCTCTCTCGCTGTTCTCCGGACCCACCGGAAATTGGGGCTCGCCACCAAGCTCATGACGGCGGCACAGAACGCCATGGAACAGGTTTTTGGGGCCGATTACGTGTCGCTGCACGTGAGGAAGAGTAATCGGGCGGCGTTTAATTTGTATACGGAGACATTGGGGTACCAGATTCATGATGTGGAGGCGAAGTATTATGCGGATGGGGAGGATGCGTATGACATGAGGAAGATGTTGAAAGGGAGGAATTATCATCAGC
The DNA here is from genome assembly GCA_016801055.1 of Panax notoginseng. NCBI lineage: Eukaryota > Viridiplantae > Streptophyta > Magnoliopsida > Apiales > Araliaceae > Panax > Panax notoginseng. The sequence continues at coordinate 82,804,540 of CM029023.1, forward strand.
AGAAGCTTCTGCATCATGCCCATCATCATGGGCATCATCACCATCATCATCATGGGGCTGGTGGTTGTTGTTCTGGTGAAGCTAAGGCAGAGGCGAGCGCGGAGTGATGGGTGGAGGTAACTTTGGCTTTTGGGATTTTTTTTTAAAATATGTTGGATGTGTTGTTGAAGTTTTATTCTTGGTGAGGGTTAGTAATTGGCAAAATTTGGGATTTGAATAGTGTATGTTTCTGCATTTTCCAAGTGTTTAATTATGAATGTGATGAACATGTTTGTGTAATAGTTTTTTATGCTTTTTGTATAATGATTCGGTCTTGGGATTAAGAGAGAGGGTACTGTCGAGGTTTTTTTTTAAATTTGGTTGATAAGTTGAGGTTATTGTCTGGGTATGCTTCTGCAATGATATTTACTGGTTTTAGATATTGGTTTGTTGAATGTGAACTGCTTATGACTTGGTTGTGATGCTGGGTGGAGATCGGTAGTTGGGGATTTTGGTAGTTTTTGATGCGGGAAGAAGTGCCTTATACTTAGTATGGAGGTGAAGCAAAAAGTGATCAGTGGAGGTAAATTTGTGGTTTAGAGGAATTGTTTTTGTTTTGTTGGATATATTATATTGGATAAAATTGGGGATTTTCTTAGCATTTAGGGGCATGCTTTGTGCAAGAGTATTTGTTTATTTTCTTAGTTGGATATTTAATTGATACTGGTTTGTTTAATCTGTTTGATTGCAATTGGTTTTGGAACACTTTCTGATAAGGATTTGTTTTGTTAATTGACTTAGTTAGGATGTGATAGGTGGAGGTTAAATGGATTTCTGAAATGGGTACTGGTTTATTTTTACTTTTATCTTTTCTGAATTTGTTGATTTTTTAATATAAGATTTTGAGATGAAGAATAAAGTACAGTTTAGGAGAACAAGAAATCCTCCACAATGAGACCAAGCTGGAGATGTTATTTTTTGGTGTTTTGAATATTTTAGGTTGTAAGGGCAACCAATGGCTACAAATTGGGATCAAGTAGTTTTTTTTTTGCCTTTAGTTTTCTTTTTGGTATTGAATGTGATTGATATATTTTTTGAATGGTATTTGTGGTTTTAGATAGAGATTTCTTGAATGATTGGTTGGATTGTATGATTAGCCATGAGGAACTTTGAATGCTTAATGTGTGAGAATAAAATGTGGCTAAGATACTGTTTTGACGGTACTTCGTTATGGATGATCTTTGCAGTTTTTAAACATAAAAATCTTGAATGTGGAACTGTTTATGTTTCTGTTGCAGTTTGAATTGTTTTGGAATGATGCGTCAGAGAATGACAGGTTATGCCTTTTAGGTGATGTGGATAAAATGAGTTGATAAATTTTTTTTTTTGGTTTTGTGCTTTTGATTCTCTAGAGTAGAATTTTGGTATGTGCCATGGTGGTAGTTGAAATTTATTGGTAAGTACTCTAGGCAACTGTGAAGTACTCTTCTATGTTGAGCAGCTGGGATTGGAAAGCTGAAAATGGACAATCAAAAAGTCGGTTTTTGGGAGCTTCTATCTCATTGTTTGAGCTAAATTTTTCTTTGTGAAGTTTGAAACAGCAAATTACTACTGTGTTTGTCAGTTTGAATGGAAAGTTTCAATCCCTAGGAAAGAGAAATGGATGAAGAGTGATAAACTGATAATTACCTTCCTTACTATTGTTTGTGAATTAGGGAGAGAAAGTGGATATAGAAGGAATTAAATTTCTTTTCTTGTTGCTTTAAGGAATAATGAAAAGTTTTAAGTAGTTCTACACAGTACAAACGAATGGAACAGTTTGTGATTCAGTTCGGTTCGATCTACTAGTCAAATCGAGTTTGCACAACGTTTCAAGTTTTCGAGTGATAGTTGAATATGTTTGCGGCCATCATCGCGAAAAATTCGTGTTAGGTTCGATTTATCTAGTTTTGGTATTGGTTCGAACAATTCTAGTTAATAAGTTCGATTCATCTAGTTCCAGAGTAGTTTGTGAATTGTTAGAGTTATTATAAAATATTATTAAAATTAAGAACAAAGATGATTAGAGGAAAGAGAGCATTCTCATTTACAAAGATGATTAGTGAAAAAAGAGCATTCTCATTATATTTTGTCTATCCAATTCTCTTTTACAATGCTCTTATTTATATATATATGAACATAATACTTGTAGGTTTCAAAACTCAAAGGTCTTAAGTTTTAAAACTTAAGAGACATGAGAGTTTCAAAATATCAAGGATAATTACAATTAAATTTAAGAGAAATGAATCTAGACATCCATAGATATATATTATAATTTTATAACACTGTCCTTTGGATGTCTATTGTATAGTCATACGCATTGAAAGTTGTCTTATTAAAAACCTTACTAGGAAAACCCAATGAGAAAAAAAAATCTTGGTTAAGGAAAAAAGAGTGCAGCGCGTATTAGCTTCTCCTTATTAATGTATCCTTAAGTCCTTCAGTTGTCGCATTCCAATATTGCGACACAATCTTTCAAACGTTGCAGTTGGTAATGCTTTGGTGTACAAGTTTGCTTTATTATCTTTAAAACGAATTTGCTGAATATCAATGTTACCACACTTTTCAAGGTCATGTATGAAAAAGAATTTCGGTGAGATGTGGTTTGTTATATCTCATTTGATGTATCCTCCTTTTAATTGAGCTATACATGCAACATTGTCTTCATACAGAATGGTTGGAGTTCCTTTGCTGGAGGATAAACCTCATGTTTTACGAATATGTTGAGTCATTGATCTCAACCATACACATTCTCGACTTGCTTCATGGATTGCAAGTATTTCAACATGATTAGATGAAGTTGCAACTAATATTTGATTTGTAGATCTCCATGATATAGCAGTATAACCACACATAAAGAGATAACATGTTTGAGATCGACCTTTATGTGGATCAGATAAATACCATGCATCAGCATATCCAACTAATTTATGATTATCATTGTTTGAATAAAATAAGCTCATATACATAATTACTCGTAGGTAACGAAAAATATGTTTAATCTCATGCCAATGTCTCTAGGTAGGAGAAGAGCTATATATTGCTAACAAATTCACAGAGAATGCTATATCAGGTCGTGCATTATTAGCAAGATACATTAATGCACCAATTGCACTGAGGTATGGTATTTCAGGATCAAGTAATTCTTCATTATCCTCACGAGGTCTAAAAGAATCCTTTTTCACATCAAGTGATCTAACAACCATTGGGGTACTCAATGGATGTGCTTTATCCATATTAAATCTTTTAAGAACCTTCTTTGTGTAAGTTAACTTATGAATAAGATTTTTATCTGCTAAATGCTCGATCTGCAGGCCGAGACAAAATTTTATTTTTCCCTAATTTTTCATTTCAAATTATTTCTTTAAATAATTCATTGTCTTTGGAATCTCTCCATGAGTTCTAATAATATTTAAATCATCAACATACACAACAATAATAGCAAAACTACATTCTGACTTCTTTATAAAAACACATGGGCATATAGGGTTATTATTATACCCTTCCTTCAATAAATATTCACTAAGACGATTATACCGCATCCGTCTTGATTGTTTTAACCCATATATGGACCTTTGCAACTTGATTGAGTAAACTTTTCATGGATTTGAATTATATGTTTCAGGCATTTTAAATCCTTCAGAGATTTTCATATAAACATCATTATCAATTGACCCATATAAATAGGCTGTAACAATATCCATTAGACACATATCAAGTTTTTCATGTGTTGCTAGACTAATAAGATACCGCAATGTAATTGCATCTACTACAGGAGAATATGTTTCATAGTAATTAATGTCAGGTCTTTGTGAAAACCCTTGTGCCACAAGTCGTGCCTTATATCTTACGATTTCATTTTTTCATTTTTTTTCTGCACAAATATCCATTTGTATCCAACTAGCTTTACTTTTTCGGGTGCTTGGATTACAGGTCCAAAAATTTCACGTTTTGCAAATGAATTTAATTCTGCCTGGATTGCTTCTTTCCATTTTGGCCAATCATTTCCGCGTCTACATTCTTCGACAAAATTAGGCTCAAAATCCTCGTTTTCATTAATGATATCGAGTGATATATTATATGAAAAACTGTTGTCAACAACTATCTCCGTCAGTTCCATCTTTTCTTTGTAGAGACATAACTTATCGAGATCTCATTATTTTTATTGTTTTCAGGTACCTAAACCTCTTATGGGGTTTTATGATAAGCTATGTCTATATCCTCATGAATATTTTCCTCTTCAATAATGTCAACTTGTTTATTTACTTCTTTTCTTTTCCGAGGATTTTTGTCTTTCGAACCGATTGGTCTACTACGTTTCTGGCGTGCTTTAGACTCATTTGCTACAATTTTTGCGAATTGTTCTATTGATACTTCAATTCGAGCTGGAGTATTTACAACTGGTATATGAGATTTGGTTACTCCTTTTGAGTTGGTGAATGCATTTGGTAGTTGATTTGCTATATCTTGCAAACGAAATATCTTTTGAACTTCTTGTTTACATTGTTTTGTACGAGGATCAAAATTCAATAATGACAATGCATTTCAAGTTATATCTTTATCCAGCTGTTTAATTTCTCCCCTAATGCTGGGAACACAATCTCATCAAAATGACAGTCGACAAATTGTGCTGTAAATGAATCACCTGTTAAGGGTTCAATATATTTAATTATTGATGGGTACTCAAACCCAATATATATTCGCAGACTCCTTTGAGGACCCATCTTTGTACGTTGTGGAGGATAAATTAGAACATATACCGCACAACCAAATATTCTTAGATGAGAAATATCTGGCTCATGACCAAAATTCAATTGTAATGGGGAGAATTTATGATATGATGTTTGCCTAATGCAAATAAGTGTTGTTGCATGTAAAATAGCATGCCTCCAAACAGATACATGAAGTTTTGTTCTCATTAGTAATGGTCTTGCTATTAACTGGAGACGTTTAATAAATGATTCAGCAAGACCATTTTGAGTATGAACTTGGGCAACATGATGTTCATTATTTATCCCAAGTGACATACAATAATCCTTAAATGTTTGGGACGTGAATTCACCAGCATTGTCAAAACGAATAGCCTTGATTGTATGATCCAGAAATTGTGTTCGTAATCTAATAATTTGAGCAAGTAATCACGCAAACGCCAGGTTGCGAATTGATAATAAACACACATGTGACCATCTTGTAGATGCATCTATTAAAATCATAAAATATTTAAATGGTCCACTTAGTGGGTGAATAGGCCCATAAATATCTCCTTGAATACGTTCTAGAAACTTTGGGGATTCAATCCCAACTTTATCTGGTGATGATCAAATGACCAATTTGCCTTGAGAACAAGCAGCACACGAGAATTTTGTAAATTGAAGAATCTTCTGGTTCTTTAATGGATGACCATTTGAATTCTCAATAATTCTTCGCATCATTATTGATCCAGGATGACCCAACCGGTCATGCCAAATAATAAAATTATTTGGTTCATTGAACTTCTGGTTCATTATTGCATTGACTTCAATTGTACTAATACCTGTATAGTACAAACCTGAAGATAAAACATGTACTTTCCAATATTTGTTTTCTAGTAGAGACATTTGATACAATGTAAAGATATTATATACCATTGTCATTGGTTGTCTCAATATGGTATCCATTAAGTCGTATATCTTTAAAACTTAACAGATTCTTCCTTGATTTAGTGGAAAACAAAGCATTATCAATAATAAATTTTGTTCTACTAGGAGGCATTATATTGGCTCTTCTAAAGCCTTCAATCAAGTCTGCTGAACTTAATATTGTATTCACTTTTGCTTTCATCATTCTTCGATTTGAAAAATATTGCTTATGTCTGAGAATGGTATGTGTCGTTGCACTATCTGCTAAAGCATATATCTCCACCACTGATATTAGGCTCATATATAGCATGACGCAAATTCATATTTTCTTCATAAAAGGAATAAATATATAATAAGTTCATAATAAGACATAATATTATATATATTTAATAACACAATTCTTAACGAAATAAAGAAAACAAAATACATTAAATAAGTCAACATGAAAGGAATAAAGATAATACATTAGCATAAAATAAACACACTTAAAAGACTAACATAATTCTGAACTAATTATTTTCATTACAAGAAATATTAACTTGCTTATTATTTTGCTCAAAGAAATCTGCAACGTCAAGGTGTGTCATATCCAAATGATCAAAATAAATATCATTATTATCTTGATGTGGATGACAAAATTTTATTTCTATGTTTTTCTCCTTTCCTTTCAATGAGGACTGATATAAATCAACAAGATGTTTGGCTGTACAACAGGTACGAGACTAATGTCCTTTAATTCCACACTAATAACAAATATTTTCTTCCTTCTTGATATCTTTGTTATTTATATTCTTCTTCCTTTCTTGTTTCTCCTCATTCTTTGAAGGTTTGCTAGAATTTGACAAATTACGACCATCATAGTTGCGGTAATTAAATCGTCCTCGCCCGTGACCACGATCACGACCACGACCTCTATTACGACCACAACCACATCCATAATTATTATTATATCTTGTAACATTCATTTCAGAGAATGGAGCTGAGCTAGTCGGTTGTGATTCATGATTTTTCATTAAAAGCTCATTATTTTGTTCAGCCACAAGGAGACATGAAATCAGTTCAGAGTATTTCTTAAAACCTTGTTCTCTATATTGCTACTGCAGGAGCACATTCGAGGCATGAAAAGTAGAGAATGTTTTTTTCTAACATATCTTCATCAGTGATATTATCTTCACATAATTTCAATTTAGAACTGATTTTAAACATTGCAGAATTATATTCACTTACTGATTTAAAATCCTGCAGTCGTAAATGTATCCAATCATAACGAGCTTTGGGGAGAAAAACTGTCTTTTGATGGTCATATCTTTCTTTCAAAATTTTTCAAATAATAAACGGATCTTTTATTGTGAGATACTCTAACTTCAACTCCTCGTGGAGATGATGGCGTAAGAATATCACGGCCTTTGCCTTGTTTTGACTAAGTGTTTCATTGCCATATTTAATGGTGTCTCCAAGACCCATGTAATCAAGATGAATTTCGGCATCAAAGATCCATGACAAATAATTCTTACCCATAATATCAAGTTCCACGAACTCAAGTTTGGCAAGATTTGTCATTGTAAATTCATACAAAAAATATCAAAAATCATTAGAAAATTAGTTTATTATAACTATCCACATCTGCATGAATATCTAGTTACAAAAATTATATAAGCATACAATTTATATTTAGTCATACAATATAAAGAATGACGATGAATAACGGAAATGAGAGAGCAATATATGTTTGTGCGTGTTATAGCATTTTAATGGACTCAAAATATTAAAAATATAATTTTCAAATATACTACCATGCCAAAAAGAAAAACATCCCAACAATTGAATAATCATCCAATTGTTATGATATTGGAAAAGTTGCTGACCAACAACATTAGATTGTAATCATCACCTAAACTAGAACAATAGTTTGATTGGATATTTATTTATTAAGTGCATATATTTTCGATAAGAACAACAAACTCTAATAATATATTATGAATGGAATAACATGCAATATGTTATGCTAAAAAAAATATTTGCGTATCCATATATATATATATATATATATATATATATATATATATATATATATATATATATATATATATATATACCTTCTCCTTCAAATCAAATATGATTATCTTCAAGACGAAGGTGAGGAACAACTTGTACTGATAACGTATTATAAAAGATTATTAAAATTAAGAACAAAGATGATTAGAGGAAAGAGAGCATTCTCATTATATTTTGTCTATCCAATTCTCTTTTACAATGCTCTTATTTATAGATATATGAACATCAATACTTGTAGGTTTCAAAACTCAAAGGTCTTAAGTTTTAAAATTTAAGAGATATGAGAGTTTCAAAATATCAAGGATCATTACAATTAAATATAAGAGAAATAAATCTAGACATCCATAAATATATATTATAATTTTATAACAAGAGTACAATTGTATGTTTTGAAATTTTAGAAAACAACTCCATGTTGATTTTAATTAAATGATTGGTTATTAAGTATTCAATTGTTAAGTTTGTGTTACCAATAATTGTTAAATTTGTATTACATTTCATTTTTTTATTACTTAAACTTCTTTTTGTTTATTAATAAACAGTTACAAGTAAACATCTTTATTAAATAATAATGTGTTTTCCCGCCGTTAATTAATATATAAAATAATAATTTTAATATTTAATCAAAAAATTAAGGCTAAATTGGTGTCACATTTGTCTTTAAAATTTATTTTTCGTCAATTAAATGTTCTAAGAGGTTGATTTGTGTTGATTTTATTTTTTGTACCAAATTTACTCTATTTCTTTGGAATGTGCTCGACATGATAGTTTTAGTAAGCCAAAAATGTTAAAATAACAAATAAAAAGGGGTAAATTTCATATGATTACTTGAGGTTTTACCAATTTCTCACATTGAAGTTTAGAAAATTACACTTAAAACACATGAGGTTTTGAGTTAAAGTGAAAAAGTTACATTTTCTTTTCAAACTAACTGAGGTATTGTTGGCAATATCAAATGAACAACATCAATTCATTCATTAAAATATAACTATTGCTAACAATATCAACTATATCGAAAACTAATTATTATTTTTAAGAGAGAAAAAAGAGAGGCTGCAACTAAACTGTTGATAATTGAAAATTTAACCTCTAACAATAATATCCTAATCTTCGAATTAAAACTAGTAATTGAAAACCCAGTGTTTTAAATTCTAAACTCTAAACACACTAGAATTAACACCATAAATCCTAAAGTTGCCCTAAACCCAAAAAATTAAACCTAAAATTGAACCCTAAACCCTAAAATTGAACACTATAACCAGTGATGCACAAATGGCTTGTGGTTTGGCCTTGGTCCGGCCTGGTCAAAGCCTAGACTAATCAGGCCCGGTCTGTAAGGCTAAAAACAGATCATGAATTTTTGACAAATATTCGGCCTGACATGGCCTTCTAAAAAACCCAAACCGACCTGATCATCGACATGGTCCAGCCTAAAGCCTGGACTGACTTGAGGCTTGACCTGACTCATTTACTATAGGTTTGGTCTAGCACTCCAAGTCTCCAGCGAGCTGCCAGCCTCACCTAGCCTAGTCCCCACTTTTTGATTCAGTCCTTCCCATGTCGGCAGGTCCCAAGGCCCAAGCCCTTAAGCTGGCTGCTGCTGCTGGGTCTGGCTAACCCCAACGGCTACAATGACAAGATGACAATTGGTAGTTAACAGCCTAGTGGCTACTGGCTAGAATTTGCAGGCCTAATATGCTGCCTTCATCAGTCAATGTCTATCATTAGTTCATTACCTATCACCAATTTAATTTTTCGATGTGATATACCCCCAACAGTGTCATCCATTGAGCAAACACTTTATATAAATAAAGAATTCAAAAATGGGAAATGAATCTTGCTTATTGTATTTAATCCAAACATGTTTGCTCTTAAAAACCCACTATTCCTACCGTAGTAAAAACCTCTAATGGTCACGGGTCACTTATCCATTTATAGCGACAAGTCTTGGGCGATCGAATTTTGGGGATCGATCTTACGATCGGTAATTATTATTTTTTGTTTTTAAAAAATATATAGTATTTATTGAAATTGAATTTTTTACAGAATTCCGTGATTTAAGTGTAATTTAGATTACTGTACAACCTTGTTTTTTACATGCATCCAAATTACATTTAAATAACTGAATTCTGTAAAAGTTTCAGTTCTAATAAATAGCATACATTTTTTGGGAGGAAAGAAAAAATCGTCCGATCGCAATACTGATCGCTAGACCCGGTCGGCGTAGAAGGACTGTTTATTTTAAAATAGTTTGCTAAGATACACTACATGAGTTTTCTAAAGATGTTGGAATAATCCTTTGTATTAAATTGCAATATTATTCCAACATCTTAAGAAAACTCGTGTTGTCGACGTTGGAATTTTTATTTGTCCCTTTCTGTGCTTGTCTTTTGGTGTTCTCATTTTAGATGAGTTTTGTTTGAAAAAATAAGTTTGAAAAGGTCTGACATGTATATGTCGACGATTTGACTGTTAGAGTCGCCAATTGGTATTTTTAAATAGTTGCACCAACTCAAACGATTTTGAAAAGGTTTGCACAAAGACCCAATGGTTGGACACTGTTTAACTGGTCTTGAAAATCGAGATTCGTTAGGGTTCGGGGGCTTGATAGCGGAGGGAATGTGTTAGGCACCCCCCGACTTCCGTGATAACACAGTTACCGCCACTTTTCATTAACTTTTATCTGTGTATGTGTGTGTGTGAGTTAGGTCTATATACAATTGTCTGAAAGTAGTGTTATGCCTCGTTTGCACCTATATACAAAGGGTTTGACTTTTGTATAAAAGTTCAATTTTAACAAGATATAACGATAAAGTTTTGGAAAACAGATTTTTCAAACCCTTATGCTCAATAGTAATTGAGGCCTTTGATACTTCCATTTGATTATATTCAGCTTGATTGCTTTTATTTTTGAGATGTGAGGCATCTACGAGAAAATAAGATGCATAGCAGTGTCAAACTCCTTGTGTGCATGAGAGTCATCTAAGGATATCCAGATACCGTAGATAATTTACAAGATAACTGCAGCTGAGAAATGTCCTTCTCGGGAACCAAATCTAGATTCAGAGACTAAATCTGTGATCACATGATTCCTAGGCTCACATAAAAGAGTAATATGTACAAAAGCTAGAAAAAGAACTAGATTTGAGTATATTTAAACCATTCTAGCTTCAACTGTTCTAATTTAGTCACTTTTGAACCGGTCAAAGTTAGAAATAGCCGGATTTAGGCAAATTTAGTCCGCAGGCTGAAAAATTTAATATCTACATTATGAAAGTAATTAAAGCAAATATTTATATAAAAGCGGTATATATATATATATATATATATATATATATATATATATATATATATATATATATATATGTGTGTGTGTGTGTGTGTGTGTGTGTGTGTGTGTGTGTGTGTGTGGCGTGTCAGCAAGTGTGATTGCGATGACATCCATGTTGGCGTCGCCACCCCAATAATGTTTCAGCCGATGACCGTTGACTTTAAACGTCTCCAATGGATTTCTACTGTATAACTCAATGGCGCCATGTGGGAAAACCCTCTTAATTGTGAATGGCCCCGACCATCTCGATTTAAGCTTTCCTGAGAACAATCTCAATCTTGAATTGAAAAATAGTACTGACTGCCCCGGTTCGAACTTTCTCTGCAAGATTTTCTGGTCGTGCCATTTCTAGATTTTTTCTTTATATAACTTCGAGTTCTCATATACTTGTAGTCGGAATTCATCAAGCTCATTCAATTGAAGTAGCCTCTTCTCTCACGCCGTTGTTTGATCGAAGTTGAGTTTCTGATTTGCCCTGTAAGCTTTATGTTGTAGCTCCACAGGTAGGTGACATGCTTTCTCGTAAACCAACTGATATGGTGACATCCCAATTGGCGTCTTGTAAGCTGTCATGTAAGCCCATAACGCGTCATCCAATTTGAGAGACCAGCCTTTTCCGTTCCGATTGACTACCTTCTCTAAGATTTTCTTCACCTCCCTGTTCGAAACCTTAGCATGCCCACTTGTTTGGGGGTGATATGTTGTATCCACCTTATGGTTGACCCCATATTTTGCCAAAAGAGATGTAAACGATATGTTGTAGAAGTGACTACCATCATCACTTATAATAGCTCTTGGCGTGCCACATCTTGTAAAAATATTCTTGTGCAAGAACTTGAGAACCACTTTGGCATCGTTTGTGGGGAGTGTTACGGCTTCAACCCATTTTGACACATAATCAACCGCTAGCAAGATGTATAGGTTGTTGAAAGATGAAGGAAATGGCCCCATAAAATGTATTCCCCATACATCAAAAATTTCCACTTCCATGATAGTCTGTAGTGGCATCTCATTACGTTTTGATATGTTTCCCACTCTTTGGCATCTATTGTAAGACCCCGAATTTTATGAAATAAAAGTATTCAATTTTTCTTATAATTACTATTCAGTAAATGGTTAAATTGATAAAAGGTTAAAGTTAAGGGTGATATATGAAATTTTTTCAAAAATACGCAAGTGGTTATAAAATATTCATTGTTGTCGGGGAATATTCGTTTAGTCGTGGAATATTCTTTCTGTCGGGGAATATTCGTATGACGGCGCAACCATTTGTGGGCCCCATAACAGAATAATTGTCGGCTGAAGAAAAAGACAAATTAAAGTTTTTATAAATAAGGGCGTAGTGGTTACCGTTAACATTGTTGGAATACCCGGTGGTTAAAGTAAAGTAATACGCGTTGTTGCACAGTAGCACACGGTATTACACAGTATTTTTGAATTATTGATTCTTACGTAAGAAGGCACTACTCAATAATTGTTACAGTAATTACTATTCAGTATTTTATTGATTCAATAATTGCTGCGTTGATATTTTATATTACTGTTATTTTAATAATTGTCACTACACAGTATTTTCTATTATCAAAGCAATAATTCATATTATTCGAATAATATTATTAGATAGCATTATTGGCAATGTCTAGAAAGTTCTGTCTAAGGAGAGGCTTGGTCACCTAATTGCGCGCCAGTAAGGAGAAATCCTTATTGGAAAGCCCCTCTTTCCTAGGAACGGTCTGGTTGCCAGTACTGTGATTCTGTAATATTATTTGTGAATAATTAATTATTGATTTATATGATGAGAAAAATATAGATTTTATGTGGATATAGATGGAGAAAATTTTTAATGTGACAATTGTTGAAAATTAATATTTTATCTTTTTCTGATAAAATAATTTATTATTATATTTTATGTGACGCCCCCAAAATTAGGTATACATCACCCATCTTGGGTCGTCAGATACATAGTACAGAATACAAATACAACTTACTAATACAACTGTCGTGTACAATACGACAAAACATAAACTGTGAGTTTGAATACAAATATTATCTTCTAGAGAGTATTCATACTCAAAAGGAGTCCTCGTTACATTTATTAACACACCATTACATAGAATAGTGATGACTACTAACTAATACTATCATTCGGACCATCACTCCGTTCCCCGACTTGCCCCAGCTACGTTCTCATTTCCTGAAGAGAACAGTGAAAGAAAGGGTGAGCTCAACTAGCCCAGTAAGAAATATTATGACTAAGATAATGCAGAATAAATTATCATTAGCCTTCAACAATGTTAAACTGATAAAATATAATAGACATCAAGTTTAACTGCAGCGGAACAAGCAATCCATTAAAAGAGTCAAGTAGAAAATAAACTCTACTATCTTTTATGATTTAAAAGATTTTTCAACACTGTGATTGCTGAGACTCAGCTTAATAAAATAATCCACATCATCGAATCACCCCTGCACTACGGCCAAGGATATTCGTATATTCATTAATGGTCATGATCATGCCAACAACTGTCCATCAATGCACTACGGGCCAATGAGGACTTTTACCACATCATTTATAACATTACGGTCATGATTATACCGAATAATCCCTGGTCATAATCATACTAAGTCCATCTATGCACTACAGGCCACAGATGACTTTCAACATTTTATAAACATGAGGATGATGACAATGATATAAGAATTCAATAAAACAAGTTCAAGAATTAATTTATCCAAGAATTAACAACGTCCAAATTGTCAACATGATACTGCTTTGTGGAGTAAAATTCAAGAATACTTAGAAGAATATTTTCATGAAAAGATACTGGATGAAACGCAATTATCAAGGATATTCCACAAATTTCATGGAGTATAGAAGTCAAAACTTAACCAATTGAGTACAATAAAGAATGAAATAACAAAAGAAATCACCATGCATGCGATAGACCGCACAAACAGGTTATTCCAACAGAATAATAAATAATGGAACCAGTTCCGGCGTAAACGCACAGACAAGATATTCCGACATAATAATAAATAATGGAACCAAGTCCGGTGTAAAACACACAGACATGATATTCCGACAGAATAATAAATAATGGAACCAGGTCCGGTGTAAAATACACAGACAGGATGTTCCAACAGAATAATAACAAGACGGAACCAGGTCCGGTGTAAAACACACAGACATGATGTTCCAACAGAATAATAGGAGAATGTCACCAAGTATAGGGTAGACCGCGTATACAGGTTATTCTAACAGAATAATAAGAAATGTAATAACAACAGTTCTCTTCATGAATAAGAAAGAATAACACCCCTTACCGTTTTAAAGACGAGCTGAAATAAGGAAGTAGTTAAGTAGCAGAATACTCTTCTTCTCTCTCTATAGTTTCTCTCTATAGTTTCTCTCTCTAGAGTTCAGTGAATTCGTAAGAAATAATGAAGGAATGAGCTGCTATTTATAGAAAAATAGAATGCATAGTAACTAATCCATGAATGGTCCAGATTGATTACTTTAATCTGACGGTCCATATCTAAAGAAAAATCTTTTAAATAAAATATAATATATTCTATTTATAGAATAACTTTAATAAAGTATTTTGTTTTATATAAAAAGATATTTCTGTTTTATTACGTTAATAATACGAATAAAACAAAATGTCATTATCGCTAAATAATTCATATTATTAACTGACAATAATGGAATAAAACTGAGTGACTTCTCACATAAGCATTAATAATCAATACCGTGTGCTACTATGCAACCACACGTATTACTGTACTTTTACTACCGAGTAGTTCAACAGTAACAATGGTAAAACTTCCGCCGTTATTTTTAATAAAATATTTTTGTCGTTTTCTCAATCCGACAATAATTCCGTTGTGGGGTCCACCAATGATTGTGTCGTTGTACGAATATTCCCTGTTAAAACGAATATTCTCCGACCAATCGAATATTATATAACAACTTGCGTACTTTGCAAAATTTATAAATATTACCCACAACTATAACATTATATCAAATTAACTCCATAATATTCAAAAATGATATTTATAGAAAATTCATCTTTATTTATAAAAGTTGGGGTCTTACAACCTCCCCTTCTTATGAAATTTTGCCCTCGAAATTAGGGTACGTACCTGGTATGTCGAAGAGATAAGGATACCTTGATTTCATTTCAGATTCTAACTCCCAAGTCATTTCCTCAACATCGTGGTTTCTCCACAAAACTTTGACTTGAGGTATAACCTTGGAGCGTAGAATATGTTCTTTCTTATCCAAGATTTGAACAGGAACTTCTTCATACGTCAAATCCTCTGCTATTTCGTCTGGTTCTAACTCAATAATGTGGTTCGGGTCTTCCACATATTTGCGTAACATGGATATGTGAAAAACGTTATGAACACGAGACATACTTGGCGGTAAAGCGAGTCTATAAGCCATAGTTCCTACTCGATCGAGGATTAAAAATAGACCGATGAATCGAGGATTGAGCTTTCCTCTCTTTCCAAATCTCGTAACTCCTTTCCATGGAGCAACACGTAAGAACACATGATCTCCTACATCAAATTCCACGTCCTTTCGATGAAGATCAGCATAACTCTTTTGTCGATCTTGTGAGGTTTTTATAGTTGTCGGATCGTTTGAATCTTTTCTGTAGTCATACGTACCAACTCCGGTCCCAACAACGTTGCTTCACCCACCTCATCCCAGCATACTGGAGAACGACATTTTCTTCCATACAATGCTTCGAATGGAGCCATGCCAATACTTGCTTGATAACTGT
This sequence comes from Panax notoginseng, assembly GCA_016801055.1. Classification (NCBI taxonomy): domain Eukaryota; kingdom Viridiplantae; phylum Streptophyta; class Magnoliopsida; order Apiales; family Araliaceae; genus Panax; species Panax notoginseng. The sequence goes on from CM029023.1 coordinate 82,820,352, forward strand.
TGTTGTAGGAAAACTCCACCAATGGTAAGAACTTGTCCCAACTTCCCTTGAAGTCAAAGACACAGAGTCTTAATAAATCTTCTAGAGTTTGAATAGTCCTCTCTGATTGTCCGTCCGTCTGAGGATGATATGCCGAACTAAATTGTAAATCCATGCCCATAGCTTTTTGTAAACTAACCCAAAATTGTGAAGTGAATCTTGGGTCTCGATCAGAAACTATGGATACTGGCATACCATGCAGTCTTATAATCTCGTTTATGTACATACGAGCAAGACGTTCAAGTGTATACGTTTCTCGTATCGGTAAGAAATGAGCAGACTTGGTCAATCTATCAACAATGACCCAAATCGCATCAATACCTTGAGAAACCCTAGGAAGACCGGTAACGAAATCCATGGTAATGTGCTCCCACTTCCATTCTGGAATTTCAAGTGGTTGCAATGGACCTTTTGGTACTTGATGCTCCGCTTTGACTCGTTGACAAGTTAGACACCTTGAGATAAACAACGCTATCTCTCTCTTCATATTGCTCCACTAAAATGTATGACGAAGATCATGATACATTTTGGTACTTCCAGGATGGATTGCAAACGGTGTGTTATGCGCCTCCATCATGATTTCATACTTTAAATCAGGGTTGTTAGGAACACAAAGTCTGGAGTTGACTCGAAGTATTCCTTCTTCATCGATTCTTGCTTCCGGCATAGCACCTTCTTGTACTTTCTTCCTCATATGCATCAGCTCCAGGTCTGTAGCTTGAGCAGCTTTAACCTTATCGATTAAAGTTGGTTCTACTCGTATATTCGACATCATCACATGGGTCCCTGGAGTCTTTAACTCTATCTCCATCCTTTGCAAGTCACACAAAATGGGCCTTTGCGTTGTTAATATTGCACTTGTACCCGCATATGATCTTCTACTCAATGCGTCAGCTACCACGTTCGTTTTTCCAGGATGGTATTGAATGGTATGATCATAATCTTTCAACAGTTCAAGCCAATGCCGTTGTCGCATGTTGAGTTCCTTTTGAGTGAAGAAATATTTAAGGCTTTTATGATCCGTAAAGATCTCCACCTTCTCCCCATACAAGTAATGCCTCCAAATTTTAAGTGCAAAGACAACAGCTGCCAACTCTAGATCATGAGTAGGATAATTCCTCTCATATTCCTTGAGTTGTATTGATGCATAGGCTATGACTTTTCCATGTTGCATGAGAACACATCCCAACCCTTTGCTCGAAGCATCACTGTAGATGACAAATCCCTCCGAGCCAGATGGTATTGTTAGAACAGGTGCTGAAATGAGTCTCCTCTTAAGTTCTTGAAAACTATGCTCACATTCTTCGCTCCAACCGAACTTTGTATCTTTTCGAGTCAGCTGAGTTAATGGAGTAGCGATTCGAGAAAATCCTTCCACGAATCTCCGATAATAACCAACCAAACCAAGAAAGCTACGTACTTCGGTCACTGATTTAGGTTGCTCCCAGCTTTGAATAGCTTCAATCTTTGTCGGGTCAACCGATATTCTACGACTTGATACTACATGCCCAAGGAATGCTACCTCTTCCAGCCAGAACTCGCATTTCTTCAACTTGGAATAAAGTTTGTATTCACGAAGCTTTTGGAGTACCAACCTCAAGTGTTGCTCATGATCTTCACGGCTTTTGGAATAAACAAGGATGTCATCGATAAAGACGACCACAAAGTGATCCAAATATTCCTTGAATACCATGTTCATCATATCCATGAAGGCAGCAGGAGCATTAGTCAATCCAAAAGACATAACTAAGAATTCATAATGCCCATACCGAGTTCTGAAGGCAGTCTTTGGAATATCCTCAGTTCTAACCTTCAGCTGATGATATCCAGAACGAAGATCGATCTTTGAAAAGAATTGTGCTCCTTGTAACTGGTCAAACAGGTCATCAATACGTGGCAATGGGTACCTATTTTTGATGGTGACATGATTCAACTCCCGATAATCAATACAAAGTCGCATACTCCCATCTTTCTTCTTCACGAATAGAACAGGAGCACCCCAAGGAGAAGTACTAGGACGAATAAAACCAATGTCTAACAATTTCTGCAGTTGGGTCTTTAACTCCTGAAGTTCAATAAGAGCCATTCTATATGGGGCTTTGGAAATGGGTTTTGTACCGGGTTCAAGGTCGATACAAAATTCAATTTCACGCTCTGGGTAGGCTAGGAAGTTCTTCGGGAAATACGTCAGGAAATTTATTAACAACAGAAATATCATTCAAAGCTGACGTATTTTTGTTTAGATCTGTGACATGAGCTAAGAAAGCTTGACATCCGTTTTTCAATAAACGAATAGCTTTATGGCTTGAGATGACAGCGATTGATTTTAATGGTTTGGTTGCTTGAATTCGCATAATAGGTCGATTAGGAATATGAAAGCTAACAACCTTACGAAAACAATCAATTTTTGCATGATGAGTAGTTAACCAATCAATCCCTAGAATCACGTCAAATGCAAGTATTTTTAACGAAATCAGATCGACAGGTAATGTGTGGGTACCAACTTGAACCAAACAAGACTTATAAACCGTGGATGTAATAAAGGTTTCTCCCAATGGAGTTTCAACAGCTAAGTCAAAATCTAATTTCTCCGGAATCAAATTTAATCGATGAGCGCAAGTAGGAGAAATAAAAGAATGGGTAGAACCGGTATTAAATAAAGTATAGACTTCGTTAGATTTTATGATAAGCTTACCCGTGATGACCTCATTCGGGTTCCTTACTTTCTGGGAGTTCACAACAAACGCTCTCCCTTGCACAACCGGTTTTGACTTTTCTGGGACGGCCTTTGGTGCCTCCATCCTAGCTGAATTTGTCTTCGGTAAACGACAAAATCGGGCTAAATGACCTTCTCTTCCACAATTATAACATGCTTTGGACGACATCGCACAGTTTGGACTGATGTGCCCCTCCCCTCCGCATTTGAAACATATGATAGGTGGTCGTTCTCCTTCCTTAACGACAGGTGCTGATGCTGACGTCTTTCCATCATTGTTGAATCTCCTCTTCTTGAAATGCCCATTCTTATTATTTTGGCCCTGATTACCACCGAAGTGGTTACCATTTCTGGCCTGTTGATTCCCTCCACGGTTGTTGTCACCGCTTCGATGACTGCTTTCACTGGTATTATCATTTTGCCGGCTGCTCTCTTTTAGTTGCGTTGTCTCGTTATCGCGCTCCACCAACTGAGCCCTATTTATAGCATCTGAATACAAACACAGTTTATGAGAAACAAGATGTTGACGTATCTCCGGCTTCAAACCTCTTAAAAACATTCGCGTCATTCTTTCTTCATTATCCACCAGGTGGGACGCAAACCGGGATAACTCCGCAAATTTTGCCTCGTACTGCGACACGGTCATATTATTCTGCTCCAATTTGATGAACTCCACCTCCTTCATGTGACGAATACTCTCGGGAAAGTATTTGTCGTTAAACAGCTCTTGGAACTTCTCCCAGGATATCTTCAGTGCGGCAGGTTGAGTACGCTTTATCGATTCCCACCAGTAATCTGCCTCTCCTCGCAACATAAAGGCGGCAAAGGGAACCTTTTGCTCCTCGGAGTAACCCAAGACATCAAATATCTTGGTGATCTGCTTTATCCATGTTTCAGCTACAAGTGATTTGGGTTCTCCCTTAAACTCCGGTGGTCCCAGCTCCTTAAACTGTTTAGCGGTGACCGCCTGAGAGTTTCCCGTATTTCCACCTACGTTGTGGACAGGAGCCGCTTTCACCTGTTGTTGCATGAATTGCATAAAGCCTCTGAACATTTGATCATTCATCATTTGGTCAGTGTTGTTGTTTGCATGAGGATTGTCACCTTCCTGATGAACATTATCCTGATTATTGATATGTGGTGAATCAATAATCGTCTGTGCTCCATTGCTATTCTCAACATTCTCAGATGTCATTTTCAGATACTGCCACAAAATAAAAGTTAATTGATATGTCATATATTATCCTTATATTATGACCGACCAATTAAATACCATGCAAATAAACTTAGGTAGGTCATACTAGCGAAGGAATTCCCCGTCTCTCCCCTCCTAGTTCTATTCTCACATCTTAGCCAGGGATCATACCCTAAGCTCTGATACCAACTGTGACGACCCAAGATGGGTGATGTATACCTAATTTTGGGGACGTCACATTTTAATAATATAATAATGGTGATATTTTACAATGAATGTGAGATATATGAGTATATGAGGAGGAAGAGTATTTTTGTTGCAATAAATACTAAAAACATGTTAAACATGTCTGTGGGCCCATTTCTTGACTGAAATTTGATTATAGCCTGTAAAATCGTCCGTTTATGAATTTCGGTCAATTTTTGCTTGGAATTTGGAAAAACTTTCTTCTGTAAAGTTGTAGAGAATTGAATTTCCTAAATAGATTCGTAAGATTCGAATTTTCTGATAAAATGACTATTTATTATGAATTATTAAAGTTCCGAAGTTCCGAAATAATTGATTTTTGGAAGTTTTAATTATTTTTAATAACAAAAATATTTTTTTTGTTTTTGTCATTATTGTGGGCCTTAAGGGTGGCTGAATTCAGATGATTCTAGGTGGGCGTAGACAAATTATTAAATATATTAATATTTTAATAAATTTTCTGCTTTGGTGTTCTAAGCATTTTTCTATAAATAGGGTGCTTAGGTTAGAATTGAAAATCACACCAGAAACTGAAGTTTTCTCTCTATTTCTCTCTCTATTATATCGAGCGTATTTTATGAGTATTTTAGTACTTCGAGTATTGCTATACGGTGCAAGTTCTTCTAGCACTATTTCCAGTATTTCAATCAGAAGTACTATTCTTTTTGAGGTAAGGGATGTTATTCTTTCGTAAAATGATATTATTTTTTCAATATCATTATGCTGAATATTGGTTGGAACTTCTTATCAAATTTGAAACTTTTTCATGTCGGGGTTACTATTTACGAGTTACTATTCATGAGTATTCACGAGTTACTATTCATGAGTTACTATTCACGAGTTACTATTCACAAGTACTATTCATGAAGCGTGATGATGTTTTTTGTGAAATTTCTATCTTTTGGTGTCGGAGTTACTATTCACGTATACGGCACTATTCACGAATACGGCACTATTCACCGAAAAATAAAATTTCTTCTTTTTGTTCAAAATATCTATTCTGGATACTAGTTTTGATTGTATCCATGTTTTGATCATTCTTGAATTTTACTCCGCTATGATTATTTATGAGGTATTTTTGGACAGAAAATAGCTGAAGTACGAATCCTTAATATTTATTCTTTTGCTTCACTGGATTCTTTTTCTTTAAAATATTTTTCATCATCCTCAGTCTTAAATGATGATATAACTGAATATCTTTGGCCTGTAGTGCAAAGATGAATGATTTCTTGATGAATATCTTTGGCCGTAGTGCAAAGATGAACAGGTGTTTAGAAGAACATGACCAACTGATGAATATCTTTGGCTTGTAGTGCAAAGATGGCTTGTTGATGTATATCTTTGGCCTGTAGTGCAAAGATGACTTGTTGATGTATATCTTTGGCCGTAGTGCAAAGATGAATTTATTAGTAGGATTATAAACATGAATTATGATTTGGTATAACCATAATCTTTGATGTTTCAGGTGATAAAAATTATCTTTGTCCTGGATGAGAAAAGGAATTTAGAACTACAATTACGATTATGAGTTATACACGTGATTGTGGATAGGAATTCTTGATTGATGTTACAGGGATAAAATATTGTTGGTGTACTTTTAACATGGAGAAGATAATAGATTTTATGGTCTATTTGACTCTTCTAATGGATTGCTCATTCCGCTGCAACTATGGTTGAAAAGTTTTATCATCTACCATATGTTCTAAATCTCTGATTTATTACTGATGAAGACTATTGATAATTTATTAATCTTTAGTCATAATATTTTTTACTGAGCTAGTTGTGCTCACCCTTTTGCTTCACAATTCCTTTCAGGTAATAGAAGTGTAGCTGGGTCGAGCGGGGGATAACAGGGGAATAGAATGGTGGTCTATAGCTGTTGAGGGTGAGGTGAACTTAACTTGGAAGGGTGTTTTGCCAATATCATACAAGATGTCTAATGACATACAACCTCGTGTCATCATAAGACATGGTTGTGCTTATCCACTTGCTGAGTATGTTTACAAGCACTACCAATATAATCTTGGTATTTGTTTGGAGTATAATTCCCAATTGGAGACAGTGGAGATAACGATATGTCAAGAGAAGACTCGCCATTGGGAAGAATATGATAGTAATCTTCTCGTTTTTCTTTGGGGTCTATTAGGTCAACCAAGGATAATTCTGTGGCCATATGATATCTATCATAACCTAGACGCATGACCTCCCATGTACGAAGGTTTCCTTGAGCACTTTCCAAAGATTCTAATTTCTAAAACAGTTTTCGACTATACCATTATGTAAGGTGTCATTATGAGGTGCTGTCCACGGTTGGGACATGAGTCACAGTTGCTATATATTTGTATTTAAACTCACAGTTTAAGTGTTGTCGTATTTTGCCCGACAGTTGTATTAATAAAGTTGTAGTTGTTTCTGTTCCATGTATTTGGCGACTCAGAATGTGTTGGATGGAATGGACCTATTTTGGGGTCGTTACATTTGGTATCAGAGCTTAGGGATATGGTCTCTGGCGGAGATCGGGGAATATAACTTGGAGGGGAGAGATGAGTAAATCCTTCGCTAGTGTGTCCTACCTAAGCTTATTTGTTGGTCAGTCATAATATCGGTATATTATGTAATGTGTTAATTTGCTTAATTAACCCTAGTTTTTGACAGTATTTGAGAATGGCAGCTAAGAATGCTAACAATGGAGTGAATGAGACTGTGGGGATACCTCTAATCACTAACCATGATAATGTGATTAGAGATATCCATGTGGTGAGTGAAGAATTAATAGTTGCACCCGAGATAGTCGCAGAGGTAACAGCTGTGAATAAGGAAGAAGAGGAAGAAGAGGTACCTGAGCAGAGTTTATTAGAGGTATTATATGATCAAAATGTAGAATTTCAAAATCGTATTCATGAGTTAGAAGAGCAGACTGAAGAACGACAGGCGGTCGTGGAGCAAAAGGATGCAACAATTCAAGCTTGTGTTACCCGATATGTGATGCTTGAACAGAAGCATTCTTTGGCAGAGTATAAGATGATAAAGATGGAATCTGAGCTGAAAGAAGAAAAAACTGAACGAGTGAGAATAAGTGATGCATGGGCAAAAGCTGCACGACACGTGGATATTGTGGAAAGAGATGTCCGATCTAAGAAGGTTAAAATAGATGATATGAATTTCTCTTTTTAGAAAGTAATTGGGAGTACCCAACATCGAGTTTTGAATTACCCTGTACAGAGCGGTCAACCTGAATTTGATATGGATCGAAGATTGATGATTCAGATCATGAATCAGGAGTACAACGAGGCAGTTGAGGGAGGAATATGCCCTATAGAAAAGTATATTCCAACGGTAGTGATGATGCCAAATGTTGCCCCAGACAAGTCAAAGCCGAGTAGTTCGAGGGATAGCGGTTGTCATGACTTCCCAACAAGTGAGGAACCCAAATGAAGTTATCACGGGAGATGAGCAATGGAGAAATCATGATTACCCGGGAGATAGAATCTGAAATGAAAGCAAGGTATTCTCAACTTTTCGAAATACCAGGTACGTAAATTTCGGGGACGAAATTTCATAAGGAGGGGAGATTGTAAGACCCCGAATTTTATGAAATAAAAGTATTCAATTTTTCTTATAATTACTATTCAGTAAATGGTTAAATTGATAAAAGGTTAAAGTTAAGGGTGATATATGAATTTTTTTCAAAAATACGCAAGTGGTTATAAAATATTCATTGTTGTCGGGGAATATTCGTTTGGTCGTGAAATATTCTTTCTGTCGGGAAATATTCGTACGACGGCGCAACTATTTGTGGGCCCCATAACAGAATAATTATCGGCTGAAGAAAAAGACAAATTAAAGTTTTTATAAATAACGGCGTAGTGGTTACCGTTAACACTGTTGGAATACCCGGTGGTTAAAGTAAAGTAATACGCGTTGTTGTACAGTAACACACGGTATTACACAGTATTTTTGAATTATTGATTCTTACGTAAGAAGGCACTACTCAATAATTGTTACAGTAATTACTGTTCAGTATTTTATTGATTCAATAATTGCTGCGTTGATATTTTGTATTACTGTTGTTTTAATAATTGTCACTACATAGTATTTTCCATTATCAAAGCAACAATTTATATTATTCGAATAATATTATTAGATAGCATTATTGGCAATGTCTAAAAAATTCTGTCTAAGGAGAGGTTTGGTCACCTAATTGCGCGCCAGTAAGGAGAAATCCTTATTGAAAAGCCCCTCTTTCTTGGGAACGGCCTGGTTGCCAGTACTGTGATTCTGTAATATTATTTGTAAATAATTAATTATTAATTTATATGATGAGGAAAATATTAATTTTATGTGGATATAGATGGAGAAAATTTTTAATGTAACAATTGTTGAAAATTAATATTTTATCTTTTTCTGATAAAATAATTTATTATTATATTTTAATAATATAATGATGGTGATATTTGACAATGAATGTGGGATATATGAGTATATGAGGAGGAAGAGTATTTTTATTGCAATAAATATTAAAAACATGTTAAACATGTCTGTGGGCCCATTTTTTGACTGAAATTTGATTATAGCCTGTAAAATCGTTCGTTTATGGATTTCGGTCAATTTCTGTTTGGAATTTGGAAAAACTTTCTTCTGCAAAGTTGTAGAGAATTGAATTTCCTATAAAAACTCGCAAGATTTGAATTTTCTGATAAAAGGGCTATTTATTATGAATTATTGAAGTTTCGAAGTTCCGAAATAATTGTTTTTTGAAAGTTTTAATTATTTTTAATAACAAAAACATTTTTTTTTGTTTTTGTCATTATTGTGGGCCTTAAGGGTGGCTGAATTCAGATGATTCTTGGTGAGCGTAGACAAATTATTATTATATATATATTAATATTTTAATAAATTTTCTGTTTTGGTGTTCTAAGCATTTTCTTATAAATAGGGTGCTTAGGTTAGAATTAAAAATCACACCAGAAACTAAAGTTTTCTCTCTATTTCTCTCTCTATTATATCGAGCGTATTTTGTGAGTATTTTAGTACTTCGAGTATTGCTATACGGTGCAAGTTCTTCTAGCACTATTTCCAGTATTTCTATCAGAAGTACTATTCTTTCTGAGGTAAGGGATGTTATTCTTTCATAAAATGATATTATTTCTTCAATATCATTATGCTGAATATTGGTTGGAACTTTTTATCAAATTTGAAACTTTTTCATGTCGGGGTTACTATTCACGAGTTACTATTCACGAGTTACTATTCATGAGTTACTGTTTACGAGTTACTATTCACGAGTACTATTCACGAAGCGTGATGATATTTTTTGTGAAATTACTATCTTTTGGTGTCGGAGTTACTATTCACGTATACGACACTATTCACGAATACGGCACTATTCACCGAATGAAATTTCTTCTTCTTGTCCAAAATATCTATTCTGGATATTAGCTTTGATTGTATCTATGTTTTGATCATTCTTAAATTTTACTCCATTATGATTATTTATGAGGTATTTTTGGACAGAAAATAGCTGAAGTACGAATCCTTAATATTTATTCTTTTGCTTCACTGGATTCTTTTTCTTTAAAATATTTTTCATCATCCTCAGTCTTAAATGATGATATAACTGAATATCTTTGGCCTGTAGTGCAAAGATGAATGATTTCTTGATGAATATCTTTGGCCGTAGTGCAAAGATGAACAGGTGTTTAGATGAACATGACCAACTGATGAATATCTTTGGCTTGTAGTGCAAAGATGGCTTGTTGATGTATATCTTTGGCCTGTAGTGCAAAGATGACTTGTTGATGTATATCTTTGGCCGTAGTGCAAAGATGAATTTAGTAGTAAGATTATAAACATGAATTATGATTTGGTATAACCATAATCTTTGATGTTTCAGGTGATGAAAATTATCTTTGTCCTGGATGAGAAAAGGAATTTAGAACTACAATTACGATTATGAGTTATACACGTGATTGTGGACAGGAATTCTTGATTGATGTTACAGGGATAAAACATTGTTGGTGGACTTTTAACATGGAGAATATAATAGATTTTATGGTCTATTTGACTCTTTTAATGGATTGCTCATTCCGCTGCAACTATGGTTGAAAAGTTTTATCATCTACCATATGTTCTAAATCTCTGATTTATTACTGATGAAGACTATTGATAATTTATTTATCTTTAGTCATAATATTTTTTACTGAGCTAGTTGTGCTCACCCTTTTGCTTCACAATTCCTTTCAGGTAATAGAAGTGTAGCTGGGTCGAGCGGGGGATAACAGGGGAATAGAACGGTGGTCTATAGCTGTTGAGGGTGAGGTGAACTTAACTTGGAAGGGTGTTTTGCCAATATCATACAAGATGTCTAATGACATACAACCTCGTGTCATCATAAGACATGGCTGTGCTTATCCACTTGTTGAGTATGTTTACAAGCACTACCAATATAATCTTGGTATTTGTTTGGAGTATAATTCCCAATTGGAGACAGTGGAGATAACGATATGTCAAGAGAAGACTCGCCATTGAGAAGAATATGATAGTAATCTTCTCGTTTTTCTTTGGGGTCTATTAGGTCAACCAAGGATAATTCTGTGGCCATATGATATCTATCGTAACCTAGACGCATGACCTCCCATGTACGAAGGTTTCCTTGAGCACTTTCCAAAGATTCTAATTTCTAAAACAGTTTTCGACTATACCATTATGTAAGGTGTCATTATGAGGTGCTGTCCACGGTTGGGACATGAGTCACAGTTGCTATATATTTGTATTTAAACTCACAGTTTAAGTGTTGTCGTATTTTGTACGACAGTTGTATTAATAAAGTTGTAGTTGTTTCTGTTCCATGTATTTGGCGACTCAGAATGTGTTGGATGGAATGAGCCTATTTTGGGGTCGTTACATTTGGTATCAGAGCTTAGGGATATGGTCTCTGGCGGAGATCGGGGAATATAACTAGGAGGGGAGAGATGAGTAAATTCTTCGCTAGTGTGTCCTACCTAAGCTTATTTGTTGGTCAGTCATAATATCGGGATATTATGTGATATGTTAATTTGCTTAATTAACCCTTGTTTTTGGCAGTATTTGAGAATGGCAGCTGAGAATGCTAACAATAGAGTGAATGAGACTGTGGGGATACCTCTAATCACTAACCATGATAATGTGATTAGAGATATCCATGTGGTGAGTGAAAAATTGATAGTTGCACCCGAGATAGTCGCAGAGGTAACAGCTGAGAATGAGGAAGAAGAGGAAGAAGAGGAAGAAGAGGAAGAAGAGGTACCTGAGCAGAGTTTATTAGAGGTACCTGATCTTGATGCTTTAAAGTGTTAAATAAATTGGGTCATGCATTGTGGGACAAAAATCATATGTTGATCATCAAATGCTTATTTGACCGAATTTGGAAAGAAGATGGAGATTTTGATTAAATCATTTTTCTTTTACTTGTGGGCATCTTTTATTTATTCTCAAATTATTTTTATTATTTAAAAATCTCAAAAAATATTTTATTGGGCAAAATTATTTTTATTACTTATATATATATATATATATATATATATATATATATGTATATATATTATATAAGTTTTATATAAATTATAAATATATATATACAAAAACCGTATATATATATGTGTGTGTGTGTGTGTGTGTTATAAGTATATAAAAGTAATCATTATATATATATTAAACCAAAGTTTGGCTTGCAATAGAACGAGGTGTAAAAGTTTCGACAAAAATCGTGGGAGAAAAGATCATTGAGAAAGATGTTGATGAATTCACTGATGATGATGAAAAGGCTATGAACATTGCATCCATAGTTGAACAAGTGCTAACTAGTGCTTTCATTGAAAAAGAATACAAAAGAGTTAGCAATTGCAAGAATGCAAAAGAAATATGGGAAAAATTGATTCTAACCTATGAAGGAATCGGTCATATCAAAGAAACCAGAAAAGATGCTCTAAATCTAGGAGTATGAAAATTTCAAGCTGGAAGAAGGTGAAAAGATCATTGATATGGAAACACGTTTTTTCAGAATCATTGATGAAGTGGAACATCTAGGGAAGGCATATACAACTAATGAGAAAAACAGAAGAATTCTCAAAGCCCTTCCATCCATCTGGAAAATGAAGGTTATTGCTATTAAAGAAAGGCATGACCTAACTACTTATCCTCTTGATAGCCTTATTGGAAATCTGTGTGCCCACGAAGTCGGCATGTTAGTCGAAAAAGAAGGATCAAATACAGATATCAAAAAGAAAAAAATTGCTTTCAAAGATTTACGTATAAATCAAGAAGAAGTTGCTGAACAAACTGAGGAAATTACAAATCTGTGCTTAATGACAAACAATGAGTTATTACCAAGATCTGAGGTACATTTTGAACCTCAATTATCTAGTACTTCATTTGTCATGCATACCTTAAATAATATAAATGAAAAACACCATAAACTACAAGAAGCATATAATGATTTATATGAAGATAATAAAATTATTGAAGAAGATTTTATTGAATTAAAAATTTTATTAGAAAAATTTATTAAAATTAACAAAAATCTGGAAATGAAAAATGCAAACTTGATTATAACTAATGAAGTTTAAATGAAGTAAAATTGGAAAATGATTCCTTAAAAGAAGAATTAAAACAAGTTAAAAAAAAATTAAAAATCTTGAAATAGAAAATTCAAAACTTGCTGTAATTAATGAAAATACTCAAATAAAAAATCAAGTGTTAAGTGAAGATATTAAAAATCTCAATTTTGAAAATGCATCTTTAAAGTTAGAATTAGATAAATAAAATGAAGATTCTTCTTTAATAGATCAAATTAATATTTTAACTAAAGAACGTGACGATTTAAATTTTATAGTTCTTAAGTTCACAAAAGGGAAAGAAAACCTTGATGTCATGCTTAATCAACAAAGATGTGGATTTAACAAAGAATGACTAGGATACATTGGAGAATTTAGTAAAAATAAAGGACTTTATCATGTTAAAAGTAAAGAAAAAGAAAATTATACATCTCTATTTACTAAATGTTCTTACTGTAACAGAAATGGTCATTCTTTTTACATGTGTAATGCTCAAAATGGAAATTATAAAGGAAAAATGATTTGAGTGCCTAAAAGAACAAACATTGCAGCAATTATTAATACAAGAAAAAAGTTTTATAATAAAAGTAAAAAATCTCATAGAAATTTTCATTAAAGTTTTTCAGGATATAATAATAGAGTAAATCATTCATCTTATAAACATGCTACTCATAAAATGCTCGTTTATATTAAGATTAATTATCATGTACCCATTTTTGTAAAGGAAAACACAAATATTCCTTATACAAAATGGACAACTCATCCAAAGGACCCTTCTTATTAAATGGTATCAGTTCTTGAAATTGACAAATGTTACAGGTATGTCTTGAAGCTGACCCTAGTAAAAATAACTGACGACATCATTGTTGGGTCTATTGATATTACTTTGTGAAATGATTTCTCAGAAAGCTTGAGTAAGGATTTTGAAATGAGAATGAAGGAAGAATTAAATATCTTCCTAGGAGTGCAAATGAAATCAGGTGAAAAAGATTCTGACTATGCAGATCATCATAATTGTTCAAGTTACAAGTGACACATGTCAGTTTTCTCATAATTATTTATTCATCTATATATATATATATATATATATATATATATATATATATATATATATATGTCCATATAAATAATTTTTTAAAAAACAAACACACACACACACACACACACACACACACACACACACACACACACACACATATATATATATATATATATATATATATGTTTGTAAAGAGAATAAATTTAAATATTAAGTATATATTTTTTAAAAAAATTCCTATAAATATATATATATATATATATATATATATATATATATAATTAATTTAATGTGGAACATTCTTTTAAATTTCTATACATCTAACGATAAATAATCCACATTCTTGAATATTAATTTTGGTCAATCAAAGGCAACCACACAAATTCAAATCATGCAGGAGACAACTAAATCTTTAAAAGAATTTTTTTCTCATCTCTTCTTCTATAGATTCTGAAAAGTAATTTATACTATTTTTTCCCCCGTTTTTTTATGATGAAAAAGGGGGAGAAGAAAAATATTACTAGAGAAGAAAAATAACTGTTATATATATTGTTGTTGCTTGTTAGAGTTTTTAAAAAATTTAAAAATTTTTTATGATTGCATAAATTGAGGGGGAGCTTTTATGGAAAATATTTTTAGTTGATTGTCATCATTAAAAAGGGTAAGATTGTTGGGTCTCCAACTTTTATATTTATTTTAATGATAACAATAATTAGTAAATAAATTAATTAAAAGGATAGAATCCTCTCCATAGAATTTTTATTATAATTATTTTAATTATCTTATTTACTTTGACCAAAAATATTTTTTAAATCTTATTTAATTGATTTTCTCGATCTTGATGCTTTAAAGTGTTAAATAAATTGGGTCTTGCATTGTGGGACAAAAATCATATGTTGATAATCAAATGCTTATTTTGTAAGACCCCAACTTTTATAAATAAAGATGAATTTCTATAAATATTATTTTTGAATATTATGGAGTTAATTTGATATAATGTTATAGCTGTGGGTAATATTTATAAATTTTGCAAACTACGCAAGTTGTTATATAATATTCGATTGGTCGGGGAATATTCGTTTTAACAGAGAATATTCGTACAACGGCACAATCATTGGTGGACCCTACAACAGAATTATTGTCGGATTGAGAAAACGACAAAAATACTTTATAAAAATAACGACGGAAGTTTTACCGTTAACTGTTGAAGCACCCAATGTTAAAAGTACAGTGATACGCGTAGTTGCACAGTAGCACACGATATTGATTATTAATGCTTATGTGATAAGTCACTCAGTTTTGTTTTATTAGTATTATTAATGTAATAAAACAGAAAAGTTTTTTATATAAAACAAAATACTTTTATAAAGTTATTCGTTTTATTAGACCAATAGTAAAATCTTTTTATATAAAACAGAATACATTTATAAAGTTATCCGTTTTATTTGACAATAATTATAATATATTATATTTTATTATGCATAGTGTTTGCATAGTACCTGCATAGTATTTGCATAGTAAAATCTTTTATAAAGTTATTCGTTTTATTAGATTATAAATAGAATATATTATATTTTATTTAAAAGATTTTGCTTTAAATATGGACCGTCAGATTAAAGTAAATCAATCTGGACCGTTCATGAGTTAGTTACTATGTAGTCCATTCTTCTATAAATAGCAGTCCATTCCTTCATTATATCTTACGAATTCACTGAAACCCTTTAGAGAGAAAGAAAAAAAGTATTCTGCTACTTCACCACTCATATATCTAGTACTCTTCTTCTTAAGGTATGGAGTATTATTTCTTTTATATTTATGAAGAGAACTTCTGTTATTCCATTCTTTATTATTCTGTTGGAATAACCTGTATACGCGGACTTCCCTACTCTTGGTGAAATTCTCCTGTTATTCTGTTCTTTATTATTCTGTTGGAACATCCTGTCGGTGCGAATTTCGCCTGACCTGGTTTCGTCTTTATTATTCTGTTGGAACATCCTGTCTGTGCGTTTACGCCGGACCTGGTTCCATTATTTATTATTCTGTCGAAATATCATGTCTGTGCATTTACGCCAGACCTGGTTCCATTATTTATTATTCTGTTGGAATAACCTGTCTGTGCGGTCTATCGCATGCCTGGTAATTTCTTTTGTTATTCCGTTCTTTATTATACTCAGTTGGTTAAAGTTTTGACTTCTATACTCCATAAAATTAGTAGAATATCCTTGATAACTGCGCTTCATCCAGTATCTTTTCATGGAAATATTCTTCTAAGCATTCTTGAATTTTACTCCACAAAGCAGTATCATGTTGGCAATTTGGACGTTATTAGTTCTTAGATAAATTAATTCTTGAACTTGTTTTATTGAATTGTCATCATGTTATAATATGTTGAAAGTCATCTGTGGCCTGTAGTGCATAGATGGACTTGTTATGATTATGACCAGGAATTATTCGGTATAATCATGACCGTAATGTTACAAATGATGTGGTAAAAGTCCTCATTGGCCCGTAGTGCATTGATGGATAGTTGTTGGCATGATCATGGCCATTAATGAATACACAAATATTCTTGGCTCGTAATGCGTCGATAATTGTGGTCGTGATACTAAAGAATATCCTTGGCCGTAGTGCAGGGGTGATTCGATGATGTGGATTATTTATTAAGCTGAGTCTCAGCGATAACAGCGATGAAAAACCTTTTAAATCATAAAAGATAGTAGATTTTATTCTCTACTTGACTCTTTTAATGGATTGCTTGTTCCACTGCAGTTAAACTTGATTTTTGTTATATTTTATCAGTTTAACACTGTTGAAGGCTAATGATAATTTATTCTACATTATCTTAGTCATAATATTTCTTACTGGGCTAGTTGAGCTCACCTTTCTTTCACTGTTCTCTTCAGAAAATGAAAACGTAGCTGGGACGAGTCGGGAAAAGGAGTGATGGTCCGGATGATTGTATTAGCTAGTAGTCCTCACTATCTGTGAAATAGGGTGATAATAATTTTAATGAGGACTCCTTTTGAGTTTTTTTACTCTCTAGTAGACAATATTTGTATTCAAACTCACAGGTTATGTTGGGTAGTATTGTACACTACAGTTGTATTATTAAGTTGTATTTGTATTTTGTACCTTGTATCTGACGACTCAAGATGGGTGATGTATACCTATTTTGGGGGCGTCACAGTTGGTATCAAAGCTTAGGGATATGATCCCTGGCTAAGATGTGAGAATAGAACTAGGAGGGGAGAGACGGGGAATTCCTTCGCTAGTATGACCTACCTAAGTTTAATTGGTATTTAATTGGTCGGTCAGAATATAGGGATAATATGTTACATATCAATTAACTTTTGTTTCGTGGCAGTATCTGAAAATGACATCCGAGAATGTTGAGAATAGCAATGGAGCACAGGCAACTGTTGATTCAGCACATATCAATAATCGGGATAATGTGCATCAAGAAGGCGACAATCCTCATACAAACAATAATACTGACCAAATGATGAATGATGGAATGTTCAGAAGCTTTATGCAGTTCATGCAACAGAAGGCGCGAGCGGCTCCTGTCCAAAATGTAGGTGGAAACACTGAAAACTCTCGGGCGATCACCGCTAAACAGTTCAAGGAGCTGGGACCACCGGAGTTTATTGGAGAGCCAAACCCACTTAAGGCGTAGACGTGGATAAAGCAGATCACCAAGATATTTGATTTCTTGGGATGCGCTGAGGAGTAAAAGGTTCCCTTTGCCACCTTTATATTGCGAGGAGAGGCAGATTACTGGTGGGAATCGGTAAAGCGTACTCAACCTGCCGCACTAAAAATGTCTTGGGAGAAGTTCCAAGAACTATTCAATGACAAGTACTTTCCCGAAAGTATTCGTCACATGAAGGAGGTGGAGTTCATCAAGTTGGAACAGAATAATATGACCGTGTCACAGTACGAAGCAAAGTTTGTCGAGTTGTCCCGGTTTGCGTCCCACTTGGTGGATAATGAAGAGAGAATGACGCGGATGTTTTTAAGAGGTTTGAAGACGGAGATACGTCAACATCTTATTTATCATAAACTGTGTTTGTATTCAGATGTTGTGAATAGGGCTCAGTTAGTGGAGTGCGATAACGAGTCAACGCAACCAAAAGAGAGCAGCCGGGAAAATGATAATACCAGTGAGAGCAGTCATCGAAGCGGTGACAACAAGCGTGGAGGGAATCAACAGGCCAGAAATGGTAACCACTTCGATGGTAATCAGGGTCAAAATAATAAGAATGGATATTTCAAGAAGAGGAGATTCAACAATGATGGAAAGACGTCAGCACCAGCATCCGTTGTTATGGAAGGAGAACGACCATCTATCATATGTTTCAAATGCGGAGGGGAGGGACACATCAGTCCAAATTGCGTGATGCCGTCCAAAGCATGTTATAAGTGTGGAAGAGAAGGTCATTTAGCTCGATTTTGTCATTTACCAAAAACAAGTTCAGCGAGGATAGAGACACCGAAGGACGTCCCAGAAAAGTCAAAGTAGGTAGTGCTAGGGAGAGCGTTTGTTCTGACCTCCCAGAAAGCAAGGAACCCGAATGAGGTCATCACGGGTAAGCTTATCATAAACTCTAACGAAATCTATACTTTATTTGATACCGGTTCTACCCATTCTTTTATTTCCCCTACTTGCGCTCAACGATTAAATTTGACTCCGAAAAAATTAGACTTTGACTTATCTGTGAAAAATCTATTGGGAGAAACCTTCATTACATCCACTGTTTATAAGTCTTGTTTGGTTCAAATCGGTACCCTCATATTACCTGTCGATCTTATTTCATTGAAAATACTTGCATTTGACGTGATTCTAAGGATTGATTGGTTAACTACTCATCATGCTAAAATTGATTATTTTTGTAAGGTTGTTAGTTTCCATATTCCTAATCAACCTATTATGCGAATTCAAGCGACCAAACCATTAAAATCAATCAATGTCATCTCAAGTCATAAAGCTATTCGTTTATTAAAAAACGGATGTCAAGCTTTCTTAGCTCATGTCACGGATCTAAACAAAAATACATCAGTTTTGAATGATATTTCTATTGTTAATAAATTCCCTGACGTATTCCCTGAAAAACTTTCTGGCCTACCCCCAGAGCGTGAAATTGAATTTTGTATCGACCTTGAACCCGGTACAAAACCCATTTCCAAAGCCCCATATCGAATGGCTCCTATTGAACTTCAGGAGTTAAAGATCCAACTGCAGGAATTGTTAGACATTGGCTTTATTCGTCCTAGTACTTCTCCTTGGGGTGCTCCTGTTCTATTCGTGAAGAAGAAAGATGGAAGTATGCGACTTTGTATTGATTATCGGGAGTTGAATCATGTCACCATCAAAAACAGGTACCCATTGCCACGTATTGATGACCTGTTTGACCAGTTACAATGAGCACAATTCTTTTCAAAGATCAATCTTCGTTCTGGATATCATCAGCTGAGGGTTAGAGCTGAGGATATTCTAAAGACTGCCTTCAGAACTCGGTACGGGCATTATGAATTCTTAGTCATGTCCTTTGGAATTACTAATGCTCCTACTGCCTTCATGGATATGATGAACCGAGTATTCAAGGAATATTTGGATCACTTTGTGATCGTCTTTATTGATGACATCCTTATTTATTCTAAAAGTCGTGAAGATCATGAGCAACACTTGCAGCTTGTACTCCGAAAGCTTCGTGAATACAAGCTTTATGCCAAGTTAAAGAAATACGAGTTCTGGCTTGAGGAAGTAGCATTCCTTGGGCACATGGTATCAAGACATGGAATATCTGTTGACCCGACAAAGATTGAAGCAATTCAAAGCTAGGAGCAACCTAAATCAGTGACCGAAGTACGTAGCTTTCTTGGTTTAGCTGGTTATTATCGGAGATTCGTGGAAGGATTTTCTCGAATCGCTACTCCATTAACTCAGCTGACTCGGAAAGATACAAAGTTCAGTTGGAGCGAAGAATGTGAGAAGAGTTTTCAAGAACTCAAGAGTAGACTCATTTCAGCACCCGTTCTGACAATACCATCTGGCTCGGAGGGATTTGTCATCTACAGTGATACTTCGAGCAAAGGATTGGGATGTGTTCTCATGCAGCATGAGAAAGTCATAGCCTATGCCTCGCGACAACTCAAAGAATATGAGAGGAATTATCCTACTCATGATCTAGAGTTGGCAGTTGTTGTCTTTGCACTTAAAATTTGGAGGCATTACTTGTTTGGGGAGAAGGTGGAGATCTTTACGGATCATAAAAGCCTCAAATATTTCTTCACTCAAAAGGAACTCAACATGCGACAACGACGTTGGCTTGAACTGTTGAAAGATTATGATCATACCATCCAATACCATCCTGAAAAAGTGAACGTGGTAGCTGACGCATTGAGTAGAAGATCATATGCAAGTACGAGTGCGATATTGTCAACACAAAGACCCATTTTATGTGACTTGCAAAGGATGGAGATAGAGTTAAAGACTCCAGGGACCCATGTGATGATGGCGAATATACGAGTAGGACCGACTTTAATTGATAAAGTTAAAGCTGCTCAAGCTACAGACCTGGAGCTGATGCGTATGAGGAAGAAAGTGCAAGAAGGTGCTATGCCGGAAGCAAGAATCGATGAAGAAGGAATACTTCGAGTCAACTCCAAACTTTGTGTTCCTAACGACCCTGATTTAAAGTATAAAATCATGATGGAGGCGCACAACACACCGTTTGCAATCCATCTTGCGAGTACCAAAATGTATCATGATCTTCGTCATACATTTTGGTAGAGCAATATGAAGAGAGAGATATCGCTGTTTATCTCAAGGTGTCTAACTTGTCAACGAGTTAAATCGGAGCATCAAGTTCCAAAAGGTCCGTTGCAACCACTTAAAATTCTAGAATGGAAGTGGGAGCACATTACGATGGATTTCGTTACTGGTCTTTCCAAGGTTTCTCAAGGCATTGATGCAATTTGGGTTCATTATTGATAGATTGACCAAGTCTGCTCACTTCTTACCTATATGAGAAACTTATACACTTGAACGTCTTGCTCGTATGTACATAAACGAGGTTGTAAGATTGCATGGTATGCCAGTATCCATAGTTTCTGATCGAGACCCAAGATTCACTTCACGATTTTGAGTTAGTTTGCACAAAGCTATGGGCACGGATTTACGATTTAGTTTGGCATATCATCTTCAGACGGACGGACAATCAGAGAGGACTATTCAAACTCTGGAAGATTTATTAAGACTCTGTGTCCTTGACTTCAAGGGAAGTTGGGACAAGTTCTTATCATTGGTGGAGTTTTCCTACAACAACAGTTATCAAGCAAGTATTGGCATGGCTCCATTCCAAGCGTTGTATGGAAGAAAGTGTCGTTCTCCAGTATGCTGGGATGAGGTGGGTGAAGCAACATTGTTGGAACCAGAGTTGGTACGTATGACTAGGGAAAAGATTCAAACGATCCGACAACGTATAAAAACCTCACAAGATCGACAAAAGAGTTATGCTGATCTTCATCGAAAGGACGTGGAATTCGATATAGGAGATCTTGTGTTCTTACGTGTTGCTCCATGGAAAGGAGTTACGAGATTTGGAAAGAGAGGAAAGCTCAATCCTCGATTCATCGGCCCATTTTTAATCCTCGATCGAGTAGGAACTGTGGCTTATAGACTCGCTTTACCGCCAAGTATGTCTCGTGTTCATAACATTTTTCACATATCCATGTTACGTAAATATGTGGAAGACCCGAACCACATTATTGAGTTAGAACTGGATGAAATAGCGGAAGATTTGACGTATGAAGAGGTTCCTGTTCAAATCTTGGATAAGAAGGAACATATTCTACGCTCCAAGATTATACCTCATGTCAAAGTTTTGTGGAGAAACCACGATGCTGAGGAAATGACTTGGGAGTTAGAATCTGAAATGAAATCAAGGTATCCTTACCTCTTCGACATACCAGATACGTACCCTAATTTTGAGGGGAGAAATTTCATAAGAAGGGGAGGTTGTAAGACCCCAACTTTTATAAATAAAGTTGAATTTCTATAAATATCATTTTTAAATATTATGGAGTTAATTTGATATAATGTTATAGTTGTGGGTAATATTTATAAATTTTACAAAGTACGCAAGTTGTTATATAATATTCGATTGGTCGGGGAACATTCGTTTTAACAGGAAATATTCGTACAATGACACAATCATTGGTGGACCCCACAACAGAATTATTGTCGGATTGAGAAAACGACAAAAATACTTTATGAAAATAACGGCGAAAGTTTTACCGTTAACTGTTGAAACACCCGATGTTAAAAGTACAGTGATACTCGTAGTTGTACAGTAGCACACGATATTGATTATTGATGCTTATGTGATAAGTCACTCAGTTTTGTTTTATTAGTATTATTAATGTAATAAAACAGAAAAACTTTTTATATAAAACAGAATACTTTTATAAAGTTATTCGTTTTATTAGACTAATAATAAAATCTTTTTATATAAAACAGAATACTTTTATAAAGTTATCCGTTTCATTTGACAATAATTAGAATATATTATATTTTATTATGCATAGTATTTGCATAGTAAAATCTTTTATAAAGTTATTCGTTTTATTAGATTATAAATAGAATATATTATATTTTATTTAAAAGATTATGCTTTAAATATGGACCGTCAGATTAAAATAAATTAATCTAGACCGTTCATGAGTTAGTTACTATGCAGTCCATTCTTCTATAAATAGTAGCTCATTCCTTCATTATTTCTTACGAATTCACTGAAACCCTTTAGAGAGAAATTATAGAGAGAAAGAAAAAAAGTATTCTGCTACTTCACCACTCATATATCTAGTACTCTTCTTCTTAAGGTAGGGAGTATTATTTCTTTTACATTCATGAAGAGAACTTCTGTTATTCTATTCTTTATTATTCTGTTGGAATAACCTGTATACGCGGACTTCCCTATACTTGGTGAAATTCTCCTGTTATTCTATTCTTTATTATTCTGTTAGAACATCCTGTCGGTGCGAATTTTTTCTGACCTGGTTCCGTCTTTATTAATCTGTTGGAACATCCTGTCTGTGCGTTTACGCCGGACCTGGTTCCATTATTTATTATTATTCGGTCGAAATATCCTGTCTGTGCGTTTACGCCGGACCTGGTTTCATTATTTATTATTTTGTCTGTGCATTTACGCCAAACCTGGTTTCATTATTTATTATTCTGTTAGAATAACTTGTCTGTGCGGCCTATCGCATGCCTGGTGATTTATTTTGTTATTCCATTCTTTATTATACTCAGTTGGTTAAAGTTTTAACTTCTATACTCCATGAAATTAGTAGAATATCCTTGATAACTGCGCTTCATCCAGTATCTTTTCATGGAAATATTCTTCTAAGCATTCTTAAATTTTACTCCACAAAGCAGTATCATGTTGGCAATTTGGACGTTATTAGTTCTTGGATAAATTAATTCTTGAACTTGTTTTATTGAATTGTCATCATGTTATAATATGTTGAAAGTCATCTGTGGCTTGTAGTGCATAGATGGACTTGGTATGATTATGACCAGGAATTATTCGGTATAATCATGACCGTAATGTTACAAATGATGTGGTAAAAGTCCTCATTGGCCCGTAGTGCATTGATGGATAGTTGTTGGCATGATCATGGCCATTAATGAATACACAAATATTCTTGGCTCGTAATGCGTCGATAATTGTGGTCGTGATACTAAAGAATATCCTTGGCCGTAGTGCAGGGGTGATTCGATGATGTGGATTATTTATTAAGCTGAGTCTCAGCGACAACAGTGATGAAAAACCTTTTAAATCATAAAAGATAGTAGATTTTATTCTCTACTTGACTCTTTTAATGGATTGATTGTTTCACTGCAGTTAAACTTGATGTTTGTTATATTTTATCAGTTTAACACTGTTAAAGGCTAATGATAGTTTATTCTGAATTATCTTAGTCATAATATTTCTTACTGGGCTAGTTGAGCTCACCCTTTCTTTCACTGTTCTCTTCAGAAAATGAGAACGTAGCTGGGACGAGTCGGGGAAAGGAGTGATGGTCCGGATGATAGTATTAGCTAGTAGTCCTCACTATTCTGTGAAATAGTATGACAATAATTGTAATGAGGACTCCTTTTGAGTTTTTATACTCTCTAGTAGATAATATTTGTATTCAAACTCACAGGTTATGTTTGGTAGTATTGTACACTACAGTTGTATTATTAAGTTGTATTTGTTTTCTGTAACTTGTATCTGACGACTCAAGATGGGTGATGTATATCTGTTTTGGGGGCGTCACATATTTGACCGAATTTGAAATGAAGATGGAGATTTTGATTAAATCATTTTTCTTTTACTTGCGGGCATCTTTTATTTATTCTTAAATTATTTTTATTATTTAAAAATCTCAAAAATTATTTTATTGGGCAAAATTATTTTTATTACTTATATATATATTATAAGTTTTATATAAATTATAAATATATTGGTAAAAAATACTGTAAGACCCCAACTTTTATGAATAAAGATTAATTTTCTTGAAATATATTTTTGAATATTATGGTGTAGATTTGATATAATGTTATAGTTGTGGGTATTATTTATAAATTTTACAAAGTAAGCAAGTGGTTATATAATATTCGATTGGTCGGAGAATATTCGTTTTAACAGGGAATATTCGTACGACGGCACAATCATTGGTGGACCCCACAACGGAAGTATTGTCGTAGTTAGAAAACGACAGAATTATTTTTTTATAAAAATAACGGCGAAAGTGTTACCGTTAAAACTGTTGAACTACCCGGTAGTAAAAGTACTGTAATACGTGTGGTTGCATAGGAGCACACGGTATTGATTATTGATGATTACGTGAGAAGTCACTCAGTTATACTCAATTATTGCTACAGTAATTGCTGCATCATATTATTGATTCAATTATTGTCACAGTATCATCTGCATAATATTTAATATTATTAAATCAATAATTGAGATGACAAAGTTATTCATATTATTATTTGCAATATTGACAATGTCTAGAAGTTCTGTAAAGGAGAGGTTAGATAATCTAATTGCGCGCTAATAGGGAGAAATCCTTATCGAAAAGTCCCCTCTTTCCTGAGGACGACCTGGTTGTTAAATATTGTATATTATAATATTAATGATGAATAAGTTCGTGTTGATTAAAGATGAGATTGATATTTTCATTGTGTTGAGATTATTAGTGTTAGTAGAAATCGACATTTATTTCGATAATAATTGATGTCTGGAGGTTTATTGACCAATCGGATAAATGAGCAACTAATTACTATTGTTTCACATGCTTATAACTATTGGTTCACATGTGTGTACTATTGATTCACATTCTTGTACTATTAGGGGAGTTAGTGCAAGATTGATAATACTTGCATGACTAAGTTAAAAATAGAGGTATAGATGGAGGTACTATACTGTAATTAGTTTTTTCACATGATTATACTATTAAGTTACATGATTGAACTATTGATTCACATTATTTACTATTAGGGGAGGTGGTGCAAGTTTGATAAAACTTGCAGGACTAAATTAAAAATGAAGAAAAAGAGGAAGGTATTATACTGTAATTTTTTGAGCCCCAAAACGTGCAATTATAGAAACTATATTTTCCAATAAATAGAAGCTCATTCTTCCTTCATTTCTCACCAATTCACTAAAGTTATAGAGCACTTATTATAGAGAGAAATTATAGAAAGAAGAAGAGAAGTCTACTACCTCTTTATTTAAGTTTTTCTAAAGGTAGAGAGTATTATTTCTTTCTTATATATGAAGAGAACTTCTGTTATTCCATTCTTTATTATTCTGTTGGAATAACCTGTATATGCGGGCTACCCTATACTTGGTGAAATTATTCTGTTATTTCATTCTTTATTATTCTGTTGGAATATCCTGTCTGTGCGTTTTACGCCGGACCTGATACCGTCTTTATGATTCTGTTGGAATATCCTATCTGTGCGTTCTACGCCGGACCTGGTTCCGTCTTTATTATTCTGTTGGAATATCCTGTCTGTGCGTTCTATGCTGGACCTGGTTCCATTATTTATTATTCTGTCGGAATATCCTATCTGTGTATTTATGCCGGACCTGGTTCTATTATTTATTATTCTGTTGAGAATAACCTGTCTGTGCGGTCTATCGCATGCCTGGTGATTTCTTTTGTTATTCCATTCTTTATTATACTCAATTGGTTAAAATTTTGACTTCTATATTCCATGAAATTAGTGAAATATTCTTGATATTTGTGCTTCATCCAGTATCTTTTTATGGAAATATTTTTTTGAGCATTCTTGAATTTTACTCCACAAAGTAGTATCATGTTGACAATTTGGACATTATTAGCTCCTAGATAAATTAATTCTTGAACTTGTTTTATTGAATTCTTATATCATTGTCATCATCCTCATGTTTATATTATGTTGAGAGTCATCTGTGGCCTGTAGTGCATAGATGGACTTGGTATGATTATGACCAAGGATTGTTCGATATAATCATGACCGTAATGTTACAAATGATGTGGTAAAAGTCATCATTGGCTCGTAGTGCATTGAGAGACAGTTGTTGGCATGATCATGACCATTGATGAATACACGAATATCCTTGGCCCGTAGTGCATGGATAATTTGTGGCTGTGATACTAATGAATATCCTTGGCCGTAGTGCAGGGATGAGGTGGATTATTTATTAAGCTGAGTCTCAGCGATAAAAGTGATGAAAAACCTTTTAAATCATAAAAGATAGTAGATTTTATTCTCTACTTGACTCTTTTAATGGATTGCTTGTTCCGCTGCAGTTAAACTTGATGTTTGTTATATTGTATCAGTTTAACACTGTTGAAGGCTAAGGATAATTTATTCTGCATTATCTTAGTCATAATATTTCTTACTGGGCTAGTTGAGCTCACCCTTTCTTTCATTGTTCTCTTCAGGAAATGAGAACGTAGCTGGGGCTAGTCGGGGAACGGAGTGACGATTCAGATGATAGTATTAGTAGTCCTCACTATTCTGTTAAATAGTGTGACAATAAATGTTATAAGGACTTTATTTGAGTTTTTATACTCTCTATGAGACATTATTAGTGTTGAAACTCTCAGCTATGTTTTGGCGTATTGTACACGTCAGTTGTTTAATTAAGTTTGTATTTGAATTTTTGTACCATATATTTGGCGACCCAAAATGGGTGATGTATACATATTTTGGGGGCGTCACAGTTGGTATCAAAGCTTAGTGATATGATCCCTGGCTAAGATGTGAGACTAGAACTAGAAGGGGAGAGACGGGGAATTCATTCGCTAGTATGACCTACCTAAGTTTATTTGGTATTTAATTGGTCAGTCAGAGTGTAGAGATAATATGTTGCATGTCAATTAACCCTTGTTTTGTGGCAGTATTTGAAAATGGCATCCGAGAATGTTGAGAATAGCAATGGAGCACAGGAGACCGTTGAGTCACCATAGATCAATACCCAGGATAATGTGCTACAGGAAGATAATCCTCAGTAAAACAACAACGCTGACCAAATGATGAACGATGGGATGTTCAGAGGCTTTATGCAATTCATGCAACAACAGGCGAGAGCGGCTGCTGCCCAAAATGTAGGTGGAAACACTGAAAACTCTCGAATGGTCACCGCTAAACAGTTCAAGGAGCTGGGACCACCGGAGTTTATTGGAGAGCCAAAACCACTTAAGGCGGAAACGTGGATAAAGTAGATCACCAAGATATTTGATGTCTTGGGATGCGTCGAAGAGCAAAAGGTTCCCTTTGCCACCTTTATGTTGCGAGGAGAGGCAGATTACTGGTGGGAATCGGTAAAGCGTACTCAACCTGCCGCACTGAAGATGTCTTGGGAGAAGTTCCAAGAACTATTCAACGATAAGTACTTTCCCGAAAGTATTCGTCACATAAAAGAGGTGGAGTTCATCAAGTTGGATCAGAATAATATGACAGTGTCGCAGTACGAAGCTAAATTTGCCGAGTTGTCCCGGTTTACGTCTTACTTGGTTGATAATCAAGAGAGAATGACGCGGATGTTTTTAAGAGGTTTGAAACCAGAGATACGTCAGTATCTAATTTCTCATAAATTGTGTTTGTATTCAGATGTTGTAAATAGGGCTCAGTTATTGGAGCGCGATAACGAGTCAACGCAACCAAGAGAAAGCAGCCGTCAGAATGAAAATACGAGTGGTAACAGTCATCGAAGCGGTGACAACAAACGTGGAGGGAATCAACATGCCAAAAATGGTAACCACTTCGGTGGTAATCATGGCCATGACAATAAAAGTGGACATTTCAAGAAGAGGAGATTCAACAATTATGGAAAGACGTCAGCACCAGCACCTGTTGTTAAGGAAGGAGAACGACCGCCGATCATAAGTTATAAATGCGGAGGGGAGGGACACATCAGTCCAAACTACGCGATGCAGTCCAAAGCGTGTTATAATTGTGGAAGAGAATGTCACCTAGCCCGATTTTATAGTGCACCGAAGATAAGTCCAGCTGGGATGGAGGCACCAAAGGCCGTCCCAGAAAAGTCAAAGCTGGTAGTTCAAGGGAGAGCGTTTGCCGTGACCTCCCAGAAAGCAAGGAACCCGAACGAGGTCATCACGGGTAAACTTATCATAAACTCTAGTGAAGTCTATACCTTATTTGATACCAGTTCTACCCATTCATTTATTTCTCCTACTTGCGCTCAACGTTTAAATTTGACTCCGGAGAAGTTGGACTTTGACTTATCTGTTAAAATTTCGTTGGGAGAAACCTTTATTACATCCACTGTGTATAAGTCTTGTTTGATTCAAATCGGTAACCGCACGTTACCTGTCGATCTTATTTCCTTAAAAATACTTGCATTTGACATAATTCTAGGGATTGATTGGTTAACTACTCATCATGCTAAAATTGATTATTTTCGTAAGGTTGTTAGCTTTCATATTCCTAACCAACCTATTATGCGAATTCAAGCAACCAAACCATTAAAATCAATCACTGTCATCTCAAGCCATAAAGCTATTCGTTTATTGAAAAACGGATGCCAAGCTTTCTTAGCTCATGTCACAGATTTAAACAAAAATACGTCAGATTTGAATGATATTTCTATTGTTAACAAATTTCCTGACGTATTCCCTGAAGAACTTCCTGACCTACCCCCAGAGCGTGAAATTGAATTTTGTATCGACCTTGAACCCGGTACAAAACCCATTTCCAAAGCCCCATATCGAATGGCTCCTATTGAACTTTAGGAGTATAAGACCCAACTACAGGAATTGTTAGATATCGGTTTCATTCGTCCCAGTACGTCTCCTTGGGGTGCTCCTGTTCTATTCGTGAAGAAGAAAGATGGAAGTATGCGACTTTGTATTGATTATCGGGAGCTGAATCATGTCACCATCAAAAATAGGTACCCGTTGCCTCGCATTGATGACATGTTTAACCAGTTACAAGGCACCAAATTCTTTTCAAAGATCGATCTTCGTTCTGGATATCATCAGCTAAAGGTTAAAACTGAGGATATTCCAATGACTGCCTTCAGAACTCGGTACAGGCATTATGAATTCTTAGTAATGTCTTTTGGATTGACTAATGCTCCAGCTGCCTTCATGGATATGATGAACCGGGTATTCAAGGAATATTTGGATCATTTCGTGGTCGTCTTTATTGATAACATCCTTATATATTTTAAAAGCCGTGAAGATCATGAGCAACACTTGAGGCTGATACTTCAAAAGCTTCGTAAAAATAAGCTTTATGCCAAGTTGAAGAAATGCGAGTTCTAGCTTGAAGAAGTAGCATTCCTTGGGCACATAGTATCAAGTCATGGAATATCTGTTGACCCGACAAAGATTGAAGCAATACAATGCTAGGAGCAACCTAAATCAGTGACCGAAGTGCGTAGCTTTCTCGACTTAGCTGGTTATTATCGGAGATTCGTAGAAGGGTTTTCTCGAATCGCTACTCCATTAACTCAGCTGACTCGAAAAGATATAAAATTCGGTTGGAGCGTGGAAGGTGAGAAGAGTTTTCAAAAACTCAAGAGGAGACTCATTTAAGCACCTGTTCTGACAATACCATCTGGCTCGAAGGGATTTGTCATCTACAGTGATGCTTCTGGCAAAGGGTTAGGATGTGTTCTCATACAACATGGGAAAGTCATAGCCTATGCCTCACGGCAACTCAAAGAATATGAGAGGAATTATCCTACTCATGATCTAGAGTTAGCAGCAGTTGTCTTCGCACTTAAAATTTGGAGGCATTACCTGTATGGAGAGAAGGTGGAGATCTACATGGATCATAAAAGCCTCAAATATTTCTTCACCCAAAAGGAACTCAACATGCGACAACAACGTTGGCTTGAACTATTGAAAGATTATGATCATACCATCCAATACTATCCTGGAAAAGCAAACGTAGTAGCTGATGCATTGAGTAGAAGAGCATATGCGGGTACAAGTGCGATATTATCAACGCAAAGGCCCATTTTGTATGACTTGCAAAGGATGGAGATAGAGTTAAAGACTCCAAGGACCCATGTGATGATGGCGAATATACGAGTAGAACCGACTTTAATCGATAAAGTTAAAGCTGCTCAAGCTACAGACCTGGAGCTAATGCGTATGAGGAAGAAAGTATAAGAAGATGCAATGCCAGAAGCAAGAATCGTTGAAGAAGGAATACTTCGAGTCAACTCCAGACTTTGTGTTCCTAACAACCCTGATTTAAAGAATAAAATCATGATGGAGGCGCACAACACACCGTTTGTAATCCATCCTGGGAGTACCAAAATGTATCATGATCTTCGACATACATTTTGGTGGAGCAATATGAAGAGAGAGATTGCGGAGTTTATCTCAAGATGTCTAACTTGTCAACGAGTCAAGGCGGAGCATCAAGTACCAAAAGGTACATTGCAAACACTTGAAGTTCCAGAATGGAAGTGGGAGCACATTACCATGAATTTCGTTACCGGTCTTCCTAGGGTTTCTCAAGGCATAGATGCGATTTGGGCCATTGTTGATAGATTGACCAAGTCTGCTCATTTCATACCGATACGAGAAACTTATACACTTGAACGTCTTGCTAGTATGTACATAAACGAGATTGTAAGATTGCATGGTATGCCAATATCCATCGTTTCTGATCGAGACCCAAGATTCACTTCAAGATTTTGGGTTAGTTTGCAAAAAGCTATGGGCACAGATTTACGATTTAGCTCAGTATATCATCCTCAGACGGACAGGCAGTCGGAGAGGACTATTCAAACTCTTGAAGATCTATTAAGACTCTGTGTCCTTGACTTCAAGGGAAGTTGGGACAAGTTCTTACCATTGGTGGAGTTTTCATATAACAACAGTTATTAAGCAAGTATTGGCATGGCTCCATTTGAGGCGTTGTATGGAAGAAAGTGTCATTCTCCAGTATGCTGGGATGAGGTGGGTGAAGCAACGTTATTGGGACCGGAGTTGGTACGTATGACTACGGAAATGATTCAAACGATCCGACAACGTATAAAAACCTCACAAGATCGACAAAAGAGTTAAGTTGATCTTCATTGAAAGGACGTGGAATTCAATATTGGAGATCATGTGTTGTTACGTGTTGCTCCATGGAAAGGAGTTACGAGATTTAAAAAGAGAAAAAAGCTCAATCCTCGATTCATTGGTCCATTTTTAATCCTCGAACGAGTAGGAACTGTGGCTATAGACTCGCCTTACCGCCAAGTATGTCTCTTAATCATAACGTTTTTCACATATCTATGTTACGTAAATATGTGAAAGACCTAAACCACATTATTGAATTAGAACCGGACGAGTTAGCGGAAGATTTAACGTATGAAGAGGTACCTGTTAAAATCTTGGATAAGAAGGATTATATTCTACGCTCCAAGGTTATACCTCAAGTCAAAGTTTTGTGGAGAAACCACGATGTTGAGGAAATGACCTGGGAGTTGGAATCTGAAATGAAGTCAAGGTATCCTCACCTCTTCGACATACCAGGTACGCACCCTAATTTCGAGGACGAAATTTCATAAGAAGGGGAGATTGTAAGATCCCAACTTTTATGAATAAAGAATAATTTTCTCGAAATATATTTTTGAATATTATGGTGTGGATTTGATATAATGTTATAGTTGTGGGTATTATTTACAAATGTTGCAAAGTAAGCAAGTGGTTATATAATATTCGATTGGTCGGGGAATATTCGTTTTAACAGGAAATATTCGTACGACGGCACAATCATTGGTGGTCCCCACAACGGAAATATTGTCGTTGTTAGAAAACGACATAATTATCTTTTTATAAAAATAACGGCAAAAGTGTTACCGTTAAAACTGTTGAACTACCCGGTAGTAAAAGTACAGTAATACGCGTGGTTACATAGGAGCACACGGTATTGATTATTGATGCTTACGTGAGAAGTCACTAAGTTATACTCAATTATTGCTACAGTAATTGCTGCATCATATTATTGATTCAATTATTGTCACAGTATCATCTACATAATATTTTATATTATTAAATCAATAATTGAGACGACAAAGTTATTCATATTATTATTTGCAATATTAACAATGTCTAGAAGTTCTGTCAAGGAGAGGTTAGATAATCTAATTGCGCGTCAATAGGGAGAAATCCTTATCGGAAAGTCCCCTCTTTCCTAGGAACGACCTGGTTGTTAAATATTGTGAATTATAATATTAATGATGAATAAGTTCGTGTTGATTAAAGGTGAGATTGATATTTCCATTGTGTTGAGATTATTAGTGTTAGTGGAAATCGGCATTTATTTCGATAATAATTGATGTCTGGAGGTTTATTGACCAATCGGGTAATTAATCGGATAAATGAGCAATTAATTGCTATTATTTCACATGCTTATAACTATTGATTCACATGTGTGTACTATTGATTCACATTCTTGTACTATTAGGGGAGTTGGTGCAAGATTGATAATACTTGCATGACTAAGTTAAAAATAGAGGTATAGATGGAGGTACTATACTGTAATTAGTTTTTTCACATGATTATACTATTAAGTCACATGATTGAACTATTGATTCACATTATTTACTATTAGGGGAGGTGGTGCAAGTTTGATAAAACTTGCAGGACCAGATTAAAAATGAAGAAAAAGAGGAAGGTATTATACTGTAATTTTTTGAGCCCCAAAACGTGCAATTATCGAAACTATATTTTTCAATAAATAGAAGCTCATTCTTCCTTCATTTCTCACCAATTCACTAAAGCTATAGAGCACTTATTATAGAGAGAAATTATAGAAAGAAGAAGAGAAGTCTACTACCTCTTTATTTAAGTTTTTCTAAAGGTAGGGAGTATTATTTCTTTCTTATCTATGAAGAGAACTTCTGTTATTTCATTCTTTATTATTCTGTTGGAATAACCTGTATACGCGGGCTACCCTATACTTGGTGAAATTCTTCTGTTATTCCATTCTTTATTATTCTGTTGGAATATCCTGTCTGTGAGTTTTACGCCGGACCTAATACCGTCTTTATTATTCTGTTGGAATATCATGTCTGTGCGTTCTACGCCGGACCTAGTTTCATCTTTATTATTCTGTTGGAATATCCTGTTTATGCGTTCTACGCCGGACCTGGTTTCATTCTTTATTATTCTGTCGGAATTTCCTGTCTGTGCATTTGTGCCGGACCTGGTTCCATTATTTTTTATTCTGTTGAGAATAACCTGTCTGTGCGGTCCATCGCATGCCTGGTGATTTCTTTTGTTATTCCATTCTTTATTATACTCAGTTGGTTAAAGTTTTGACTTCTATACTCCATGAAATTAGTAGAATATCCTTGATATTTGCGCTTCATCCAGTATCTTTTCATGGAAATATTTTTCTGAGCATTCTTGAATTTTACTCCACAAAGTAGTATCATGTTGACAATTTGGACATTATTAGTTCCTGGATAAATTAATTCTTGAACTTGTTTTATTGAATTCTTATATCATTGTCATCATACTCATGTTTATATTATGTTGAAAGTCATCTGTGGCCTGTAGTGCATAGATGGACTTGGTATGATTATGACCAGGGATTGTTCGGTATTGTAAGACCCCGAATTTTATGAAATAAAAGTATTCAGTTTTTCTATTCAGTAAATGGTTAAATTGATAAAAATTTAAAGTTAAGGGTGATATATGAAAATTTTTTAAAATATGCAAATAGTTATAAAATACTTGTTCCTATCGGAGAATATTTGTTTGGTCGTGGAATATTCTTCCTGTCGGGGAATATTCATACGACGGCGCAGCCTTTTGTGGCCCCCATAACGGAAAGCGATTGGAGGAAGAAAATGATAAATTAAAGTTTTTACAAATAACGGCGTAGTTGTTACCGTTAATATTGTTGGAATACCTGGTGGTTAAAACACAGTAATACGCGTTGTTGTACAGTAGCACACGGTATTGCACCAATTATTGATTCTTACGTAAGAAAGCACTACTCAATAATTGTTACAGTAATTACTGTTCAATATTTTATTTCATTGATTCAATAATTGCTACGTTGATATTTTATATTACTGTTGTTTCAATAATTGTCACTACACAGTATTTTCCTTTATCGGAGCAATAATTCATATTATCTGAATAATATTATTAGATAACATTATTGGCAATGTCTAGAAAGTTCTGTCTAAGGAGAGGTTTGGTCACCTAATTGTGCGCTAGTAAGGAGAAATCCTTATTGGAAAGCCCCCTCTATCCTGGGAACTGCCTGGTTGTCAATATTGTGATTCTGTAATATTATTTGTGCATAATTAATTATTGATTTATATGATAAGAAAAATATTTATTTTATGTGGATATAGATAGAAAAAAATTTTAAAGTGACAATTGTTGAAAATTGATATTTTATCTTTTCTGATAAAATAATATTTTATTATATTATTATCATCTAATAATGATGATATTTTTATAATGAATATGTGATATATGAGTATATGAGGAGGAAGAGTATTTTTGTTGCATTAAATGATTAACACATATTTTGTGTGTCGGTGGACCCCATTTCTTGACTGAAATTTGATTATAGCCTGTAAAATCGTCCGTTTATGGATTTCGATCAATTTCTGTTTGGAATTTGGAAAAACTTTCTTCTGCAAAGTTGTAGATAATTGAATTTCCTATAAAAAATCGCAAGATTCGAATTTTCTGATAAAAGGGCTATTTATTATGAATTATTGAAGTTTCGAAGTTCCGAAATTATTGATTTTTGAAAGTTTTAATTATTTATTTTATGAAAAACATTTTTTTCATTATTGGTGGGCCCCATATGTGTGGTAAATGAGCAGAATTCAGATTCTTTGGTGGTGGGCTTGAATATTTAATAAATATTAATATTTTATTAAATTTTCTACTTTGGTGTTCTAAGTATTTTCCTATAAATAGGGTGCTTAGGTTAGAATTGAAAATCATACCAAAAACTGAAATTTTCTCTCTGTTTCTCTCTATATATTATCGAGTGTATTCTTATGAGTATTTTGATATCTTGAGTGTTGCTATACGGTGCAAGTTCGTTCAGCGTTATTCTAGTCAGAAGTACTGCTCTTTTGAGGTAAGGGATAGTAAGGGATGTTATTTTATTCAAAAATAATGTTATTTCTTCAATATCATTATGCCGGAATATTGGTTGAAATATTTATCAAATTTAGAATTTTTTATGTCGGGGTTACTATTCATGAGTTACTATTTATGAGTTAATATTCACGAGTTACTATTCACGAGTTACTATTTATGAGTTACTATTCACAAGTTACTATTCATGAATTACTATTCACGAGTTATTATTCACGAGTTACTATTCACGACAGGTTAGTATTCATGAGTTACTATTCACGAGTTACTATTCACGGGTACTATTCACTATAAAATTAGTTTCTTTTTCTAACCAAATTATAGTTGATTTATGAATATTACTCTAGAGATTAAAATTATGTATTGATTATATTGATTTTATTATCATATATAACATTTTTATAACCCTGATGTTGAAATTCTCTTTCACTAGAGTGTAAAGATGGGTAGATTATTGGTATGATCATGACTAGGGTTCTCTTTGGCCAGTAGTGAAAAGTTGAATTGTGACTGGTATGACCATGACCATTGAATTTATAATTGAATATCTTTAGCTTAAGTGCAAAGGTGAATTAATCAACATGGTTATAATTATTGTTTATATAAATTCTGAAATGATTATATATTTCTTTGAGATATGAATATCTTTGGCTCATAGTACAAAGATGACTTATTGATGAATATCTTTGGCCCGTAGTGCAAAGATAAATTATTGATAAATATCTTTGGCATGTAGTGCAAAGATGGTCTGTTGATGAATATCTTTGGCCGTAGTGCAAATTTGAATTTATTAATATGATTATGAACATGAACTGTGATTTGGTATAACTATGATCTTTGATGTTTCAGGTGATGAAAATTAACTTTGTCCTGGATGAGGAAAGGAATTTAGAACTACAATTAAGATTATGAGTTATTCACATGATTGTGGACAGGAACCGTTGATTGATGTTACAGGGTTAAAACGTTGTTGGTGGACTTTTAACATGGAGAAGATAATAGACTTTATGGTCTATTTGACTCTTCTAATGGATTGCTCGTTCCACTGCAACTATGGTTGAAAAGTTTTATCATCTAGTATATGTTCTAAATCTCTGATTTATTTCTGACGACGGCTATTGATAATTTAATTATCTTTAGTTATGATATTCTTTACTGAGCTAGTTGTGCTCACCCTTTTGCTTCACAATTCCTTTCAGGTAATAAAAGTGTAGCTGGGTCAAGCGGGGGATAACAGTGGAATAGAACGGTGGTCTATAGATGTTGAGGGTGAGGTGAATTTAACTTGGAAGGGTGTTTTGCCACTATCATACAAGATGTCTAATGACATACAATCTCGTGTCATCATAAGACAGGGTTGTGCTCATCCACTTGCTGAGTATATTTACAAGCACTACCTATATAATCTTGGTGTTTGTTTGGAGTATAATTCCTAATTAGAGACAATGGAGATAATGGTATGTCAAGAGAAGACTCACCATTGGGAAAAAATACGATAGTAATCTTCTCGTTTTTCTTTGGGGTCTATTGGGTCAACCAAGGATAATTTTGTGGGCATATGATATCTATCATAACCTAGACGCATGGCCTCCCATGTACGAAAGTTTTCTTGAGCACTTCCCAAATATTCTAATTTCTAAAACAGTTTTTGACTGTACCTTTATGTAAGGTGTCATAGTGACGTGCTATCCAAGTTGGTGTCCAGAGTCACAGTTGGTATATTTTAGTATCAAAACTCACAACATATGTGTTGTTGTATTTTGCACGACAATTGTTGTAAGAAAGTTATAGTTATTTTCTGTATCATGTATTTGGCGACTCAGAATGGGTTGGATGGAATGGACCTATTTTGGGGGCGTCACAGTTGGTATCAGAGCCATAAGTAAAGAGCCCCGAGCCTCTATCTGGTGACATCCTGTTGATGGGGAATGCACCGAAGCCAGACTCTCCGTAGGGGACGCCGTTCTGCGGTGGCAAGCTGATAGGTACCTTTGTGAGGTGCTGACACATGATGGTGTCTAATGTCATAGTTGGTATCAGAGCTTAGGGATATGATCTCTGGCGGAGATCGGGATTTGAACTAGGAGGGGAAAGATGAGTAAATCCTTCGCTAGTGTGTCCTACCTAAGCTTATTTGTTGGTCAATCATAATATCGGGATACTATGTGATATGCTAATTTGTTAAATTAACCTTTATTTTTAAAGCTGTATTCTAGAATGATATCTGAAATACAGGAGATGAGCAATGGAGAAATCATGATGACAGGAAAGATGGAATCTGAAATGAAAACAAGGTATTCTCAACTCTTTGAAATACCAGGTACGTAAATTTCGAGGACGAAATTTCATAAGGAGGGGAGATTGTAAGACCCCGAATTTTATGAAATAAAAGTATTCAATTTTTCTATTCAGTAAATGGTTAAATTGATAAAAGTTTAAAGTTAAGGGTGTATATAAATTTTTTTAAAATATGCATGTGGTTATAAAATACTCGTTCCTATCGGGGAATATTCGTTTGGTCGTGGAATATTCTTCCTGTCGGGGAATATTCATACGACGGCGCAGCCTTTTGTGGGCCCATAACGGAAAGCGATTGGAGGAAGAAAATGACAAATTAAAGTTTTTACAAATAACGGCGTAGTTGTTACCGTTAATACTGTTGGAATACCCGGTGGTCAAAACACAATAATACGCGTTGTTGCACAGTAGCACACGGTATTGCACCAATTATTGACTCTTACGTAAGAAGGCACTACTCAATAATTGTTACAGTAATTACTGTTCAATATTTTATTTTATTGATTTAATAATTGTTACGTTTATATTTTATATTACTGTTGTTTCAATAATTGTCACTACACAATATTTTCCATTATCGGAGCAATAATTCATATTATCTGAATAATATTATTAGATAACATTATTGGCAATGTCTAGAAAGTTCTGTCTAAGGAGAGGTTTGGTCACCTAATTGCGCGTCAGTAAGGAGAAATCCTTATTGGAAAGCCCCCTCTTTCTTGGGAACTGCCTGGTTGTCAATATTGTGATTCTGTAATATTATTTGTGGATAATTAATTATTGATTTATATCATAAGAAAAATATTTATTTTATGTGGATATAGATGGAGAAAATTTTTAAAGTGACAATTGTTGAAAATTGATATTTTATCTTTTCTGATAAAATAATATTTTATTATATTATTATAATATAATAATGATGATATTTTTACAATGAATGTGTGATATATGAGTATATAAGGAGGAAGAGTATTTTTGTTGCATTAAATGATTAACACATGTTTTGTGTGTCGGTGGACCCCATTTCTTGATTGAAATTTGATTATAGCCTGTAAAATCGTCCGTTTATGGATTTCAGTCAATTTCTATTTGAAATTTAGAAAAACTTTCTTCTGCAAAGTTGTAGAGAATTGAATTTCCTATACAAAGTCCCGAGATTCAAATTTTCTGACAAAAGGGCTATTTATTATGAATTATTGAAGTTTCGAAGTTCCGAAATAATTGAGTTTTGAAAGTTTTAATTATTTATTTAATGAAAAACATTTTTTTTCATTATTGGTGGGCCCCACATGTGTGGTAAATGAGCAGAATTCAGATTCTTTGGTGGTGGGCTTGAATATTTAATAAATATTAATATTTTATTAAATTTTCTACTTTGGTGTTCTAAGCATTTTTTATAAATAGGGTGCTTAGGTAAGAATTGAAAATCACATCAGAAACTGAAGTTTTCTCTCTATTTCTCTCTCTATATTATCGAGTGTATTCTTGTGAGTATTTTGATATCTTGAATGTTGCTATACGGTGTAAGTTCGTTCAGCGTTATTCCAGTCAGAAGTACTACTCTTTTGAGGTAAGTGATAGTAAGGGATGTTATTTTATTCAAGAATGATATTATTTCTTCAATATTTAAAATTTTTATCAAATTTAAAATTTTTTATGTCGGGATTACTATTCATGAGTTACTATTTATGAGTTAATATTCACGAGTTACTATTTACGAGTTACTATTCACGAGTTACTATTTATGAGTTACTATTCACGAGTTACTATTCACGACGAGTTACTATTCATGAGTTACTATTCACGAGTTATTATTCACGGGTACTATTCACTACAAAATTAGTTTCTTTTTCTAACTAAATTATAGTTGATTTATGAATATTACTCTGGAGATTAAAATTATGTATTGATTATATTGATTTTATTATCATATATAACATTTTTATAACCCTGATGTTGAAATTCTCTTTCACTGGAGTGTAAAGATGGGTAGATTATTGGTATGATCATGACTAGGGTTCTCTTTTGTAAGACCCCGAATTTTATGAAATAAAAGTATTCAATTTTTCTTATAATTACTATTCAGTAAATGGCTAAATTGATAAAAGTTTAAAGTTATGGGTGAAATGTGAATTTTTTTTGAAAATAAGCAAGTGGTTATAAAATAATCATTGTTGTCGGGGAATATTCGTTTGGTCGTGGAATATTCTTTCTGTCGGGGAATATTCGTACGACGGCGCAGCTATTTTTGGGCCCCATAACGAATAACTGTCGGATGAAGAAAACGATAAATTTGAGATTTTACAAATAACGGCGTAGTTGTTACCGTTAATACTGTTGAAATACTCGGTGGTTAAAATACAGTAATACGTGTTATTGCACAGTAGCACACGGTATTGCACAGTATTTTTAAAATTATTGATTCTTACGTAAGAAGGCACTACTCAATAATTGTTACAGTAATTACTGTTCAATATTTTATTTTATTGATTCAATAATTGCTACGTTAAAATTTTATATTATTGTTGTTCAATAATTGTCACTTCATAGTATTTCCCATTATCAGATCAATAATTCATATTATTTTAATAATATTATTAGATAACATTATTGGCAATATCTAGAAAGTTCTGTTTAAGGAGAGGTTTGGTCACCTAATTGCGCGTCAATAAGGATAAATCCTTATTGGAAAACCCCCTCTTTTCTGGGAACGACCTGGTTGTCATGAATGTGATTCTGTAATATTATCTGTGAATAATTAATTATTGATTCATATGATAACGAAATATTTATTTTATGTGGATATAAATGAGGGATATATTTTTGTGGTTAAAAATGAAGGAGTTAATGTTGAGGTGTTTTATCTGTATTTCTGTCGGAACGGAGGTATTGAAAATCGAATTAGGGTTTTTGAGATATTTTGCGAGGGTTATAATTTTTAATCCGACCGTTGGATCGTGGTAATATTTGGATATGTTATACATATATAAGTTGAGTATATGTCCACAAATTTTGAACCGTTAAAAATGAACGTATAATTTGTTATGAATTTTACGAGATGACTGGTTCAGAAATTGTTAAATTTTCGGAGTTAATCATTTTGGTGAAAAATTCTAGAATATGTGGGCCCCACTCTTGGTTGGTGAAGAAATGTACTGAGATTTTTATTCAAATGTGGTGGGTGGGAATAGTAGCAGGTAAAGCCATCAGGTTGCAGGTTAAGTCTGCTTCGGCGTGCTAACATTTTCCTATAAATAGAGGGCTAAGTTAGAATTAAAAATCACACCAGAATTCATAAGTTTTCTCTCTTTCTCTCTCTAGATTATTGAGTGTATTTTGCGAGTATTTAGATACTCTGTGAGTTTCTATTCATCAGTGCAAGTTTCCTTCAGCCTTATACCAATCAAAAGTACTGCTCTTTTGAGGTAAGGGATAGTAAGGGATTTTAAGGGTTGTTATGTTTTTCAGTTTCGCAATTTTTCTGACCTTCAAAAATTCTGAAAAAATTTGAAATAATATTTTGATGAGTTTTCTTGATTGTGTCCAAAAATGGTGATTTTTGGATGTATAGATTAAGAGTTATGAATTTTATAAGAAAAAACTATTTTAAAAGTAACCGCTTATAACTTCTTGTGGTTAACTCCAAAATTGATGAAATTTTTATTGAGAGTACATGTATATGATAGGAGTATACTCTGTGAATTTCAAAATTTTTAGATAAAAGTACAATTTTTGATAAATGTCTAAATATTCGACTGTTTTGGCCATATGAAAAATAGTAAATGACTTTTAAAAATTCTGAGAAAAATATATGTTCACTATGGGACTATATTATGCTAAATCCTAGAAAAGAAATATTTTTGGAACTGATTTAGTATTTTTTCATGAAAATAGTCTAGTTATGAGTAAATGAATTAAATATATTTTGTGAAGTAAGAAAATTAGAAAATAGGATTTTATGGCTTGAGAATCCTATATGAGGTATATGCAAATTTTTGATGAGGGTTTTTGGTTATTGGTGATGAAATCTTATGAGTTTGGCATTTTAGGATGATTAAATGCATTATTTAGTAAAGTATAAACAATTAAAATAAATTGTTTATAAGCTTAAGAAATATTATTCTTTCAATATCATTATACCGAAATATTTGTATGTATTTTATTGTGGAATTTCTGGTATGATCATGACTATGGGTTCTCTTTAGCGAGTAGTGCAAAGTTGAATTGTTGACTGGTATGATCATGACCATTGAATTTATAAGTGAATATCTTTAGCTTAAGTGCAAAGGTGAATTGATCAACATGGTTATAATTATTGTTTGTATAAATTCTGAAATGATTATATATTTCTTTGAGATATTAATATATTTGGCATGTAGTGCAAATATGAACAGTTGATGAATATATTTGGCCGTAGTGCAAATATGAACTGTTGAGGAATATCTTTGGCCTGTAGTGCAAAGATGAATTGTTGATGAATATCTTTGGCCCGTAGTGCAAAGATGACATGTTGTTGAATATCTTTGGCCAGTAGTGCAAAGATGAACAGATATTGAGATGAACATGACCAACTGGTGATACAAATGAATATCTTTGGCCGTAGTGCAAAGATGAAGTTATTTGTATGATAATGAATAGGAAATGTGATTTGGTGTAACCATGATCTTTTATGTTTCAGGTAAAGATAGGTGATAAAAATTATCTTCGTCCTAGATGAGAAGAGAAATTTAGAACTACAGTTATGATTATGAGTTATTCATATGATTGTGGACCAGAATTATTGATTGATGTTACAGGGATAAAACATTGTTGGTGGATTTTTAACATGGAGAAGATAATAGAC
Source organism: Panax notoginseng (assembly GCA_016801055.1). NCBI lineage: Eukaryota > Viridiplantae > Streptophyta > Magnoliopsida > Apiales > Araliaceae > Panax > Panax notoginseng. The sequence goes on from CM029023.1 coordinate 82,862,976, forward strand.
TTTATAGTCTATTTGACTCTTCTAATGGATTGCTCGTTCCGCTGCAACTATGGTTAAAATTTTTATCATCTACCATATGTTCTAAATCTCTGATTTATTACTGATGAAGACTATTGATAATTTATTTATCTTTAGTCATGATATTCTTTACTGGGCTAGTTGTGCTCACCCTTTTGTTTCATAATTCCTTTCAGGTAATAAGAGTGTAGCTGGGTCGAGCGGGGGTAACAAGGGAATAGAACGGTGGTCATCATTTAGTAGTTATATTTGGTGAAGAAAATAGATTTTATAGTCTATTTGACTCTTCTAATGGATTGCTCGTTCCGCCGCAACTATGGTTGAAATTTTTATCATCTACCATATGTTCTAAATCTCTGATTTATTACTGATGAAGACTATTGATAATTTATTTATTTTTAGTCATGATATTCTTTACTGGGCTAGTTGTGCTCACCCTTTTGTTTCATAATTCCTTTCAGGTAATAAGAGTGTAGTTGGGTCGAGCGGGGGTAACAAGGGAATAGAACGGTGGTCATCATTTAGTAGTTATATTTGGTAAAGAAAATAGGGTGAGGCGAACCCAACGTTGGAAGGGTATTTCGTCACTATCATACAAGATGTCTAATGACATACAACCTTGTGTCATCATAAGACAGGGTTGTGCTCATCCACTTGCTGAGTATATCTACGAGCACTACCTATATAATCTTGGTATTTATTTGAAGTATAATTCTCAATTAGAGACAGTGGAGATAATGATAAGTCAAGAGAAGACTCACCATTGGGAAGAATATGATAGTAATCTTCTCGTTTTTCTTTGGGGTCTATTGGGTCAACCAAGGATAATTCTGTGGCCATATGATATATATCATAACCCAGAAGCATGGCCTCCTATGTACGAAGGTTTCCTTGAGCACTTCCCAAAGATTCTAGTTTCTAAAACAGTTTTTGACTGTACCTTTATGTAAGGTACCTTTGTGAGGTGCTGATACATGATGGTGTCCAATGTCACATTTGGTATATATTTGTATCCAAACTCACATCATATGTGTTGTTGTATTTTGCACGATAATTGTTGTAATAATGTTGTAGTTGTTTTCTGTACCATGTATTTGGCGACTCAGAATGGGTTGGGTGGAATGGACCTATTTTGGGGTTGTCATAGGTGGTATCAGAGCTTAGGATATGATCTCTGGCGGAGATCGGAGAATACAACTAGGAGGGGGGAGATGAGTAAATCATTCGCTAGTGTGTCCTACCTAAGCTTATTTGTTGGTCAGTCATAGTATCGGGATATTATGTGATATGTTAATTTATTTAATTAACCCTTGTTTTATAGCAGTATTTGAGAATGGCAGCTGAGAATGCTAACAATGGAGTGACTGAGACTGTGGGGATACCTCTAATCACTAACCGTGATAATGTGATGTCAAACGAAAAAGGAATTAGAGATATCCATGTGGTGAGTGAAGAATTGATAGTTGCACCCGAGATAGTCGCAGAGGTAACAGCTGAGACTGAGGAAGAAGAGGAAGAAGAAGTACCTGAGGAGAGTTTATTAGAGGTATTATATGATCAAAATGTAGAATTTTAAAATCGTATTCATGTGTTAGAAGAGCAGGCAGAAGAACGACAGGCGGTCGTAGAACAAAAAGATGCAACAATTTAAGCTTGTGTTACCCGATATGTGATGCTTGAAAAGAAGCATTCTTTGGCAGAGTATAAAATGATAAAAATGGAATCTGAGCTAAAAATTCTAGAATTGGTGGTCCCCACTCTTGGTTGGTGAAGAAATGTGCTAAGATTTTTATTCAAATGTGGTGGGTGAGAATAGTAGCAGGTAAAGCTATCAGGTTGCAGGTTAAGTCTGCTTCTGCGTGCTAACATTTTCCTATAAATAGAGGGCTAAGTTAGAATTGAAAATCACACCAGAAACATAAGCTTTCTCTCTTTCTCTCTCTATATTATGAAGCATATTTTGTGAGTATTTAGATACTTTGAGAGTTGCTATTCAGTGCAAGTTTCCTTCGGCTTTGCATTCCAGTCAGAAATACTGCACTTTTGAGGTAAGGGATAGTAAGGGATATTAAGGGATGCTATATTCTTCATAATGATGTTATTCTTTAAATATCATTATACTGAGATATTGGTATGAATTTTATTGTAGAATTTCTATCTTTTTGTGTCGGGTTTACTATTCACGAGTTACTATTCACGAGTACTATTCACGACAAAATTAGTTTCTTTTTCTGTCCAAATTATAGTTGATTTATGAATATTACTCTTGAAATTAAATTAATATTTTTATCATATTATTTGTATTATCATATATAACATTTTTATAACCCTGATGTTGAATTTCTCTTTAACTTGAGTGTAAAGATGGTAAATTATTGGTATGATCGTGACTGAAGAATATCTTTGGCCTGTAGTGCAAAGATGAATTGTTAACTGGTATGATCATAACCATTGAATTTATAATTGAATATCTTTAGCTTAAGTGTAAAGATGAATTGATTAACATGGTTATAACTATTGTTTATATAAATTCTGAAATGATTATATATTTCTTTGAGATATGAATATATTTGGCCTGTAGTGAAATATGAACTGTTGAGGAATACCTTTGGCCCGTAGTGCAAAGATGAATTATTGATGAATATCTTTGGCCCGTAGTGCAAAGATGACCTGTTGTTGAATATCTTTGGCTTGTAGTGCAAAGATGACCTGTTCTTGAATATCTTTGGTATGTAGTGCAAAGATGACTTGTTGATGAATATCTTTGGACCGTAGTGCAGAGATGAATTTATTAGTATGACTATAAACATGAACTGTGATTTGGTATAACCATGATGTTTGATGTTTCAGGTGATGAAAATTATCTTTGTCCTGGATGAGAAAAAGAATTTAGAACTACAATTACGATTATGAGTTATTCATGTGATTGTGGACAGGAATTGTTGATTGATGTTACAGGGATAAAACATTGTTAGTGGACTTTTAACGTGGAGAAGATAATAGACTTTATGGTCTATTTGACTCTTCTAATGGATTGCTCGTTCCGCTGCAACTATGGTTGAAATTTTTACCATCTACCATATGTTCTAAATCTCTGATTTATTACTGATGAAGACTATTGATAATTTATTTATCTTTAGTCATGATATTCTTTACTGGGCTAGTTGTGCTCACCCTTTTGTTTCACAATTTCTTTCAGGTAATAAGAGTGTAGCTGGGTCGAGCGGGGGTAACAAGGGAATAGAACGGTGGTCTCTAGCTGTGGAGTTCTCCCTAAGCAGTATAGAAAAGTTCATTTAGTAGTTATATTTGGTGAAGAAAATAGAGTGAGGCGAACCCAACGTTGGAAGGGTGTTTTGCCACTATCATACAAGATGTCTAATGATATACAACCTCGTGTCATCATAAGACAGGGTTGTGCTTATCCACTTGCTGAGTATATCTACGAGCACTACCTATATAATCTTGGTGTTTGTTTGAAGTATAATTCTCAATTAGAGACAGTGGAGATAATGATAAGTCATGAGAAGACTCACCATTGGGAAGAATATGATAGTAATCTTCTTGTTTTTCTTTGGGGTCTATTGGGTCAACCAAGGATAATTCTGTGGTCATATGATATCTATCATAACCTAGATGCATGGCCTCCCATGTACAAAGGTTTCCTTGAGCACTTCCCAAAGATTCTAATTTCTAAAACAGTCTTTGACTATACCTTTATGTAAGGTGCCACTGTGAGGTGCTGTCCACGGTTGGGACATGTGTCGAATTTGGTATATATTTGGATCCAAATTCACAACCTATGTATTGTTGTATCTTGTACGATAATTGTTGTAATAAAGTTGTAGTTATTTTCTGTACCATGTATTTGGCGACTCAGAATAGGTTGGATGGAATGGACCTATTTTGGGGTTGTCACATATTGTGGAAAGAGATGTTCGATCTAAGAAGGCTAAAATAGATTATATGAATTTCTCTTTTTGGAAAGCAATTGGGAGATTCCAACATCGAGTTTTGAATTACCCTGTACATAGCGGTCAACCTGAATTCGATATGGATCGAAGATTGATGATTCAGATCATTAATGAGGAGTACGAAGAGGCAGTTGAGGGAGGAATATGTCCTATAGAAAAGTTTATTCCAATGGTAATGATGACGCCAAATGCTGCTCCAGACAAGTCAAAGCTGTGTAGTTCGAGGGATAGCGGTTGTCATGACTTCCCAACAAATGAGGAACCCAAATGAAGTTATCATGGGAGATGAGCAATGGAAAAATCATGATGATCTGAGAGATAGAATCTGAAATGGAAGCAAGGTATTCTCAACTCTTTAAAATACCATGTACGTAAATTTAGGGGACGAAATTTTATAAGGAGGGGAGATTGTAAGACTCCGAATTTTATGAAATAAAGGTATTCAATTTTTCTTATAATTACTATTCAGTAAATGGTTAAATTGATAAAAGTTTAAAGTTATGGGTGAAATGTGAATTTTTTTTAAAAATAAGCAAGTGGTTATAAAATAATCATTGTTGTCGGGGAATATTCGTTTGGTCGTGGAATATTCTTTCTGTCGGAGAATATTCGTACGACGGCGCAGCTATTTTTGGGCCCCATAACGAATAACTGTCGGATGAAGAAAATGATAAATTTGAGATTTTACAAATAACAGCGTAGTTGTTACCGTTAATACTGTTGAAATACTCGGTGGTTAAAATACAGTAATACGTGTTATTGCACAGTAGCATACGGTATTGCACAATATTTTTAAAATTATTGATTCTTACGTAAGAAGGCACTACTCAATAATTGTTACAGTAATTACTATTCAATATTTTATTTTATTGATTCAATAATTGCTACGTTAAAATTTTATATTATTGTTGTTCAATAATTGTCACTTCATAGTATTTCCCATTATCAGATCAATAATTCATATTATTTGAATAATATTATTAGATAACATTATTGGCAATGTCTAGAAAGTTCTCTCTAAGGAGAGGTTTAGTCACCTAATTGCGCGCCAATAAGGATAAATCCTTATTGGAAAGCCCCCTCTTTCCTGGGAACGGCCTGGTTATCATAAATGTGATTCTGTAATATTATCTGTGAATAATTAATTATTGATTCATATGATAACGAAATATTTATTTTATGTGGATATAAATGAGGGATATATTTTTGTGGTTAAAAATGAAGGAGTTAATGTTGAGGTGTTTTATCTGTATTTTTGTCGGAACGGAGGTATTGAAAATCGAATTAGGGTTTTTGAGATATTTTACGAGGGTTATAATTTTTAATCCGACCGTTGAATCGTGGTAATATTTGAATATGTTATACATATATAAGTTGAGTATATGTCCATAAATTTTGAACCGTTAAAAATGAAGGTATAATTTGTTATGAATTTTACGAGATGACTGGTTCAGAAATTGTTAAATTTTCGGAGTTAATCATTTTGGTAGAAAATTCTAGAATTAGTGGGCCCCACTCTTGGTTGGTGAAGAAATGTACTGAGATTTTTATTCAAATGTGGTGGGTGGGAATAGTAGCAGGTAAAGCCATCAGGTTGCAGGTTAAGTCTGCTTCGACGTGCTAACATTTTCCTATAAATAGATGGCTAAGTTAGAATTGAAAATCACACCAGAATTCATAAGTTTTCTCTCTTTCTCTCTCTAGATTATTGAGTGTATTTTGTGAATATTTAGATACTCTGTGAGTTTCTATTCATCAGTGCAAGTTTCCTTCAGCCTTATACCAATCAAAAGTACTGCTCTTTTGAGGTAAGGTATAATAAGGGATTTTAAGAGTTGTTATGTTTTTCAGTTTCGTAATTTTTCTGACCTTCAAAAATTCTGAAAAAATTTGAAATGATATTTTGATGAGTTTTCTTGATTGTGTCCAAAAATGGTAATTTTTGGATGTATAGATTAAGAGTTATGAATTTTATAAGAAAAGACTATTTTAAAAGTAACCGCTTATAACTTCTTGTGGTTAACCCCAAAATTGATGAAATTTTTATTGGGAGTACATATATATGATAGGAGTATACTCTGTGAATTTTAGAATTTTTAGATAAATGTACAATTTTTGATAAATGTCTAAATATTCAGCTATTTTGGCCATATGAAAAATAGTAAATGACTTTTAAAAATTTCTGAGAAAAATATATGTTCACTATGGGACTATATTATGCTAAATCCCAGAAAAAAAATATTTTTGGAACTGATTTGGTATTTTTTCATGAAAATGATCTAGTTATGAGTAAATGAATTAAATATGTTTTGTGAAGTAAGAAAATTAGAAAATAGGATTTCATGGCTTGAGAATCCTATATGAGGTATATGCAGATTTTTGATGAGAGTTTTTTGTTATTGGTGATGAAATCTTATGAGTTTGGCATTTTAGGATGATTAAATGCATTATTTAGTAAAGTATAAACAATTAAAATAAATTATTTATAAGCTTAAGAAATATTATTCTTTCAATATCATTATACCGAAATATTGGTATGTATTTTATTGTAGAATTTTTACCTTTTTTAGTCGAGTTTACTATTCATGAGTTACTATTCATGAGTTACTATTCACGAGTTACTATTCACGAGTTACTATTCACGAGTTACTATTCACGACAAAATTAGTTTCTTTTTCTGACCAAATTATAGTTGGTTTATGAATATTACTCTTGAGATTAAATCTATATGTTGATTATATTGATTTTATTATCATATATAATATTTTTATAACCCTAATGATGATATTTCTCTTTGACTTGAGTGTAAAGATGGGTAGATTTTTGGTATGATCATGACTATGAGTTCTCTTTGGCGAGTATTGCAAAGTTGAATTGTTGACTGGTATGATCATGACCATTGAATTTATAAGTGAATATCTTTAGCTTAAGTGCAAAGATGAATTGATCAACATGGTTATAATTATTGTTTATATAAATTGTGAAATGATTATATATTTCTTTGAGATATTAATATATTTGGCCTGTAGTGTAAATATGAACTGTTGATGAATATATTTGGCCGTAGTGCAAATATGAACTGTTGAGGAATATCTTTGGCCTGTAGTGCAAAGATGAATTGTTGATGAATATCTTTGGCCCGTAGTACAAAGATGACATGTTGTTGAATATCTTTGGCCAGTAGTGCAAAGATGAACAGATGTTGAGATGAACATGACCAACTGGTGATACAAATGAATATCTTTGGCCGTAGTGCAAAGATGAAGTTATTAGTATGACAATGAATAGGAAATGTGATTTGGTATAACCATGATCTTTGATGTTTCAGGTAAAGATAGGTGATGAAAATTATCTTCGTCCTGGATGAGAAGAGGAATTTAGAACTACAGTTATGATTATGAGTTATTCATATGATTGTGGACCAAAATTGTTGATTGATGTTACAGGGATAAAACATGGTTGGTGGATTTTTAACATGGAGAAGATAATAGACTTTATAGTCTATTTGACTCTTCTAATGGATTGCTCGTTCCGCTGCAACTATGGTTGAAATTTTTATCATCTACCATATGTTCTAAATCTCTGATTTATTACTGATGAAGACTACTGATAATTTATTTATCTTTAGTCATGATATTATTTACTGGGCTAGTTGTGCTCACCCTTTTGTTTCATAATTCCTTTCAGGTAATAAGAGTGTAGCTGGGTCGAGCGGGGGTAACAAGGGAATAGAACGGTGGTCATCATTTAGTAGTTATATTTGGTGAAGAAAATAGGGTGAGGCGAACCCAACGTTGGAAGGGTGTTTCGTCACTATCATACAAGATGTCTAATGACATACAACCTCGTGTCATCATAAGACAGAGTTGTGCTCATCCACTTGCTGAGTATATCTACGAGCACTACCTATATAATCTTGGTATTTGTTTGAAGTATAATTCTCAATTAGAGACAGTGGAGATAATGATAAGTCGAGAGAAGACTCACCATTGGGAAGAATATGATAGTAATCTTCTCGTTTTTCTTTGGGGTCTATTGGGTCAACCAAGGATAATTCTGTGGCCATATGATATCTATCATAACCTAGAAGCATGGCCTCCCATGTACGAAGGTTTCCTTTAGCACTTCCCAAAGATTCTACTTTCTAAAATAATTTTTGACTGTACCTTTATGTAAGGTACCTTTGTGAGGTGCTGATACATGATGGTGTCCAATGTCACATTTGGTATATATTTGTATCCAAACTCACAGCATATGTGTTGTTGTATTTTGCACGACAATTGTTGTAATAAAGTTGTAGTTGTTTTCTGTACCATGTATTTGGCGACTCAGAATGGGTTGGGTGGAATGGACCTATTTTGGGGTTGTCACATCTTTGGCCAGTAGTAAAAAGTTGAATTGTGACTGGTATGACCATGACCATTGAATTTATAATTGAATATCTTTAGCTTAAGTGCAAAGGTGAATTAATCAACATGGTTATAATTATTGTTTATATAAATTCTGAAATGATTATATATTTCTTTGAGATATGAATATCTTTGGCCCATAGTACAAAGATGACTTATTGATGAATATCTTTGGCCCGTAGTGCAAAGATGAATTATTGATGAATATCTTTGGCATGTAGTGCAAAGATGGTTTGTTGATGAATATCTTTGGCCGTAGTGCAAAGATGAATTTATTAGTATGATTATGAACATGAACTGTGATTTGGTATAACTATGATCTTTGATGTTTCAGGTGATGAAAATTAACTTTGTCCTGGATGAGGAAAGGAATTTAGAACTACAATTACGATTATGAGTTATTCACATGATTGTGGACATGAACTATTGATTGATGTTACAGGGTTAAAACGTTGTTGGTGGACTTTTAACATGGAGAAGATAATAGACTTTATGATCTATTTGACTCTTCTAATGGATTGCTCGTTCTGCTGCAACTATGGTTGAAAAGTTTTATCATCTACCATATGTTCTAAATCTCTGATTTATTTCTGACGAAGGCTATTGATAATTTAATTATCTTTAGTTATGATATTCTTTACTGAGCTAGTTGTGCTTACCCTTTTGCTTCACAATTCCTTTCAGGTAATAAAAGTGTAGCTGGGTCAAGCGGGGGATAACAGGGGAATAGAACGGTGGTCTATAGATATTGAGGGTGAGGTGAATTTAACTTCGAAGGGTGTTTTGCCACTATCATACAAGATGTCTAATGACATACAACCTCGTGTCATTATAAGACAGGGTTGTGCTCATCCACTTGCTGAGTATATTTACAAGCACTACCTATATAATCTTGGTGTTTGTTTGGAGTATAATTCCCAATTAGAGACAATGGAGATAATGGTATGTCAAGAGAAGACTCACCATTGGGAAAAAATACGATAGTAATCTTCTCGTTTTTTTTTTGGGTCTATTGGGTCAACCAAGGATAATTTTGTGGGCATATGATATCTATCAGAACCTAGACGCATGGCCTCCCACGTACGAAGGTTTTCTTGAGCACTTCCCAAATATTCTAATTTCTAAAACAGTTTTTGACTGTACCTTTATGTAAGGTGTCATGGTGACGTGCTATCCAAGTTGGTGTCCAGAGTCACAGTTGGTATATTTTAGTATCAAAACTCACAACATATGTGTTGTTGTATTTTGCACGACAATTGTTGTAATAAAGTTGTAGTTATTTTCTGTACCATGTATTTGGCGACTCGGAATGGGTTGGATGGAATGGACCTATTTTGGGGGCGTCACAAGTATAATCATGACCGTAATTTTACAAATGATGTGGTAAAAGTCCTCATTGGCTCGTAGTGCATTGAGAGACAGTTGTTGGCATGATCATGACCATTGATGAATACACGAATATCCTTAGCCCGTAGTGCATGGATAATTTGTGGCTGTGATACTAATGAATATCATTGGCCGTAGTGCAGGGATGAGGTGGATTATTTATTAAGATGAGTCTCAGCGATAAAAGTGATGAAAAACCTTTTAAATCATAAAAGATAGTAGATTTTATTCTCTACTTGACTCTTTTAATGGATTGCTTGTTCCGCTGCAGTTAAACTTGATGGTTGTTATATTGTATCAGTTTAACACTGTTGAAGGCTAAGGATAATTTATTCTGCATTATCTTTGTCATAATATTTCTTACTGGGCTAGTTGAGCTCACCCTTTCTTTTATTGTTCTCTCCAGGAAATGAGAACGTAGCTGGGACTAGTCGGAGAACAGAGTGACGATTCAGTTGATAGTATTAGTAGTCCTCACTATTCTGTTAAATAGTGTGACAATAAATGTAATGAGGACTTTATTTGAGTTTTTATACTCTCTATGAGACATTATCAGTGTTAAAACTCTCAGCTATGTTTAGGCGTATTGTACACGTCAGTTGTATAATTAAGTTTGTATTTGAATTTTTGTACCATATATTTTTGTACCTATTTTGGGGGCGTCACAAATACTTTTACCCCATTGTGGTTGTAGTGTTTTAAGCAATTAGTCACTGTATTTTAACAATATTCAATTGACCCACTGTGGTTTTTAAAAATGTACAATCAAGTCATTCCGTCCAATTTGACTAACAGGCGTCTAAAAATATCCTACGTGACTTTTTTGAAAACAAATAAATATCTTACGTGGCTTTTTCTTTTCCTTTTATCTCTATTCCAAATAATACAAATAATATATCAAAAAATTTTAATCAATGAGATCTATTACAATAATATATTAATTTCTACAAAAATAAAAAATAAAAAATCATTAATTACGTGGCAAAAAATAATTAAAATAATAATAAAATTAAAATAAATATTTTAATTCATTTTCTATATTTGTATTCTTTTCCTTACCTCTTTTCCTTTCTTTTATTAATTATTTTTATTTTAAAAATTAATATTAATATATATTTTAATGATATAAAAAAGGTAAGTACATAATTAACATAAAATAGAAAATTAGTTTTAAAAAAAAATATTAGTTTGATTGAGACGGCCATGGTGATAATTTTAAAAATAATTAATTTTAAAAATAAAAAAATAAAATATTAATTTTTCATGTATATTACTGCTTATATAATTCCTTCTCCAAAAATATTAAAAATTAAAAAAATCAGAAACTAAATTACCTTGGATTCCACAAGCTGCAAATTAAGTTTAAAAATAATGTAGGATATTTTATTTTATTTTAAAAATAAAAATAAAATATTAATTTTAAAATTAATTAATTAATTTTACCTCACTGTAGAAAATATTTCTGAGGTGGCCATGATTGTTTTTAATCGGAATGATTAATAATTAAAATAAAATAATTAATTTTAAAAATAAAAATAAAATAATCAATTTACAAGTTAATGATTATTTATTAATTATTAATTCCAAATATTAATTTTATTTTTATTTTTAAAATGATTTATTTTATTTTAATTATTTATTTATTTTTATTTTTAAAATTAATTATTTTTAAATTAATTAATTATTTTTAAAATTAATGTTTTATTTTTATTTTTAAAATTATCACCATAGCCGTCTCAATCAAACTAATATTTTATTTTTATTTTTAAAACTAATTTTCTATTTTATGCTAATTATGTACTTACCTTTTTTATATCATTAAAACATATATTAGTATTAATTTTTAAAATAAAAATAAATATTAAAAGAAAGGAAAAGAGATAAGGAAAAGAATACAAATAAAGAAAATGAATTAAAATATTTATTTTAATTTTATTATTATTTTTTGCCACGTAATTAATGATTTTTAAATTTTAATTTTTGTAGAAATTAATATAAGGTTGTAATAGATCTCATTGATACAAAAAATTTGATATATTATTTGTATTATTTGGAAAAGTTATAAAAGGAAAAGAAAAAGCCACGTAGGATATTTATTTTTTTTTCAAAAAAGCCACGTAGGATATTTTTAGATGTTTGTTAGTCAAATTGGACGGAATGACTTGATTGCACATTTTTAAAAACCACAGTGGGTCAATTGAATATTTTTAAAGCACAGTGGTTAATTGCTTAAAACATTACAACCACAGCGGGATAAAAGTATTTTTTACCTAAATATATATATACAAAAATCGTATATATATATATATATATATATATATATATATATATATATATATATATATGTGTGTGTGTGTGTGTGTGTGTGTGTGTGTGTGTGTGTGTGTGTGTGTGTGTATGTGTGTGTGTGTGTGTTTATGTGTGTGTGTGTGTGTGTGTTATAAGTATATAAAAGTAATCATTATATATATATTAAGCCAAAGTTTGGCTTGCAATAGAACGAGATGTAAAAGTTTCGACAAAAATCGTGGGAGAAAAGATCGTTGAGAAAGATGTTGATGAATTCACTGATGATGATGAAAAGGCTATGAACATTGCATCCATAGTTGAACAAGTACTAACTAGTGCCCTCATTGAAAAAGAATACAAAAGAGTTAGCAATTGCAAGACTGCAAAAGAAATATGGAAAAAATTGATTCTAACCTATGAAGGAACAAGTCATATCAAAGAAACCAGAAAAGATGCTCTAATCCAGGAGTATGAAAATTTTAAGCTGGAAGAAGGTGAAAAGATCATTGATATGGAAACACGTTTTTTCAGAATCATTGATGAAGTGGAACATCTAGGGAAGGCATATACAACTAATGAGAAAAACAGAAGAATTCTCAAAGTCCTTCCATCCATATGGAAAATGAAGGTTATTGCTATTAAAGAAAGGCAAGACCTAACTACTTATCCTCTTGATAGCCTTATTGAAAATCTACGTGCCCACGAAGTCGACATGTTAGTCGAAAAAGCAGGATCGGATACAGATATCAAAAAGAAAGGATTTGCTTTCAAAGATTTACGTATAAATCAAGAAGAAGTTGCTGAACAAACTGAGGAAATTACAAATCTGTGCTTAATGACAAACAATGAGTCATCACCAAGATCTGAGGTACATTTTGAACCTCAATTATCTAGTACTTCATTTGTCATGCATACCTTAAATAATATAAATGAAAAACACCATAAACTACAAGAAGCATATAATGATTTATATGAAGATAATAAAATTATTAAAGAAGATTTTATTGAGTTAAAAATTTTATTAGAAAAATTTATTAAAATTAACAAAAATCTGGAAATGGAAAATGCAAACTTGATTATAACTAATGAAAGTTTAAATGAAGTAAAATTGGAAAATGATTCCTTAAAAGAAGAATTAGAACAATTTAAAAAATAAATAAAAATCTTGAATTAGAAAATTCAAAACTTGCTGTAATTAATGAAAATACTCAAATAAAAAATCAAGTGTTAAGTGAAGATATTAAAAATCTCAATTTTGAAAATGCATCTTTAAAGTTAGAATTAGAAAAACAAAATAAAGATTCTTCTTTAATAGATCAAATTAATATTTTAACTAAAGAACGTGACGATTTAAATTTTATAGTTCTTAAGTTCATAAAAGGGAAAGAAAACCTTGATGTCATGCTTAATCAACAAAGATGTGGATTTAACAAAGAAGGACTAGGATACATTAGAGAATTTAGAAAAAATAAAGGACGTTATCATGTTAAAAGTAAAGAAAAAGAAAATTATACATCTCCATTTACTAAATGTTTTTACTGTAACAGAAATGATCATTATTTTCACATGTGTAATGCTCGAAATGGAAATTATAAAAGAAAAATGATTTGAGTGCCTAAAAGAACGAACATTGCAGCAATTATTAATACAAGGAAAGATTTTTATAATAAAAGTTAAAAATCTCATAGAAATTTTCATAAAAGTTTGTCAGGATATAATAATAGAGTAAATCATTCATCTTATAAACCTACTACTCATAAAATGCTCGTTTATATTAAGATTGATTATCATGTATCCATTGTAAGATCCCGAATTTTATAAAATAAAAGTATTTAATTTTTCTTATAATTACTATTCAGTAAATGGTTAAATTGATAAAAGTTTAAAGTTATGGGTGAAATGTAAAAAATTTTCAAAATAAGCAAGTGGTTATAAAATAATCATTGTTGTTGGAGAATATTCGTTTGGTCGTGGAATATTCTTTCTGTCGAGAAATATTCGTACGACGGCGCACCTATTTGTGGGCCCCATAACGGAAAACGGTCGGATGAAGATAACAACAAAAATTGAGTTTTTATAATTAACGGCGTAGTTGTTACCGTTAACACTGTTGGAATACCCAGTGGTTAAAATACAGTAATAGGCGTGGTTGCACAATAGCACACGAATTGCACAGTATTTTTAAATTATTGATTCTCACGAAGGAAGACATTACTCAATAATTGTTACAGAAGTTACTGTTTAATATTTTATTTTATTGATTCAATAATTGCTGCGTTAATATTTTATATTATTGTTGTTCAATCATTGTTATTGCACAGTATTTCTCATTATCAGATCAATAATTCATATTATTTGAATAATATTATTAGATAGCATTATTGGCAATGTCTAGAAAGTGTTGTCTAAGGAGAGGTTTGGTCACCTAATTGCGCGCCAGTAAGGAGAAATCCTTATTGGAAAGACCCCTCTTTCCTGAGAATGGCCTGGTTGTCATAAATGTGATTCTGTAATATTATTTGTGAATAATTAATTATTGATTCATATGATAAGGAAGTATTTATTTGATGTGAATATAAATGAGGGATATATTTTTGTGGTTAAAAATGAAGGAGTTAATGTTGAGGTGTTTTATTAGTATTTTTGTCGGAATGGAGGTATTAAAAATTAAGTTAGGGTTTTTGAGATATTTTACGGGGGTTATAATTTTTAATCCGACCGTTGGATCGTTGTAATTTTTGGATATGTTATACATATATAAGTTGAGTATATGTCCACAAATTTTGAACCGTTAAAAATGAACGTATGATTTGTTATGAATTTTACGAGATGACTAGTTTAGAAATTATTGAATTTTCGGAGTTTATCATTTTGGTGGAAAATTCTAGAATTAGTGGGCCCCACTTTTAGTTGGTAAGAAAATGTGCTGAGATTTTTATTCAAATGTGGTAGGCTTGAATAGTAGCAGATAAAGACATCATATTGCATGTTAAGTCTGCTTCAGCGTGCTAACAATTTCCTATAAATAGATGGCTAAGTTAGAATTGAAAATCACACCAGAATTCATAAGTTTTCTCTCTTTCTCTCTCTAGATTATTGAGTGTATTTTGTGAGTATTTAGATACTTTGTGAGTTTCTATTCATCAGTGCAAGTTTCCTTCAGCCTTATACTGATCAGAAGTACTGCTCTTTTGAGGTAATAAGAGTGTAGCTGGGTCGAGCGAGGGTAACGGGAAAATAGAACGGTGGTCTCTAGCGGTGGAGGTTCTCCCTAAGAAGTATAGAAAAGTATTGTATACATCATTTAGTAGTTATATTTGGTGAATTAAATAGGGTAAGGCGAACCTAACGTTGGAAGGGTGTTTTGCCACTATCATACAAGATGTCTAATGACATACATCCTCGTATCATCATAAGACAGGGATGTGCTCATCCACTTACTGAGTATATATACGAGCACTACCTATACAATCTTGGTGTTTGTTTGAAGTATAATTCTCAATTAGAGGCAGTAGAGATAATGATATGTCAAGAGAAGACTCACCATTGGGAAGAATATGATAGTAATCTTCTCGTTTTTCTTTGGGGTCTATTGGGTCAACCAAGGATAATTCTGTGGCCATATGATATCTATCATAACCTAGAAGCATGGCCTCCCATGTACGAAGGTTTCCTTGAGCACTTCCCAAAGATTCTAATTTCTAAAACAGTTTTTGACTATACCTTTATGTAAGGTGTTATTGTGAGGTGCTGTCCACGGTTGGAACATGAGTCACATTTGGTATATATTTGTTTCCAAACTCACAACATATGTGTTGTTGTATTTTGCACGACAATTGTTGTAATAAAGTTGTAGTTATTTTCTGTACCATGTATTTTCGACTCAGAATAGGTTGGATGGAATGGACCTATTTTGGAGTTGTCACACCCATTTTTGTAAAGGAAAACACAAATGTTCCTTATACAAAATGGACAACTCATCCAAAGGACCCTTCTTATTAAAGGGTACCAGTTCTTGAAATTAACAAATGTTGCAGGTATGTCTTGAAGCTGACCCTAGTAAAAATAACTGACGACATCATTGTTGGGTCTATTAATATTACTTTGTGAAATGATTTTTCTGAAAGCCTGAGTAAAGATTTTGAAATGAGAATGAAGGAAGAATTAAATATCTTCCTAGGAGTGCAAATGAAATCAGGTGAAAAAGATTCTGACTATGCAGGTCATCATAATTTTTTTATGATGACAAAGGGGGAGAAGAAAAATATTACTGGGAGAAGAAAAATAATTGTTATATATATTGTTGTTGCTTGTTAGAGTTTTTCAAAAATTTAAAATTTTTTGATGATTGCATAAATTGAGGGGGAGCTTTTATGGAAAATATTTTTAATTATCTTATTTACTTTGACCAAAAATATTTTCTAAATCTTATTTAATTAATTTTCTTGATCTTGATGCTTTAAAGTGTTAAATAAATTGGGTAATGCATTGTGGAACAAAAATCATATGTTGATTATCAAATGGTTATTTGACCGAATTTGGAAAAAAGATGAAGATTTTGATTAAATCATTTTTCTTTTACGTGTGGGCATCTTTTATTTATTCTCAAATTAATTTTATTATTTAAAAATCTCAAAAATTATTTTATTGGGCAAATTATTTTATTACTTATATATATATATATATATATATATATATATATATATATATATATATATATATATATATATATGTTGTCAAATATAGATTATATGTATTATAATATAATATAACTAGCAACATTCCCGTGCTTCCGGCACTATGGACGGTGGGATTTATCCCAAACTTTGGACGGCCCAAATGAATTATTAGGATGAGCGGAAAATTTAAAATAATTTGTATTTTATTATATATATATATATATATATATATATATATATATATATATATACTGACAAAATTTTTAAAAACCGTGTGTATGTTTAAGTATGCTGGCACGTAAAAATGGGACAACCATTTTGAGACAAAAGTATAATCATATCATATAAATGCACGATTTAGATGAAGTATTTTTGAATTGAACGGTCCAGATAGAACAAACATTTTATGCGAAAGAAGATCAAATTCCGCCCAGGCAACACTTCATCTGTGACGCCCCCAAAATTAGGTATACATCACCCATCTTGGGTCGTCAGATACATAGTACAGAATACAAATATAACTTACTAATACAACTGTCGTGTACAATACGACAAAACATAAACTGTGAGTTTGAATACAAATATTATCTTCTAGAGAGTATTCATACTCAAAAGGAGTCCTCGTTACATTTATTAACACATCATTACATAGAATAGTGAGGACTACTAACTAATACTATCATTCGGACCATCACTCCGTTCCCCGACTTGCCCCAGCTACGTTCTCATTTCCTGAAGAGAACAGTGAAAGAAAGGGTGAGCTCAACTAGCCCAGTAAGAAATATTATGACTAAGATAATGCAGAATAAATTATCATTAGCCTTCAACAATGTTAAACTAATAAAATATAATAGACATCAAGTTTAACTGCAGCGGAACAAGCAATCCATTAAAAGAGTCAAGTAGAAAATAAACTCTACTATCTTTTATGATTTAAAAGATTTTCCAACACTGTGATCGCTGAGACTCAGCTTAATAAAATAATCCACATCATCGAATCACCCCTGCACTACGGCCAAGGATATTCGTATATTCATTAATGGTCATGATCATGCCAACAACTGTCCATCAATGCATTACGGGCCAATGAGGACTTTTATCACATCATTTGTAACATTACGGTCATGATTATACCGAATAATCCCTGGTCATAATCATACCAAGTCCATCTATGCACTACAGGCCACAGATGACTTTCAACAGAATATAAACATGAGGATGATGACAATGATATAAGAATTCAATAAAACAAGTTCAAGAATTAATTTATCCAAGAATTAACAACGTCCAAATTGTCAACATGATACTGCTTTGTGGAGTAAAATTCAAGAATGATCAGGATAATATTTTCATGAAAAGATACTGGATGAAACGCAATTATCAAGGATATTTCACAAATTTCATGGAGTATAGAAGTCAAAACTTAACCAACTGAGTATAATAAAGAATGGAATAACAAAAGAAATCACCATGCATGCGATAGACCGCACATACAGGTTATTCCAACAGAATAATAAATAATGGAACCAGGTCCGGCGTAAACGCACAGACAGGATATTCCGACAGAATAATAAATAATGAAACCAGGTCCAGCGTAAAAGCACAGACAGGATATTCCGACAGAATAATAAATAATGGAACCAGGTCCGGTGTAAAACACACAGACAGGATGTTCCAACAGAATAATAATAAGACGGAACCAGGTCCGATGTAAAACACACAGACAGGATGTTCCAACAGAATAATAATAAAAACGGAACCAGGTCCGGTGTAAAACACACAGACAGGATGTTCCAACAGAATAATAGGAGAATGTCACCAAGTATAGGGTAGACCGCGTATACAGGTTATTCCAACAGAATAATAAGAAATAGAATAACAACAGTTCTCTTCATGAATAAGAAAGAATAACACCCCTTACCGTTTTAAAGAAGAGCTGAAATAAGGAAGTAGTTAAGTAGCAGAATACTCTTCTTCTCTCTCTCTATAGTTTCTCTCTCTAGAGTTCAGTGAATTCGTAAGAAATAATGAAAGAATGAGTTGCTATTTATAGAAAAATAGAATGCATAGTAACTCATCCATGAACGGTCCAGATTGATTACTTTAATCTGACGGTCCATATTTAAAGAAAAATCTTTTAAATAAAATATAATATATTCTATTTATAGAATAACTTTAATAAAGTATTCTGTTTTATATAAAAAGATGTTTCTGTTTTATTACGTTAATAATACGAATAAAACAAAACGTCATTATCGCTAAATAATTCATATTATTAATTGACAATAATTGAATCAAACTGAGTGACTTCTCACATAAGCATTAATAATCAATACCGTGTGCTACTATGCAACCACACATATTACTATACTTTTACTACCGAGTAGTTCAATAGTAACAATGGTAAAACTTCCGCCGTTATTTTTAATAAAATATTTTTGTCGTTTTCTCAATCCGACAATAATTTCGTTGTGGGGTCCACCAATGATTGTGCCGTTGTACGAATATTTCCTGTTAAAACGAATATTCCCCGACCAATCGCATATTATATAACAACTTGCGTACTTTACAAAATTTATAAATATTACCCACAACTATAACATTATATCAAATTAACTCCATAATATTCAAAAATGATATTTATAGAAAATTCATCTTTATTTATAAAAGTTGGGGTCTTACAACCTCCCCTTCTTATGAAATTTTGCCCTCGAAATTAGGGTACGTACCTGGTATGTCGAAGAGGTAAGGATACCTTGATTTCATTTCAGATTCCAACTCCCAAGTCATTTCCTCAACATCTTGGTTTCTCCACAAAACTTTGACTTGAGGTATAACCTTGGAGCGTAGAATATGTTCCTTCTTATCCAAGATTTGAACATGAACTTCTTCATACGTCAAATCCTCCGCTATTTCATCCGGTTCTAACTTAATAATATGGTTCGGGTCTTCCACATATTTGCGTAACATGGATATGTGAAAAACGTTATGAACACGAGACATACTTGGCGGTAAAGTGAGTTTATAAGCCACAGTTCCTACTCGATCAAGGATTAAAAATGGACCGATGAATCGAGGATTGAGCTTTTCTCTCTTTCCAAATCTCGTAACTCCTTTCCATGGAGCAACACGTAAGAACACATGATCTCCTACATCAAATTCCACGTCCTTTCGATGAAGATCAGCATAACTCTTTTGTCGATCTTGTGAGGTTTTTATACGTTGTCGGATCGTTTGAATCTTTTCTGTAGTCATGCGTACCAACTCCGGTCCCAACAACGTTGCTTCACCCACCTCATCCCAGCATACTGGAGAATGACATTTTCTTCCATACAATGCTTCGAATGGAGCCATGCCAAAACTTGCTTGATAACTGTTGTTGTCGGAAAACTCCACCAATGGTAAGAACTTGTCCTAACTTCCCTTGAAGTCAAAGACACAGAGTCTTAATAAATCTTCTAGAGTTTGAATAGTCCTCTCTGATTGTCCGTCCGTCTGAGGATGATATGCCGAACTAAATCGTAAATCTGTGCCCATAGCTTTTTGTAAACTAACCCAAAATCGTGAAGTGAATCTTGGGTCTCGATCAAAAACTATGGATACTGGCATACCATGCAGTCTTACAATCTCGTTTATGTACATACGAGCAAGACGTTCAAGTGTATAAGTTTCTCGTATCGGTAAGAAATGAGCAGACTTGGTCAATCTATCAACAATGACCCAAATCGCATCTATACCTTGAGAAACCTTAGGAAGACCGATAACGAAATCTATGGTAATGTGCTCCCACTTCCATTCTGGAATTTCAAGTGGTTGCAATGGACCTTTTGGTACTTGATGCTCCGCTTTGACTCGTTGACAAGTTAGACACCTTGAGATAAACAACGCTATCTCTCTATTCATATTGCTCCACCAAAATGTATAACGAAGATCATGATACATTTTGGTACTTCCAAGATGGATTGCAAACAGTGTGTTGTGCGCCTCCATCATGATTTCATACTTTAAATCAGGGTTGTTAGGAACACAAAGTCTGGAGTTGACTCGAAGTATTCCTTCTTCATCGATTCTTGCTTCCGGCACAGCACCTTCTTGTACTTTCTTCCTCATACGCATCAGCTTCAGGTCTGTAGCTTGAGCAGCTTTAACCTTATCGATTAAAGTTGGTTCTACTCGTATATTCGCCATCATCACATGGGTCCCTGGAGTCTTTAACTCTATCTCCATCATTTGCAAGTCACACAAAATGGGCCTTTGCGTTGTTAATATTGCACTTGTACCCGCATATGATCTTCTACTCAATGCGTCAGCTACCACGTTCGCTTTTCCAGGACGGTATTGAATGGTATGATCATAATCTTTCAACAGTTTAAGCCAACGTCGTTGTCGCATATTGAGTTTCTTTTGAGTGAAGAAATATTTGAGGCTTTTATGATCCGTAAAGATCTCCACCTTCTCCCCATACAAGTAATGCCTCCAAATTTTAAGTGCAAAGACAACAGCTGCCAACTCTAGATCATGAGTAGGATAATTCCTCTCATATTTCTTGAGTTGTCTTGATGCATAGGCTATGACTTTTCCATGTTGCATGAGAACGCATCCCAACCCTTTGCTCGAAGCATCACTGTAGATGACAAATCCCTCCGAGCCAGATGGTATTGTTAGAACAGGTGCTGAAATGAGTCTCCTTTTGAGTTCTTGAAAACTCTGCTCACATTCTTCGCTCCAACCGACCTTTGTATCTTTCCGAGTCAGCTGAGTTAATAGAGTAGCGATTCGAGAAAATCCTTCCACGAATCTCCGATAATAACCAGCTAGACCGAGAAAGCTATGTACTTCGGTTACTAATTTAGGTTGCTCCCAGCTTTGAATAGCTTCAATCTTTGCCAGGTCAACCGATATTCCACGACTTGATACTACGTGCCCAAGGAATGCTACCTCCTCCAGCCAGAACTCGCATTTCTTCAACTTGGCATAAAGCTTGTATTCACGAAGCTTTTGGAGTACCAGCCTCAAGTGTTGCTCATGATCTTCACGGCTTTTGGAATAAATAAGGATGTCATCAATAAAGACGACCACAAAGTGATCCAAATATTCCTTGAAAACCCGGTTCATCATATCCATGAAGGCAGCAGGAGCATTAGTCAATCCAAAGGACATGACTAGGAATTTATAATGCCCGTACCGAGTTCTAAAAGCCGTCTTTGGAATATCCTCAGTTCTAACCTTCAGCTGATGATATCCAGAACGAAGATCGATCTTTGAAAAGAATTGTGC
This sequence comes from Panax notoginseng, assembly GCA_016801055.1. Lineage (NCBI taxonomy): Eukaryota > Viridiplantae > Streptophyta > Magnoliopsida > Apiales > Araliaceae > Panax > Panax notoginseng. Next base: position 82,885,008 of record CM029023.1, read on the forward strand.
TCCTTGCAACTGGTCAAACAGGTCATCAATACGTGGCAATGGGTACCTATTTTTGATGGTGACATGATTCAACTCCCGATAATCAATACAAAGTCGCATACTCCCATCTTTCTTCTTCACGAACAGAACAGGAGCACCCCAAGGAGAAGTACTAGGACGAATAAAACCAATGTCTAACAATTCCTGCAGTTGGGTCTTTAACTCCTGAAGTTCAATAGGAGCCATTCGATATGGGGCTTTGGAAATGGATTTTGTACCGGGTTCAAGGTCGATACAAAATTCAATTTCACGCTCTGAGGGTAAGCCAGGAAGTTCTTCAGAAAATACGTCAGGAAATTTATTAACAACAGAAATATCATTCAAAGCTGACGTATTTTTGTTTAGATCTGTGACATGAGCTAAGAAAGCTTGACATCCATTTTTCAATAAACGAATAGCTTTATGGCTTGAGATGACAGCGATTGATTTTAATGGTTTGGTTGCTTGAATTCGCATAATAGGTCGATTAGGAATATGAAAGCTAACAACCTTACAAAAATAATCAATTTTTGCATGATGAGTAGTTAACCAATCAATCCCTAGAATCACGTCAAATGTAAGTATTTTTAATGAAATCAGATCGACAGGTAATATGTGGGTACCAACTTGAACCAAATAAGACTTATAAACCGTGGATGTAATGAAGGTTTCTCCCACTGGAGTTTCAACAGCTAAGTCAAAGTCTAATTTCCCCGGAATCAAATTTAATCGATGAGCGCAAGTAGGAGAAATAAAAGAATGGATAGAACCGGTATCAAATAAAGTATAGACTTCGTTAGAGTTTATGATAAGCTTACCCGTGATGACCTCATTCGGGTTCCTTGCTTTCTGGGAGTTCACAACAAACGCTCTCCCTTGCACAACCGGTTTTGACTTTTCTAGGACGGCCTTTGGTGCCTCCATCCTAGCTGAATTTGTCTTCGGTAAACGACAAAATCGGGCTAAATGACCTTCTCTTCCACAATTATAACATGCTTTGGACAGCATCGCGCAGTTTGGACTGATGTGCCCCTCCCCTCCACATTTGAAACATATGATAGGTGGTCGTTCTCCTTCCTTAACGACAGGTGCTGGTGCTGACGTCTTTCCATCATTGTTGAATCTCCTCTTCTTGAAATGCCCATTCTTATTGTTTTGGCCCTGATTACCACCGAAGTGGTTACCATTTCTAGCCTGTTGATTCCCTCCACGCTTGTTGTCACCGCTTCGATGACTGCTCTCACTGGTATTATCATTTTACCGGCTGCTCTCTTTTGGTTGCGTTGTCTCGTTATCGCGCTCCACCAACTGAGCCCTATTTACAACATCTGAATACAAACACGGTTTATGAGAAACAAGATGTTGACGTATCTCAGGCTTCAAAACTCTTAAAAATATCCGCGTCATTATTTCTTCATTATCCACCAGGTGGGACGCAAACCGGGATAACTCCGCAAATTTTGCCTCGTACTGCGACACGGTCATATTATTCTGCTCCAATTTGATGAACTTCACCTCCTTCATGTGACGAATACTCTCGGGAAAGTATTTGTCGTTAAACAGCTCTTGGAACTTCTCCCAGGATATCTTCAGTGCGGCAGGTTTAGTACGCTTTATCGATTCCCACCAGTAATCTGCCTCTCCTCGCAACATAAAGGCGGCAAAGGGAACCTTTTGCTCCTCGGAGCAACCCAAGACATCAAATATCTTGGTGATCTGCTTTATCCATGTTTCAGCTACAAGTGGTTTGGGTTCTCCTTTAAACTTCGGCGGTCCTAGCTCCTTAAACTGTTTAGCGGTGACCGCCAGAGAGTTTCCAGTATTTCCACCTACGTTGTGGACAGGAGCCGCTTTTACCTGTTGTTGCATGAATTGCATAAAGCTTTTGAACATTTGATCATTCATCATTTGGTCAGTGTTGTTGTTTGCATGAGGATTGTCACCTTCCTGATGCACATTATCCTGATTATTGATATGTGGTGAATCAACAGTCGCCTGTGCTCCATTGCTATTCTCAACATTCTCAGATGCCATTTTCAGATACTGCCACAAAACAAAAATTAATTGATATGTCATATTTTATCCTTATATTATGACCGACCAATTAAATACCATGCAAATAAACTTAGGTAGGTCATACTAGCGAAGGAATTTCCCGTCTCTTCCCTCCTAGTTCCATTCTCACATCTTAGCCAGGGATCATATCCCTAAGCTCTGATACCAACTGTGACGCCCCCAAAATTAGGTATACATCACCCATCTTGGGTCGTCAGATACATAGTACAGAATACAAATACAACTTACTAATACAACTGTCGTGTACAAACGACAAAATATAAACTGTGAGTTTGAATACAAATATTATCTTCTAGAGAGTATTCATACTCAAAAGGAGTCCTCGTTACTTTTATTAACACACCATTACATAGAATAGTGATGACTACTAACTAATACTATCATTCGGACCATCACTCCGTTCTCCGACTTGCCCCAGCTACGTTCTCATTTCCTGAAGAGAACAGTGAAAGAAAGGGTGAGCTCAACTAGCCCAATAAGAAATATTATGACTAAGATAATGCAGAATAAATTATCATTAGCCTTCAACAATGTTAAACTGATAAAATATAATAGACATCAAGTTTAACTGCAGCGGAACAAGCAATCCATTAAAAGAGTCAAGTAGAAAATAAACTCTACTATCTTTTATGATTTAAAAGATTTTTCAACACTGTGATCGCTGAGACTCAGCTTAATAAAATAATCCACATCATCGAATCACCCCTGCACTACGGCCAAGGATATTTGTATATTCATTAATGGTCATGATCATGCCAACAACTGTCCATCAATGCACTACGGGCCAATGAGGACTTTTATCATATCATTTGTAACATTACGGTCATGATTATACCGAATAATCCCTGGTCATAATCATACCAAGTCCATCTATGCACTACAGGCCACAGATGACTTTCAACAGAATATAAACATGAGGATGATGACAATGATATAAGAATTCATAAAACAAGTTCAAGAATTAATTTATCCAAGAATTAACAACGTCCAAATTGTCAACATGATACTGCTTTGTGGAGTAAAATTCAAGAATGATCAGGAGAATATTTTCATGAAAAGATACTGGATGAAACGCAATTATCAAGGATATTCCACAAATTTCATGGAGTATAGAAGTCAAAACTTAACCAACTGAGTATAATAAAGAATGAAATAACAAAAGAAATCATCATGCATGCGATAGACCGCACAGACAGGTTATTCCAACAGAATAATAAATAATGGAACCAGGTCCGGCGTAAACGCACAGACAGGATATTCCGACAGAATAATAAATAATGGAACCAGGTCCGGCGTAAAAGCACAGACAGGATATTCTGACAGAATAATAAATAATGGAACCAGGTCCGGTGTAAAACACACAGACAGGATGTTCCAACAGAATAATAACAAGACGGAACCAGGTCCAGTGTAAAACACACAGACAGGATGTTCCGACAGAATAATAATAAAAACGGAACCAGGTCCGGTGTAAAACACACAGACAGGATGTTCCAACAGAATAATAGGAGAATGTCACCAAGTATAGGGTAGACCGCGTATACAGGTTATTCCAACAAAATAATAAGAAATAGAATAACAACAGTTCTCTTCATGAATAAGAAAGAATAACACCCCTTACTGTTTTAAAGAAGAGCTGAAATAAGGAAGTAGTTAAGTAGCAGAATACTCTTCTTCTCTCTCTCTATAGTTTCTCTCTATAGTTTCTCTCTCTAGAGTTCAGTGAATTCGTAAGAAATAATGAAGGAATGAGCTGCTATTTATAGAAAAATAGAATGCATAGTAACTAATCCATGAACGGTATTACTTTAATCTGACGGTCCATATTTAAAGAAAAATCTTTTAAATAAAATATAATATATTCTATTTATAGAATAACTTTAATAAAGTATTCTGTTTTATATAAAAAGATGTTTCTGTTTTATTACGTTAATAATACGAATAAAACAAAACGTCATTATCGCTAAATAATTCATATTATTAATTGACAATAATTGAATCAAACTGAGTGACTTCTCACATAAGCATTAATAATCAATACCGTATGCTACTATGCAACCACACGTATTACTGTACTTTTACTACCGAGTAGTTCAACAGTAACAATGGTAAAACTTCCGCCGTTATTTTTAATAAAATATTTTTGTCGTTTTCTCAATCCGACAATAATTCCGTTGTGGGGTCCACCAATGATTGTGCCGTTGTACGAATATTCCCTATTAAAACGAATATTCCCCGACCAATCGCATATTATATAACAACTTGCGTACTTTACAAAATTTATAAATATTACCCACAACTATAACATTATATCAAATTAACTTCATAATATTCAAAAATGATATTTATAGAAAATTCATCTTTATTTATAAAAGTTGGGGTCTTACATCATCAACTTAATATTTATTCCTAATATTTGATCACTTGTTGGTTTTTAATGCATGCATGTCCAGTTTATATATATATGAGGTCGGATAAGGCCGGACTCCCGGACCGGACCAAAATCCGGACCTTTTTTTTTTTGCTTTTTTTTAAAACAACTAAAAATAAATAAATAAAATATTATGGAAGTTGAATTTTTACATAATACAGTATTTTTGGTGTGATTTGAATACATATAACAAAATTATTTTTAGTTGTTTAAAAAAAACAAAAAAAAAAGTCCGGATTTTGGTCCGGTTCGGGAGTCTGGACCTGATCCGGCCTCGTATATATATAATCTGGACATGCATGCATTAAAAACCAACAAGTGGTCAAATATGAGGAATAAATATTAAGTTGATGAAGTGTTGTCTGGGCGGAATTTGATCTTCTTTCGCATAAAATGTTTGTTCTATTTGGACCGTTCAATTCAAAAATACTTCATTTAAACCGTGCATTTAAAATCAGATTTCAAAAATTACAATTTTATCCCTGACTTCAAAAATCTATAAATAGGAGGCCTTTATTTCATTTCCAATTCATCAATTCACTTAAAAAGAAAAGCTTATTTTTCTCCCACATACTCTCTCTCTCTCTAAAAAGTTTTCTCTATCTCTTCTTACAAAAGTTCTGATTATTTGAGAAGAGGAAATTGGTCTAAGCATATTGAGATAAGTTGTTTGATTTATTTTATTTGAATTATCTCTTGCTTATTTATATTTATAGATATACGAATATAAATTGTTATACACAATTCTATATATCTATATTTCATCTATTTATCAAATAAAAGGATACTTGGGCGCCGCAAGGCTACGGAGATACACCTCTACGGAGAGGAATTCGAACCGTACGATTCCTTATAATCTTCAGTAACCTTTTATTGATATTATTTATATAAATATCGTAAAATAGATATGACACTTGATAGCTCAAAAAGACACTGAGATACTACTCCAAAAAGAGTAGTCATCCGAACTGGATTTGAGAATCGTAGTGATCTATTGAAAATATTTATATAAATATCAATTGTAAAATTATAAATTTTATCGTACTTAGACGCCGCAAGGCTACGGAGATACACCTCTACCAAGAGGAATTCGAATCGTACGATTCTTTATAGTACTAAGTGACACTATTTATAAAAGTTTACATAATAGATAAAATATTGTTATATATTATCTGAGTTAAACAAATATATTTGTTATCTCAAGTATTGCTTAATTGATTTATATATTATACTTGATATTTATCATCACAAGTATTTAATCATAAATTCATTTATTCATAAAATACTTGTTGCATAATATAAAAGTTATTTAAACTTTTATTTCACAAACTTAAGGGAATATATCTGCTTAAATAGAAGCATATTTGATTGAAAGATTAAAACAACTTATTTGTTTACTCAGAAACATTATCACTTTAAAAGTTGTTTAAACTTAAAGTAACTTTTCTATACTCCTTAAAGAATAATTTTTTATATAAATTTACATTAAATTATATATCTGCTTAAATAGAAGTATTTTTGAGTAAAAGCTAAAATTGATCTATTTACTTATTCAAGAAGCACTTTTCACACAAAAATATAAAAGTTATTTAAACTTTTATACCAGTGCATAATTTACATATTTGCTTACACAGAAGCATTATTTGATCTAAGCACAAATTACTATTTGCTTACAAAGAAGCATAATTTCTCAAGAATAAAAGTTTTTAAACTTTTATAAATATATTTGCTCTTTAATTGATATCTACTTATTTGAGAAGCATCCATCTGTACTAATTTATATCTGCTTATTTAAGAAGCATCCATCTGTACTAAATTCTTATCTGCTTATTTAAGAAGCACATTGTTGTAAAATCATTTATAAAAAGAAAAAAGGTCAGAGCTAGTTTATTTTATATACCTGTGAGAAAGATGAGTAATTCTTCTACCAAGACCAGAGTCTTAGAGAGGTCAGCGGGAAGTTGGATCTCTAGTGTATTTGTGAGGTGAGGAAGATGTTGTTGTTTCAAGACTAGATCATAGAATAGAACTGAACTCAAAAGAAGTACAACTAAGCTTGAGGAGGGAGCTGGGAGCTTGCTGTACAAGATAGATTAGTTGGGAACAGTTGAAAGTTTGACTATACAACTTTGTAAAGGCTTCTCCGCCTGTTGAAGGAGTATTTAAAATTGATAATAATAGGATCTCAAGTCCTGAAGAGGAGCTTGAGACTGGACGTAGCAGCATACCCGGGATGTATGTTGTGAACCAAACAAATCTATGTGCATTGTGCGATTGATTTTTTACTGTCTTGCATATTAATTTTTAACACTGCAAATTAATTATACAAAAATCAAAAAGGCCTAAGATAATTTTTTAAATACGTAATAATCTATTCAACCCCCCTTCTAGATTATTATTGGACTTTCATAGAGAAATCTCTAATGAACCTTCGGTAGAATCCCGCATGTCCCAGAAAACTGCGGATTCCCTTGACTGTAGTTGTTGGTGGTAGATTTTTAATTGTTTCCAACTTTGCTCTATCAACCTCTAATCCCTTTGCAGAAATCTTGTGCCCCAAAATTATTCCTTCTTCGACCATAAAGTGACACTTCTCCCAGTTAAGCACCAACTTCGTCTCTACGCATCGCTTTAAAACCATGACCAAGTTCTCTAAACAGACATCAAAATTATCTCCAAAGATAGAGAAGTCGTCCATGAAGACTTCCACATTTTTCTCTACTATGTTCGAGAAAATGGCCATCATACACCGTTGGAAGGTTGCGGGTGCATTACACAAGCCAAAAGACATTCTCTTGAATGCAAAAGTGCCATATGGGCACGTGAAAGTGGTCTTCTCTTGATCTTCAGGAGCAATGACTATCTGATTGTATCCCGAATACCCATCCAGTAAGCAGTAAAATTCGTGCCTCGCCAGCCTATCCAACATCTGATCGATAAAAGGTAGAGGAAAGTGGTCTTTGCGGGTTGCTTTATTCAACTTCCTGTAGTCCATACAAACCCTCCAACCGGTCATTGTCCTCGTCAGAATTAATTCATTATCATCATTCTTTACTACGGTCATTCCTCCCTTTTTCGGCACACATTGAACGGGACTGACCCAAGCACTGTCTGAAATTGGGCAGATGATTCTCGCATCCAACCACTTTAGAATCTCTTTCTTCACCACTTCTTTCATGATCAGATTTAGTCGTCTCTGTTGTTCCACTATTGGCTTTGCATCCTCTTCCATAAGAATTTTGTGCATGCATAAGGATGGACTGATTCCCTTGATATCTGATATTGTCCATCCTATAACCGATTTGTATTCTCTAATCACTCTCATCAACTTATTTTCCTACACTTCGTTAAGCGCATAAGCAATAATAACTGTTGGTTGATTTCGCAATCAATGAATACGTGCAAGTATACACGATCAACAAGTAATAAAGTGATAAGAAAAGTATCGTTTCCACGAGGAATTATTTAATAAAAATCACCAAGTACTAATTCTTAACCAAATCAATTTTATTTAAACAACCATAAATTATGATTTTTCTAATTAAGAAAACTAAATTAATCAATTAAATCTAGATTACTCTAAAAAAACTAAATTGCTTTATGACTAAATTCAGATAAATAAAGATTAAGACTTCAATATCCCCAATTATGAACTATAAATCAATTATCCAACTATCCCAATTATTATGCCTACTGAATTGTTAACAGAAATTCTCAAATGCCAAAAGTCCTTTTCCAAGTGATCAATTGCCTTCTATTTAATCCAGATTAATCTTGCTATATTCCTATGCAAAACAATTGAATTAAACTCGTTACAAACCCAATTCCTTATACGTTACATATGGTGAAGAGATATTTCCATTCTATTCACAAACCTAATTATTCACTGTGCAAATAACTAAGTCACATGTCATCATGCCCAGTTCTAACCCTAGAATTTCTCTTCGGATTCCTTCTAGAGTAACAAGGTAATTACTGATCAGATAATTAATCAATAAGCTCAAGACAAGATAAACAATTCACTTTGACATAAATAATTAGAATAAATCGAATAACTAATTCATAGACATAAAAGGTTCAATTGAAATCTTAATAAAAGAGTTAGTTCATAATTAATAAATTGAAACCAAGAATCCACAATTGAATAGACATTAAAAGATAAAAGTATGATAAGAGAAGAGAATAGAATCTGTTGTCAGCAAATCTGATGCTCCCCTCTTGCTCCTGCTCTTGATCTTCAATGATCTCCAAGTTGCTTCAATCTCTAATGGCTAATTAAGAACTAGGGTTTAGATTCTAATCTAATGGAGTGTTTAATCTAGTCTAATCTATGTAATCCCCCCTTATTTTATGTCTTACATCATGTATTTATAGGTTACAAGTCTAATTTTTAGGTTAGGAACAAACCCAATCCAATTTGGAGTCAAAAAGATGTCAAAATTCGCCCCAAAACGCGTCCAAGCCTTTCCACTGACTTCCTCAGCGCCCCGGCGCTGGGCACGGCGCTGGGATTCTGCCCCCCAGCGCCCCGGCGCTGGAATTACATAGAGAAATAGCGCCCCGGCGCTGGAAGTTTTTTTGAAATTTTCTGCTCCGGCGTCCTTTGGGAAAATGGCCATAACTTTTTCGTCCGAACTCCGATTTCGATGATTCAAGATGTTCCGGAAAGAGGAGAAGTAGATCTACAACTTTCATTCTTTAAGTTTTTCGAAATAAGGTCCGTAGAAATACTCAAATTGACTCTGAAGTGACTGTTGTGTAAATGGTAAGCCGAAAACGCGCATCTAGCCACCCCGAACGTCGATCCATGTAACTTTTGTCCCAATTCCTACAAAACAATATAAAACATGCATGAATAGACACAAACACATAAAAACATCCTAAAAGACTTGAGAACAATAATAAATTAAGCCCGAATGTATCCAATTCATGTGTATAAAACTCACTCATCAAATACCCCCAAACTTAAACATTTGCTTGTCCTCAAGCAAAAACACAAAAATGTTATGCAATACAATGTAATGAAACTAATCTATATGCCTACGAATCCAACAGTAATGACAGAAACAAGTCTATTCAACCGGCCTTAGAGAAATCAAGTAAACATGATAATACATCATATTAAAACAAATCAGTAATTTCCCAATCACTCATCAAATCTTAGACTGTTATCACTGATATAGTGCGTGTGTGCTCCAAAACAGTGTTAACTAATATAAAATCAAATTTAACACATAATAGGTCTCTTTAAAGGCATCATACAGTGAAAACTCACAAAATTCACGAACAAGCTAGATCCAACTAAAGTTAAACATCCACCAAGTTCAAGAGTCCAATCCGGGATACTTATGCTTTACTTTTCATTACGGGGGCTTTTTGCTCTTTTCCCGTTTTATTGTTTTTTTTTAACCATGACTGTGCAATGTCTCATTCCATTAGGCTAACAGTGTCACCCCTTAGCGAGCTTTCGACCAACGACTCCCAGACCATATAAGACCTTAGGGCGCTAGGTTTTAAGATACCCCTTCGGGCGTACTTACTCAAGTAACAAAGGCCCCGAAACAAAACTAGCAACGATAATTTTTATTTTTATTTTCTTTCTTTTTTTTTTTTTAGCGAAGCTTATATATCCCAAATTTTCCCCCCAAACTTAAGTTTTTATCAAAATTTAGCCATCTCCGCCTATTCATGTCTTTCATTCCTTCACATTAGTATTATCCTTAAGAAATTCATTATGTATCAATTTAAACTTAATCAGTCAACACAGCTGTTATTAACGTGCTAACCTTAATTATACCAGTTTCAAACAGGAAAAGATTCAATTCATAACAAGAAATCACATCAAAGTCTTAACAGTCAATACTATACTTGTCTACTTAACTCCAGTCTCATCATTGGCCAAAATAGACTTTTACTATCTAACAGTTGGAATCATGCAAATATAAACTAACTACAACAAACATAGTAAACTAACTACTATTTTTGCAATTTTTTAAAAAAAAATTTTTTAAAACAAAAAACTGAATGCAAAAACTAAATGTAAATAACCCGAAAATATAACGAACTACAATGTAAATAACTAACTATATGCAATACGACACTAAAATGCCCCCAAACTTAAACTAGACATTGTCCTCAATGGCTACAATAGAAAAAATTAAAGCAGAGGACTTCCCTGAAAATATAGCAATCTTCCTCCTTGTCCGCTAAGTTTGGAGAATAGGCTAAGCACATGGAACAAATTGGGCACCACACTTGAATTTGACTTGAATAACCTGTAAAACCATGATATAAGCACTTTTATTAAATCCTAAATAAATGAAAATTCAAAACTACTAATATAAAACTTAATAAAAACTAAAAATAAAAATTAAACTTGGGTTGCCTCCCAATAAGCGCTTGTTTTATAGTCTCAGCCTGACTTCTTCAATTCTCTATCCAATTCCCCTACGAAAATTGAGGAACCCTCCATCCATCAGAAGCAATATCTCTTTTGGGAGGTTCCCATTCGCAAAAACCCTTGAATTGAAGTCACCTAGCATGCTCTTTGTAGATAGGTTCCCTATTAAGAACGTCCAACAACTAGGTGTTTTCTCCATTATGTCTATGATTAGATTGGGGCATTGAAGCTTAATAAACATAATGGAGTCTTCCTCTATCTTCTCCTTTTCATCCCACCATGACTCCACAACTGTACTAGCTCTTATGTCACAAAGAGCTTTGCCGACGACATGACTGCCAATTGGGCATGGTTTTGTAAAACTGTCCGTATTATTGAACTTTGGTGGAGGAGGCACATGAGACACTATCAAAATTGGCTCATCTTCGTTGGTACTCAAAGTTAAATCTTCGTCGATCTCCTTTTCTTGGTTCCCAATTGTTTCCTCTCTTTCAACATCTTGTGGCTCATCTAGTTGTAGATTTTGCTCGGGCTCTCCATCAGTCTCGGAATCCATGTCATAGAGCCAAGTGTATTGAGAACGGTTGTTCAACGCATGTGCTATCTGCCCCGATTGATTTTCCAGATTCTTTATCGACGCACCTTGGCTTTTCATATTCAGTTCTATTTGATTCAATTTTTTGTCTTGTTCCTCGTTCCTTTTTTCAGAAGCTTTAATAAATTTTTCCAAGGCTTCCTCCAAATTTGAATGGTCTTCCTGTTGTAGTGGAGGTGGACACGAGAAATCCGGTGGGTATGTTGGACTTGGAGCATAAAATTGATCTTGTTTAGTATGGCTCCATGAAACACCTTGGATTTTCACATTCATATCTACTTGACTCAATATCTTGTCTTGTGCCTCGATTTTTTTGTCAGTAGCTCTAATAAATTTTTCCAAAGCTTCCTCCTAACCTGGTTTCCTTTCTGGATGTTGTTGAGTCTGATTTTGAAATTCGGATGCGTTTTGTTGTCTAGGTGCTTGAGCTTGATTGTTACTCCATGAAAAATCCGGGTGATACCCCCAATCCTGATGATAGTTGTTGGGATAGACATAATTATTGGGGTAATCACCACTATACTGTACCGGCTCGAAACTGAGGGAGCATTGATGACTCATATAATTTCCAGCACAATAATCACAAACCATTGCTACTTGCTGTGTGGATGGTGGACTCCATGTTTCCATTGGTCGAGTCATGTTCGTGTATGGCCATTGATACGCAAAGTCATCCATGGTACCTAAAAAGAGAGAAATATAGGAAGAGAATTAAAAATAAAAATAGAAATGTTTAAATTAAGACTAATTTGATTGAAATTAATATTGGTAAATAATTATTAAATTAAGTCCCCGGCAGCGGCGCCAAAAACTTGTTGGTTGATTTCGCAATCAATGAATACGTGCAAGTATACACGGTCAACAAGTAATAAAGTGATAAGAAAAGTATCGTTCCCACGAGGAATTATTTAATAAAAATCACCAAGTACTAATTCTTAACCAAATTAATTTTATTTAAACAACCATAAATTATGATTTTTCTAATTAAGAAAACTAAATTAATCAATTAAATCTAGATTACTCTAAAAAAACTAAATTGCTTTATGACTAAATTCAGATAAATAAAGATTAAGACTTCAATATCCCCAATTATGAACTATAAATCAATTATCCAACTATCCCAATTATTATGCCTACTGAATTGTTAACAGAAATTCTCAAATGCCAAAAGTCCTTTTCCAAGTGATCAATTGCCTTCTATTTAATCCAGATTAATCTTGCTATATTCCTATGCAAAACAATTGAATTAAACTCGTTACAAACCCAATTCCTTATACGTTACATATGGTGAAGAGATATTTCCATTCTATTCACAAACCTAATTATTCACTGTGCAAATAACTAAGTCACATGTCATCATGCCCAGTTCTAACCCTAGAATTTCTCTTCCGATTCCTTCTAGAGTAACAAGGTAATTACTGATCAGATAATTAATCAATAAGCTCAAGACAAGATAAACAATTCACTTTGACATAAATAATTGGAATAAATCGAATAACTAATTCATAGACATAAAAGGTTCAATTGAAATCTTAATAAAAGAGTTAGTTCATAATTAATAAATTGAAACCAAGAATCCACAATTGAATAGACATTAAAAGATAAAAGTATGATAAGAGAAGAGAATAGAATCTGTTGTCAGCAAATCTGATGCTCCCCTCTTGCTCCTGCTCTTGATCTTCAATGATCTCCAAGTTGCTTCAATCTCTAATGGCTAATTAAGAACTAGGGTTTAGATTCTAATCTAATGGAGTATTTAATCTAGTCTAATCTATGTAATCCCCCCTTATTTTATGTCTTACATCATGTATTTATAGGTTACAAGTCTAATTTTTAGGTTAGGAACAAACCCAATCCAATTTGGAGTCAAAAAGATGTCAAAATTCGCCCCAAAATGCGTCCAAGCCTTTCCACTGACTTCCCCAGCACCCCGGCGCTGGGCACGGCGCTGGGATTCTGCCCCCCAGCGCCCCGGCGCTAGAATTACATAGAGAAATAGCGCCCCGGCGATGGAAGTTTTTCTGAAATTTTCTGCTCCGACGTCCTTTGGAAAAATGGCCATAACTTCTTCGTCCGAACTCCGATTTCGATGATTCAAGATGTTCCGGAAAGAGGAGAAGTAGATCTACAACTTTCATTCTTTAAGTTTTTCAAAATAAGGTCCGTAGAAATACTCAAATTGACTCTGAAGTGACTGTTGTATAAATGGTAAGCCGAAAACGCGCATCTAGCCACCCCGAACGTCGATCCATGTAACTTTTGTCCCAATTCCTACAAAACAATATAAAACATGCATGAATAGACACAAACACATAAAAACATCCTAAAAGACTTGAGAACAATAATAAATTAAGCCCGAATGTATCCAATTCATGTGTATAAAACTCACTCATCAATAACAAGTAAATTATTATAATTGCCTAAATATGCATACTTGAGGTGTTTAGGAAGTGGCTTAAGCTCAAGTGTAGGTGGCTCCTCCAATGAAGGTTTCATCTTTGTTGTGGCTTTTTCTTCTGTGTGTAAGGGCTCAAATGGTGCCTTGAATCTACTAACTCGTGGCAAGGAATCCAGCATATGCAAATAATCCACGAACTCTGGATCATCTAAATCTTCATCCCCAAGTAGTGTAGTTTCCAATGGATCATTAGCCAAACTTGTAACCTTGTTTTCATTGACTATCTAATCAATTACATCCACCTGAAAACACTCTTCTTCATCCATAGGGAACTGCATGGCTTTAAATACGTTGAACTTGACTTCCTGATCTTGAACCCTCGTGCTTAGTTCACCTTTTTGCACATCGATGGGAGTCCTACCCGTAGCCAAGAACGGTCTCCCTATAATGATTGGGATATTTTTATCTTCCTCAAAATCCAGAATTATGAAGTCCGCTGGAAATATGAATTTGTCCACCTTGACCAAATTAAAATATCCTCCACAATGCCTCTTGGGTACGTGATTGACCTATCCGCCAACTGTAGAGATATATTGGTCGGTTTCGGAGCTGGTAAACCCAATTCGGTGTATACTGATAACGGCATGAGGTTCACACTTACCCCCAAGTCACATAAACACTTTTGGAACACCATGTTCCCAATTGTGCACAGAATGGTGAAACTCCCCAGATCTTTCAAATTTGGCGGTAACTTTTTTTGTAGAACTGCACTGCACTCCTCTGTTAATGTCAAAGTTTCAAAATCTTCTAACTTCTTTTTCCTAGACAGAATACCCTTCATAAATTTGGCATAACTAGGCATCTGGTCTAAGGCTTCTAAGACAGGGATGTTAATCTGAAGTTTCTTAAAAATTTCTAAAAATTTAGCGAATTGCTTGTCTAATTTCTTTTTTTGGACTCTTTGCTGAAACGGCGGTGGAGGATACACAAATGGCTTGTCATCTGACTTTGTTTGTTCAACTTGCTTTTTCTCACCCTGTTTCTCTTCAACCACTTTGTTTTCATCAACTTTGTCATCCTTTTTAACTGAATTTTCTGCAATTTTTCCATCTAGCTGTTTTTCGCTTCTTAAAGTGATTGTCTGACACTACTCGTGATTTCCCTCCGGATTCTTTTCTGTGTCACTTGGTAGAGTCCCTTGCGGCCTATTATTCAATGTAAAAGCCAGCTGTCCCATCTGATTCTCTAAGTTCTTGATGGCTACTGCTTGTGATTTCATAACCACCTCGTTGCTCGTTATATATTTCGACAAAAACTCTTCTAAATCTATTTTTCTATCTTGATGCTGAGCTATTTGTTGATGTTGATTATGAAACCCCAGGGGATAATAAGGTCGTGGAGCCTGCTAATTTTGATTGTTGCTCCATGAAAAATTAGGATGGTTCCTTATTCCCGGGTTGTAGGCATTTTGATACGAATTCTGCGAAATCCTATTGTAGCTGCCCACAAACTGAACTAACGTTGGGTTGATGGCACACTGCTCTGTAGGATGTTCTCCAGCACATAACTCGCAAACATATGCCACCTACTGTGGTTGCTCTCCCGTCAGAGTATCCATTTTCTTTGATATGGCAGCAATCTGTGCTGCCAACGCGGTTACCCCGTCTACCTCTAAAACCCCAGCCACCTTAGGTCATGTCATCCTTGATATAGGCCACTGGTAGTTATTGGCTGACATAGTTTTAACTAACTCATACGCCTCCTCGTAGCTCTTGTTCATAAATGCTCCACCCGAAGCTGCATATATATACTCGTCTTGAGATTTCCATTTAACCCGTTGTAAAACGTATTCATTTGCAGCCATT
Source organism: Panax notoginseng (assembly GCA_016801055.1). Classification (NCBI taxonomy): domain Eukaryota; kingdom Viridiplantae; phylum Streptophyta; class Magnoliopsida; order Apiales; family Araliaceae; genus Panax; species Panax notoginseng. Next base: position 82,900,791 of record CM029023.1, read on the forward strand.
TGGGTAATTCGTGATGTGGGCACTTTCTGAGCAATTCTTTATACCTCTCCCATGCCTCATACAATGATTCTCCATGCTGTTGTTCAAACATGGTAATCTCGTTTCTCATTTTTGCAGTCTTTGTTGGTGGGAAAAATTTGGCTAGAATTTTTTGAGCGAGGTCTTCCCATTAGTTATTGATCCCAACGGTAGCTAGTGCAACCAACTCTTTACCTTGTCCCGCAAAGTGAATGGGAACAAGTGAAGTCTAACTGCTTTATCCGACACCCCATTGTATCTGAAGGTGTCACATATCTCCAAAAAGCTAACCAAATGTTCATTCGGACTTAATCTCAAACGTATTTGCAGCAATTATTGGCCTGGTGATACTCGACTGAAGCTCAGTCACCTTAGGTATAGCAAAATCTCTCAACGCTTTCTGATCTTCAGCAGTCATTATTTCCTCTTTTTTAGAATTCTCAAAGTCTTCCATTGTGTCTTTAATCCACTTACTTAACCTTTGAAACCGTTTCTAAATATCTTCCTCAAAAGGAAGCAAGTCTGAGTTTTTGGACCAAGTTTGCATAAACTAACTTCAAGAACCTGAAACAAGAAAGAACAAAGCAAAAGAAATATGTTTAAGTAAATTTGGACTAATTAAACTGATATTGCGAAAATATTAAAATTTATACTAGTCCCCGGCAGCGGCGCCAAAAACTTGTTGGATAAAATCTATATACGTTCACACGCAAGTATACGTGATCAACAAGTAATATAATTATAAGTCGAGTATCGTTCCCACAGAGATTAGTACAAAATTAATCTTAACAATTACCAGCTTTATATTAATCTAAATTTTATTAAACTATCCAAATCAATGATTATAATTATTAACAACTAAAAACATAAAAATACTAAGCAATCAACAAACTCAAAAACGTTAATTTCAAGCAAATAATGGAGAATTAGGCTTACGACTTCACTTCAAGTATTACTCCGATTATTACACCTTATTACAGTTTAATGCATTATTCCAGTTTATTAATCAAGAACACTCAAGTAGAACTATCCACCTCTCGATGCACTAATACATATTAACTTAAATCCACAAAATAGATAGAATTAAGCTAAACACCTTAATCAACTAATTCACTATATCTCTATGTGAGATACAATCAAAGAAGGTTTAAATTCAAGTTCTATATCCGATTACATGCGATGTTAATCATATCTCTACCCTAACATTCATCAAGATTCCATTCACTCACAGAATTCAAGAACACATGCTATAATGATTAATTCTAGATTCATATTTCATCTCTCGAGTCCATATAATTCCACACAAATATGGTTGTAAGATCCCGAATTTTATGAAATAAAAGTATTCAATTTTTCTTATAATTACTATTCAGTAAATGATTAAATTGATAAAAGTTTAAAGTTATGGGTGAAATGTGAAATTTTTTCAAAATAAGCAAGTGGTTATAAAATAATCATTGTTGTTGGGGAATATTCGTTTGGTCGTGGAATATTCTTTCTGTTGGGGAATATTCGTACGACGGCGCAGCTATTTGTGGGCCCCATAATGAATAATTGTCGGATGAAGATAACGATAAAAAATTAAGTTTTTATAATTAACGACGTAGTTGTTACCGTTAACACTGTTGGAATACCCGGTGGTTAAAATACAGTAATACGCGTCGTTGCACAGTAGCACACGGTATTGCACAGTATTTTTGAAATTATTGATTCTTACATAAGAAGGCACTACTGAATAATTGTCACAGTAATTACTGTTCAATATTTTATTTTATTGATTCAATAATTGCTGCGTTGATATTTTATATTATTATTGTTCAATAATTGTTACTGCATAGTATTTTTCATTATCAGATCAATAATTCATATTATTTGAATAATATTATTAGATAGCATTATTGGCAATATCTAGAAAGTTCTGTCTAAAGAGAGGTTTGGTCACCTAATTGCGCTCCAATAAAGAGAAATCCTTATTGGAAAGCCCCCTCTTTCTTGGGAACGGCCTGGTTGTCATAAATGTGATTCTGTAATATTATTTGTGAATAATTAACTATTGATTCATATGATAAGGAAATATTTATTTTATGTGGATATAAATGTTGGATATATTTTTGTGGTTAAAAATGAAGGAGTTAATGTTGAGGTGTTTTATCAGTATTTTTGTCAGAATAGGGGTATTAAAAATCAAATTAGGATTTTTGAGTTATTTTGCGGGAGTTATAATTTTTAATCCGACCGTTGGATCATGGTAATTTTTGGATATGTTATACATATATAAGTTGAGTATATGTCCACAAATTTTGAACCGTTAAAAATGAACGAATGATTTGTTATGAATTTTACGAGATGACTGGTTCAGAAATTGTTGAATTTTCGGAGTTTATCATTTTTGTGGAAAATTCTAGAATTGGTGAGCCCCACTCTTGGTTGGTAAAGAAATGTGCTGAGATTTTTATTCAAATGTGGTGGGTGGGAATAGTAGCAGGTAAAGCCATCAGGTTGCAGGTTAAGTCTGCTTCGGCGTGCTAACATTTTTCTATAAATAGAGGGCTAAGTTAGAATTGAAAATCACACCAGAATTCATAAGTTTTCTCTCTTTCTCTCTCTAGATTATTGAGTGTATTTTGTGAGTATTTAGATACTTTGTGAGTTTCTATTCATCAGTGCAAGTTTCCTTCAGCCTTATACCGATCAGAAGTACTGCTCTTTTGAGGTAAGGGATAGTAAGGGATTTTAAGGGTTGTTATATTTTTCAGTTTCGTAATTTTTCTGACCTTCAAAAATTCTGAAAAAATTTGAAATGATATTTTGATGAGTTTTCTTGATTGTGTCCAAAAATGGTGATTTTTGGATGTATAGATTAAGAGTTGTGAATTTTATGAGAAAATACTATTTTAAAAGTAACCGCTTATAATTCCTTGTAGTTAACTCCAAAATTGATGAAATTTTTATTGGAAGTATATCTATATAATATCAGTGTACTATGTGAATTTCGGAATTTTTGGATAAAAGTACAATTTATGATAAATGTCTAATTATTTGGCGGTTTTGGCCATATGAAAAATAGTAAATGAATTTTAAAAATTCTGAGAAAAATATATGTTCACTATGGGACTATATTATGCTAAATCCCAAAAAAGAAATATTTTTGGAACTGATTTGGTATTTTTCATGAAAATGGTCTAGTTATGAGTAAATGAATTAAATATATTTTGTGAAGTAAGAAAATTAAAAAATAGGATTTTATGGCTTGAGAATCCTATATGAGGTATATGCAGATTTTTTATGAGGGTTTTTGGTTATTGGTGATGAAATCTTATGAGTTTGACATTTTAGAATGATTAAATGCATTATTTAGTAAAGTGTAAACAATTAAAATAAATTGTTTATAAGTTTAAGAAATGTTATTCTTTCAATATCATTATACCGAAATATTGGTATGGATTTTATTGTAGAATTTTTACCTTTTTGAGTCGGGGTTACTATTCATGAGTTACTATTCATGAGTTACTATTCACGAGTTAGTATTTACGGGTACTATTCATGACAAAATTGGTTTCTTTTTTTCTAACCAAATTATAGTTGATTTATGAATATTACTCTGGAGATTAAAACTATATATTGATTATATTATTTTTATTATCATATATAACATTTTTATAACCCTAATGATGATATTCTCTTTCACTTGAGTGTAAAGATGGGTAGATTATTGGTATGATCATGAATAGGGTTCTCTTTGGCCAATAGTGAAAAAGTTAAATTGTGACTGGTATGATCATGACCATTGAATTTATAATTGAATATCTTTAGCTTAAGTGCAAAGGTGAATTGATCAACATGATTATAATTATTGTTTATATAAATTCTGAAATGATTATATATTCCTTTGAGATATGAATATATTTGGCCTGTAGTGCAAATATGAACTGTTGATGAATATCTTTGGCCTGTAATGCAAAGATGAACTGTTGTTGAATATCTTTGGCCAGTAGTGCAAAGATGAACAGATGTTGAGATGAACATGACCGACTGGTGATACAAATGAATATCTTTGGTCGTAGTGCAAAGATGAATTGTTAGTATGATTATAAACAGGAACTGTGATTTGGTATAACCATGATCTTTGATGTTTCAGGTAAAGACATGTGATGAAAATTATCTCGTCCTGGATGCGAAGAGGAATTTAGAATTACAATTATGATTATGAGTTATTCATATAATTGTGGAAAGGAACTGTTGAGCGATGTTGCAGGGATAAAACATTGTTGGTGGATTTTTAACATGGAGAAGATAATAGACTTTATGGTCTATTTGACTCTTCTAATAGATTGCTCGTTCCGCTGCAACTATGGTTAAAATTTTTTATCATCTACCATATGTTCTAAATCTCTGATTTATTATTGATGAAGGCTATTGATAATTTAATTATCTTTAGTCATGATATTCTTTACTGAGCTAGTTGTGCTCACCCTTTTTCTTCATAATTCCTTTCAGGTAATAAGAGTATAGCTGGGTCGAGCGAGGGTAACGGAGAAATAGAACGGTGGTCTCTAGCTGTGGAGGTTCTTCCGAAGCAGTATAGAAAAGTTTATTTAGTAGTTTTATTTGGTAAATCCAATAGGATAAGGTGTACCCAACGTTGGAAGGGTGTTTTGCCACTATCATACAAGATGTCTAACGACATACAACCTCGTGTCATCATAAGACAGGATTGTGCACATCCACTTGCCGAGTATATCTATGAGCACTATCTATATAATCTTGGTGTTTGTTTGAAGTATAATTCTCAATTAGAGACAGTGGAGATAATGATAAGTTAAGAGAAGACTTACCATTGGGAAGAATGTGATAGTAATCTTTTCATTTTTTTTTGGGTCTATTGGGTCAACCAAGGATAATTCTGTGGCCATATAATATCTATCATAACCTAGAAGTATGGCCTCCCATGTACGAAGGTTTCCTTGAGCACTTCCCAAAGATTCTAATTTCTAAAACAGTTTTTGACTATACCTTTATGTAAGGTACCTTTGTGAGGTGCTGACACATGATGGTGTCCAATGTCACATTTGGTATATATTTGTATTCAAACTCACAGTATATGTGTTGTTGTATTTTGCACGACAATTGTGATAATAAAGTTGTAGTTATTTTCTGTACCATGTATTTGGCGACTCAGAATAGGTTGGATGGAATGGACCTATTTTGGGGTTGTCACAATGGTGATCAAGCAATTCATAAATTCAAACACAAATCATTATAGATAAACTTAAAGACAGATTATTAAATGGAAATTCAAAGCTACATAATCATCGTTTAACCAAAAGATCTGTCACAAGCTTAATAAAGAATTTAGTTCATCATAAACGAATTCAAAACTAAAATTATCAAAGAATTCATCATCCCATTTATAAGTAATGAATTAAAGAAAAAGAATGAATCCAGAACCACCCATCTTCTCTGCTCCAATATGCAATTATCGTGAATTTCTTCTTCAAATCTTCCCTCTAGTGCTTTTGCTCAATTTTTGGTCTTCAGATTGTTAGATTCTTTTCCTTGTTATTTTTCTTGTTGATAACCAGCCTAGGACATGTATTCTCAATGTAATTTGACATCCAATTGAGTTACACACCATGTCAACCACTAGCGGTCACGTCACTACACCATTCCAACTGAACTAGGAGACTTAGCATGTCCCGTACCCCCCACCCCGGCGGGGGTTTGTTCTCTAGAATGTCCTCCCCAGCGGGCTAGGCTTCTGTTAACGGATTAAGTACCCCTGTCCCGGCGGTGGTTTTGTATGTAATAAGTCCACCCCAGCAGGCATCCATTCTGTCTTTGGTGCAATTTAAGCTCTTTCCTTACCGAGTTTCACCATGATTCCACCTTTTAAGTCCAAATGCTACGCCACCACACCTAAACACAAAACAACACTAAACAAGTAAAATTAAACATAAAACTAAAGAATTAACACGATTTAATCTTGAATTAGAGGTCGATTAGTAGGTATAAAACCCACTCATCAGGGAAATAGGTCCATGCCCAGATCTTCAAGTCTTCAAATTTTATCCGGTGTGCTGTCTTGTGTAGTAGTCACTCGGGATTGGAGCTATGGTTCTTGTAGGACACTTCTGTGTAGAATCTGGTGTGAAATGATGCTGAGACGACATGAATGTGGAATTGAGGTGGAAAAATGACAATTTTGCCCCTCACCAGAGTTGTCTCTGGTTCTGAGCTAATTTAGCAGTCGTTGCTCAGGGTTATCTCTGAGATTGGGCTGCTGTGAGTACTGAACGTCCTCAGGGTTATCTCTGAGGTGTGCCTGACCTTTCGGGGTTATCTCCGGGGTTGTGACTGAGTGCCTCGGTATTATCTCTGAGGTTGAAGCTGACTTCTGAGGTTTAACATGGACTTTTCTGGTGTTATCTCCGGAAATGCAACTGCATCCCTCAGGGTTGTCTCCGAGGTTGGAACTGAATCTCCCAGGGTTGTCTCTGAGACTGGAACTGAGTATCTCAGGGTTGTCTCCGAGATGGTAAATTGAGTATCCCGGGATTATCTCCGGGATTGAGCTGATTTGTCTTCCAGGGTTATCTCTAGAAGACGATTCTGCCCTCCTGCAAGGTTAGTAACAGGAATGCAAAAATTTTGAGTGTCTACACCGTCTTTCGGGATTCGTCTGACAGTTCAAAAAATTGCGATTCTTGGAATTCAAATATTTTTAGATATTTCGTATTTCCTTTACAGATTTACTTTTACGCATTCTTCAGAAATTCCAAAAAATTGAAAAATATTTTTTGATGAATAGTGTTTTCTGTCATATTTTTCCAAAAAATAGTTAAACGAATGAAAAGTACATAACATTACTTTTTGATATTTTTATTTTGTCCGATTTCTGCACGTTTTTCGAGAAAAACTTTTATCTACTATCATAACTTTTCATGACATATTATCGTCTAATCTTTCGACGGAATGTCATTTCAACATATTGATCTCTCGAAAAGGCCTAGGTTATTCAAACCCTAACCCTTAGGCTTTGTCAGGTGAATAATGTCTATTTCGTCTTTTTCTCAGAAATATCTTTGTTCCCGAAAAAAATTTATTTTTATCTTGAAAATTTTTACTCGTTTAGTCCAGCTCTTACCCAGAATCCTCAAATTTTATAATCATCCTAGACTCTAGAACGATTAATAAACACATATCATAAAATATTATTAATAAAAATTCATTTTTATGAATTAATAATTCTTTAAACTTAATTTCTGAACAATCCGATTTTCTGGGTTGTCACACAAGGAATCATCCGAATTTTTCATGGAGCAATAATCAAAATTAACAGCAGACTCCACAACCATCATATCCTCCCGGGTTTCAAAATCAGCAACATCAGACAGTTCCACAACTGGAAAAGAAATCAAATTTGGAAGAGCTGTTAATGAAGTACATAACTAGCAATGATGTAGCAATGAAGAGTCAAGCGGCTGCAATTCAAAATCTTAAGATCAAAATGGGCCAAATGTCTAATGTGTTAACTAACATACCTCAGGGGATTCTACTTAGTAAAGAAGCCAATCCAAAAAATAACGGGAGAGAGCAGTGCAGTGCTATCATACTTCGAAACGAAAAACATTTAATACAAGATAGCGCGGCCGCGACCAATTTGAATGGGGAGGCAGTGCGACCGTGCCTTTCACCAGTCACAGAAATTGCAGAAAGGTCAGAGGGAGAAGGAGAGAATGTAGAGGAAGAGCTAGTGATGCGGAAAAGGGATGTCCCAATGTGATTCCAAAGAATTAATCTACAATCGAGATTCATAAAGTTCGGGGGCTTGCTTAACTGATAGGAATGTGTTAGGCACCCTCCAACCTCCGTAAAAATACGGTAACCACTTTCCTAGTCTTTTTGTTGAAATGCATTATGAAGTGTGTGTGTGTGTGTGTGTGATTTGGGAGAAAATCTAGGATATCGCCTCCTAGAGTCAAGTCGAATTGTAAATAATTTAGGGATCATCTCCTAAGGTCAAATTGTGGAATCTAAGATGGCGTCTCTTAGATTTAAGTCAAGTTGTGAATAACCTAGGGTCGTCTCCTAAGGTCAAGTCGTGATGGGTGCATTATTTTGAAAGTAACTTTGAGACTCTTTGAACTTATGCACGAAAGATTTGATTTGAAGGAAAAGTTTCATTTTAGCATTCATATTATAAAACATTTTAGGTGACGTATTAGAGAAAACATTATTTTCAAACCCTTCGTCAAATAAGAATCAAGGTTCTTCAGTACTTTCAATTTTAGCCTAGAATTAATCTAATAATCTAAATATTCAATTTTACAAGATCTTTGTCATTTAGTTCGGAAATCGTTTTCGCGTGTTAAAAGATAAAACCAAGTATCTAAAATAGGGTTGGGACTACCCATGGGAATGTAAACCATCTAAATAACCCCAAGCAACTCACAATAATTAAAATCCACTATCACGAGGCCTTAAATTCGATTCTTCGTGGGATGGAACCCTCAATATCATTTTAAGTCCCACATTTACATGTACCATGATCGAGTATCAAATATTACAATCGAAAATTATGTCTATCACTAGAATTACATCGGGGTTCGATTGAACCACCTCGATTCCATTCCTAGGCTTACACGATTTGAAATTTCAACGAATGATACATAGAAAATGAAAGCTAAAATCTAAAAAAAAAGGCTCTCGAGGATACTAATCCATAGATCACACAACGAAGCTAACATTCTGTGGGACTATTACATATCAACTAGATCTAATGAAAGGGCTTAGAATCTAGGAAATGGGATCCATAGATATAAGATCCTATAGATCGGGCAATGACATAATCGGGATCTAATAGAAAATATATTCCAAATTGGTTATCAGGTGATTCAATGGGTTAGAATCCCATGACAGCTAAAAGATAGGATCCCCTCACCACTAAATATGAATCTAGGATATGCGGGTGACCTAGAAATTAACTTGGAAACCATAAAACAACTAGATCTAAATTAAATCTAAGTTGAATCTAGCATAAAGGTTAAAACTTTAACCCCGAAACCGACAACAAGCTAGATCTAATATAGACCTAGTAAAAAGATTCAAACTTTGACCTTAGATCCTAATATTTCTCAAGCAAAATAATCAGTGAAAATGATTCAAATCCAAGTTAAAATCGATAAATTATTAAAAGGATACAATCGGGTAATTAGGAGGAGATTTCATCTGTAGGAAATCCTCTCTAACCGTCCACAATCCCAAACATAGGATCCACAAACCTCTAGATATGATATAGGATGTTAGGAGAGCCCAAATGATAAATTAATCTGAACATATACAAAGCCCAAGCACAACAATTTACAAAATAAGTTAAATCTACGCTAAAATTACACAAAGATTAAAAAAATACACAAAGATTGAATATTTCACCTTGGGAGTGCTAGATCTCTCCTCCTTGAGCTTGGATCTTGAATGATTCACTCTAATTTAGCAAGAGATTTGATACAAGTTACTAGATCCAGATGAATTTTAGAGATATTTTTTTATTTCTCTCACTATGTAGCACACCCACTCTCTCTCTCTCTCTCTCTACAAATGCCTTCTCTTCCCATAAATTTTGAAAATTAGACCTTATATAAGCACCTAGGTCGGCCGCAGGTACACTTGCGGCTAGCCTTAGGTTGGGGCCCACCTGTCTCGGTTTTTGTGCCACAATGTCAATTTTTCATGTTGTACGCTGAAATGAACTTTCAAATCGTGAGGAGTTAGGAGACATGTCATACCATTACGAAAAGCTCTTTTCGAGAGCTACGCAATGACATCAAGTTTGGCCAATTTCGAGTTCAGGAAGATAGAAAAAAGACATAAAACCATCCTTTTCTAGATGTCGGCTAATCATTCGTCTTGCCTTGCATCATCTGTTGCTCAGAGGTCGTCGTAGGAGTTTTGAATACTTGCTCTGAGTCTTGCAATCTTTGTTTAGACAACTGAGCCTCAGGGTGAAATGACGTTTTTGCCCTCCTACCACTGTTAAAGAAAAGATACGAAAAATTTGGGTGTACATAAATTATATGTCAACCATACAATATTAAAAACAAAATAACCCTAAATCAAACCAATATATTGAAATATAATAAATGTAAGCAAACAATGATGAAAACTAGCAAAAATTCTTAAAGTATGTTCAAATTGAATTAAAGATAATAGTAGTATGAATAGAAAAAATATTTTTTATTCTTGTTAAATTTCTGAACGTGCTAAAACTGTTTGGTTTTGTTAATTAATTATTGTTAATTTTCCAATAATATTCATTAAAAGAGAATTAATTGTAACTTAATTTTTATTATTATTAAAAAAACATGGTTAGTTGGATCTTGGTCTAGTACTTTTGTAAAGTTCCAACAATTTGGTGCCAAGGTTTTTTATTCAACCTTCAGAATTGTGCCAAGGTTTTTTAATCAACCTTTAAAATTGAGCCCAAAAGTTTAAAATTGGAGAGAAAAGAAAAGTCGAATTACTCTCCTTTCATTTCTCTTACTTACAATTTTAATTAATAAAATAAAGAAGAGAAAAATTCCTTTTTTGCATGCAAAAATATCAAAGAAAATGAGAGGAGAAATCATGTTTAATGAAAATTTATTTGAATCCGTCTCGTTTTGAGCATCAAGGAGGCTTCTCACATTTTCTAATCTAAGAAAGTTACAAGTTAAGGTTAACGATTGTTTATTAGACCCTACCACCCAAGAATAACTATATAGTGCATGCTCAGTTTGGACACAATATTTGTTTACAAAAATTATAATTTTGAGATCAGATTGAACATGATATTAAATAAATACTCATATTAAACTATTTTATAATTTCTGAACTAATAGTCTTAAGTTCAAATTTAAAAACAAACAAAACACTTAAATTAATAATTATATCTCAAATATAATTATTGCAAACAATATAACTTTAGAGTTTAAGCATCTTCTTCGTTTATATGAAATTATTTCAAATGCAAATTTTTTTTTTTCATAAACACAACTTTTAAGCTTCAAACTCCGTACCACTTTTAATGCAATTTTCTTGGAACTTAAAAGCCGTTGAAACTCACTTTTTCAACGCAACAAAACGAATAAACCCACTAGTCTTCAAGAATAAATTTGATAATAGGATTTTGCATACACATTAGAAATGCGAGAATAACTATAAAAACTCACCCTTCAAACCCCATTACAGGCTTACAGGCTATACAGCTAAGCCTCAACTTTGTGATTTGAAGACTACAGACCCAAGAGTAACGAATAACCTTTGCTGGCTGAATTTAGTATTAAAATGTGGTTACCAAATATGGCTTTAAAGCACTGATTTTTAGAATGAGCTTCCCAATTACCAAGTCAAATTTTTCCATCTAATTAGTTATACCAATTTGATTAATTTGCAATCATTTAATAACAAATGAAAATTTCACATCATTTAGTAACCACATTTTAGTACTCCGTTCTAAAATATTATGATGATCCAAATCATGTTCTTATTAATTTTGAATTTAAAAATATTTTAAATTAACTTTCAAAATGACTTTATAATTTGAAACGGAGAAAATACTAAATACTGTCGAGGCAAAATTATTCTTAAACAAGATTCTAAGGTTACACATCAATACTTCATGAGATTTTTACCTTTGATGCCAACCATATACTCGATTGTCATTAGGCATAAAGCAATCTCATGTCCATTATATCTGCACAACTTCAGAATTACCATCAACTTGAGCAATCTTTTATCAACTCAAAGCCTAATACTTCACCAATTAAGAGGCATGCATGTACAAAATGCATGAAGTGATATATTTACATATATGTAAAATATAAATTGATGAAGATCATCTACATGCAAAGACCTCTCCTCTCAGAAGAACATATTAACTGAAAGCTTGCTGTTTTCAGAACTTATAAACATAACTCAAACTTTTCGTCTTCGAGTCCTTCGGGCAATCTGAAATAAAGGCAGAAAACATATAATTGCAAATAAGTTCAGCTAGTACTAAATATCCAACAAACAACCAAAATTAGAAATTTAGAAGCGACATCACATAGTGAAATCTCTACACTATTTGAATGAATACAAATTTCACAAAGCTCTCAATCATTTTATAACTCAACTTAAGAACAACGGGTATCATCCTAATCAAATTGGTCCATTACCAACATTCCCACCTCTTTAAGAACCTGTAAGATCATTTCTAAAGTGGCTTCATAATATAATCCTGCTCAACATTATCCACAAGATTTCAAGATCTTCATACAACAAAAATGAGACTTGGCAAAAGCCAAATGCAACTACACGAGGATTTGAGCAACTTATGATTTTAATTCGTTAAAAGACGACCACCTTGCTGATCTTCAGGAAAAAATGATGCAGGATAAGATTAAGGGCAGGGCTTGTAGTTCTTACCACATCCTGATTCGCAATGATGACTTCAGAGGTTGATTTATTAACCGAAGCTCCCCGTCCTTTGTTCCCTTTTACTGCATCAGATATAATGGAATTGACCATAAATTAATCAAAGAAGTTTATTGTTTCCTACAATAATATATCAAAATTAAAAAAAAAAAAAAAAAAGAGGCTTTCATAATTTTACTAGGCTTTATGTCCAAGCTTTTGACTGGTGTGCTTGTAATAAACCACTCTATTTTACTTTTCATTGTGCCTTTCCCATACAAACGATAGCATAGTACAAAATTTCACTACAGTTTTTGGTAGAAAATATAAACATACACAATTTTTTTACTTTTATTTTTTAGTGCTAAATAAACATACACAATTAACAACTCTTTTTTGTTTTTCTTTTGTTTTCTTTTTAACTTTTTATATACATGTATCTATGTATTTATATATAGAATTAGAGTTTAATACACAGTCAATGTATACACGAACGGTATTAGAATTATAATACATCATTAATGAAGTACTTATGTTGAACAAAATTACTCTTATTTTAATAACGTGTCATGATCCTAAACCCGCTCGCCGTGTATGCGCTATTAGTGCATCAAATTTAAACTTATATATAGGTCAGTGGGTTTTTATTATTTAATTTATTTATCTATTTTCATGCATTTTTATTCTTTATGCATAATTATTATTTATTTATTTATGTTATAGTTTTTATTTATTTTTCATTTTCCTGTTTTTATCCCTTACTTTTCTGTCTTTTTTTCATATGGATTCAGCCTAACCCAACTTGATTTATTTATTTATTTTAAAGTTGTTCTAGAGAGTTTTAAAATGTAAATTAGTTCAATCAAAAAAAAGGAAACCCTGAAATGGCCACTCTTATGTCCAACAAACTCTCACCTTTTAGTGGGAAACTGAAACACCTAGCTCATAAATGACCTACAAGAGATGATTAATTTGACATATTGATATGAAAAACATCAAATGACTTGCAACCCTGACAACTAAGACAAACTACAGAAGCAAATCTCGTAACATTAAAAAAAATACAAAAAAATACAAAAACAAAACAAAAAATGTAAAAGATGGTACCTGCCGGAGGGAGCTTTCTATTTAGAGCATAACTATTTTCCTTCTTTGGCGAGTTCTGCATTTGTTGGGAAGCATCACTGCTAAATGCATCAACAATTTCCATTGAACTACTAACGGTGGAATACTCCCCACGATCACTGTAGCAAGTTATAAATAATAACACAAAAATAGAAAGCAAAGAACAGAAGAAAAAAAACAGAAAGGATCCTTTTATCAGCTGAAAAAAGAAAACTCATCTACATGAAACAGAAACAGAAACTTATCAATTCGGTTCCATCATATTTTGCTAAAAGCCATAACTGAAAGCACCTGCCCATTTGTAGAACATTCACTAGGCAATATGATTCATAACCAACAGCATTACATTAAATAAGAGATAGAAAATGAGTTGCGCTTCCCATTTAATTTCTTTGTAGTAGTTGTCAATATAGTTAAATCTGAGTTTGGACAAAGGTGTGAGAGACAAAAAGTTACATAGTGCAAAAATATTGCTACAGCAAAAGATGATAAATAGAAAGTACAATATGGCAAGGAGAAACACATGACAAGATACAATATAGCAAAGTGAGATGTACTTCTTGTAGTTTTAATGAATCAAATCATAGTTTAAGCTCAACGGTATCTCCAAATCATTTAGAGTGAATATAAATAACACTACTGCTCTAGAGGTTGTGAATGCCATATTTTCAGACATTCCAAATATCTTTCATTCAATAGTGCCAATAAAATAAGATGCTGGATAAAAAGTGCTCCTCCCCCCCAAAAAAAAAAATTACACAGGCACTTTTCTGTTTGGAATGTCAGATACAGGAACCCTTGAAGATCTTAAAAGAATAACATGGTATATAATAGATCAAACATATAAAACATGTTCACTGAAAACCAAAATGACTTACAGGTTCGATGATCGGAGACTCCTTGAATCCTGTATTAACAATACATTCTTGTTAGTGAAAAGATTCACAATATAAGATAAAAAACAATCAAATAATTTGAAAAATGTAATTCTTGTGAATGGATAAAAGATAACATTTCTCCAAAATTGAGTTGATGCAACATTCTAATCTAACTGGCATAAAAAAATCAAATAGAATTAGACTATATTAGTAACGTTATCTGATGTAGTAATGTATTTGTCAGATGCAGATGTGCTCAATTTTTTATTTTTTTAAAAAAAGGAATTTCCTTCATTCAAAGAAATTAACTAACCTGTTTGGTTTTTAACTATAACAAAAATCAATGGCAAAGGATAAACATGAATATAAATTCTAACCTTAATGTCGAATTAAGGTGAACTTAGCCAATTAGGGAGTTTAGTTAACATACATTTAAGAGAAATTATACAATAACAAGAATTTTGTCTTTTAATTAATTGTGAATATAGCAACAAAAAGATGCAACAGTAAAGGGTAATTTAATCGTTCAGGAAATAAAACATATGTTTTTTGTTTTCTAGTTTTTTCTTTCTTTCCCTCTTTTTCACCTTCCCCGGACTTCTAGTTCTCCTTATCTTTTTCTCCCTTCTAATAAAATTCCCCCCTTTACCCCCCCCCCCTAAAGGAAAGTCTTATATTTTGTTTGTGGTTTATGAGTATGCTGTTTAGCTTATACTTTCAAGTTTATTACAGTTCATTTGTCAATGGTAATCATTGAGGATATAATGATCTCTCCTATATATATATATATATATATATATATATATATATATATAAAATCTCTCCTATATTACTCCTTTCTAGGTTACTGTTTTGTGATCTGGAAAGGGCTTTAAGTCATTGATTTCACATCCATTTTCATTCTATGAGATTTATATCTTTTTCTTTTTTTGCAATCAAATCAACTATATTAATAAAAAAACTAGAGTATGCTATTATAAATTTTTTAAAATAAAACTAAAACTAGGAAGAATGACCTTTTAGTGGTGTATTTAGATATGGATCTTCTAACACCTATGTTAGGATATTTCACATGAATCACATATTGGATAAATTCAAGAGTGTAGATGGGTTAATAAGTATGGTAGAGGCTCAACCTAATAGGTTAACCTTTGAGGTAAGGAGATGATCCAACATACTTATTGGGCCCGTCTACACAGGTGTGCGCTGCTAGGTGATGAATTGATGTAGGATGGATCGTACAATTGCGCTACAAAATAGTATCAAAGCTCATCGTTTGATGGGCCCAAGAACAACTCCAAGGTGCGAAGGGAGTGCAAGTGTAAATTCGCAGGCCTCGTGGGTAGAGCAAATAAAAGTTCAAGTGTCAACTCCAGGATGCGAGGGGAGTGCGAAGGTAAATTCACAGGCCTCGTGGGTGGAGTAAATAGAGTTGAATCAGGTGGAGCACGGGATGATTTGAGTCGGGTGGAGCGGGCTTAAGATGACTTTAGGGAAGTTGCTGAGACACGTTTGCCCCGGGCGTGATGGAGTAATATTAAAGTTAAGCAAAACTCTTGAACGATTCATTGGTGAAGTATTTGAATCGGGTGGAGCATGGCTCAGGATGGCTCTAGGAAATTATTGAGACACGTTTGGCTCTGGCGTGGTGGAGTAGTATTAGAGTCGAGCAGAGCTCTTGAAAGGATTCAAAGAATGTGTGCTTAATGGTGAATATTCTAGTATGATACTTGTGATGGGTATTCAAGTAAAAGGTGGAGATTATTGGGATATTTTACATGAATCCCACATTGGATAAATTCAAGAGTGTAGATGGGTTAATAAGTAATGTAGAGCCTCAACCTAATAGGTTAACCTTTGAGGTAAAGAAATGGTCCAACATACTTATTGGGCCCGTCTACACAGGTGTGCGCTGCTAGGTGATGAATTGATGTGGGATGGATCGTACAATTGCACTACAACCTATATAATTGATAGCATAAGCATAAGGGTACCAATGAATAATGTATTTTAACTCACATTTGTAGCCTTTCAAAAATGTAAGCAAGCATCAATATTTACACTAGTTTTGAAGGGTAAGTTGGTAATAAAGCAACCTTTTATTGTCTTAAACTAAAATGAATCTATAATTTCAGAACAAAAAAAGGGGAAAATGTATTCTCTAATTTAGGAACAGAAGGGAGTAAGTTGGCAATATATATATATATATATATATATATATATATATATATATATATATATATATATTGTGTGTGTGTGAATTGTTTAAGTAAATAATGGTAGCAAGTATATTGAGAACTGAAAATGTAAGAAAACTTCAAATTTGCTGATGCTTTTTCCACGTGGGTCCGCTGCTTCATGTGGACTACATGCTGATGATGCAAATTGTAAGTTTATTAGTTTGGGTCTCACTGACCTCCCTTGGTTCGGTTCTCCCGCCTACAATTTGGACTGAATATACTTTTAATTTTAGACGGGCTGTTTTGGCCTCTAGGGCCTATTGGGCTGTATTGTAGTTGTTTCATTTTGCCTACCCATGGATCGTATGTTGTTTTGTTAATTGTTAAGGCTAGGAGTGAGAAAAAAACAGATAAAACCGAATTACCGAACCGAACCGAATTATTTCGGTTTTTTTTAGAATTTCGGTTATATCCGAATTATTATTCAATATTCGGTTTCGGTTTCGGTTCCGGTTTTCAAAAACAGATTATTCGAATACCCGAATAACCGAAATTTAATATTTGAAAAATTAAATTTTATAATACTATCTATAACTTCTATGAGTATTTTATAATACTATCTATAACTTCTATCAGTATTCACTCGCCAGATCTGAGATCTATAACTTCTATGAGTATCAGATCTGAGATACAAGATGTCACTCGCCAGATCTGAGATGGATTCCTCACTCCTCAGTCCTCACTCCTCAGCATCTTGTCTCTCTCGACTCTCGACAGTCTCAACTCTCAACTCTCAATCTCCGCGCCTCTCGTCGTCGCCGACTGCCTGTCTCTTCCCGCCTCTCGTCGTCGCCGATTGAGCCGGAAATGAGGTAGGCGAGACGGGGTGGAGGAGGAAGGGAGGAGATGGGTAGTGGGTGGAGCTTGGATTCGATGAAGATGGAGGCGGAAGAGCCGTCGAAGGTGGCGTAACGGTGGAGGGGGGGGGGGTTGGGAGTTCTGTTCTGTTTATTGTTTATACTTTTTTAAGCACAAAGAACAGAATATACAGTTCTGTTTATTGTTTATACTTTGTATTTACACACTGCAACAATATAACCAAAAAGATGAAGACTGCTCACTCCAATATTAATGAAGGTCCAATCAGCCCAGCAAAAGCATTTTACACCATAAACACCTATAGAGGCGCATCCCTTTGATTCAATAGCTTCCGCTTTGCATTATGTAAGATCACTTAGTAATATGTTCTATGCAATTTAGTGCAGTTAAGCACGGAGTGGGACAACTGTTATGCAATTTGTACTTTATTTGTAAACATTCTGCTGCATTCATTGAATTCAGTTAGTTGGGGAGTTAATGATTTTTCCAGTTAGTTGGGGAGTTAATGATTTTTCTTGTTAGGTGTGTTTGGTTTAACCGAATTTGAGCATAGGTTCGGTTATTACCCGAATATCCGAATTTACAATTCGGTTTTCGGTTATTCGGTTAGTTTCATATTTCGGGTAGCATTTCGGATAGTAGAATTAGCTATAATTCGGTTTTCGGTTATAACTGAATAGCCATTTCGGTTCGGTTATAACCGAATGCTCACTCGTAGTTAAGGCAAAAGTTTCCTAGTTATGCTAGGTGTTTATAATCCCTACGGGAGATGGGATTATTGTCATGATCTTCATTGTAATATCTTATGTTTTTTTGCAATTAATATACAAACAAATTTAGCAAAAAACAAAAAGAAAAATGCAAGAAAACTTCAGTATTTTTATTTTGTTAAATTAAAATAAAATGAATCCATTTAAGAAATATAAATTTGTCACTGTTGTTCCAAAAACACAAATCTGAGTGCAACTTGGTGTCTAAGTTCAAAGGCACTTGGTGTCATCACATAATTTCAGTTTACCTTTAGCGAAACGGAACCATGACTTGTAGTCTCCCACAAGATCTCATTTTCCAAGCTTAACACTTCAACCTCCACATTGTCGGACACGATCTGGATAAAACATTCTGCAAAAGTTAGTTGCCAAGAATTCAGATCTGGAAATTAATGGGTGACGGGTTGACCAATACATCTTTATTTAGGTATATAACAGATTTCAATAATGCATTCATACTGCTGAAAATTAACGTATGGATAAACATAAGGTGAGCAATGATGATAAACAAAAACAATGTATGGGCTTAAATTTTATACATCCCTCCCTTAGTTTATAGCTAACTTGTTTCTTTCGAAGCATAGTACTTGGAATATCTAAGGGGAACTGAAACATGGACTTCTTGATGGTACATCTTGGTATAGAACAATGCACAACAACATGCTATATAGAATTGAAGAAAATATATATAAAATAAAGAAAAATTATTTGCAAACTTGGATTGGAAGAAATAATAGGATCTACTATAAAAATAAAGAAAACAAATTATGTATGAGACGAAACATCATCCAAACTGAATAAGAAACATAAACCAACTCGAATTTAAATTGGTAAACTTGGTATTCAGTCACCCATGAGCGTTTTGACTTCCAATTTCCTTATCATAGACCAACACAAATGTAATTTAATCCAAATATGCTCTCTATATAAAAGTTATACAAAAAAAGTTGAACAAATTGGAGTCCAAGTATCCTCACCCCCAAAAAAAAGTTAGGTGAGGTGATATATGCACACAAGAATTTAATGTGATACATAGACATGTTTACATAATTTGTTAAATATAACTATGCTCCTGAAACCTGAAAAAAAGAAGTAAAAGATATGTTCAATGCTGCCCAAGACATGCAACCTCAACAAATAAATCAAACTATCTAATGGTGTGTAGTTTCACTAAGATGCGACTCAAGATTAAGGTGATGTACATGAAAAACATTTGACCCATCATAATTTTTTAGCTCAATTAACATAATAGTGCAACTTATCATATCTAATAGTAAGAGAAGCAAGATACATTTTTTTTCTTCTAGTTTTTTTTTCTTCTAGTTCAACCTACAAAGTACCTTTGAGCTGCAAACATCATTATGGTTGATTTTCAAACACTTGGATGGTTCCACAATCATACTGTTACATTTTGTTAACGTATCATTTCTATGTAGTGAATCAGAACTTGGCAGATCTTCATTCTGAGCAACTGAAGGTTTCATAGCTACAGAATCACAGGAAGATGGAAGCTGTTCATTTCCGACAACTGGCTCACAGTTTCTAGGCTCCTCCCCATCAAGCTCATCATCAACAGAGAACTCATTATGCAACCCAGCTGATCTAGGTAGGCTTGAAGAAGAAACTGGGTTTTGTATTCCACTAGAATTTACTTTTTGCTTAAGACTTCCGTGCTGCTTCTTTCCATGTGCATTGGGAGTTCCGTCCTTATCATTTATCCCTTTCGTTATCAAATCAACTTTCTTGCACAGATCCAGGTTCAATGAGCTACATTTTATGACATCTGACACTGAAAATTCCTCTTGACATTTCCTTTCGCATTTAGTGAGATTCCTAACAGGCTTACATATTATAAACAAGTTCATTAGTAATAAATAAATAAGCTTGTGAAGAATCATGAACCAGTAAACAAATATAACTATGAGATGACACTAGAGGCATACACATGAGATCTCTGATTCAAAACCATGAGGGATTTTTTCAGAAATATTTCTGTCAGAGCCACTTAAATGAGCCTGTAAAGAAAATTTTATAGAATGACATTATTTAATAAAAAAAAATTCAGAGTTTACAACAGATACAAATTATTTATCTTGCCTCTCTTTTCTTAGCAAGACTTATTTTGTAGAGTGATGATGGCAGCAAAATAAGACTTGGAGAATGAGAATTAGAGACACTACTATTCTTCAATGTGTTTACAAAAGAGATTCCAAAGTCTGCTAGAGTATGCAGCTTCTGCAATATCATAAACCCTAGTATTAGTATTGATAAGGCAATACCACAGAGAAGTTGTCTAGTTTGAGAAAACTTACAGGAGTTGCCTGAGCATTGACAGCATCGTCCGCCCTCTTAATAGCATTAAAAATACTTTTTAAATTTGAGACAGCATTGTTCACATGCTTATCACCATCAACAAAATTAGTATTTACTAAAGCCTGCAAGGTTAAAAGAAGTGGACTGCAAAAGGAAGAGAGAAAAATCAGTTCAGCATATTACCATTACTCTGATACTCATATTTAAAAACCACAATTCACCAAAGATAGCAGTTACCTGCAAAACTGAATAAAAGTTTCTTCATCTTCACCTTCAGGGGGGAAACCTCTATCATGTGCAAGAACGTGGATCAAGAAAACCACTATGTATACTGGGTCATCTGTCATTCCTCCCTGATTTGCCGCATTTTGGACCAAATGAGCTTCTGTACTGTAATCCCTTATAAATTCTGCCATATATTTCAGTGACTAAGATGAAGAGGCTGTCAGCACACATTAGTAATACACTGAAAAGGAGAAGTTATACCAAATAAGAAGGGGAGGAAATAACAAGGAGATGAAGCCCTACATCTTCTTGTAAATCTTTTTCAGAATCTGAAGCAGCCAATGCAAAAGCACAAGCATATCTACAAGGAATAGTGTGCTCCTTCAAAAGCTTGTATGTTTTATCAACAAACTTTCTCCTTACCAAAGATGATGGGTCCTAAAATTGTGGCATGAAACCAAAAATTAGTAAAAGAGAAACTTAGCCTATAGTGACTACAATACATAATTAATTAAAATGAACTTAGAACGGAAGGAGCTCAAACAAGTACCTAGATAAATTTGACAAGGCTACCAACAAAGGATTAATGGCACCCTGTTTACAAATATAACTACTGTACTAACTTTATAACTCACCCACAAAAAACTCCACAAGTTTTCTTTTTGTGATCCGCAGCTGGTCAATATGTTTTTGTTTTTTTGTGTCTAATAAATTAACTTAATATATATATATATATATATATATATATATATCATTGTAATAAAAAATAATGCATTTAAAGATAATAAATAAACAACTTTATCAAAACATGTTTTGGCAGCTGGGTACCTTGGCCATCAAAACTGTAAGGCGGAAAATCTGTGGTGATATATGCAAATCCCATCTTCTTGAAAGCCGGAGAACAGATTTTGCAGCAGCTAATCTGATCTGAAACCTGTCAGTTTCACTGCATTACATAAAGCACACAGCACAAATAAGCAGAGAACTGCTAACAGATTCTGTATAAGCAGTAGCTCATAGAAATGGGGGGAAATAAGAAAATAAGCAACTAATCTACTATCAACAGATAATTACTACATTTCTTTGATGGGATTAAATATTATAATAAAATGAAGGGAACAAATCATATCAAGTAATACCAAAATGAAATCCTCCCTGCCAAAGCCCATGCTTAGCAGCTCTGGCCTGCCACAGCTAATCATAGAATGATTTTAACTTTTGTTGGTTAATGGATAACAATTCATGGTTCGACAAAATATAACCGACATAGTTGTCATGGCGTCGCCTAGACGACCCCCAAGTGTCCTGGCGCTGGAGAAGGGCAAGGCGACGCCTTGGATGCTGAGCTGCCAAGGCACACGCCTTGGTATGCCTTGGTAGCTAGCCCAAGTTAAGTGATTAAGTCATTTTTTTACCCATGACTCATTATAATCCATAGACTTGTTATGTGGTGTAATTTTATTACTTATTAAACTTGTATTGTGTGATAGGTGATGACTTGGTTAATTCTTTATTTTCTACGTAGTATTTATCGACTTGTTCTACTAGTTTTTAATGTCAAGTGTTTTATTTTTGAATTTTGAATGTGAATTATTCATATAATTGTGTTTTTAGTTGTATTTCATAGTGTTAGTTATTATGTCTTGAGTTTTAATGTATATCAAATTTTATTGTTCAATATACTTCTGAAGTAAAATAAATAATGTATAAATTGTACATTATTAACGACTTGTCGACATACAGACGCTTGGACAAGCACCTTATTGCCTAGATGTCCTAGCAGTCAACTATCGTCGAGTCGCGTCGTGACGCCATGACAACTATGATAACCGAGCTATGACATTATTAATTTTTTAATATTGAACAACAAAGCCAACAAAATTGCAGAAATGGAATGACAAGAATGTTTCAAATACATCTAAAATGCTGATAAGTATTTAAGCTACATGACTAGATCAGGGTGGATGAAGTGAAGTGATATAAAACAAGATATGGAAGGAAGATAATTTACAGAAACAATAGGAAATTAACTAGGGTGCTGCCTATATAGAGTTGAATGTTGAACAATCAAGAAGTAACATAAATATCATAGTTGTCAAGGCACTAAGGCGAGGTGAGACGGTGGCCGGGTGCGGTGCTTAAGTGCTTATTAGGCAATAAGTCGCCCGCCTAGGCATCCATATGGTGATAAGTCGATAACAGTGTATAATTTATACATTTATAATATATATTAAAAAATATATTAGATAGAGAAGAAAGTATGTATATACATGAATATATATATATATATATATATATATATATATATATATATATACACACTACTTTTTAAAGTTTATAAATCCTACTTCCAAATGCCAGACAGGCCCTAAGATAAGTGGCAGCTAGTTGTCCTCCATTTGAGGTCATTACCTAAAGTGACTAAGCACAATTAATATAAAAGCATCACAGTCCACAAATTTCCTCGCCCACGTGTGATATTAATGACTTTCAAAATAGTCACCACTCACCATACACCCCCATGTGTAAAGTTAAAAAAAAAGAACTCAACTCAGCTCTTTATCATACATGCCAACTCAGAAATAGGAACCCAGCAGCAGATTAACATATTAGAAAAATCATCTGCACCAGGAGAGCATGGTGGTTGGTTTGCCGACATGCTAAAACCGGACGCACTGCTGTGAAACACCAAGAAATTTGCCGCCAATGACATGTGCCTCCTCACTCCGGCTTGTGAGATCTCCCATCATCATCGAATTTCTTTCAGTGTACTCGGATTTCACTGATCTGTCCATTTTTGTGTTTTGTGCTGCTGTTTGACTATGTTTGTGATGTTTTTGGACAATTTACACATGTTGAGTTGACTGTCACTAAGGCGTGACCTCGCCTTGCACTCTATCCATCGCCTTGATGCCTAATCGATGACTAGGCAATGCCTTGATAACCATGATGAACAAAAGATGAGAGTTGTTGAAACGAGAATGTTAAGATCGATGGTTGACCATACAAGATTAGATAGGACCAAAAATAAGAATACATGAAAGAAGGTTGGGATAACACCGATCCATGAGGAGATGAGATAACATCGGTTGAGATGGTTTGTTCATATCAAACGTTGGCTTATAGATACAACAGTGAGAAGGGGTATCTTTTATCAAGATGAAGAATATATAAGAAGAGTGAGGGATAGACCAAAATTTACGAATACCTTGAGAAAGCATGTCAAGTACATAATGATGAAGGCCAACACTTCCCATGTCACTTGGTTTTAGGTTAGAGAGCTTGATGTCTTAATATATTAAATTTGGGCTCATTTTATAAATCTAATGTGGTACAAAGCGGGTCTATAACACTCTTCTTGACCCCTTCATTCTTACCAAAAGGTACTAATTTCTTAACTAGTGGTCACTTATCAATCAATGTTTTAAAAATTGCTAAGCGGAGGGGGCGCCTAGCACCTAGGCGTTTTCTTAGACGATCTCTTTCATTTATTTTTCTATTGTATATACTTGTTAGTTGTTATACTATACAAAACATAGTAGATGTAATTTTTTAAAATCTTTTAAGGCTTAACAAATTTATTTCAAGTATTGTAGAACTTCAAAGCCTTTATTAAATTAATGTGGTATATGTTTGATTCCTCCTAGACGGGACCTAGGCACCTAGCCAATTCAAGGTGGTAGAAAACCCGCCTAGCGCCTAGGCGAAGATTAAGCGGACTAAGTGGGATATTTAGAACATTGTTATCCAATTAAGCCAATTGTTACTCGTGATTTACTAGATTTCTTCTAGACTTGTCTTGTGGGTCTCATATTCAACGGGTCTATGTGCAACCCTCAATATGGGTTACAAATGAGGGAGAGTGTTAGAGTATATAACTTGTCCAACATTGAATAATGAATACCTTGAGAATGTATGTTTAGTCCAACTGATTTTGGGTTAGAGATTGATGTTTTTATCTAACAGATTTCGGCCTATTTTATAAATCTATCACTTATCATGGCTAAAAGCCTAAAACTAAGAAACACTACTCAACAATGATGCATCAAAAGAATGTTTGTATTCTAAAGACCAGTTAAAGTACCCTGTGAAGCACCTGTAGGCTAACAATATTCCTGAATTACCAACAACAAAGGAATATTTTTAGCCCCAAGTATGGGAAACCAGCAACCTAGAGGTCACGAAACATTAAAAAAGTACATATCCATGAATATTAGGGTGGCATTACAAAAAAGGGTATCATGCCATTGCCTTCTCTTCACAATAAGGCAAAGCAAATTTGACATTATATGTGAGAGATTTAACCAAATGATAATAATTTGTTGTAATCATAACATGAGTTTTCCTTTTTATTCAACAAAGGAAAACATTTAAGTGAGGGAGATGTGGGCCTCAAACATACACTATACTTGCGAGCATAACAAAGCATGCACCTGAGTCCTCTGCTTTTTCGTGCCTTGCACAACTTTATATATATATAAACATAATTATATTATGTTTCATAAGTAAAAAACTTCAAGGTTAGTCATAAAGTATTGATTAAGTTGTCATAAAGATAGTCTCTCTTATAACATATTTCTCTGCATTTTTTGCATTCGTAATACTATTCTAAAATTTGTATTATTAGCATAACCAGGCATTTTGTAATCAGGTTTTCTGATCATAAGTTTTCATTATGACAATCAGCCACTGAATTGATGTAAGACAAGAGGACACAAATAAGATAAGGGGGAAGTGGAAGAGTGCTTCACCCACATAAGGGAATTACGAAGTTGTAGACAATGGCGCAGCTTTATTCTCAAATAACGTAACTCCTGAAACTAACTTGTGCATAACTCAATGCTTATATAAGAGTAATATAAGACCTAATACTACTAGGACTAGTGATCCAACTAAGAGATATCCAATTACCCTACACCAATCTTTACTATGAAAGTAAGTGCTAAAAATCATAGTTGTCACGGCGTCGCCTAGGCGTCCAGGAGATGGGGAGAAGGGTATGACGAGACTCGACTTGAGTCAGAGTTGCTAAGGCGTGCGCCTTGGCAGCTCGACGTCTCAGCCCAACTTAAATCATTTACCCATCTTCTAAGTTCTGACCCATTAACCCATGGACCCATGACCTCTCGATTAACAAAAAGGAGAAAAGGAGAAAGGCAAACACTTATCAAATGATCTGCAGACATTCGAAACTTCATCGACGACTTCATCGGCGACTCGATCTGCTCAACTTCGACTCCATCGGCAACTGCGGCTAAAGGTTTTTCTTCTTCTTTTTTTCTTTACTTTGCTTCGACTCTTTAGTCTTCACTCATGGCTTTTCTTGTTCTGTTTTTGCGAGTCCAACCTTCTTCTTTTGTTTACTATGCTTCCCCTCTCAGTCTCTCGCGAAGCCTTCCCTGTTTTTAATTTTCAATGCTTATATGTATCAGTATGACATATGCATATCTATTGAGTGTTGACATATGTTATAAGTATGACCCAGCCAAGTGTCCAAGTGACACATTAATTTATTTACTAATATATGTATCTAGTTGATTAGTTGATGATTAAATTAATTTTATACATTGATTTATTTAACCTGATCTAGTTGATGATTACATTAAATTTATACATTAATTTACTTATTTGTGTTTTAATTATTGTGTTCTGATAATTTTATATATGCATATATGTTGATTGTTATAGTCAGTGTTCTAAAAGTCGGCCTAGTCGGCCGACTAGTAGGCGACTAAGTCGGGGTCGGAGGCTCGCCGAGTCGACCAGGCCCTAGTCAGTTGATTTGGTCGTTGGCCGACTTAGTCGGGATCAAGTCGGCGACTAGTCAGTAAAGTCGGGGCAAATCGGAGTATATCATGGTAAAAAACAAAATATATGAATTGTTTAGGGCCATAGTGTAATTTATGAATTTTGTTTATAACTTTTAAACCCTACCTCCTCTGCCGACTGTGGCTGCTTCTTACGAAAAAAATCGAACGACGACTGCTTCTTCTTCCTTCGACCGACGACGCCGACTCCTTCTCGCCTGACTGACGACGACGCTACTGCTTCTTCTTCCTTCGACCGCCGACGACGACGATACTGCTGCTCGCCGACTCCTTCTCGCCTGAAACAGTTTCGACAACTCCTCACGCTCGTCTTCTTCCCGACGACGCCGACTCCTTCTCGCCTGCTCGCCTTCTTCGACGACGCCGACTGCTACTCAGGTCTTTTCCGGCTCGTCTCTCTCTCAGTTTCTCTACAAGGCTTAACAGTTTACAAATAAGGCTTATAAGGCTTAACAGTTTACAAATACAAATACTGATTTTTTTTTTTTTGGTTTTAGTTAATTAGTTCCTTAGTGGGCATTAAAGAAAAGGTTGGATAAATTAAATTAGTTAATTTTTTTAGTTAATTGTAATATTTCATTTTAAATTTTAAATTTTTTCAACTTCAGTTATAAATTAAATTATTAAAATCTGACTGGGATTTGAAGAAATGACTGATTTTATATTTTTATGCATAGGTATAATATGACTATCAATGGCTCAATCACCATCTTTGTCTTCGGCAGCCTCTAATACTTCTGAGTGTTCAGTATTAAAAAGAGCTTCATGTTTTGAAATTAGAGCGTCGAACTATTTGGTTTTACTTAGTTTCCATGTTTTTATTTGATGATTTGTGTTACTTATGTTCTACTTATTCAAAACTTATGAAGAAGGAAGGAGAATATATATATATTTTTTTTAAATTGAAAATCCGACTAGCCGATTAATCCCCTAGTCGATAGCCAACCGACATGGGACTGACTAGCGACTTTTAGAACACTAGTTATAGTGTTATTACTAATCTATTATATGGTGCTAACCGCCAAGTAAATTGTCCAAGTGTCATGCATATACTGATATATGTATGACCCAGCCAAGTGTCCACAAGTTGATGATGACATTAATTTTATACATTAATATATTTTAAAACTTAATTTATTAATGTGTTCTAATAATGACAAGTTGTTTACTTCTTTTTTGTAAACAATTTACCAAGTGTTAACACTATCTATTAAGTGTTGGGTGTGCATAGTTACTACTTATTAAACTAAAAATAAAAATATGTCAATTGTCTCTTATATTGTTTGTTTGATTGTATTTTGTAAAAACTAAAAAATAAAATGGCGGAAAGTTCGGGAGCCGATGGTTATAATATAACCAAGGACCCGAAAATGACTCGGGATGGAAATATGGGTATTGGCCGGACACGAGTAATAAGGATATAGTGCAATGTATCCTCTATGGGAAGCAACGTCACTCAGGAATCAAAAGGTTGAAGCAACATTTAGCAAGAAATTTTGGAGATGTAGCGAAGTGCCCCAAAACAATAACAGAAATTATGAGGGAGATGCAAACGGCTTTGAATAGTAGAAAGATGAACAAGCCACTTAAGCTAGATAATGATGATGATTATGATGTAGTAGAAGAGTAATAAAAACAATCATCTGCTCGTCCAACCATGGCTTCCAATACTTCTTCTAACACTATCCCAAGTACGGCTTCTAAAAGGAAGAAAGTTGTATCTCAATTTCAAAAGCCACAACCAAAAGCTACAACAAAGACGGTTGAAGCACTTCTAAGGAAGACTCCCGAAGAAGTTGAAGAGGAGAGCCATTGCAAGCGTTTGAGCCAAACGACTACTGAAAATCGTTTGAGGACACCAGAGGAAAAGGAAAGAGTCTAAATGCACATTGCTGACTTTTTCTACGAATGTGGCATATCATTCAATGCTGCAAATTCAAAGAAATTTAAAGTAATGATCGAGTTCATAGGGCAATATGAGTCGGGTTCAATGTTCTAAAAGACGCTAGGCGGGAGGCGGGCGGCCGAGGGGGGCCTAGCGCCTAGGGGGCCTAGGCGAGGCCTGGGCGGGGCCTAGGTAGGATTTTTTATTTTAAACCAATTTTAATATTTTATCTTACATTTATCCATACAAAACAATAATATAAAGCAAAACAATCTATAATAAAGATAATAAAGGTTTTTGCTTAAAGTTCAAACACATATCCATATTGTTAATGTCAAAATTCAAACACAAACATGTAATTGTTCAAAGTTCAAACATATTTTTAACGTATTAGTTTTATTCATAAACAAGATTGCTATTAAATAATAAAATTTAAAATTTCAAGAATTTGATTCAATATTAAAACTTAAGAAACTAAACATAAATTTTAAGAATTATATTGAATTAAACTAAATATTACAAATGTATCATCATTTATAAAATTTGAAGTTGGTACAAGTTCAAAAAATTACAACTATAATAAAATTATCCATTTTGACTTGATATTGTTCACTTCTTGTTGTGATTTGATATACTACATGTATTATGAATATGGTAAATCATTAGAAAAATAAATATATCAAGATCTGATTTGGATATTTATTAAAATAAAAAAAACCTCTTCACCTAGACTACACCTAGGCCCCGCCTAATTTTCTGGAGGAATTTTTTTGCCGCCTTGGGCCTAGCTGAGGCATCAGGGGGCCTAGTGCCTAGGCGAGGCGTCAAGGAGGGGCCTAGCACCCAGGCGGGGCGCCAAGGGGGGGCTAGCGCCTAGCGCCTAGGCGGGGCCTAGGAGGACCTAGGCGGAAATTTTTAGAACACTGGTCGGGTTTCAAGCCTCCAACGTACCATAAATTGAGGGTTCCTTTACTTGAGAAGGCAAAGACGAAAACCGATGACTTAAAGAAGAAACATGAAGTTGCTTGGAAATAATATGGCATCACACACATGTCGGATGGTTGGACAGATAAGAAGGGAATTCACTTGTTTAATTTTCTTGTTAATAGTCCGGAGGAAACTTATTTCATGGGTTCTGTTGATGCCTCCAGTCAGTCGCAAGATGCCACAATGTTGGCAAATTTACTTGATAGCAAGATCGAGGAAATTGGTTGCGAGTATCTTGTTCAGGTGGTCACAGACAATGCCTTTAATTACAAGGCAACGAGGCATATACTAATGGAGAGGAGGCCTACAATGTTTTGGACACCTTGTGCCGCTCACTGCCTTGACCTTATGCTAGAGGACATAGGTAAATTGAAGCAATTCCAGCCCACAATCACAAATGCAAGAAGAATTACAATATTTATTTACAGGCATGGTCGTCTTCTTGATGCAATGAGGGAAAAAACAAATGGAAAGGATCTTGTGAGACCTGCAGTTACTAGATTTGTTGAAGCTTTCTTCACTTTACAGAGCTTGAACATGCATAGAGATGCATCGAGGCATTTGTTCATAAGCGAGGATTGGACAAAATCTAAGTTGTCGACTACTGAAGCGGGGAAGAAAGTATGTGATACTGTAATTTCAACAACATTTTGGCATCATGTTGAGGATTGCATTAGGGCATCACAACCACTTCTAATAGTCTCGAGGATTGTTGATGGTGATGAGAAGCCTGCCATGCCAGAAGTTTTCGCTGCGATGGAATTTGCGAAAAAAATCAAAGATGCGTTTGATAACAAACAAAAACTGTAAAAGAAGGCGATTGACATTGTTGAGTAGCGCTAGGAAAGCTAAATGGAACAAAAATTATATGGGTTGCGTTGTTTCTCAATCCAGGTAAGTACTTTGACATCAAACAGGAACGTCCGGTGTTTGCTGGTACTCTATGAGCAGACTTAAATGACATTCTTGTAAAGATGGTGTCCGACCTAGATTTGCTAGACAAGATAAGCAATATAGCCGATAACTATGATGCTTCTCGAGATACTTTTACAGAAGAATTGGAGATTAGGCAACGGAAATCAAAGAATTATCGTAAGTATATTGAAATATATATAAAGATATAAAAACTAAATTATAATTATATACATTCTTCCTTTTCTCCTTTTAAAAATATTTATATTTCTTTTAAATGGTTGCTAGTTGATTGGTGGAATGCTTTTTGAGGGCGGGCTACTGAGTTATCCTCATTTACAAAAAGTTGTGTTACTCGGACTCGTGTGCGGGTGTCGGGTGTCGGGTGCGGGTACGAATCTAGGTGTCGGACACTTGAAGTCAAAAAATAGAGGATACGCGGATATGGATCCGAATTTGGACACGGGTGCGGGGATACGGTATGTTGTGATTTTTTAACAATAATGTTTCAAATTATATCACCAAAGTTTTTTTACTCTAGGGACTGAAATGTAAAAATATAAAAAATAGGGGCAGAAATGAAAAAAAACAAAACTTAAGGGACTGATATGTAATTTTTCAGGGGCTAATATGAACTTTCAAAAAACCTTAAAGACTAAATTAAAATATTTTAAAAACTATGAGGATTGTAATTGTCCATATATATTTTATATATCAGATCTGATTTCTCTCTTCTTACCGCTTCTTACAACTTCTTTACGGCTTCTTCTTCACGGCTCTTCTTCCTCCTCACGGCTCTTCTTCCCAAAACAGTCGTATCCGGATTTATGTGGCCGAATCCCGTACGAATCCCGCACCTGTGTCGTGTCGACACGGGTACTCCATCCAAAAGTGGCGAGTCCAAGTAACACAGACAAAAAGAATTCTAGGCCTTTGTTGTTCTTCCGGTTGTGAGCGCAATAGGAGTACATTTGAGTTTGTAAGTACTTTCTATTGTTGATACTTCAAAAGTAATAATTCATTCACTACTAATACTATTTTTTATATAATTAGAATTTTATCATTAATATTATTATTTTTTGTTTTATTTATTTTAGATTCATACGAAGAAGAACAATAGATTGGAACATAAACGATTGAGTGACTTGGTGTATGTCCAATCCAATCGAAAGATCGTCTCAAGGTTCCAAAAGAGGCGTGAACTTTGAAAAAATTTTGATCTATTAGCCATTGATGACTTTGAATGGGGTAATGAATGGATCAATAATGAGGCCGATGTTCATCCTGGGGAGGATCTTACAAGGAACGATGTGGATCGAGCAACCGGTGCATCCAACACGCTTGAGGGTCGCAATCTTTCAAGGAGGGCTTGTGCTAATATTAGTGAGAATCTCATGACGTACTCTCGACGTCGTGGTAGTTCAACTTCAAGGGAATCAAGGTTGATGGATTCCGACTCCAATGATTAAGTTGATGAAAAGAGAATTCCAAATGATGATGAAGATGTGGAGGATGATTTCGGAGAAAGACCATCACCTACACCTTTGACTGAGAGTAGTTCTCGTGGAGGAGATGGAGATGACTTTTTCCTTGATGATTTTGCTTGAACAATATTTCTAGACTAGTGTAGAGTCTAGATATTATTTTGACTTGTTATGCGGTGTTTTATTAGTTATTAGACCACATATTTGTGATGGTTGGTTGCAACTTTATTTTCTGTGGTGTTTGTTGAATTCTTCATTTCTTTTACTAATTTTTAATATCAAGTGTTTTGTTTTTAGATTGTTATTGCTAAGTATTTACATAATTATGCCATTAATGTTATTTCATAGTGTTATGTTTTGAGTTTCAATGTATATGAAAAATTATTGTCAATATACTTGTTAAGTAAAATAAATAATACATAAATTGCACACTGTAAACGACTTGTCACCATACGGACGCCATGGCGGTCGCTTTGTTGCCTAGGCGTCCAGGCCTGGTTACCCCACGACTCGCTGTGGCGCCTTAACAACTATGTTAAAAATACTTAAATTACCAAATCAACCTAGATAAACAATAATTCCTAAAATCCTTCAATCACATCATAACCCAGTTTGAATTCCAAATCTAATTATATAATTAACCAACCATAAGTATAACCCATAAAGAATCTTAAGCTGCTTTGACATGTATGATGTATCCCGTGTCAATAGGATCATTCCGATATAATCACAACATAATTTATACTGCGGAATAAATGTTTTTTTGGTCATTCTACTTTAGGTCAACTTACAAATGAGTCACTAAACTTTTTTTCTTACAGTCAACTCGCTGAACTAATGTTTACTTACAAACCGTTACAAAAAACGTTAAATTCCTTTGACTTTAAAGGAATTTGACACATCATTGCTGAGTTGTAAATAAAAAAAAGCTGATGTGGCAAAATTATCCAACGTGACCTTTAATATGCGGAAAATAATAATAATAGTAACAATAATAATAATAAATAATAATACTAACAGTAATAAAAATAATAAATAATAATAATACTAAAAATAATAAAAATAATAAATAAATAAATAATAA
Organism: Panax notoginseng; assembly: GCA_016801055.1. Lineage (NCBI taxonomy): Eukaryota > Viridiplantae > Streptophyta > Magnoliopsida > Apiales > Araliaceae > Panax > Panax notoginseng. The sequence goes on from CM029023.1 coordinate 82,933,791, forward strand.
TAATAGTAACAATAATAATAATAATAATAATAAAATAATAATAATAATAACATTACTAAATAATAATAATAATATTATTAATAACAGTAATAATAATAGCAGTAGTAATAATAATAATACCAGTAATAAATAATAATAACAGTAATAAATAATAATACTAATAATAATAATAATAGTAATAATAATAATAAATAATAATAATAACAGTAGTAGTAGTAGTAGTAATAATAATAATAATAATAGTAATAGTAATAGTAATAGTAATAATAATAATAGTAATAAATAATAATAATAATAAATAATAACAGTAATAATAAAAATAATAACAACAATAATAATAACAACAATCATAATAATAATAATAATAAATAATAACAGTAATAATAAAAATAATAACAATAATAATAATAATAAATAATAATAATAACAACAACAATCATAATAATAATAATAGTAATAATAATAATATTTTTCTCTTTTTCTTTACTTTTTTTTAAGACAATTTTTATCTTTTCCTAAATTTCATTATTTATTTTAATTTTTATACTAAACTCTTATATTTCCTTCATTTTCATTTAAGAATTGCCACATCAGAAATTAGCACCATGTCACCATTGCCACATCATTAATCTGTTAGTGGTCAAGAAACTTTTTGTAACGGTTTGTTAGTAAACAAAAGTTTAGTGAGTTGATGATAAGTAGGTTTTATACCTACTTATCCGGTATCTATTATTTGAATTATTTGCTTAATCTCGTGTTTCTTAGTTACTTTTCATACATTTTATGTTATTTTGTAGGCTATGACATAACATTGGCATGAAGAAAACAAGGGAAAGCAATTCGGACATCTTTTAGACCAAAATACGCAAGCAAATATAAGGAGGGATTCTTGAAGGACTTTTAACACCAAGTTGGATGCATGTTCTTGGCTTGGAATTTGGATTATACTGTAGAGCTTCTTCTTAGCTTTCCGAAACATCTTGAATCGTCTCAATCGGAGTTCGGATGCGAAAGTTATAGCCTTTTTATCAACGAAGTTCAAAGCTAAGAGTTGTCATGCTTGCCATTTACACAGCATCTACTTCAAGCTCGATTTCCGCCTTGTTCCAGCCCGAATATGTCAATTGTTAAAGAATGAAAGTTGTAGATCTCGTCGATATCTTCGATTTGATAGGTGGCAGGCCTCGTAACTCCAAGCGGATCAAACGTTATGCCTGTTTTACCAAAGGACGTCGCAGCAGAAAACGGAGTAGTGCGGGCCGCGCTACCCAAGGCTTAGACGCAGCGCGGAGCGCGCTACTACACCAGCGTCTACTGTTCTCCCAGCGCGGACCGCGCCCGAAATGGCTTGGGGACAGCGCTGGGCGCGCTAGGCTGCGGGAAGACAGCTGAATTGGGTTATTTGGTGTCCAATTTGAGCTAGAATAGGATTCTTAGTTGCCTAACTTGCTAGGATATCCATTAGAACTATAAATACATGATGAGAGTCATAAAAGAGAGGACATTAGACTAGATCTAGATTAGTTTTGGAGGATTCCATTAGATTAGATTAGAGTAAATTAGATCAAAACACTAGTTCTAATAAATTTTGGGAGATTGAAGCAACTTGGAGACCATTGAAGATGAAGAGCAGGAGCTTGAGGAAGATGGAGATCTACTGACAACAGATTTATTCTTTACTCTTCTCTTATTTTTATCTTTTAATGATTATTCAATTGTGGATTCTTAGTTTTAATTCAATAATCATGAACTAATTCTTTGTTTGAGATTACAATGGATCTTATTGTGTAGTTTATTTTAATATGTTTCGCTATCAATTATTATGTTCTATTACGAGGATTGTCTATTGTGATTTGGACTTAATTGTTTAATTGATTGGTCATCGATTACCGTGATAATCTATATGAACTCGAGAGATGAAGTATTGATTTAGATCTTATCATTATAGCATGTGTCATGAATTTTGTCAATAGCAGATTTGTGATTATTGTTAAGGTAGAGATATGCTTAACATCGCATGTAATATGATAGAGAACTTATTCTTCAACCTTCTTTAATTGTAATTCACATAGAGATATAGTGGGTTAGTTAATTAAGGTGTTTAACGGATTTCTATCTTAATTGTGGATTGACGTTAATATGGGTATTATGCATCGAGAGGTGGTTTTATCTGGTTTAGTGTTCTTGATTAACAATTCAGGATATAGAATAATTGATGAGAAGTGTGTTAACTTAAATGAAGCAATAAGTGAAGTTGTGATCTTAAATCTCCGTTATCTTAATTTTACTAATGGAATTTAATAGTGATAATTAGAATTAGTTTACTTATCAATTGAAATTCATTCGTTAAAATAAGATTGAGTTGGTTACGGGTTAGTACTTGGTGATTTTTGTTAAATAATTCTCTGTGGGAACGATACTCTACTAATCACTTTATTACTTGCTGACCACGTATACTTGTGTGTTGCGTAACTAGATTTTACCCAATAAGTTTTTGGCGCCGTTGCCGGGGAATTAGTTTAATATTTTTTTTAAACCAATATTAATTTCAATCAAATTAGTCTTAATTTAAACATTTTTTATTTTTAATTCTCTTCCTATATTTCTCTCTTTTCAGGTACCATGGATGACTTTGTGTATCAATGGCCATACACGAACATGACTCAACCAAGGGAAAAAGGGATTGATGGACTTAATACATCTTCTATAGAGCCAATACAAATTGAGGCAACTTCGAAGACGTTGGAGGTTATCGCAGCCCAACGGAGGCGAAGGATGGCAGTTATGTGTGACTATTATGCTGGCAACCATCAAAGTCATCAATGCACCGTCAGTTTTGAACCGGTACAATATAGTGGTGACAACTTCAACAACTATGTTGATCCTAACTATCACCAAGATTGGGGGTATCACCCGAATTTTTCATGGAGCTATAATTATGATGACCAACATTACGCTCTAAATCCATCATACACACCGGAATTTTTAAGTCCACCTCTAGTGTCACAAGAGACAGATAATTCAAGGTGGGAGGAATTATTTTTTAAGTTCGTAGCAGCAAATGAGAAGATGAGTAATCAAGCGAGGTCAGTTCAAAATCTTCAAAATAAGATAGATCAATTGACCAAAGCCGTAAGCAACCTTCCTCGAAACAATTGGTGTTATGATGAGAATTTCGAGATTGATGAAGTGCCCGAGCCAAATCTACAACTGGATGAGCCACAAGATATCAAAAGTGTGGAGACAATTGGGGATAATGAAATAGAGGTCGACGAAGATCTAAATGGGTCTCCACCAATGATCAAAGAGTCAGTCAGATTTGCAAAATCATGCCCACTTGGTAGTTATGTCGTCGGCGAAGCTCTTGATGACATAAGAGCGAGTACAATTTTGAATCCATGGTGGGACGAGAAAGAGAAGATAGACGAAGAGCCCATTGTGTGTGACAAGCTTCCATGCCCCAAAGTGATCACATACACAATGGAGAAAACACCTAGCTGTGGGACGTTCTCGATTGAGAGCATACTAAATCAGAGCATGCTAGGTGACTTTAATGCAATGGCTATCACAAATGGGAACCTACCAAAAGCTACATTATTTCCGATGGATGGAGGGTTCCACAACTTTCGAAGAGGAATTGGATAGCGTTGACCAGACAGAGTCTGGCTGAAGGACTATAAATCAAGCGCTACTTGGGAGGCAACCCAAGCTCTAAACCTTTTCTTCCTTATTTATTCTTTATATTTTAGTTTATAGTCTAGCTCAAATATTTAGTTTTCAAAGAATAATGACTCCATAATGGTATGCTCGCAGGTAAAGCAAGAAAAAGATAGTCACCAAGCTACTGCCCCCATAGCGCGGACCGCGCTACACAAAGCACAGATACAGCGCGGGGCGCGCCAATGCTACACCATGCTATTGAACTCCTAGCGCGGACCACGCTACCAAATACATAGGCACAGCGCGGGGCGCGCTACTACGCCAGCAACTCCTGACCTCCTAGCGCGGGGCGCGCTATCTCATGCATAACCACGGCGCGGGCCGCGCTGCACGGAAATCCCAAGACTTAGCTGACAAGGAGGAAAATGCTTTATTTTCAGGAAAGTCCTCTTTTAATTTTTTCTATCTAAGCCATTGAGGACAATGTCTGTTTTGAGTTTGGAGGCATTTTAGTGTCATATTACATATAGTTAGTTATTTACATTGTAATTCATATAGTTACATTTAGTTTTTGCATTCAGTTTCTTGAAATAAAAAAAATTGAAATTTTTTTAAAAAATTAGTAGTTAGTTTACTGTGTTTATATAGCATTTAGTACATCTTGCATGAGTCCAGCTGTTTGATATTTACAGTTTGTTTTGGCCAATGATGAGATTGGAATTGAGTAGACAAGTATAGTACTAATTATTAAAAATTTGATGTGATTTCTTGTTATGAATTGAGTCTTTTTCTGTTTGAAACTAGTATAATAAGGATAGCACAGTAAGAACTTGTTGATTGATTGAGTTTAAATTGATACATAATGAGACTCTAAAGGATAATGCTAGTTTGAATGAAAGAATGACAAGAATAAGTAGTGATGACTAAAGTTACACAAGAACCTAAGTTTGGGGGAATATTTGGGGTATATAAGCTACAAAAAAAAATAAAAAAAAAAGATATTGAGTTGAATAAATTGAGTCCTGTGGTGGGTCGAAAAGAAGCGTGAAATGCACTCCCCATAAACACAGGCGTGAGATGGAGCATAAAACGCACTCACTATCCATCAACCAAAAGAAAAAAAAAAGAATAAAACGAGAAATAAGAGCAAAAAGCCCCCGTAGATGAAAAATGAAGCATAAGTATTCCATGTTGACCCTTGATATTGGTAATTGTTTAATTTTAGTTGGATCGAGCTTGTTATTGAATTTTTTGAGTTTACACTGTATGATGCCTTCGAAGAGACTTATTATGTGTTAAATTTGATTTTATATCAGTTAACATTGTTATGGAGCACACACGCACTCACGCACTATATCAATGATAACAGTCTAAGATTTGATAATTGATTGAGAAGTTAATGATTTGTTTTGATATGATGTATTATAATGTTTACATGATTTCTCTAAGGCCGATTGAATAGACTTGTTTCTGTCACTACTGCTCGATTCGTAGGCATGTAGATTAGTTGCATTGCATAGCATTGTTGTTTAATTTTTTTGCTTGAGGACAAGCAAAGGTTTAAGTTTGGGGGTATTTGATAAGTAGGTTTTATACCTACTTATCCGGTATCTATTACTTGAATTATTTGTTTAATCTCGTGTTTCTTAGTTACTTTTCATACATTTTATGTTATTTTGTAAGCTATGACATAACATTGGCATGAAGAAACAAGGGAAAGCAATTCGGACATCTTTTGGACCAAAATACGCAAGCAAATATAAGGAGGGATTCTTAAAGGACTTTTAACACCAAGTTGGATGCATGTTCTTGGATTGAAATTTGGATTATACTGTAGAGCTTCTTCTTAGCTTTCCGAAACATCTTGAATCGTCTCAATCGAAGTTCGGATGCGAAAGTTATGGCCTTTTTATCAACGAAGATCAAAGCTAAGAGTTGTCATGCTTGCCATTTACACAGCATCTACTTCAAGCTCGATTTTCGCCTTGTTCCAGCCCGAATATGTCAATTGTTAAAGAATGAAAGTTGTAGATCTCGTCGATATCTTCGATTTGATAGGTGGCAGGCCTCGTAACTCCAAGCGGATCAAACGTTATGCCTGTTTTACCAAAGGACGTCGCAGCAGAAAACAGAGTAGTGCGGGCCGCGCTACCCAAGGCTTAGACGCAGCGCGGAGCGCGCTACTACACCAGCGTCTACTGTTCTCCCAGCGCGGACCGCGCCCGAAATGGCTTGGGGACAGCGCTGGGCGCGCTAGGCTGCGGGAAGACAGCTGAAATGGGTTATTTGGTGTCCAATTTGAGCTAGAATAGGATTCTTAGTTGCCTAATTTGCTAGGATATCCATTAGAACTATAAATACATGATGAGAGTCATAAAAGAGAGGAGATTAGACTAGATCTAGATTAGTTTTGGAGGATTCCATTAGATTAGATTAGAGTAAATTAGATCAAAACACTAGTTCTAATGAGTTTTGGGAGATTGAAGCAACTTGGAGACCATTGAAGATGAAGAGCAGGAGCTTGAGGAAGATGGAGATCTACTGACAACAGATTTATTCTTTACTCTTCTCTTATTTTTATCTTTTAATGATTATTCAATTGTGGATTCTTAGTTTTAATTCAATAATCATGAACTAATTCTTTGTTTGAGATTACAATGGATCTTATTGTGTAGTTTATTTTAATATGCTTCGCTATCAATTATTATGTTCTATTACGAGGATTGTCTATTGTGATTTGGACTTAATTGTTTAATTGATTGGTCATCAATTACCGTGATAATCTATATGAACTCGAGAGATGAAGTATTGATTTAGATCTTATCATTATAGCATGTGTCATGAATTTTGTCAATAGCAGATTTGTAATTATTGTTAAGGTAGAGATATGCTTGACATCGCATGTAATATGATAGAGAACTTATTCTTCAACCTTCTTTAATTGTAATTCACATAGAGATATAGTGGGTAACTAGATGAAGGTGTTTAACGGATTTCTATCTTAATTGTGGATTGACGTTAATATGGGTATTATGCATCGAGAGGTGATTTTATCTGGTTTAGTGTTCTTGATTAACAATTCAGGATAGAGAATAATTGATGAGAAGTGTGTTAACTTAAATGAAGCAATAAGTGAAGTTGTGATCTTAAATCTCCGTTATCTTAATTTTACTAGTGGAATTTAATAGTGATAATTAGAATTAGTTTACTTATCAATTGAAATTCATTCGTTAAAATAAGATTGAGTTGGTTACGGGTTAGTACTTGGTGATTTTTGTTAAATAATTCTCTGTGGGAACGATACTCTACTCATCACTTTATTACTTGTTGACCACGTATACTTGCGTGTTGCGTAACTGATTTTACCCAACAGTTGACTGTAAAAAAAAGTTTAGTGACTCATTTGTAAGTTGACCTAAAGTAGAGTGACCAAAAAAGCATTTATCCCTTTGTACTGCCAAACAATATAGCAAAGAATTGATGACCAGGGGAGGGGGGCACTATAGAATTGTAGTCCAAGTCTATATAAGTGAAAAGGGAAAGATGTCAGAATAATGTGTTGAGTTCTCATGCAGCACTAATTTCTTATCTAACATATTTTTCTCCATTTTGCTGAATGTGTCCACATAATACCATTATTAAGTTCCCATACTAGCATAGCGGCATTATAACATGATAATGGCCCCTTTCTATGCCCATGATTCGTAATCAAATTTTCTGATCACATGATTTGATTATGACAATTTGGCACTGAATAAGGTTCCCTTAAATTCTACAAAGTCAAATATGATTTGTGAAACAGTACTATAGTGAACTGATGACAGGAGAAGGGGGGAAACAAAGAAATGTAGTATTTTATTTTAAGTATATAGAAGTGATGATAAAGGCACAGAATACCGTTGGTCATTTATTTTCCACCAGGCTCAGTATAAGGCAGCAGCATACTTTTTGTTCCACCAGGCTCAGTTTGGGATTAACTATGTGCAAAAAAGAAAGACCAATATCTCCTTTCTAAACTGAACACTCTATGTTTGGCTACCCTTAGACAAAATAATATACCTTTCCTGTATTTGCTTGTATATATAAATTTCTTAGTTGGTATTCAAATTAGAGCTCAGAGAACAATAATTCAATGAGGAAAAGGAAGGCTGAAAGTTGGAGAATGAAATCAGCATCACTTAATAATTTGGAAACCATACCATGAGATTGTACAATCAAAAAAATCATCCTTCTGAAGCATTTGCAGTATTTCTTGCAGCAATTTATTAATTTGACGACTAACATGAGTACGTTGATGTGGCAAAAAACTCTTGACAAGTGCTTTAAGCCCAAAACTCTGCAAAGGAAAAGCCAATAAACTGGAACCTGAATACAAAAACTGTATGCAGATAAAAACTTGTGACTTCTTCATTAAGAAAATTGAATTGGAGATACAGACGCTGCTTCTTTAAGAATTCATGTGGTTTTAATTGAATGCATCAAGTATATCAACCACATTTGGACTGATCTACATGACATGTGTACATATACAATAATAAGTAGATGACAGGTCAAAATTAGACAAAAGATAGTCCAAAAGTTCATAATGCCAATTCACCCAGTGAAAATTATGGACATATTGACACTTCAAAAACTCTAAATCGATACCAACCTTCAGTTTACAGAAACTGGTACCATCAGAAGTCTTATCAAATGAACCTAGATTATCTGCTATTTCCACCTAAGCAAAGATAGGAAGATAATAAGCACGTGAGTAATTTTGGATATTCTGAAGGAATCTTCCTATTACAATAGCATAGCAAGAAATAAATTAGTTAAAATGTGAAAATGGATATCAGTTACTTGGAAAATTTTCTCAACAATATATCGAGTGATCTCTTTGTCTCGGGCTTCAAATGATGGAGCAGAATGTTGTGCCATACAGCCCAAGGACTGCAACACAGTTGGAATATTCTGCCCATTGTGTAAAGCATCCACAAGTGTCTAGACAAGAAACAAAACAAAAATAAGTTTGATAATTTCCAAGTACAAAAAATTTATTAAAATGCACAAATTATCATATATGTAAAACAGCTTTAGAAACTCAGGAATCGTGCCACCACTGCCTAATGAAACCATATAAGAATCACTCCAGTAAAAGTGTCCCAAACCACTATAAATGTATCCAATGCCTTGTCTGAGAATATAAAGCTTCAAGACCAAGCCAGTAGCCCAGTTAGGCGAAGACCCACCACCCATGGTAGAGAGCAGGTTCAAGGCTCACCCCATTCCCTCCCTCACCGGACGTAAAGAACACATTAACAGGTATAAAATTCCCAATAGCTTCAAATATAATGGTGAAAACAGGTTATAATTCGTATTCCTATGTCGAAGACATTATGCATGTGAAACTGAGCATGGACAAGTTGGAATACAATATAAATGACGAGAAGCCGAATAAAAGATTAGTAGGGATCACAAGGCTCACACTTTTAAAAGCAGAAATCATACACCAATAGGCCTAATCATACATAATAAAAGAGAAGAAAGATCATAATGTGTTGAGGGCAAGCCAATTCTTAAATCACCTATCATTTGACAATCATTTTACTTGCTACCCAAATCAAACAAAGGGAAAGAAATGAACACAAAGTTTCAATCATGCAGCAGAATGAAAATAAAATGACCAAGAGAAAATGTCTCTCTTCAATGGAAAACAGCAAATGATAGTTCAGTAACATTAATAAATTTAAGCCACAAGCAGACAAAGATCAAGACTCATACTTCCATTCACATTCAGATGCCCAGAGTCAGATCCAAATACATGTAAAGCTATTGTGTTGTAAAGAACATGAAATTACATATATGCCAATCAGGTTTAGAAAACCAGACCTTGCATAACTCTGAGAAAATATATTGCTCAGAAGAACCAATTAACGCAGCAATTGCAGAAACAGCAAGTTTTGACTCAGCTCGAGTTCCCTCCAGGCAAATCCTCTCCAGGGAAGGGTAAATATCACTACACAGACAAAGTAAGTGACTCCACTGAAAGCCCAAAGCAAGGGAAAAGCAGGGCACAATATAAAATAAGTTTTTTCTTGAAGACAGGATGGTTTCCTCCATCCAATTAAATACACGAGAAAACTAAAAAAACTAATGTCAGAAAACAGGTAAAGAAACTCCTTCCACACACATCAATCTAGTCATTTCTTGTGTACAAATAAACTTTGACCTTTAGTCCAAGCGTCAGGTATATTTTTATAACATAAAACCCATTATACCAATATTAACAAATTTTGCATAATAACATGAGGCATTATAGTCCCTAACGTAACATGACGTATTATAGTCCCTAAAGTAACATGAGGCATTATACAAAAAGTTCGCTCAAAGTATGTAACATGAGGCATTATAGTCCCTAACGTTTTAATTTAAACAAAGTTGTCCCTCAAGTATGCAAATCGGGAGAGATCAAACCTGACTTCAGCTCAAAATAACCCATAGTGCACAGCTTGCTTTTAAAAACTGAGGGTCCCTCAAGTATGATATTCATGACAAACCATATCCGCTGAAACTTTCAGCTGCAAACTAACCAAGTGTTTAACTTGCTCTCAAAAACTGGAGGGTGTTTAGGGAATCTTTAACAGTACACCCAAGGATCTAGGGAAAGTCGACTGCAAAAAAATCCACACACAAGACATGTGACGTGAACCCAATTCTTTCCAAAGAAAAAGAGTACTGATCAAAGAAGGGATGGTTGTAAAGTCCAATAAAAAGGTATGATTATTAGTTTGGATTTGAAAATTAGCTAGTGTAAAGAAGTAGTCCATATCACTGTTGTAAGAATTTGTGACCATGCTGATGTGAAGACTGTGGTGAAGCTGTGGAACGACTTGCTGGAGTTTGAGAGAACAAATCAGAGAAGCCAAAAACTTTCCATGATATTGACAGATTTCTTATTAGTGGGATACCTGAGTTTAAGAGAAATGGTGAGCAGAATGGAGTGGAGAAAGGTGGTGGGTTTAAATGTTGAGGAGTTGAATAAGACTTGAGACACATGCATAATAATTTTGGTATGTGACCATTCAGTACTCATCTGTAAAAGTTGAACTACTCTCAAGAAATGGAAGCTTATTGAATAAAATTCATGCCACATAGTTAGGACTTGAGCATTAAGCTCTTCCTAGTTAGTAATAGTAGTCTTTAGGGGAACCAATAATTAGGGACATAATTTCAAGTTCCGGAATGCATTCCAGTTCATTTCTGTTACAGTTCTTTTGATATATCGATTACTAATGGTATCACTACAGAATCATAAGAAAGAACTGCATACCAAATGCATGCATTAACCGCATAAAATATATTCCATCTGCGTAGAATTGGATGGCAATAGATATGGTTCAGTTAGATGTGCTTTGTCCAGAAATATATATAATATATACCTATATACATATATATACATGCATACACAAAAACATTTATATACATAATATATACACAAGCGCACACACATTTATATAAACACATACATATCTATAATTCTATATATACATAGATGTCAGAATCTTATGACATGTGATATGTATCGTATGATATGATACAAGATTATTTCCATACAGAATCGTTAGCGAATCAGAAAGTTAGCAGTATCTTATGACACGTCGCACGTATCCTACAATACGATACGTAAAACGATCAATGCGTTTTTAAGTTAGAGTTGAACCTAATAAGAGTTAAAATAACACATTAACACTCTGTTACTGAACAGAAAATAAAAGAAAAGGACACACAACTTAGCCATTTTTCTTACCAAACTTTTTTGTCCAAAAATGAACAGATTTGGAAGAAAAATTAAATAACATAAAGATCATTTTTTATAATCCCTATTGTACCCTCTAGTTATAAACATAATAAAACTAATATAAGTGTAACTTAGTAACTTAAGTTTTCTTTTCTTTTCCTTTTGAAAGAAAACTTATAAGTTTTCTAATTCTTTTCTTTTCCGTTATAAATTAAGTTTCTCATTCTTTCCTTTTCCATCAAAAACTTAGAAACAGTGTAAAGCCTTTTTTTTCATGTCTCATACCGTGCTCAAAAAATCCTCGACTAGGCATGAGGCGGTACTCTACCGCCTCAATTTGATTGGGCGCCAAGGCCCCTGCCTAGGCAAAACCATACCTCTACTTAAAGCTCTACAATACTTGAAATGAATTTTTAAGTATTAAAATACTATTTTTTAAGTAATTTTTCATATAAATTAAAAAGAATTACATATACTATATGTTTTATATAGTATACTTCTAATTTGGGGTTTAATTTCACATTAAGTTGATACTTGTAAGTTAAAATAAGCTATTTTTTCTCTTGTTCCTTAATAAATACTCCCTCTGTCCTCAAAAAGATGGCTTAAGGTACAATTATTTTTTGTCCTCAAAAGGATGGCAAGTACATAAAATAAGGGACAAATATGTCATTTAGTGAAGTTCACTAATATATAAATAGATTTTAAAAAAAAAACTAAATCACTTTATGTAATTTTGTGGGAAACTTGGAACTTTTTCGTTTCTCTTACCTCTACTTTATTTTTCTTAATTTGTGTGCTAAATGTATTTTGGACATCCTTAAGGACGGGGAGAGTATTACTTAAACAATATACCTCTAGTTTAAACTCATCAAACAATAATTTTAACATTAAGAACTTGTTTATAGACTTATTTGATTACTTTAACATTACACTTAAGCTAAAATATACTTTATTTTCCAGTAATAAGTTCTTTGTAAGTTTAAATATATAATTATTGTGTTTTGTATGTCTTTCCATATCTGACAATACAATTCACAATACCATACACGCCTCACGATTCAAGAATTTTTTTACACGATAAGATTCACGATTTAATACCCATGCATATATATACACATATCCAGGATGGATCTAAAGTATACCTCTTAAATAGCATACCTCTCTTAAATAGCATATATTTATTAAAACTACGTCCTTTTGGATTTTCTTTTAAAAACAAGTGGAGTCGCGGGTGACATTTTTGTAAATAAAAGAAAAGCAAATGGGACCACTCTCTTAATATTATTTAAGAGGTATGCTTTAGATCTATCCTATATGCATATCAATACTAAAATATAATAAGTATTGAAGTGATCCGCTATTGTATTAATTGGGGCAAAAAAAAATTATTTTATCGAGTTTTCACGAGTTTAACCTGTTTTCAATATTCTAAAAGGCGCTAGGCGGGCGGCCAGGGGGCCTAGCGCCTGGGGGGCCTAGGCGAGGCTTAGGAGGGATTTTTTTATTTTAAGACAATTTTAATATTTTATCTTATATTATTATAACAAAACAATAATATAAAGCGAAATAATCTATAATAAAGATAATAAATAAATTATAGAACTAGTAGTAATTGCACTTAGGTAGTAAGATATATATTCATTGGTTGAAATAATTAAATTATAGAATTAGTGTTACTAGTAAGTAGTATCTTGATATCTTCATATTATATAATTATATACGTACTTCTTCTCTCTCAAAAATTTAAATAAATGTTATTTTTCAAAATTAGTGTGAAGTTTATTGAATGAGACATTTGATAATATTAATTATGAAATTATTTTAATTTGTGTAATTTTCAAAATTGAAGACTTAAAGAAAAATGACAAATACCATATACTAAGTATGACCAACATATCTTTGACGTACTAGTTTTATTCATAAACAAAATTGGTATTAAATAGTAAAATTTAAAATTTTAAGAATTCAATTCAATATTAAAACTTAAGAAATTAAACATAAATTTAAGAATTATATTGAATTAAACTAAATATTACAAATGTATAATCATTTTTATAATTTCAAGTTGGTATAAGTTCAAAAAATTACAACTATAATAAAATTATACATTTTGACTTGATCTTGTTCACTTCTTGTTGTGATTTGATATGCTACAACTTGCATTAAGAATATGGTAAATTATTAGAAAAATAAATATATCAAGATCTAGTTTTGGTAGTAATTTAAAAATAAATAAAAAACTCCGCCTAGGCCCGCCTTTCCCGCCTAAGGCCCTCCTAGCACGCCTAATTGGCTGGAGCGCTTTTTTCACCAATTTGGCCTTAAGCGCGGCGCCAGGCATCACCTGACCCCGCCCTGGCGCCTAGGCACCGCCTAGGCCGATTTTTAGAACACTACCTGTTTTTCTCAAATTTATGTGCAAGTTTTGTCGATAGTATTTTAAATTGGGTTAAATTGAACTAAGTTAAATTAGTTGGTCATCAAATTAGTCTGAGTCACTCGATTGATCTAGCAACTAGCCTATGCCTCTTCTGTGTTCTTTTTCACATAATTCAATCGCCTCTTCCTCTTCATTTTCCATGTTCTTTTTCCAATTTTTTCATCTTTATATATATTCTCTTTGTTGCCCTCTTTCAATGTTACAAAGGTACGGCCGACTCTTTCTTCATATATCATCTCACTATTCCCTCTATCAAATACTCAATGAATCATAATTTTATTTGTATGGTGGATTAAGTTATGATCATTGTTTCAAGTGTCTATAATCTATATGCATTGTTTCTTGTGGCTTGAGTTTAAATTTCTCTAATTTTTCAAGGTTTGACCATTTGTTGCTTTCAAGATCCTAGAAACTATAAACAGTGGTAGACGTAGATCTACACAAGATACAGATAAAGATAATTTACATGAAAAACAATGATATATCTATGTGACATCAATCCGAATATGTTGAATGTTGGTAAAATGCAGGCCCAAGAAAGCGGTAGGTATTGAATAAGAAAATTGAAAATTTTTACTCGGTGTTTTTTTTTTTTGGATTATGCATCCATTCCTGTTACAAATTATTAGATATAAGCTGACTTATGTAGGGCTTGGAGAAGATGGATCTCTTATATGGGCTGAAGGAGATGTTGAAGCACTGAATTTTGAGGATGATTTAGTGGATGGTTACACTGAATTTTGAGGATGATTTAGTGGATGGTTACACAATTGCATTTGGTATTAGGAATGTTACGCACATAGAGAAAGCTCTTGCTGAAGCTTTTATAGGTAACTAACAGGCTTGCTAATTCACATCGATTTGTCGCAATTTCTCTCATCAATTGGAAGAAATTTCAACCCCTAATTAATGACTGAAGGAAAGATTTAAAGTTTCGCATTTGATGTTTGACAATCCGGTTAGGTAAGTTATTTATTCTGCATATTTCTGTTAAGCAAATTTGATGTTGAACAATCCGGTTAGGTGAGTTATTTATTCTGCCGATTTCTTTCCGTCAAATGGGCTAGTCCCAAAGTTTGTGACTTTCGTAAGTGTCCACTTGCCTGTATACTCGACTCACGAATTTGCAAAGGATATGGGTCGATTTTACTGTAGGTAAAGTATATTTCTTCCCTGATTATTTTCAATTATTTACGTATAATCATCTTTCTTAGTTTGATTAACCTCTTTTTCACTTCCTAACCCCTCTTCCAATAGGTTAATTAAATGATCAAGTAATTCTATTGATTTTTCCCTTTCTTAATTGAAGATTTTGACTGTGTACAACTCAATTGATTGCAAATTAATGGTATTTGATGTTTTTTGAGTTGCAGATAGTTACATGCATTATTGAAAATGACTGCGATGTATGATTTGATGCTTTGTAATGCATTATGATTCGGGCAACTCACTAAATTTATGTTTTATTTGCATTTTGCAGTTTAAGAACTTGGTGTAGTTAATTCTGCATCAGAATCGGCTTATATAGAGTTCAAAAATACCAAGGTAAGAGTAAGAATATTATTTTTTTTATATATTAGATTGTTTAAGTTGCCTTTTAGTTTTATTTTCTTTTATGTATCACAATTTGTGAAATGATTTTGAAGAGTTTAATTTTCAAGTGTTTTTCACTTAATTGGTGGTATAGTGTATTCTAAGTGTTTGATGAAATGGAGCTGAGAACATGTTTCATTTTTGTTTTTCAACATGTTGCCCACAATTTTGTTGCTATCGTAAGAGTTAATGTTCCTGTGTACATCAACCATCAAAAGAACGCTAATATGATCAATAGCCTACTAATAATACTAATGTATGTTTATAATCTTCATGTATAGTGTAGCCTACTTATCACATCAAGTGGATCTTTAAAATTCTCATTCAGAAATGTAATAACAAAAAACACTGAACATAAAACACCATTTCGCGGGCTAGCCCGTGCCTTGCACAGGTTATCTAGCTTGTATTGTCCAACGGTCACAAAGACCAATTGCAAAGAACCACTGGAATTATTATGAAATTCTCACAATGGTCTTCAGCATTTGGGTACCAGGGAGCAAGCTGCACTAGTGGGCCTTTGTTCACTGAAATTCTATGTTGTCAAGAGAACTGTCTCATTTTACTTGCTTGAAGGGAGTATAATTTGAACTTTTTACCTTTGAATTTTCTCCAATAACATTGCGCGCACATACATATATATAACCCCCAATTGATAATACCATAATGCTATACGCAGAAAACAAAAGCAGTGATTTATGTGATGCCTTTTGGAGAAGTTATATACTACGAAGCAATCTTATTAAAATAATTTGAGGCATATTCTTATTCAAACCAATTTAAAGGAGAAGAGCAGCATACATCTGCTAAAGCTTAAATAGAACTGTATAAAATTGCCATCATAAAATATTCATAATTTACCTGAGTTTGCTAGATATATGTGGACCTGCTTTAGCTAGCATCTGGATCAGGTGTTCATTAAAAGGGATATTCTCCTCTAATATCAAACGGCATAACTGCTCTTCTGAACCTCTTATGAGTGACGGGAAATTGCTGATAATAATCTAGGCAAAAAATATATAAAGAAATCACTCACTAGCAAGGTTTGAATGTGATTAGGCCATCTGGTGGGCCTATTACTTAGAGAAAAGAAATTATACAATCACTTGAGGAATGAAAAAAAGAAATAACAGAATATATTTATATATGCACCCATTATTACAGTGTCAAAACAAAACATGAAAACTCTATCTTACCATCAAACTGATGTGTGTCAATGCCCAATAGAAGAGATACGTAAATGTTAAGTTTCAACATGCATTGAAGCTTATCGCACCAGGGGTTATCCAAATTGTCCACAACATATTAAATGTGTTAGTGATAAAATAGATGTATTGAATATTGTTTTTATCTTATTACAAAAAGTGCTATAGTGTTATATACATACTACTAGTTAAGTAGTGGTCAAGTATGTGTGGACACCTAATAATAATATACTCTATTAACAATACTATACTCTAATACTCCCTCCCAAGTTGGAAGTCTTATATCATGACTAACAACTTTTTACATAACATAATCTAAAAAAGAGTCGAACCAACCACAGCACAAAATTATTTTATCTTCAACACTCCCCCTCAAATTGAGGCCATCTTCAATTTACATGTCTTTTTTTTTATGTCCAAAATTAGATTTCTCACCCTCAATACATAACTTCACACATCCACTTTTTGAAGATATCATGTGCGGGCAATAACGGAGAACACTCGGTCTCCTACAACAAATGTGAAGAACTCTCTATCCTTCAAAAACAACTACGAATGATTTATAGCCTTCTTTAACAATGGAAGACTCTCTAGCCTCCAGAAAAATCGAAGGACACACGCCTTCCTGAAATCTCGACCCCATGCAATTTTTGCTTTCCAATCAACCATTTACATATTTCAACCCTAGAAATTAACCACTCCCATAGTTGTCACAACATCGCCTAGGCATCCAAACGATGGGGAGAAGGGCACGGCGAGACTCTACTTGAGGTGGTCCAGGTGAAGCTGCTAAGGCTTGCGCCTTGGTAGCTCGGCTTCTCACGACATCGCCTAGGCGACGCCAAGCTGCCAAGGCTGCGGCCTTAGCAGCTTTGGCTCTACTTAAATCATCTATCCATCTTCTGAGTTCTGACCCATTAACCCATGGACATAATACCCATGACCCATCGATTAAAAAAAATGAGAAAAGATGAAAGGGAAGCCCTTATCAAACGATTTGCAAACTTCAACTCGATCGCAGCTCGACTTCATCGCAGACTTCACTCATTGCAACTCGACTTAATCGCGACCTTCTTTGGACTTGTAGAAATTGAGAAGCTTATTTCATTGAAGTTATTTCTTTCTATTACATAGATTGATATATATATATACATAAAACAACCTAATTACATTTATGGTAATTCCTAAATTATAGTAATGTGTACACACTGATTAAGGAAGCTACAATTATGGTATATCCTGTCATATCTTCTAACATTCCCCCTCAAGTTGATGTATAGATATCTCGCATACCCAACTTGAAACATAATGGATGAAATATCTTACTACTAAGACCCTTGGTCAAAATATCAGCAAGCTGATTTTCTGTTTTGACAAAAGGCAAGTAAATAAGACCACTAGTTAATTTTTCTTTAATGAAGTGTTTGTCAATCTCAATGTGCTTCGTTCTATCGTATTGTACTGGGTCGTTCGCAATACTAATGGTTGCCTTATTATCACAAAATAACTGCATAGGCCTATTACTTGTAACACCCAAATCTTCTAACAAGGTTCGAAGCCACATTAGTTCACATATACCCAAGGTGATAGCTCGATATTCCATTTTAGCACTAGATCTTGCTACTACAGATTGTTTCTTACTACGCCAAGTAACAAGATTACTTCCAACAAATGAACATTAACTTGATGTAGAACGACGATCATCTATAGAGCCAACCCAATGTAAGTCGGAAAAAGCTTCAATTCTCATATGACCATATGATGCGAACAATAACCCTTTTCCTGGAGCAGACTTGAGATACCTCATAATTCTATAAACAGTTTCCATGTGACAATGTTGACGATCATGCATATACTGACTCACTATTCCCACAGCATAAGATATATCAGGTCTAGGAAATATTTTAAAGATTCAAAATATTTGATCTCAAATTCTTTGGCCAAACTTTCTTTGAGATTAACCATCTCTTCTATATTATCACTTGTCACCACAATGTCATCAACATAAACAATATGAATGGTAGTCTTACCGTTTATCTGTTTGACAAATAGAGTATGATCCGCTCTACTCTGCTTGTACCCAAATCTTATCATTACTTTGTAGAATCTACCAAACCAAGCTCTGGGAGATTGCTTCAACCCATATAAAGTCTTTCGCAGTTTACAATCATTATCATTGGTGGCAGATGAAGCAAAACCAGAGAGTATTTCCATATATACTTCCTCCTCTAAGTCACCATGAAGGAATGCATTTTTCACATCCAACTGTTGAATATCCCAGCCGAAGTTTGCTACACATGAGATTATGATACGAACAGAGTTCATTTTTGCCACGGGAGCAAATGTCTCCTAGTAATCAATCACATGAGTATGAGTGTACCCTTTTGCAACTAACCTAGCTTTGAATCGCTCAACTGTCCCATCTGGCTTCTGTTTGACTGTATATACCCATTTGCAACCAACTGGTCTTTTTCCGTAAGGAAGTGAGACTAGTTCCCATGTATCATTCTTTTTCAGGACATTCATCTCCTCTATCATAGCCTGTTTTCAATTCTCATCACTCATTGCTTCTTTCCATCCCTGAGGTACAAATATTGAAGACAAGGAAGAAACAAAAGAGATATAGGATGCAGAAAATTTTATCATAGGCTACGAAATTAGAGATCGGATATTGAGTACAAGCTCTAACCCCTTTTCTAAGAGCAATAGGAATATCAGTATCATCAGAAACAAGTAGGATTAGGATTCTCACCATTAGAATTATAAAGACCAAGTTCTGAACAGGGTTCGAGTAGTGGTGCAGAAATGGTGACATTATGCTTGCCTCTTCAAACATAGGTTCTCAACTCAGGCTCATTCTGTAACTCCCCCTGTGTAGAATTATCAGGAACATCAATAGGAACAAGAGAAGATGGAACAGAA
Source organism: Panax notoginseng (assembly GCA_016801055.1). Taxonomy (NCBI): domain Eukaryota; kingdom Viridiplantae; phylum Streptophyta; class Magnoliopsida; order Apiales; family Araliaceae; genus Panax; species Panax notoginseng. The sequence continues at coordinate 82,953,394 of CM029023.1, forward strand.
AAAGAGAGTAGAATAAAACTTGTAATGTCAGCCTCAGGAGGAAGCTTCACCTCATCAATAACATCCTCCCCTGAGGAGAAGGTGAAGAAGAATAAAAAGGTTCCAATTCTCAAAAAGTTACATCCCGAGTGACGAATACTTTGTGTGAAAGAGGATGATAATATTTATACCCTTTTTGGGTTGGAGAATAACCAATGAAAATAAACCAAATAGACTTGGGATCTAATTTTCCCCAAGTGGGAGATTTATCATGAACATAGCACACACAACCAAAGACTCAAGGCGAAGGAAGGACTTGTCGTGTGTTGAAGCAAAGAGATTGGACTTTTGTTCCCAAGAATTCTAGAAGGAAGTCGATTTATCAAAAAAGCAGCAGTCAAAACAATATCTCCCCATGAAAATTTAGGAGTGTTCATAGTGAACATAAGAGTGCGGGCTACCTCTAGTAAGTGGCGATTCTTTCTTTCCGCCACTCCATTTTGTTATGGAGGTTTGAATACAAGAGGTTTGAAGAATAATGCCATGCTGAGAGAGATAAGATGCAAAAACATTATTATTACTATATTCACGACCATTATCACTATGGAGAATCTTTACTTTAGCTTCAAATTGGGTTTGAATCATTTTATGAAATTCTTGGAAACAATCAAACACCCACCTTTGGAACGAAGAAGATAAATCCAAGTGACACGAGAATGACAATCAATAAATCTCACAAACCATCTATGACCAGAACGGGAAACTACCCGAGAGGGTCCCCACACATCAGAATGTATAACAGCAAAAGATTCTGAATGTCGACTGTTAATAGCAGAATAAACAAAACGTTTGTTTTTCCCCAATTCACATGGTTCATACAAAAACTGAGTTTTATTACATTGTTTAACTAAAGATGGAAACAAAGACTCTAACATAGAAAAAGAAGGATGTCACAAACGTCGATGCCACTGATGGAGAGAAGTCAAACTTGAGTCAGAAGTAAAGTGAAGAGCCTGAATAGGGAACACATTCGACGAGGGAACATCTAAGCCAAACTTAGGATACGAAGCAACCATGGCGAATCAGTCAACAGAATTTAGAACCATCACCCGACGCCTACTTTACTCTTGTTGGACCCTAGCATGAACCTATCGTAACGATGGAAAAGGTGTCTGACCAATCAACTGTGCTCGAACTTGATCAAATTCTATATTCAAACCTGCCAAGAAATCCACAACTCTATCTACACTAACAAACTTTTGATAAGTAGTTGCATCTTCCAGACATTTGGCTGAAAAAACCCAGTAATGATCAAGCTCCTGCCAAAGAGTATTAATTTCTGCAAAATACTGAGCCACGGTCTTCTTCCCTTGACTTGCTCGCGAATCCTTTTACGAATATCATATGCCTTAGACATATCACCAGAAACATAGAAAGTTTGAGAGATAGCCTCCCAAAGCTCATATGCAGTGTCTGAAAACATGTAATTACTCCGCATACTAGGTTCAATGGAATTAAAAATCCATGTTTTTACCATGGAATTATCAGATTTTCATTCCTCTTGGATCAGACCCGGTTTCTCAGGCATAGTGGTTGTTCCATTGATGAAGTGTTGCATACGATTGGCCTTGATTGACATGCGGCATGCTTGAGACTATGCCAAATAGTTGGTTCCATCCAGTTTGAAAGGGACTTAGGTTGTGTTTGATAAATCTGGGAATTAAGATCTGAATGATTATGATGTCTTAATAAATTAGATCATCTGAATGGTTATGAAGTCTGAATCTAAAAAATTGTTTGATAACAAAAAAGTAAGTTGTCTCTTAATGACACTATTTTACCATTTTAAAGGGTAAAATTTTATTTAATAATTTTAAATATTCAATTTAATAAAAATGAGTGCATAATATTGTTGAATATATTTATATAAAAAAAAATTATCAAAAAAAATTCATTAAGAGGTGCCTCTTAATTATTAAGATTTTATTTTCTGTCTTACCGATTAAGAGGCATTCAGAGGTAACAAAAAACAAAACAAACAGCATCATACCTCTTAGCAAATAAGAGGCAGTCAATTAAGAGGCAACCAGATGTAAACAAACAGCACCTTAGAACCAGTGTTGAATTAAGTGTATGGCTTCTAACAGCCTATTGTTGTTCCATGTTACCTTTACGAATCCCACTGCTAACACCACTTTGTTCCGCCATATAACAGATAAAAAACACTATATACTAGGAGAATAAACATTCCAAAAGGATACGAAAGAAAAGTGTACTGTGTTGTGAATGAATTACAAATTGCAGTATCACGGAAGTAAACAAGGAACCAACTGAAGAGAGGAAAAAAAATCGAAAAAACCGAAGCCAAACACAGTGGAAACTGAACCTAGCTCTTTTTGATTTGGCGAAAGCAAGACTTTTTTATTTGATTGTCAAAATCAACTTAGCTCTAATACCATGATAGAGATAAAATAGATATAGTGAATAATGTTGTTATCTTATTACGAAGAGTACTAAAGCCTTATATATAGGCTACTAGTTGAATAGTAGCCAAATATGTGTGGGCACCAAGTATGTGTGGACACAAGCATACTTGGTGACCAAGTTCTAATAATAATATACTCTATGATGATTAGAGAAGATTGCAATCATCTTTGTGATGGCCTGAATTAGTTATTTTTTATTTTAATTACTCCCTCCGTCCCACAGAAAATAACTGAAGTACAAAAAAATAATTCTAATAAAAGATGTTTAAAGTACATAATTCAAATCCAAAGTGCTATTTAAAGGTCTCTTTTTCCTCAAAAATACTCAAGTAGGACCACTACTTTTGGGGAAAAGGAAGATGGTGAATAAAATGGCAACTTATTTATCCCCTCTCCTCGACTATTGTTTTTCTTATATTGTGTGAAAAGTGTACTTAAAACAACTTTTATGGGAATGAGGGAATAATATTTTAGAGCATAGCTTGGCTTAGTTACCCATGCTAGCACATAAAAAGGAATTGCTAATCTGTTGAGCTAACTTTCACCGTTAGCATGCATCGTCTTCAAAAGATGAAATTCCCTAACCTACAATCTTTTCAAGTCTGTCCTGGAAATTATGAGGACTGTACTGAGCAAGCTACTTATTTGGAAATAAAGTATGTGTAAAGGCATATTTGGAATGCATCCAAGTCGGAGTTTCCAACAACAAGAGGAAATAGAATTGAAAGTGCAGTTATAGGTACATTACTCTGTTCCAGTCGTGTTAATAGCACCTACCGTGCTTCTTGTCTAAATTTTCCCTTATGCAACAGTTGCACATGCAGTCCAGTGAGGATAGTGAATTTAGACTGATTTTCTTTCTCTATACAGAGTATTTCTAAGAATTTATAAGGCTTTTATTTTTTGTATATTCTTTTTCAGGTGAGTCACAAACAAGTATCCTGAAACCCATATTTTGCAAAATTAATCAAGCCAAATAAATTCGGCCAGTAACCGGCTGATTTCCAAACATATCAATCTCAATGCTCAGCATAACAGTGTATGAATATTGCATTCACATATGTAATGTAATATCCCGGATATTTTTGAGGCTTATAAATATAATCGTATATGATTAAAGATTGATTTTATAATCTAATCTATGTAATGAAAAATAAATGTTGTTTCGTATAAGAAAATAAAATTTTTCTAAGAAATGACGCGAAAACACTATTCATAAAAACGTAAAGTCAACTTTGGGAAAGTTTGGAGTAACTAAACTAAGTGGGATCCGGTTATGGTGTAGAGAAAGGGAGGGCTTTTTGGCCAATATGAAAGTATGTAATACTTACAAGCTTGTAAGTATTGATACTTGCTTTGTAGAGTTAGTTATCAAATTGATTTTTGATTTTTGCTTGCTTTGTAGTGTTGTCAAGCAATGGGAGGTGAGATGTGGCTCAATGTCTTGCCTGAGGTGTGTTGTCTAGCTTTAAGAGGTGAGATGTGGCCTCTTGTATGGCAAGTCATTGTTGCAAGACACGAGTGATAGGGCTTGGCCTTGTTGACCAATTGTAACTGATGGAGTTGTTAGGCATTGGTGGCCTTATGTGAACCATGGCTCGGTGAGCTTGTTGGCCACTTTGGTTGGTTGTGGTGTGATGATCATTATACCTTAAGTCTATAAATAAAACCATCATATCATGCTAAATAACCTTCATTAAATCCCAAAGTAAATCTAAGAGAGAGCATAGTAAGTATACTTATAATTCAGAGGAAGATCAAGTCTTGCTTATTCAAGATAAACGTAAAGCTTGTAACTTCAACTAAGACGTAAAAGTTAGCGTAAATTATAGAAGCGGGAATCAACCAAGTTTTCGGACTATGTGCAAGTTTCTAACTGTTTTTATGTGCAACGATGTGCTATAAAATTGTTTTGAATTTCAGTTGTTGTGTGAAGTTAGTTGTGATATGTGAATTACTTGTATAACTTGAGTATTGTGAACTCTATAACTCGAAGATTGTGAACTCTATAACTTGGGTAGTGTGAACCCTATAACTTGGGCAGTGTGAACCTTATAACTTAAGTAGTGTTAACTCTATTATATGTATAAACTTGAGACGTGTGAAATGTGTTATCTGTTAGACTTGCTTAGCATTTGTGCTCATTCTTGCAAATAAAATCTTATTTACAGTTAAGAAATAATTACCAACATAATTTGGCAGTAAACAGAAAGTGAAAGAATAGTTAGGTCAAGAGAGATTATTATTGGTGTCTTCTTTTCATGTAATAGAACTTAAAGTTGTAATAACTTTGGAGATATAATTAAAAGAGTTGGGAATTATTATAAGAATGTATTGTTTGTGTATTGTACATTTAAGCTAGTAGATGTAGGAGTCATTTAACTTTGCTAGATTAACATTATTGGCAATGTCAAGAAAGTTATGTAGAGGAAAAGAGTTAAGTTATCTAATTGCGCGCCACTTAGGAGAAATCCTTATCGGAAAGCCCCTCTTTTCCTGAGAACTGACTGGTTGCTAATATTGAAAGTCTAGATTAGATAAATGGTGTTGAAGTTGAGAAGAATGGTTAGTGTTGGATTGTGGGTCATAATTTATATGACTTTGGAATGTAATAAGAAATTGTAAAGTGTACGATTCTGGAATAAAGATTGTGTTGTAAGTTTTAAATAAACGAGTTTTTACCAAGTATAATATTGTGAATATTAAGGAAAGATGTTGCGATTCAGGGATGGAGGTAAAGAATTGATGTAATGTTTATAATAGACTAGTTAAACCAATAGAATTATTGGTAGTTTTAATAGGTGAAGTTGTATCGTCAACACCAGATCAAGGGTTGAAGGAGACCCTGATTTGGGGGCATGACATGTAAACATAGAATTATCACGAGTTATTTGTTTCGGTAAATATTAAGCTAAACAAAGTGCACCCAGTTGCTTTCTCAGGAAGATTAGTAACTAAAGAACTCAATAGTATGCATGTGTGATGAGTGGATTAAATGCCTACGAATCTGGTATTTTTTATCTTAAAATATTGCTATTTCTTGAGTTTGTGCATGTTTCTTTTTATGTTTTTATGTTCATTTTGCAAGAAAAGGCAAAGATGGGGACATTGTGGATTTGGATGCTGAAAAGGAAGCAAAGCCAGACAAGTTGTTGGACTGACGCCCAATTTGTACTAGGATTGGTGCGGGGTGCGCCAAGCCAAGGGAATGTTTTTTTGGTGCAGCGCAGCCCGCGCCCAATTTGTCTTAGGAGCAGCATGGGCCGCACCCAATTTGGCCTGGAGCAGCGCGGGCCACGGAAAGGAATCTGATTTTTATGTAATTATGACCAAGTTGCGTGGTAATAGGATTTTCGATACCAAATTAATTAGGGTTTCCATTAAATACTTGCTTATGACTTGGATTAAAGGAGACTTTTGACTGCAAAAATTGACAACCGCCCAAGGAGACTTGAAGATTGGATTGGAGAGCAAGAGGAGTCAGACATTGAAGACGATGGTTTTCTTTCATTGAAGACTCTTTAATTTATTTATCTGTAGTTTGAATGTTTTTCATATTTGAGACGATGGTTTTCTTTAGGATTATGAACTAAATTTTTAATTAGGGGTACAATGGAACCTTTTGTGATGCTTTAATTTATTTATCCATATTTTCACTTATTGATCTTGTTTGAGTTGTTTATCATGTGTTAATTTATTAATTGTGTAGCGAGCAATTAATCTAATATCTTAAATGGAATTGAAAAAAGAAATATAGGATTACATCTGGATGTTATAACGTATGAAATTGTTGCTTTCTGAACAGGAATAACATAGCAGTACATAGGATGACAATACCTATGTGTCATGCGTAACTTAATTGGGAGTTTGTGTTTAATGAATTTCTTTTAAGTGTCTTGCATTGAAAATAGCAATATAACTGAAACAAGTCTTTTTGTTAATCATTGAAAGCTTTTAATGAAAAGATGGGAAATCTTAGTTAACTCCTCATTGGATTAAAAACGTGAAAATAGGGAGAAGATATTATTGTAGAGCAATTGGGGAAATTATATTCCTAGATTTGACATATTTGATAATTGATTCTTGTTAGTTTAGCTTAATTTCAGCTTTAATTTAAATTATTCTCAAAATCAACATTGGTCACCGTTTAAGTAGAATTGAATTGGTAAATACTTGATAATTAAGATAATTATTAGTATTCATTCTTTGTGGGTTCGACAACCTTCTTACTTCTATATTATTTGATTGACCGTGTCAACAACGTGATGTTTAAGAATTAGAATATTTAGTAAGCCATCCTTTACTAGTTATCAAATGCAACTTGACTTGTTAAAGAGAAATAACTGCACACTGGGGATTATATTCATATTCATGAAAATAATTATACAAGGAACAGAGATCAATATATGCAGGAAAATTGAGTATATATATATATAAGACATTTTGACATTTCTAATTAGCAAATCTATAATTTGTTACAACTCAACAACAATCCAACATAAATATTAAAAAATATATATGAGGCACATTTTAAAAGTTCAGATCTTTCCAAAAAGAATTGCTCTTACCAGAAGGAGTTTCATAGAAGAATCCTCCAAATACTGGTCTCCAAATCTTTTGCAGGAAAGATGGTTTAAAATGCAGCAGACATGATCAGAACTAAATATATTAAACAAACACTTCTTGGAGAGCAACTGTAGAAACCCAAAATTTGGATGCCGATCCCCAATCTCACTCAGTAAGTTGACCTTTAGATGAGGGAAAAACAAATAAAAGAGTGACTAAGAATAAGAAATTAAGAACCCTAACAAATTTACAATTTATTACAAAACGGCTCAAAAGATAGATATTCAGATGATGCGTGTAATTGAGTGCAAAAGAATAAGACGGTGCAACTTTCTGAATGAAAATACATAAATTTGGGTAATGAGCAACTCACTCTACGAGTGTGACCACCTTCAATTGTCACCTCATCTAATAACTCTTCTAATGTGTTAAAAAGGTCATTATCTTTCAATTGGTCTTGCCTATGAAAACACTCTTCCGCTTTGACTGGATCAGGAAAAGATGTTGACATTTTCATGAAAGACTTGCGCATTATCTTTTTCATTTCTTCACCCCCATTCTCCTGCAGAACATTCACTACTACATTAATAAGAAAGCAATAGGTTCCACTCAAGGCAGATTAACGCTGTACAGGACAAAGCACATTCTTATACAACCTCCTTTTTTATTATATAAAAACCGCAAAGCAATGCAGAGATAATAAATTTTGACTTCCGGACAAACACAAGTGAAAAGATAAAGTAACCACTGCATTCATCATCCAGTGGCAGCAATTTCAACTCTCCTACGGAATTAAGGCTCCTAAACAAATAGGGAAAAGCAAAACTTCTGTTTCCGGGTGTGATGGTGTGACCGTAACCCAACATCTACAGAAACCACAATTATTTCAGCAAAGTATAAACAAATTGAATACAACCAAGTTCAGATATTTTTGACTTCATAAAAACATAACTAAATACACTTGGTGTACACACTCACAATTGCTAAATCAATAGAGTAATACAATCACAATCACAATCAAACTTTTCTAGATCTTTGGAGTGTAAGCTAATTTGCTCAATTCAATCGGGACAAAAAAGAGCGAGTTTGATGGCATCAAAATTTAGAGTATTTTGAGCGCAAGCCATCTCAATCAACCCGGTGCAGTTGACAATGATTTTTACCAAAACTTGTAGCCAGCCCGCATTAACATGCAAAATCACATAGCGACCAGCCACCTGAAGAAACAAAAGCAAATATGCTACAATTTGTCTCCAAGCCTCCATTCACGTTAGACTAATGACCTTCCGCATCCAAGTTAACATTTAGATAATTTTATAATTGTTAAATGCTCCAAAAATATGATACATCAAATCCAATGCTTAGTCTTCCTGCTAAGAGTTTATTTCAGTAGTGGGCAAAGCATATAATCGTGAGCTACCAGTGTTGAATTGTTGATTCCTTAAAACTGTGGCAAGAACTTAATGATGATGCAGAATCTCTAGCTTCCCTGTGTATACATTTGGTAAATCCACTCAAATCGACTTAAAATTAAGTCAACGAAAGGAAACATACCTACAAAAAAGGTTCAATACATCTGGAGCTGTAAAGGAACAGAACCATTTACTAACAGACTTATCTTCAGCTTGTTCAAGGCTAAATTCCTAAAACAAACAAGCTGCACTTGAACATTGCTTAAGATTCGAATAGATAAACGAACCAAGCTTGAACGTAAGAAGTTCAGCTCATTTGTTTGCGAACAGGTTCATACTAGGCTGGTATAAACTCAACTTTAATAATTTAATTTAATTTTCTACATATTATGTATAGTTTATGCATAAAATATACAGAGACTACATAGTTATATTATTAAAATAAACATATACTCCCTCCATTCCAAATTATAAGATCATTGATGACTTTGAAACAATGAAAGCCAATGTCAGACTTTTTCAAAGTAATTCAAACTCAAAAATTGAGATGATTTGTTAAAATTATGAAACAATACAACTTGCAATGAGTAGTAATTTTGAGATAGTTTACGATTTTCATCATTGTATTAACTAAAATTAAAGGAATGCATGTCAATTTTGGGTTTGAAACTGCCTTCAGTTAGGCTTCAAAAAGTCAATAATGATCCAAAGAGGGAGTATTGAATATAAAAATGAACACAAGTTGGAGAAAAATGGCTCATTTATGTTTAAGTGAGTTGTTCACAAACAGCTCGTGAACATGAAAATACCAAGCTTGGACTAAATATTTGCCTTGTTTAAAAGCTGAACTCAAATTTCAACAAGTTGCAAGTCATAGTGAGCTAAGCTTGAAATGCCCAAGCTGGATGCAACTCGCCTTTGTCTACAACTCTACTGAGGTCCACTCTTTCTACATCGTTTGTCTGTTAGGTTAAGTTGTGAGATTTCCATATCAGCAATCATTTTATCTAGTTAAACATATTAGAAATGGAAACTTCAGTGTAGTTCATCTATGTCATGCACAAATAAGATTTGCTGAATTATGAAACCAAAACATACTACCACATTCTCCAAGTATACCCTTGGTCTACTAATGTCATTCTATGCTCTAAAATCAAATTGAATGAAAAATGAGTGCCCAAGATGAAAAACACAAACTATTCTTTCCCCGTCTTCCTGCCGAGCTACCAACACTTTTCTACAAGTATGCTTGCCCCCACAAATTAACTACGTAAAATGTTATTCCATATATAGAGACAATTTCGTAATACAGTTGGATATTTCATTACTATACCTCTTCTTTTCTCCGGAGCACCAAGTACACTTGCATCTCGGTTTGGAACCTGAAATCAATTGAATCTTGTTAAAAGAGCATTTCTCCACCTAAGAATAGAACATTTTAGTAGCAATACCTTCGTTTTTGAGATAAAATTGTGTTCAATGCCTTTACATGAGATGCGGTGAAAATTGTATTAAGTGAGAAAAAGAATATCCAGTGTCTAGTCCTCTCCTCGATAGAAAGAGACGCAGGAAATAAGTCCTCTGCGAGGAATTTCTCCATGTTTTGTGGCCTGAAGATCACATAAGCTAAAAATTAAATCATAGTTTAAACAACAACAGTTACTTATCAAAAAAGGAAAACTTATGTTACAACAAAGCAGATTTAACCAGTCATAAGGAATGAATAAATGTACCCAAACTCCTTGCAATCTTTGTCATAGCAAAGCATTAACATTCCACAAGGGATCTCTTCAAAGTTATCACTAAGTGACATAATCCCTTCAGAACATTTGGTACAATAATCATGATACACTTCAAGCAACTTTTGTAAAGCTCTCCTTCGAACAGATACCTTAATGGAAAGAAGAAATGATTCTTAAGCGTCAGAAGGCAAAACTAAACGTATGAAACTAAAAAAGGCCATGTACCTTTTTATCACGAAGTCTTTTAGCAGCTTGAGATATTAGGTTACGTGGAAATGATTTAAGGTTAGACCTGGCCAGATCAGATACCACGGTAACTGCTTGAGCTCTCACTTTATCATCAAAATCTAACAGTCGATCCTCAAGAGCAGCTGCTCAGTTTTTAAAATTTTATATATGACAAGGTAAATTGGATTTGGGAAAAGATAGAACTAGAAACATGCTGCACGAAATCAAATCAAATTTCTGATAGCTTACCCAGAACTTCCTGTGATTCTGTTCTTGATGGATGGGTCAAGTAGAGAGTCTTAGCACATAAAAGAGCACTAACTCTAACTTCTGCAGACTTATCAGAAAACCTATTGAGAAACTCTACAAAGACATGGCGATATTCATGTGCAACATGGCATTCAGACAGTGAAAACAGCCTTCCAATTAAATTAATGGCTTTTATTCGGACATCAACTTGATCAGTCTGCAGACATATAAAGCTGTCAGTTACAGAAACAGGAGATTGTATAATTTAAACAGTGTCTTTAAAAAGCAAGCTGAGGTTCACTATTATTCAAATTCCACGTCACCGAATGAATTGTTACTGCAAACATATATAAAGGAGCAGAAATTACTTATCAAAAAAAAAGGAGCAGAAACAGGACAACGGACCAGTAATTCTCGAGTTAAATTCGGGATGACAGCAAGCAGCATCTGAGGAGCACATCGGAAGATTTCAAAAATGATTTCATGGTAAAATTCTCTGAGCTCACTCCCTACAGCATTTTTGTCCATTATACAAGATGTTAAAAACCCACGGACAGAAGGCTCAAGCTCTTCACTGCAATTTTGAATGACAGAAACAGCAAGCCGAAAAGCAGGAGATGCATCCTGGACAGAGAAAGTAACAAACATAAAAAGTAGACAGAAAAACTTGTATATAATTGGCTAAAACCTCAAATTTGCATAACAGGTTTCATCATAGCATACATATAACTACAAATGGGATAAAATATAGAAATAAACATTGACCTATTTCCAGATTGATTACACTTTGTTGGAAAAAGGACAAAACATAGAAGAAAAGAAGAGGATACCAAATCAAAGGCAATAATGACAGATGTCAAAAGGTTAAAAAGGAGAAACAAAAAATAAATGATAATCGATCTACTTGTGCCAAACAAACCATATGATATGAAAAACAACAAAATAGGTATAACAAGTTAACAACATTACTTTTCTACAATGTAACATAATTCTGACATCAATAGACACGTAACATAGTCAAAGAACCATGATCCTAGGGTATATAATGCTGGAGCTGGACTGCAATTTGAAGATCATGAACTGGTGAATTTTTTTGTTTTTTTAATAAAAGAAGAAATTTTATTAATAGAAAAGAAAAGACACAATAAAAGGGGAAACAAGAAGTCCACCCTTAATGGACTTAAAAAACAAAAATAAAAAAAAGAGCACTAAAAAAAGTACAACCCTCCAACCTTTACACAAATCAATCACAGAAATACCTCTAAAGGCCCCCATAAAAGAAGGCCAAAGAGAAGCAAGGAAAATAATCCTATGAGCAACTTCCTCTAAACATGTTAACTATGAAATACGATTAAATAATTACGGATAGGCTTCGCACCTAACCCTAACTATCCCAAGGATCTCTCAACCACAGACAACAAAGACAAGAATATAGTTCAAATGCTCTCTATTAATAATAATTTGTGCATGTGAAAAGAACTTGTAGAGATTAAATAGCTATTTTTAAAAAAATCAAAACCTTAATTCCACATAGCAATTAATAAAAGTACATGAGGATTAAAATATCCCAACTACTATTAAAATTTCCTAATCAATATAATATCCAAAATCCCCACTATTAAATAAAATATATAATTACATCAATTTCAACCCAATTAAACGTAATAAAAATACCATAAAACAAATAAATTAATTTCTTATCTACTCTAGATGTGTGATCTCAGTCATTCTCAAAATTGTAGCTCTAGGGGTGATTCATAAATTTTAAAAGCATAAAATGATTTTTTTTTAAAATATATATAATAATAACCGTGAATGACATAATAATATTCAAAATAACGTGGTACTACTCAAATCTATGCTTGAACCCATAAAAATATTCAGCATGTCTTCAATTAATTATTAAATTGTAAAATATTAATTAATTATTCAAGCAAAGTGTAGTCAAATATGAACTCTTGCGAAAAATTACCATATACCACAGTTAAAGAATGTCCATTACAGTTGGTATAGTAATATTAAATAAATTTAAACTTTAAAAAAATTCATAAGATGGTCTAGAAAGTCAAAATAAATATCTAATTTGAGAAGGCATGGGAGTAATATATATATGTATATAGTTTTTCGAGCCAAAAGGCCAAACTACAAACAATTTTGGGTTACATACATTTAATAAACCACATAACAGGGCCGAGATATATTAAAAGAGAGCTTTGAATACAACATAAAAAAGCCTATTTCTGTACAGAAATTATATTATAAACCTTATGCTTTTAAAATTTCCATTGAACACCCTATATATAGAGATTTTTTCAAAAAGCACTTTGGGGGCGCAGCCCGTACTGCCCCCAGTGTGAGGCCGCCCCTGGTCACTCTCCCCTGCTTTTGAAAAAATTTGAACTCAAATTTTACAGTGGCAATCTAGGAGGCTCAACTATTTACATGTCCTCGCCTAAACCTATCATACTTAATGATCATGCTTTCTCGGAGTCACCCAACGACTCAGCCCTACTGATCATGGAGCATTTGGTTTACTACCTATCTCACTTGTTGATGATGTTTCTTCAGTCTCAATCTCTACTATTTCTAAGCTTGTTTTTTTTTCTCATATTCTTGACATGAGTTTATTGCCAATATGCTTCTTATTAATGTTATAAATCATGGAAATTATATTCTTCCTAGTAGTATGTGGTGATACAGTACAGTAATATGAAAGCTTAAATAAATGGAAATAACAAGAACAGCTGAAAAGTAACTAGGTTAGACAAAGAAGAACCCATCTCTAAGTTACTCACTGCTTGTTTGTGTTTACTTTCTTTGTTTTCATCCTATATTGTGGATTTCTTGGGGAGGGGAGGGGAGGGGGGGTTTCCTTATCATTTATGCCATGCGGAATCCTTGCACAATTAGATCCGACTTCCAAAGGTATTTGAAAGGGCTCAAAAATCGCAACAGGATATCAGTCATGTGGTCGAGAAACAATGTCATAACCCTTAGGAATTAGGATGATCAAAATCGCTATTAAAATAACTAAAAAGAATGCATGAACGTGATGTGACCAACAAATTACAAGAATAAGAAACAGAGAGAACCAATCTGAAGTTACTGAATTTGTCTTGGAAAGTGGAGCATAGATGCCAAAAAAACAAGATAACACAAACTTCAATTATCTAAAACATTATAACATGAAATCAATATTACATTAAATGTAAGGCTGATCGTTGTCAGGTCAGCATATTACAATATGTGAAGTATATCCTAAGATACGGTATGATAAAAACAGGAGAAATGTGATATATTGTTGCTAGTTTATCTAAACGTGATACAGTATCGCACCGTATTTTGGATACAATATGGTAGATACATTTTAATTTAGAAACCGATATGAGTTAAAATAATGCATCCTTTTTTGTTTCTAGCAAAAGAGATGCTCACTGGTTTTATACAAAAAAGCGTTAAAATGCTTTCTAGGATTTTTATCTTCTACTGAAGCTTTGTCTCCACTTTCTTCTTTCAGTCTCTTTCTCGCGTGTAGACATAAATAGATAGCTTTGGAATTGACTTTGCTCTCCCCTTTGCTATTGGGGCCTTCATTTCACTTTAGGTTTTATATTTAGCTTTTTCTCTTCTTCGGTCTCAATTCCATATTATTTGATTGTTGTTGACTTTATAAAATCAACTTAAGAGATTTTTAAATTCAAAATTGACATAAATTCTTTTAATCTTAATCAATACAATGACAGATATTGTAAACTATTTAAAAAGTATTACTCATTGTAAGTTTTATTAATTCATAATTTTTAATGAGTCATCTCAATTTTAAGTTTGAAAATGCCTCAAATTGACTTTTAAAAGTCAATAATGATCATATAATTTGGAACCAAGGTAGTACTAATTAAATAATACTGAATATTAAGTAAGATTCTAGTTTAGAGTCTTCAAAGTATAATTATACTTTAAGTTTGTTTCTTGGTTTATTTGACTTTCAATTAAACTTGGCTAATATGCTTAATTCTGCAAAAAAACCATGTTCTTCATATGTTTAGAATGTACTTCTTGTGCTTTCCACTTCTTTCCATATCTTACGATATGATATACGATTCACATCCGAGATTTTGGATACTTGCTACGATTCACAATTTGAAAAATATGATAAGACAATAAATTAAATTTAAACACTCCAATGTTAAATCGTATGACAAAAGTAGCAATTAGCATATATATATATATATATATATATATATATATATATATATATATATATATATTATTGTAATGTAGAGAACATGTGCAATGCGTTAACCACATACCTTCGCCTCCTTTAAAAGATTTTGCAAAGTCACACTTAAAAGCGATTCAGAAACTTTCTCCTTCAAAATATGAGCCATTATGGATGACATTGCACTAAGCGCACTGTGTGGATGTTGTTCTCTGCAAGGTAACAAGTACTAAACCATTAATGGCCCATTAGGTACTTCAGTTTCAGCCTTCGCAATAATATAGTAACAGAAGTGACATTCTAAGGAGGTGGACAAGTAAATCAATTATGTGTGAAAAGTATTCATAACATATGATCAGTAAGTAGTCAACAATCAAGTGGAATCTCGAAGGGATATTATTAAATGAACCTCATGGATGAGCAACTGGAACTTTTCTGTTATTACAAGTTATATTAAATTTGACACTCATGTACAAACCCATACACCTGCTTTTGTTGCATCTCTTGCCCATATAACCCAACATTTTTTGTTTAACATTTTGGTGAGTAGTTATTGTAAATTAAAGACAAATCAAATAAAAAAGAAATGGTCCCGATAGAAACGTTTATAAAGGAAAATCATATAAAGCTTTCTAAAAAAAAGTTATTATAAAAAAATAAAAGGTAAGCAAATTACACTTGTAGATCATGACATAAAACACAAATTGCAAGCCTTCCAACTAGACTCCTAAGAATCCAAATGCTCCCATATTTTCGACTAATTGGCCCATGTCACTATATCAATAGGGTGGGAGCAGAACCATATCTTACCCTTACACCCCAGCCTCTTGTGGAAACACCATTATACTACCTCCCATCGAAACTCAACAAAATTTGGCTTCTGAAAGAAAGACTCACTGCCTGATTCTATAGAATAAAATAAGAAACCTGATCAGATATTTATTGAATTCAAAAGCCCAAGGGTCTTCCAATGAATAAAAGAATAGAATTCCAGTTTGGGAACTCAATAAAAATTAAATATAAGTGTTCTAAAACCTGATATGTGGACCTAGGCAACGAAAGGCCACCTATGATTTTCCTAGGCCGTCTTATTTATATATATATTTTTTTTTGATATATTTCTATATAACATATTGTAGCCATTCCCCAAACAATTGTTTTGAATTTAATTTCATAACTATTATTTAGGAAAAGTTCATTTAGCACTTAAAAAACAAATTTAGAATTGTAAGTTTGAAAATGTAATGAATTATAAAAATTAAAAAGCATATTAGGATGAAATTTATAATTTTATATAAAATGAAAGTTTTCAGTTCCATGACCCTAATAGAAGGAACGAGTCACCGACTAGGGACGAATCAAAGCAGACTGATTCAGGCATTCAACGTAGGCGTAGGGGTGTGCAACCGGTAAACACCGGCCCGAACCGGTACCGAAACCGACCAAATTTTGATACCGGTACCAGTTGGACCGGTATACCGAACCGATTTACCGGTTCGGTACTGGTTTTTACCGAAAATTAATATAATTATTGTTTTTATTATTATTTTATTAATATTATTATTATTTTTATTATTATAATCATTATTTTATTATTAGTATTATTATTATTAATTATTTATTAATAAAAAAAATTAGAAAACCGGTATATACCGGTCCGGTTCGGTAAAACCGAACCATAATTACGCCATACCAAAATCGGTACCGAAAAACCGGTATATACCGGTTCTTTTTGTACCGAACCGGCCGGTTCGGTCTGGTCCGAAAAACCGAAAAAACCGAAACAGTTGCACAGTCCTACCTAGGCATAATCTGGACGGATTCTGCTTAGATGGGGCCTAGAAAGATTTCTAGAAAACTGTTAAATAGAGAAACAAGGATGTTCATGGCAGTGTATAATAGAGGAGTAAACAACAATGAAAACCGCAGTAAAGTGAAATTAAAACTTTGGATCATAGGCATGATAATTGGCATACTGGACTTGGTTCTACTTAATAGACTACTTACTTGATGATCCTGTGTTAACAAAGGTGCAGAAAATTGAAGCTGCACAATTGGTTGGAAATATTTCAAGGCCTACAACACCCTATGCAATATCCATATCAGAAAAGGTGACGTTATATTTCGTAAATTGTAAGCTCATTACAATAAAATTGCTTGGGATTTTACACATTAGCAAGTAATAGGATGCTCATCAACCAATAGCAGGAACCACGGTTTTAAGGAAATATACCCTAAATTCTTTTTCAGTCACTAAGTTCGTTCAAAAAAGGTTCTATCCGGTATACTTCATATCAAAATCCTAGTATCATAATTATGAGGGGCAAAAGAAACTGTATATGTCAATGTCAATAAGTACTCTTTTCTTTTTTATTTTGGTTCATCCAAGTATGCTTGAAACCAACAAAGTCATAAAGAAGGTCATTAAGAACTATAAGAGTACAATTAGTAATTTCAGGCCGACATATTTCCTTACAAGTCAGCTAAAAAACTTTTTTCATATCCGAAAACAATAAAGTGGGTGGAAATCAGAGCAACATACAAGATTCCTCAAGGTACTGTAATATAATGAATTTAAATAAAGTTATAAGACAGCATACTTGTTAAAATATCTAGATTGCTGGGTAATGAGATCGAGCAAAAATAAATGAAAAGAGTACACGAGAGAGAGAGAGAAGGGGATAAACTTAACCTTACAACATTGAAAAAGATATTGAACATTTCTAGAACCATATCTTCGGAACCTGTGTCAAGCATTAGCACACAGAATTCCAATTTGGCAACAGTTTCCAATACTTTTACCCTCCTCGAAAAATATGGGCTTGTGGTATCAACAAGTTCGACAAACATACTGAGGAAAAGTTTAAAAATGTCCTGCAAACAGATTTCAGGGTCAGCCTTCCGTATCTTGCAGACGAATGAAGGGAAAAGTGAGATGGATGGGGTAAGGTGAAAAACAATAAATCTGAAATTGTTACCCTAAAAACTTCGTCACTGAAATCAGGATTCGGTGCCAGGATTCGAATAATTTCACAAAAGCAAATGGCCACCAGAAGTTTTACATCTTTGTCTTTATGCCGAAGCAAACTGTGCTTAACAAGAGAATCACTCAGGGGCTTTATAACAGGATTTAGTAATGCTGATTGCTTTAACTCTGGGAGTGCACCTGCAGCTTGCTGTAGAGATTAAGAAATAAAATTCAAATTCGTTACGACAACAGAAGCCTGTCACCTAATAAGAAGTCCGAGATAAAGTGTCATAGAGACGCACCATCTAAGAACTAAAAATTTTGAAATGCACCACCATCACTACTCTGATCAAAATTTATACTCCTAGGTTTTTAAGTAATTGAAACAAGGTAACTTCATATGATGGGTTTGCTCCCCTAAGTGGCCTTCTAATCTTAGCTATTGAAACATTATCAGGCGAGAATTTAATTGCAACACTAATATTAATAGTGTCATTAAAATTTCCTTAAAAGAGATGATATGACTGAAATGGCTAGCTCTAACAGCATGAATGAGAGCTTTAAATATACTAAACCATGGGTTTATATGTGCATAATAAACAACAAAATGAATAATTTCAAACTTTATCACCCCAACTCAACTGAAAGTCCTGTTGAGATGTAAGAAAATAAAATTACATCAACATATATATATATATACACACACACACACATATAGTATAAAGTAGGCATACCCAAACATAGAAGTATTGAACTCCAACCAGAGGAAGAAAAGGAAAAAAGGACCACACAACAAAATATCTTCAAAACAAGTCGGGAAAGGAAAAACTTATACAAACTAATATAGTCAAAGTCAACAAACTACAGACTATTCCTATGTTTTTTGGCTGAAAATTAAGTCTTTTTTTTATTCAATAAGTGATAAGTCAAGAGAAAATATTTGGATTCCAAGTATAAGAACGACGTCATCCAAAATCTTTCAAGGAATTTATAGCATAGGAATCTCTATACAGGGGATCTATGCACTTGGTGGCCCTGAATCGACCAAGAGTTTCAGTTGACAATGGTTTTAAACACGCAACTGTAATCTCCCTCACCTTGACTAATGAACCTCTAAGACAAGAGGTCCAAAGACTCCCAACTTCAGTCAATCAAGCAAACACAAACTAAAACAGTGTTGGAATGTAATTTTGCAAATTTCCAATGGCAAAAAAGGAGCTAATCGACATTGAATAAATAGATGGTGGAGAAAATAAAACTTGGCTAATATAAACTTACAGGAATCTCATAATCTAATTTCTCTCTTAAAAAGTTCAAAATGCAAAATACACAAGTGTTGCTTGAAGAAATATTTTCGTTGTGGAAATAATACGATCGAAGTAATCTCATAATGAAAAGAAAATAAGGAGAAATTTTCAGAGTTTAACAATATACAAATAAAGAGGGAAAAAATAACTTAATTTGGTCCCTCTACACCACCAGATGAGGTATATATACCAACTCTAGATAAAAGTTTCAGGTTTGGCTTTCTATATCACACGCCAAATTTTACAATACAAAGATTCCAAGTAAGGAATATGGTGAATACTATTACCTCGCTCCTATAAGGCTATAACAGTTCTATAATAGAACTTGACTCCAGATATTAATCTCACAAACTCAAATCTGAAATCTCAAAGACCACTAAATTATACTTCCTCCATTCCAAAATATAAGAGCATTTTCTTTTGCATTTTGCGCATCATTGTACTCTTATATTTTGGAATAGAGGGAGCAATATCTTAATGAAATTTGAATAGCAAAAAGTGTCAGACATATTATCCTCAAATATTATATTACTTCTCATGCAAACTTTAAATAAGTCGTTCACTAAAACCGTTAGGCTTGGTTACTTGAAATCCCCTCAATAACAAGTTAACAACGAACAAGAAAAACAAATATAACAAACTGTGCCTAACACATCATAACCATACTGTGATATGAAAAACAAAAATCAAAAGTACCACCCCAATATGCATCAGAAGAATATATAAGTTAACTACATTTAATATAAAGAAAACACAAATTTCATTCATACATCTAAATGTGAAATAAAACTCAAATAAATTGGTAAACACTTGAATTCGAGAATGCTGTTGACATAAATAACCCTATACACATTAAGTAATCTCATTCCAAACGTAAAAATAAGTGAGCATAAAGCAAAATTATAGGAAATCAAGATGGGTAGCGGCAATTAAAGCTAAACCCCAATAAATAAACTCCAAATTACAATATAAGGACACAAATGCAAAACTAAAACCTACCCATTTCATCTTATGAGCCTATTTGTACAAAATAGTCATATGGGTAGTCACAAATACATATGAGAAACTAAAACACATGATAAATACGCCCAATTATCCTAATATTTTACCAATTCAATCTACCAAAATAGTAAATTGAACCAATCTTAAGTGTTTTAAACAATTTAATTCAAGTAATGAGCAATGTTCATGTATACATAAGAAGGGGGAAAGATTAGCTTACTCGCAGCAACTTAACGATAAAATCTTTGTTGGGACAAGCTTTTTTTGCAGCGAGTTTGTTGGCTATATCGAAGATGAGTGACTTTGCGGCCTCATCATTCTCCGCCATTGTAAAAACTAAGGGGTCTGAGAGAGAGTTGAGGGTTTTTTAGGAGAAAATCAAAATGGTGTTTGAGCAAATGCTAGCACTAAACTAATAGACCGGAACATTTATCAAATGCGGAGCTTGGCTAAAGGGACGAATTAATTGGGTCGTCCGGAAAAGATGTAACCAACTAGAATTTTGTATTTAATTTTAAAATATATATTGTGTTAAATAAATATTTTAATTAATTAATTTATTAAATTAAATAAATAATTGATGAAATTATTGTGGAGTAATTTAGTTAAGTGTGTTGTATTAATTAAATTAATAATTATATGGTTTGAAAATTTAATTTAATGAGATAATTAAAGTAAATGAATTGTTAAATAATTACAATGTTGTGTAATGATAATGTTCTAATTTGATTTAATAATTAAATTAGAAATTTAATAATTTATTAAATAAAATTATAGTTATATTATAAATGTTTGTTTTAATTATTAATGAATTAAGATTAATAATTTAAAGTATTTAGAATTAGATTAATTTAATTTGCTAAGAGTGTGGCAATTGAACCATATTATATAAGTAATATAAAAATAAATTAAAATGAGGTTCGAGAGGATTTTGCCAAAACATGGTCTTGTGACCTTTGGCATAATATACAAGGGTAACAATCCAAGTTATAATATCTATTTCTCATGTTCTTGAGTTTATACGACTAATTTATGAGAATTTGGATTATGTGTTAATTAGTTTATGTAATTCATTGGTTATCATCTTGAAAAGATTTTCAGTAAGAAAATTCATGAAATCATGTTTTAGAATGAGGATTTTTGTGTTCTTGAGTTTTCTTTTGGAAAAATGAAATTTTGGTTGATGATTTGTTAGAATGGTTGTTATGTGTGTTGTAGATGGTTTATAATATGTTGTATAGTGTTTATAAACGATTTTGGAGTATCAAATTCATGTGTAGTCATGTTTTAAAAGATGGAATTGGGTTCTTGGTAGAATATGTACAAAAAGGCTGATTTTAAAGTTAAATTTGATGCTTGAATCATGATTTAATTTGTTAATTGATAGTTGTTATTTTTAATATGTTAAGAAACAAAGAGAATGCAAGTTATGTGTATTGATTTTGTGGAAAAACGAAGTTATGGTGATTGTTCTCTCTAAATATGTCAAATTTTGAAAAAATAGCATAAACATGGTTTTAATTCTTCCAATTTGGTTGTTTATGTTGTTTTATTATTTAGAACCACGGTATGCATGCTTTGTGACGCCCCCAGAATAGGTATACAACACCCATTCTGAGTCGCCAAATACATGGTACAGAAAGCAAACTACAACTTCAATAATACAATTGTCGTGCAAAATACGACAACACATACTGTGAGTTTAAATACAAATATTGTCTTCTAGACAATATCCACACTCAAATAAATCCTCATTACAATTATTCAAACACTATTTTACAGAAATAGTGAGGACTGCTAATACATCTTTCTAGAACCATCACTCCATACCCCGACTAGATCCTGCTATGTTCTCACCTCCTGAGAAGAAAAATGGAACAAAAAGGAAAAGGGTGAGCTCAACTAGCCCAGTAAAGAATATTATGACTAAGATAATATACAACAAATTATCGTTAGTCTTCAACAGGGAAAAATCTGATAAAATATAATCGACAACAAGTTTTAGATCAACAACTGCAGCGGAAACAGCAAACCATTAGAAGAGTCAAGTAGAGAAAGAATTCTACTATCTTCTAAGATTTAAAAGTTCATCATCAATATTTTATCCCTGTAACATCAATTAATAATCATCTTTAACCAAATATTCATCTTTGCACTACAGGCCAAAGATATTCATTTGTATCATCAGTCGGTCATGTTCATCTCAACACCTGTTCATCTTTGCACTACAGGCCAAAGATATTCATCAAGTAATTATACATCTTTGCACTACAGGCCAAAGATATTCAGTAATATCATCATTTAGGACTGAGGATGATGAAAAATATCTTAAAGAGAACGAATCCAATGAGACAGAAGGACAAATAGTAGGGATTCGTATAACAGTTTATCCAAGATCAATAATACTTCATAATAATCAATTGTGAAGCAGAATTCAAAAATAAAGATCAAAACATGGATACAATCAAAGATAGTAACCATAATAGACATCTTGGACAAAAAGAAAAAATTTTATTTTTCGGTGAATAGTGCCGTATTCGTGAATAGTGCCGTATACGTGAATAGTGCCGTATACGTGAATAGTAACCCCCGACACAAAAAGTTCCAAATTTGATAAAAACTCATATCAATATTTCAGCATAATGATATTGAAGAAAATAATATCATTAAGAAGAAAATAATATCCCTTACCTCAAAATATCAGTACTTCTGGTCGGAATACCGGTATAAGGCTGAAAGAAACTTGCTCTGATGAATAGAAACTCTCAAAGTATCTAAATACTCACAAAATACACTCAATAATCTAGAGAGAGAAAGAGAGAAAACTTGTTTCTGGTGTGATTTTCAATTCTAACTTAGCCCTCTATTTATAGGAAAATTTTGGTAGGTTTGACCTGCAACCTGATGGCATTACCTGCTACTATTCCCACCCACCACATTTGAAATATAATTCAGCACATTTCTTCACCAACCACAAGTGGGGCCCACCAATTCTAGAATTTTCCATCAAAATGATAAACTCCGAAAATTCAACAATTTCTGAACCAGTCATCTTGTAAAATTCATAATAAATCATACGTTCATTTTTAACGGTTCAAAGTTTGTGGGCATATACTCAACTTATATATGTATAACATATCCAAAAATTACCACGATCCAACGGTCGGATTAAAAATTATAACCCCCGCAAAATATCTCAAAAACCCTGATTTTTAATACCTCCATTCAGACAAAAATATGGATAAAAACCTCAACATTAACTCCTTCATTTCTAACCACAAAAATATATTCCTCATTTATATCCACATAAAATAAATATTTTCTTATCATATGAATCAATAATTAATTATTCACAAATAATATTACAGAATCACATTTATGACAATCAGGCCGTTCCCAGGAAAGAGGGGGCTTTCCAATAAGGATTTCTCCTTACTGGCGCGCAATTAGATGACCAAACCTCTCCTTAGACAGAACTTTATAGACATTGCCAATAATGTTATCTAATAATATTATTCAAATAATATGAATTATTGATCTGATAAATGAAAATACTGTGCAGCAATAATTATTGAAACAACAATAATATAAAATATCAATGCAGCAATTATTGAACCAATAAAATAAAATATTGAACAGTAATCACTGTAACAATTATTGAGTAGTGCCTTCTTACGTACGAATCAATAATTCAACTATACTGTGCAATCCGTGTGCTACTATGCAACCACGCGTTATTACTGTATTTTTAACCACCGGGTATTTAAACAGTGTTAACGGTAACAACTACGCCATTATTAATAAACAACTTATACTTGTCGTTTTCTTCATCCAATCGCTTTCCGTTATGGGGCCCACACAAGGCTGCGTCGTCGTACGAATATTCCCCGACAGCAAGAATATTCCACGACCAACCGAATATTCACCGACCAAAAATAAATATTTTATAACCACTTGCTTATTTTGCAAAATTTGCACATTTCACCCATAACCAAAGTATTATATCAAATTAACCCCTTATTATTCACAATAATATTTAGAGAAAATTTGATTTTATTCATTAATAAGTTGGGGTCTTACAACATCCCCTCCTTATGAAATTTCGTCCTCGAAATTGACGTACGCACCTGATGTTTCAAAAAGGTG
This sequence comes from Panax notoginseng, assembly GCA_016801055.1. Lineage (NCBI taxonomy): Eukaryota > Viridiplantae > Streptophyta > Magnoliopsida > Apiales > Araliaceae > Panax > Panax notoginseng. Next base: position 82,977,698 of record CM029023.1, read on the forward strand.
AGGATACCTCGCTTTCATTTCTGATTCCAACTCCCAGGTCATTTCTTCAATAGCATGGTTTCTCCACAAAACCTTAACTTGTGGTATAACCTTCGTGCGTAGGACATGCTCTTTCCTATCCAAGATCTTAACAGGTACCTCCTCGTACGTTAAATCTTCAGCTATCTCGTCTGGTTCTAACTCAATAATGTGGTTTGGGTCTTTAACATATTTACGAAGCATAGATATGTGAAAAACATTATGAACACGAGATATGCTTGGAGGTAATGCGAGTCTATATGCCACATTTCCTATTCGCTCAAGAATCTCAAATGGACCAACAAATCTTGGATTGAGCTTTCCTCTCTTCCCAAATCTTGTAACTCCCTTCCATGGTGCAACACGTAACAATACATGATCCCCAATATTAAATTCCACGTCCTTCCGATGAAGATCCGCATAACTCTTTTGTCGATCCTGTGCCGTTTGTATACGTTGTCGAATCGTTTGGATCTTCTCTGTAGTAATGCGTACCAACTCTGGTCCCAACAATGTTGCTTCACCCACCTCGTCCCAGCATACTGGAGAACGACATTTTCTTCCATACAACGCCTCAAATGGAGCCATACCTATGCTCGCCTGATAACTGTTGTTGTAGGAGAATTCCACCAATGGTAGGTACTTATCCCAACTCCCTTTGAGATCTAAGACACAAAGTCTTAATAGATCTTCAAGAGTTTGAATAGTCCTCTCTGATTGTCCGTCCGTTTGAGGATGGTATGCTGAACTGAATCGTAAATCCGTGCCCATAGCTTTCTGCAAGCTAACCCAAAATCGTGAAGTGAATCTTGGGTCACGATCCGAAACTATGGATACTGGCATGCCATGCAATCTCACAATCTCGTTCACGTACATACTAGCAAGACGTTCAAGGGAATAAGTCTCACGTATCGGCAAGAAATGAGCGGACTTGGTTAATCTATCAACAATAACCCAAATCGCATCTATGCCTTGAGAAACCTTGGGAAGACCTGTAACAAAATCCATAGTAATGTGTTCCCACTTCCATTTCGGGATCTCAAGTGGTTGCAATGGACCCTTTGGCACTTGATGCTCCGCCTTTACACGTTGACAAGTTAAACACCTCGAGATAAACTCCGCGATCTCTCTTTTCATATTGCTCCACCAAAATGTATGTCGAAGATCGTGATACATTTTGGTACTCCCAGGATGGATTGCAAACGGTGTGTTGTGTGCCTCCATCATTATTCTATGCTTCAAGTCAAAATCGTTAGGAACACAAAGTCTGGAGTTGACTCGAAGTATTCCTTCTTCATCGATTCTTGCTTCTGGAATAGCACCTTCTTGCACTTTCTTCTTCATACGCATCAGCTCTATATCCGTAGCTTGAGCAGCTTTAACTTTATCGATTAAAGTCGGTTCTACTCGTATATTTGATATCATCATGTGGGTACTTGGAGCCTTCATCTCTATCTCCATCCTTTGCAAGTCATACAAAATGGGCCTTTGTGTTAAAAACATTGCACTCGTACCCGCATATGATCTTCTACTCAATGCGTCAGCTACTACGTTTGCTTTTCCAGGATGGTATTGGATGGTATGATCGTAATCTTTCAACAGCTCAAGCCAACGTCGTTGCCGCATGTTGAGTTCCTTTTGGGTGAAGAAATATTTGAGGCTTTTATGATCTGTATAGATCTCCACTTTCTCCCCATACAGGTAGTGTCTCCAGATCTTCAACGCAAAAACGACTGCTGCCAACTCCAAATCATGAGTAGGATAATTCCTCTCATATTCTTTGAGTTGTCGTGAGGCATAGGCTATGACTTTCCCATGTTGCATGAGAACACATCCTAACCCTTTGCCTGAAGCATCGCTGTAGATAACAAATCCATCCGAACCAGATGGTATTGTCAAAACAGGTGCCGAAATGAGTCTCCTCTTGAGTTCTTGGAAACTCTTCTCGCATTCCTCACTCCATACGAATTTTGTATCTTTCCGAGTCAGCTGAGTTAACGGAGTAGCGATTCGAGAAAATCCTTCCACAAATCTCCGATAATAACCAGCTAAGCCCAGAAAGCTACGTACTTCGGTTACCGACTTCGGTTGCTCCCAACTTTGTATGGCTTCAATCTTCGCCGGGTCGACAGATACTCCATGTTTTGACACCACGTGCCCAAGGAATGCTACTTCCTCAAGCCAGAACTCGCATTTCTTCAGTTTGGCATATAGCTTGTTTTCACGAAGCCTTTGCAGTACCAGCTTCAAATGGCGCTCATGATCTTCACGGCTTTTGGAATAGATGAGGATGTCATCAATAAAGACAACAACGAACTGATCCAAATATTCTTTGAATACACGGTTCATCATATCCATGAAGGCAGCAGGAGCATTAGTCAATCCAAAAGACATTACTAAGAATTCATAATGCCCGTACCGAGTTCTGAAGGCAGTCTTTGGAATATCCTCAGTTTTAATCTTCAGCTGATGATATCCAGAACGAAGATCGATCTTTGAAAAGAATTGTGCTCCTTGCAACTGGTCAAACAGGTCATCAATGCGAGGTAGCGGATACCTATTCTTGATGGTGACATGGTTCAATTCTCGATAGTCAATACAAAGTCGCATACTCCCGTCTTTCTTCTTTACGAATAAAACAGGAGCACCCCAAGGAGACGTACTAGGACGAATAAAACCGATGTCCAACAACTCCTGTAGTTGGACTTTTAACTCCTGAAGTTCAATAGGAGCCATTCGATATGGGGTTTTAGAAATGGGCTTTGTACCGGGTTCAAGGTCAATAAAGAATTCAATTTCTCGTTCCGGGGGTAGACCGGGAAGTTCTTCAGGAAATACATCGGAAAATTCTCTAACAATAGAAATATTATTCAAATCTGACTTGTCTTTGTTCAAATCCATAACATGGGCTAAGAAAGCTTGACATCCGTTTTTCAATAAACGAATAGCTTTGTGGCTCGATATGACAGTGACTGATTTTAGTGGTTTAGTAGTTTGAATTCGTATGACAGGTTGGTTAGGAATATGAAAACTAACAACCTTACGAAAACAATCAATTTTAGCATGATGAGTGGTTAACCAATCAATTCCTAAAATCACATCAAAAACAAGTATCTTTAAAGAGATAAGATCAACAGGTAATGTGATAGTGCCAACTTGGATCATGCAAGATTTATAAACTGTAGATGTAACGAAGGTTTCACCCAACGGAGTTTCAACAGATAAGTTAAAGTCCAATTTCTCCGGAGTCAAGTTTAAACGTTGAGCACAAGCAGGAGAGATAAAAGAATGGGTAGAACCGGTATCTAGTAAAGTATAAACTTCGCAAGAATTCAAGATTAGCTTACCCGTGATCACCTCGTTCGGGTTTCTCGCGTTTTGGCCAGTAACGACAAACGCTCTTCCAGGAACCGCTGATTTCGCCTTATCCGGGACAGCCCTTGGAATCACCACTCCCGCTGAACTTGGTTTCGCTATAGTACAATCTCGAGCGATGTGGCCTTCCTTCCCACAGTTGTAACACACCTTGGATTGTTGTGGACAGTTTGGGCTGATATGTCCCTCTTTCCCGCATTTGTAACATCTAACTGGCGGTCGTTCTCCTCCCCTAAAATTTGTTGTTGGTGCTGGTGCTGGTGCTGATGTCTTCCCGTCATTGTTGAATCTCCTCTTTCTGAAATTTTCACTTGACTCACCTCTCCTATTATCATGGCCACGATGACCACCCGAGTGGTTACCGCCTTTGTTCGTATTTTTCCCTCCTCGTTGGTTATCATCGCTCTGATGATTGCTGTCACCGGTATGACCCTGGTTGTGGTCCCTCGGTTGAGTATACTCATTATCTCTCTCTAATAATTGAGCCCTGTTTACAACATCTGAATATAAAGAAAATTTATGAGAGATAAGATATTGCCGAATCTCGGGTTTTAGACCTCTCAGAAACATCCTTGTCATTCGTTCCTCATTTTCGACCAAATGAGGTGCAAACCTGGATAACTCTGCAAACTTCGCCTCGTACTGGGACACCGTCATGTTGTTTTGTTCCAGTCTAATAAACTCAACCTCCTTCATATGACGAATACTTTCAGGAAAGTACTTGTCATTGAACAGTTTTTGAAATGTTTCCCAGGACATGTTGAGTGCGTCAGGCTGGGTACGCTTCACAGACTCCCACCAGTAGTCTGCCTCACCGCAGAACATAAATGTGGCGAATGGAACCTTCTGTTCCTCCGTGCATCCCAAGACATCAAATATCTTGGTAATTTGCTTGACCCACGTTTCCGCCATGATCGGATCCGGCTTTCCCTTAAATTCTGGTGGTCCCAATTCTTTGAACTGCTTAGCTGTGACAAACCGCGCGTTGTTATCATTTCCACCCGTATTCTGCACACGAGTCTCCCTCGTCTGATTTTGCATGAACTGCAAAAAGCTCCTAAACATTCCATCATTCATCGCTTGCTCGGTAACGTTGTTTACAGGAGGAATATTGCCTTCCTGTTGCACGTTCCCCTGGGTAGTGATCAAAGGTGTCTCCACGGTCTGATTTACTCCATTATTAACGTTCTCAGCTGCCATTCTTAAATACTGCCATAAAACAAGGGTTAATAGTCATGTCATATATTATCCCTATACTCTGACCGACCAAATAAACACCAAATAAACTTAGTCAGGTCATACTAGCGAAGGAATTCCCCGTCTCTCCCCTCCTAGTTCTTGTCTCACATCTCAGCCAGGGATCATATCCCTAAGCTCTGATACCAACTGTGACGCCCCCAGAATAGGTATACAACACCCATTCTGAGTCGCCAAATACATGGTACAGAAAGCAAACTACAACTTCAATAATACAATTGTCGTGCAAAATACGACAACACATACTGTGAGTTTAAATACAAATATTGTCTTCTAGACAATATCCACACTCAAATAAATCCTCATTACAATTATTCAAACACTATTTTACAGAAATAGTGAGGACTGCTAATACATCTTTCTAGAACCATCACTCCATACCCCGACTAGATCTTTCTCAACTAGCCCAGTAAAGAATATTATGACTAAGATAATATACAACAAATTATCGTTAGTCTTCAACAGGGAAAAATCTGATAAAATATAATCGACAACAAGTTTTAGATCAACAACTGCAGCGGAAACAGCAAACCATTAGAAGAGTCAAGTAGAGAAAGAATTCTACTATCTTCTAAGATTTAAAAGTTCATCATCAATATTTTATCCCTGTAACATCAATTAATAATCATCTTTAACCAAATATTCATCTTTGCACTACAGGCCAAAGATATTCATTTGTATCATCAGTCGGTCATGTTCATCTCAACACCTGTTCATCTTTGCACTACAGGCCAAAGATATTCATCAAGTAATTATACATCTTTGCACTACAGGCCAAAGATATTCAGTAATATCATCATTTAGGACTGAGGATGATGAAAAATATCTTAAAGAGAACGAATCCAATGAGACAGAAGGACAAATAGTAGGGATTCGTATAACAGTTTATCCAAGATCAATAATACTTCATAATAATCAATTGTGAAGCAGAATTCAAAAATAAAGATCAAAACATGGATACAATCAAAGATAGTAACCATAATAGACATCTTGGACAAAAAGAAAAAATTTTATTTTTCGGTGAATAGTGCCGTATTCGTGAATAGTGCCGTATACGTGAATAGTGCCGTATACGTGAATAGTAACCCCCGACACAAAAAGTTCCAAATTTGATAAAAACTCATATCAATATTTCAGCATAATGATATTGAAGAAAATAATATCATTAAGAAGAAAATAATATCCCTTACCTCAAAATATCAGTACTTCTGGTCGGAATACCGGTATAAGGCTGAAAGAAACTTGCTCTGATGAATAGAAACTCTCAAAGTATCTAAATACTCACAAAATACACTCAATAATCTAGAGAGAGAAAGAGAGAAAACTTGTTTCTGGTGTGATTTTCAATTCTAACTTAGCCCTCTATTTATAGGAAAATTTTGGTAGGTTTGACCTGCAACCTGATGGCTTTACCTGCTACTATTCCCACCCACCACATTTGAAATATAATTCAGCACATTTCTTCACCAACCACAAGTGGGGCCCACCAATTCTAGAATTTTCCATCAAAATGATAAACTCCGAAAATTCAACAATTTCTGAACCAGTCATCTTGTAAAATTCATAATAAATCATACGTTCATTTTTAACGGTTCAAAATTTGTGGGCATATACTCAACTTATATATGTATAACATATCCAAAAATTACCACGATCCAACGGTCGGATTAAAAATTATAACCCCCGCAAAATATCTCAAAAACCCTGATTTTTAATACCTCCATTCAGACAAAAATATGGATAAAAACCTCAACATTAACTCCTTCATTTTTAACCACAAAAATATATCCCTCATTTATATCCACATAAAATAAATATTTCCTTATCATATGAATCAATAATTAATTATTCATAAATAATATTACAGAATCACATTTATGACAACCAGGCCGTTCCCAGGAAAGAGGGGGCTTTCCAATAAGGATTTCTCCTTACTGGCGCGCAATTAGATGACCAAACCTCTCCTTAGACAGAACTTTCTAGACATTGCCAATAATGTTATCTAATAATATTATTCAAATAATATGAATTATTGATCTGATAAATGAAAATACTGTGCAGCAATAATTATTGAAACAACAATAATATAAAATATCAATGCAGCAATTATTGAACCAATAAAATAAAATATTGAACAGTAATCACTGTAATAATTATTGAGTAGTGCCTTCTTACGTACGAATCAATAATTCAACTATACTGTGCAATCCGTGTGCTACTATGCAACCACGCGTTATTACTGTATTTTTAACCACCGGGTATTTAAACAGTGTTAACGGTAACAACTACGCCATTATTAATAAACAACTTATACTTGTCGTTTTCTTCATCCAATCGCTTTCCGTTATGGGGCCCACACAAGGCTGCGTCGTCGTACGAATATTCCCCGACAGCAAGAATATTCCACGACCAACCGAATATTCACCGACCAAAAATAAATATTTTATAACCACTTGCTTATTTTGCAAAATTTGCACATTTCACCCATAACCAAAGTATTATATCAAATTAACCCCCTTATTATTCACAATAATATTTAGAGAAAATTTAATTTTATTCATTAATAAGTTGGGGTCTTACATGCTTGGTGTTAACTTTAATAAGGTTATAATGCTTGGGTAGGCGTATGTTGCTGTTTATATGAAGCTTTGGAGAGTTGGTTCGGACAGTGCAGTGAAGCAGTCTGCAATGTTCCTATTTGCGTACCGGCGCAGCTGCGTTGGTAACAAAGGCAGGAATGGTGCAGCTGCGCATGCTGCGTCTTCTGGGATTTAACACATACGCAGATGTGTCAATGTCAAGGTTCAGGAAGGCGCAACTGCGCCTAAACCTGACCAGAGACAATTATGAATTGTTATTTGTTTAATATTTGAAAACTAATGTAAGACCCCAACTTATTAATGAATAAAATCAAATTTTCTCTAAATATTATTGTGAATAATAAGGGGGTTAATTTGATATAATACTTTGGTTATGGGTGAAATGTGCAAATTTTGCAAAATAAGCAAGTGGTTATAAAATATTTATTTTTGGTCGGTGAATATTCGGTTGGTCGTGGAATATTCTTGCTATCGGGGAATATTCGTACGACGACGCAGCCTTGTGTGGGCCCCATAACGGAAAGCGATTGGATGAAGAAAACGACAAGTATAAGTTGTTTATTAATAATGGCGTAGTTGTTACCGTTAACACTGTTTAAATACCCGGTGGTTAAAAATACAGTAATAACGCGTGGTTGCATAGTAGCACACGGATTGCACAGTATAGTTGAATTATTGATTCGTACGTAAGAAGGCACTACTCAATAATTGTTACAGTGATTACTGTTCAATATTTTATTTTATTGGTTCAATAATTGCTGCATTGATATTTTATATTATTGTTGTTTCAATAATTATTGCTGCACAGTATTTTCATTTATCAGATCAATAATTCATATTATTTGAATAATATTATTAGATAACATTATTGGCAATGTCTAGAAAGTTCTGTCTAAGGAGAGGTTTGGTCATCTAATTGCGCGCCAGTAAGGAGAAATCCTTATTGGAAAGCCCCCTCTTTCCTGGGAACGGCCTGATTGTCATAAATGTGATTCTGTAATATTATTTATGAATAATTAATTATTGATTCATATGATAAGGAAATATTTATTTTATGTGGATATAAATGAGGGATATATTTTTGTGGTTAGAAATGAAGGAGTTAATGTTGAGGTTTTTATCCATATTTTTGTCTGAATGGAGGTATTAAAAATCAGGGTTTTTGAGATATTTTGCGGGGGTTATAATTTTTAATCCGACCGTTGGATCGTGGTAATTTTTGGATATGTTATACATATATAAGTTGAGTATATGCCCACAAATTTTGAACCGTTAAAAATGAACGTATGATTTATTATGAATTTTACAAGATGACTGGTTCAGAAATTGTTGAATTTTCGGAGTTTATCATTTTGATGGAAAATTCTAGAATTGGTGGGCCCCACTTGTGGTTGGTGAAGAAATGTGCTGAATTATATTTCAAATGTGGTGGGTGGGAATAGTAGCAGGTAAAGCCATCAGGTTGCAGGTCAAACCTACCAAAATTTTCCTATAAATAGAGGGCTAAGTTAGAATTGAAAATCACACCAGAAACAAGTTTTCTCTCTTTCTCTCTCTAGATTATTGAGTGTATTTTGTGAGTATTTAGATACTTTGAGAGTTTCTATTCATCAGAGCAAGTTTCTTTCAGCCTTATACCGGTATTCCGACCAGAAGTACTGATATTTTGAGGTAAGGGATATTATTTTCTTCTTAATGATATTATTTTCTTCAATATCATTATGCTGAAATATTGATATGAGTTTTTATCAAATTTGGAACTTTTTGTGTCGGGGGTTACTATTCACGTATACGGCACTATTCACGTATACGGCACTATTCACGAATACGGCACTATTCACCGAAAAATAAAATTTTTTCTTTTTGTCCAAGATGTCTATTATGGTTACTATCTTTGATTGTATCCATGTTTTGATCTTTATTTTTGAATTCTGCTTCACAATTGATTATTATGAAGTATTATTGATCTTGGATAAACTGTTATACGAATCCCTACTATTTGTCCTTCTGTCTCATTGGATTCGTTCTCTTTAAGATATTTTTCATCATCCTCAGTCCTAAATGATGATATTACTGAATATCTTTGGCCTGTAGTGCAAAGATGTATAATTACTTGATGAATATCTTTGGCCTGTAGTGCAAAGATGAACAGGTGTTGAGATGAACATGACCGACTGATGATACAAATGAATATCTTTGGCCTGTAGTGCAAAGATGAATATTTGGTTAAAGATGATTATTAATTGATGTTACAGGGATAAAATATTGATGATGAACTTTTAAATCTTAGAAGATAGTAGAATTCTTTCTCTACTTGACTCTTCTAATGGTTTGCTGTTTCCGCTGCAGTTGTTGATCTAAAACTTGTTGTCGATTATATTTTATCAGATTTTTCCCTGTTGAAGACTAACGATAATTTGTTGTATATTATCTTAGTCATAATATTCTTTACTGGGCTAGTTGAGCTCACCCTTTTCCTTTTTGTTCCATTTTTCTTCTCAGGAGGTGAGAACATAGCAGGATCTAGTCGGGGTATGGAGTGATGGTTCTAGAAAGATGTATTAGCAGTCCTCACTATTTCTGTAAAATAGTGTTTGAATAATTGTAATGAGGATTTATTTGAGTGTGGATATTGTCTAGAAGACAATATTTGTATTTAAACTCACAGTATGTGTTGTCGTATTTTGCACGACAATTGTATTATTGAAGTTGTAGTTTGCTTTCTGTACCATGTATTTGGCGACTCAGAATGGGTGTTGTATACCTATTCTGGGGGCGTCACAGTTGGTATCAGAGCTTAGGGATATGATCCCTGGCTGAGATGTGAGACAAGAACTAGGAGGGGAGAGACGGGGAATTCCTTCGCTAGTATGACCTGACTAAGTTTATTTGGTGTTTATTTGGTCGGTCAGAGTATAGGGATAATATATGACATGACTATTAACCCTTGTTTTATGGCAATATTTAAGAATGGCAGCTGAGAACGTTAATAATGGAGTAAATCAGACCGTGGAGACACCTTTGATCACTACCCAGGGGAACGTGCAACAGGAAGGCAATATTCCTCCTGTAAACAACGTTACCGAGCAAACGATGAATGATGGAATGTTTAGGAGCTTTTTGCAGTTCATGCAAAATCAGACGAGGGAGACTCGTGTGCAGAATACGGGTGGAAATGATAACAACGCGCGGTTTGTCACAGCTAAGCAGTTCAAAGAATTGGGACCACCAGAATTTAAGGGAAAGCCGGATCCGATCATGGCGGAAACGTGGGTCAAGCAAATTACCAAGATATTTGATGTCTTGGGATGCACGGAGGAACAGAAGGTTCCATTCGCCACATTTATGTTCCGCGGTGAGGCAGACTACTGGTGGGAGTCTGTGAAGCGTACCCAGCCTGACGCACTCAACATGTCCTGGGAAACATTTCAAAAACTGTTCAATGACAAGTACTTTCCTGAAAGTATTCGTCATATGAAGGAGGTTGAGTTTATTAGACTGGAACAAAACAACATGACGGTGTCCCAGTACGAGGCGAAGTTTGCAGAGTTATCCAGGTTTGCACCTCATTTGGTCGAAAATGAGGAACGAATGACAAGGATGTTTCTGAGAGGTCTAAAACCCGAGATTCGGCAATATCTTATCTCTCATAAATTTTCTTTATATTCAGATGTTGTAAACAGGGCTCAATTATTAGAGAGAGATAATGAGTATACTCAACCGAGGGACCACAACCAGGGTCATACCGGTGACAGCAATCATCAGAGCGATGATAACCAACGAGGAGGGAAAAATACGAACAAAGGCGGTAACCACTCGGGTGGTCATCGTGGCCATGATAATAGGAGAGGTGAGTCAAGTGGAAATTTCAGAAAGAGGAGATTCAACAATGACGGGAAGACATCAGCACCAGCACCAGCACCAACAACAAATTTTAGGGGAGGAGAACGACCGCCAGTTAGATGTTACAAATGCGGGAAAGAGGGACATATCAGCCCAAACTGTCCACAACAATCCAAGGTGTGTTACAACTGTGGGAAGGAAGGCCACATCGCTCGAGATTGTACTATAGCGAAACCAAGTTCAGCGGGAGTGGTGATTCCAAGGGCTGTCCCGGATAAGGCGAAATCAGCGGTTCCTGGAAGAGCGTTTGTCGTTACTTGCCAAAACGCGAGAAACCCGAACGAGGTGATCACGGGTAAGCTAATCTTGAATTCTTGCGAAGTTTATACTTTACTAGATACCGGTTCTACCCATTCTTTTATCTCTCCTGCTTGTGCTCAACGTTTAAACTTGACTCCGGAGAAATTGGACTTTAACTTATCTGTTGAAACTCCGTTGGGTGAAACCTTCGTTACATCTACAGTTTATAAATCTTGCATGATCCAAGTTGGCACTATCACATTACCTGTTGATCTTATCTCTTTAAAGATACTTGCTTTTGATGTGATTTTAGGAATTGATTGGTTAACCACTCATCATGCTAAAATTGATTGTTTTCGTAAGGTTGTTAGTTTTCATATTCCTAACCAACCTGTCATACGAATTCAAACTACTAAACCACTAAAATCAGTCACTGTCATATCGAGCCACAAAGCTATTCGTTTATTGAAAAACGGATGTCAAGCTTTCTTAGCCCATGTTATGGATTTGAACAAAGACAAGTCAGATTTGAATAATATTTCTATTGTTAGAGAATTTTCCGATGTATTTCCTGAAGAACTTCCCGGTCTACCCCCGGAACGAGAAATTGAATTCTTTATTGACCTTGAACCCGGTACAAAGCCCATTTCTAAAACCCCATATCGAATGGCTCCTATTGAACTTCAGGAGTTAAAAGTCCAACTACAGGAGTTGTTGGACATCGGTTTTATTCGTCCTAGTACGTCTCCTTGGGGTGCTCCTGTTTTATTCGTAAAGAAGAAAGACGGGAGTATGCGACTTTGTATTGACTATCGAGAATTGAACCATGTCACCATCAAGAATAGGTATCCGCTACCTCGCATTGATGACCTGTTTGACCAGTTGCAAGGAGCACAATTCTTTTCAAAGATCGATCTTCGTTCTGGATATCATCAGCTGAAGATTAAAACTGAGGATATTCCAAAGACTGCCTTCAGAACTCGGTACGGGCATTATGAATTCTTAGTAATGTCTTTTGGATTGACTAATGCTCCTGCTGCCTTCATGGATATGATGAACCGTGTATTCAAAGAATACTTGGATCAGTTCGTTGTTGTCTTTATTGATGACATCCTCATCTATTCCAAAAGCCGTGAAGATCATGAGCGCCATTTGAAGCTGGTACTGCAAAGGCTTCGTGAAAACAAGCTATATGCCAAACTGAAGAAATGCGAGTTCTGGCTTGAGGAAGTAGCATTCTTTGGGCACGTGGTGTCAAAACATGGAGTATCTGTCGACCCGGCGAAGATTGAAGCCATACAAAGTTGGGAGCAACCGAAGTCGGTAACCGAAGTACGTAGCTTTCTGGGCTTAGCTGGTTATTATCGGAGATTTGTGGAAGGATTTTCTCGAATCGCTACTCCGTTAACTCAGCTGACTCGGAAAGATACAAAATTCGTATGGAGTGAGGAATGCGAGAAGAGTTTCCAAGAACTCAAGAGGAGACTCATTTCGGCACCTGTTTTGACAATACCATCTGGTTCGGATGGATTTGTTATCTACAGCGATGCTTCAGGCAAAGGGTTAGGATGTGTTCTCATGCAACATGGGAAAGTCATAGCCTATGCCTCACGACAACTCAAAGAATATGAGAGGAATTATCCTACTCATGATTTGGAGTTGGCAGCAGTCGTTTTTGCGTTGAAGATCTGGAGACACTACCTGTATGGGGAGAAAGTGGAGATCTATACAGATCATAAAAGCCTCAAATATTTCTTCACCCAAAAGGAACTCAACATGCGGCAACGACGTTGGCTTGAGCTGTTGAAAGATTACGATCATACCATCCAATACCATCCTGGAAAAGCAAACGTAGTAGCTGACGCATTGAGTAGAAGATCATATGCGGGTACGAGTGCAATGTTTTTAACACAAAGGCCCATTTTGTATGACTTGCAAAGGATGGAGATAGAGATGAAGGCTCCAAGTACCCACATGATGATATCAAATATACGAGTAGAACCGACTTTAATCGATAAAGTTAAAGCTGCTCAAGCTACGGATATAGAGCTGATGCGTATGAAGAAGAAAGTGCAAGAAGGTGCTATTCCAGAAGCAAGAATCGATGAAGAAGGAATACTTCGAGTCAACTCCAGACTTTGTGTTCCTAACGATTTTGACTTGAAGCATAGAATAATGATGGAGGCACACAACACACCGTTTGCAATCCATCCTGGGAGTACCAAAATGTATCACGATCTTCGACATACATTTTGGTGGAGCAATATGAAAAGAGAGATCGCGAAGTTTATCTCGAGGTGTTTAACTTGTCAACGTGTAAAGGCGGAGCATCAAGTGCCAAAGGGTCCATTGCAACCGCTTGAGATCCCGAAATGGAAGTGGGAACACATTACTATGGATTTTGTTACAGGTCTTCCCAAGGTTTCTCAAGGCATAGATGCGATTTGGGTTATTGTTGATAGATTAACCAAGTCCGCTCATTTCTTGCCGATACGTGAGACTTATTCCCTTGAACGTCTTGCTAGTATGTACGTGAACGAGATTGTGAGATTGCATGGCATGCCAGTATCCATAGTTTCGGATCGTGACCCAAGATTCACTTCACGATTTTGGGTTAGCTTGCAGAAAGCTATGGGCACGGATTTACGATTCAGTTCAGCATACCATCCTCAAACGGACGGACAATCAGAGAGGACTATTCAAACTCTTGAAGATCTATTAAGACTTTGTGTCTTAGATCTCAAAGGGAGTTGGGATAAGTACCTACCATTGGTGGAATTCTCCTACAACAACAGTTATCAGGCGAGCATAGGTATGGCTCCATTTGAGGCGTTGTATGGAAGAAAATGTCGTTCTCCAGTATGCTGGGACGAGGTGGGTGAAGCAACATTGTTGGGACCAGAGTTGGTACGCATTACTACAGAGAAGATCCAAACGATTCGACAACGTATACAAACGGCACAGGATCGACAAAAGAGTTATGCGGATCTTCATCGGAAGGACGTGGAATTTAATATTGGGGATCATGTATTGTTACGTGTTGCACCATGGAAGGGAGTTACAAGATTTGGGAAGAGAGGAAAGCTCAATCCAAGATTTGTTGGTCCATTTGAGATTCTTGAGCGAATAGGAAATGTGGCATATAGACTCGCATTACCTCCAAGCATGTCTCGTGTTCATAATGTTTTTCACATATCAATGCTTCGTAAACATGTTAAAGACCCAAACCACATTATTGAGTTAGAACCAGACGAGATAGCTGAAGATTTAACGTACGAGGAGGTACCTGTTAAGATCTTGGATAGGAAAGAGCATGTCCTACGCACGAAGGTTATACCACAAGTTAAGGTTTTGTGGAGAAACCATGCTATTGAAGAAATGACCTGGGAGTTGGAATCAGAAATGAAAGCGAGGTATCCTCACCTTTTTGAAACATCAGGTGCGTACGTCAATTTCGAGGACGAAATTTCATAAGGAGGGGATGTTGTAAGACCCCAACTTATTAATGAATAAAATCAAATTTTCTCTAAATATTATTGTGAATAATAAGGGGGTTAATTTGATATAATACTTTGGTTATGGGTGAAATGTGCAAATTTTGCAAAATAAGCAAGTGGTTATAAAATATTTATTTTTGGTCGGTGAATATTCGGTTGGTCGTGGAATATTCTTGCTGTCGGGGAATATTCGTACGACGACGCAGCCTTGTGTGGGCCCCATAACGGAAAGCGATTGGATGAAGAAAACGACAAGTATAAGTTGTTTATTAATAATGGCGTAGTTGTTACCGTTAACACTGTTTAAATACCCGGTGGTTAAAAATACAGTAATAACGCGTGGTTGCATAGTAGCACACGGATTGCACAGTATAGTTGAATTATTGATTCGTACGTAAGAAGGCACTACTCAATAATTGTTACAGTGATTACTGTTCAATATTTTATTTTATTGGTTCAATAATTGCTGCATTGATATTTTATATTATTGTTGTTTCAATAATTATTGCTGCACAGTATTTTCATTTATCAGATCAATAATTCATATTATTTGAATAATATTATTAGATAACATTATTGGCAATGTCTAGAAAGTTCTGTCTAAGGAGAGGTTTGGTCATCTAATTGCGCGCCAGTAAGGAGAAATCCTTATTGGAAAGCCCCCTCTTTCCTGGGAACGGCCTGATTGTCATAAATGTGATTCTGTAATATTATTTATGAATAATTAATTATTGATTCATATGATAAGGAAATATTTATTTTATGTGGATATAAATGAGGGATATATTTTTGTGGTTAAAAATGAAGGAGTTAATGTTGAGGTTTTTATCCATATTTTTGTCTGAATGGAGGTATTAAAAATCAGGGTTTTTGAGATATTTTGCGGGGGTTATAATTTTTAATCCGACCGTTGGATCGTGGTAATTTTTGGATATGTTATACATATATAAGTTGAGTATATGCCCACAAATTTTGAACCGTTAAAAATGAACGTATGATTTATTATGAATTTTACAAGATGACTGGTTCAGAAATTGTTGAATTTTCGGAGTTTATCATTTTGATGGAAAATTCTAGAATTGGTGGGCCCCACTTGTGGTTGGTGAAGAAATGTGCTGAATTATATTTCAAATGTGGTGGGTGGGAATAGTAGCAGGTAAAGCCATCAGGTTGCAGGTCAAACCTACCAAAATTTTCCTATAAATAGAGGGCTAAGTTAGAATTGAAAATCACACCAGAAACAAGTTTTCTCTCTTTCTCTCTCTAGATTATTGAGTGTATTTTGTGAGTATTTATATACTTTGAGAGTTTCTATTCATCAGAGCAAGTTTCTTTCAGCCTTATACCGGTATTCCGACCAGAAGTACTGATATTTTGAGGTAAGGGATATTATTTTCTTCTTAATGATATTATTTTCTTCAATATCATTATGCTGAAATATTGATATGAGTTTTTATCAAATTTGGAACTTTTTGTGTCGGGGGTTACTATTCACGTATACGGCACTATTCACGTATACGGCACTATTCACGAATACGACACTATTCACCGAAAAATAAAATTTTTTCTTTTTGTCCAAGATGTCTATTATGGTTACTATCTTTGATTGTATCCATGTTTTGATCTTTATTTTTGAATTCTGCTTCACAATTGATTATTATGAAGTATTATTGATCTTGGATAAACTGTTATACGAATCCCTACTATTTGTCCTTCTGTCTCATTGGATTCGTTCTCTTTAAGATATTTTTCATCATCCTCAGTCCTAAATGATGATATTACTGAATATCTTTGGCCTGTAGTGCAAAGATGTATAATTACTTGATGAATATCTTTGGCCTGTAGTGCAAAGATGAACAGGTGTTGAGATGAACATGACCGACTGATGATACAAATGAATATCTTTGGCCTGTAGTGCAAAGATGAATATTTGGTTAAAGATGATTATTAATTGATGTTACAGGGATAAAATATTGATGATGAACTTTTAAATCTTAGAAGATAGTAGAATTCTTTCTCTACTTGACTCTTCTAATGGTTTGCTGTTTCCGCTGCAGTTGTTGATCTAAAACTTGTTGTCGATTATATTTTATCAGATTTTTCCCTGTTGAAGACTAACGATAATTTGTTGTATATTATCTTAGTCATAATATTCTTTACTGGGCTAGTTGAGCTCACCCTTTTCCTTTTTGTTCCATTTTTCTTCTCAGGAGGTGAGAACATAGCAGGATCTAGTCGGGGTATGGAGTGATGGTTCTAGAAAGATGTATTAGCAGTCCTCACTATTTCTGTAAAATAGTGTTTGAATAATTGTAATGAGGATTTATTTGAGTGTGGATATTGTCTAGAAGACAATATTTGTATTTAAACTCACAGTATGTGTTGTCGTATTTTGCACGACAATTGTATTATTGAAGTTGTAGTTTGCTTTCTGTACCATGTATTTGGCGACTCAGAATGGGTGTTGTATACCTATTCTGGGGGCGTCACAACTAATCTAACTAAGACTAATGAACATGATGATGTATTAGACATAAAACAAGATGTTATAACAGATTCTTAAGGTGTTTATGATGATTTCAAGTTAAGAATTAATAAAGTTGTATGTGGATTCAAACTTGCTGCTTGTGAGGTTTGATATTGTAGTTAAGGGGTCGTAATGTTTGTTAATGAGGATTTCAAATTTGTGATTAACGTTTAATGGTCAGAACTTAAACTAAGTTAACAAGTAAAACTTAAGTGGGAACTAAGTCTGTAAAGTTAATGTTAGCATGTTTAATGGATGTTATGATTCCAATGGTATATGTAGGACATTTGGTGATCGTGTAACTGTAAATTTTTAACCTTCGCACGAGGCAAGTTCTTTACCATATCTTGGTTATAATTACGCAAGTTTCCTATTCTTAACTTGTCTATTGTTATGCAAGTTCTTAACCCTATTCTTATATCAAGCAAGTTCTTATACTTTTACATTGCGCAAGTTCTTTAATCATTGAGCAAGTTCTTTTACTCTTATTTTCACATTGTGCAATGTATAAGCTTTAACTCTCCATTTTGGCAAAGTTCCTTTGATTATTACAAAGTTATAACTCTTTTAAAAGCATTAATTCGTTATAAATATTTACTCAATTATGAATCGCTATTATCGATCTTTGATCGTAAACATCGTTGTTCAAACCTATATTATGATATAAAACTCTTATATGGCTAGTGAACCCTTATTGATTCGACTAGTCCAAAGTTGATGAGCGTTCTAAAATTCTAGAACTATTATTGAAGCTAATCCAAATCAAACTTCCTTTGGATGTAAGAACCCGAATTTTCAAAAAATGTTAAAATAAGAATTTAGTGGATAAAATTCTTAAAGCTTGAGATGGGTTCGAAGAAGAATATATATGTGATACGAGGTATATAGTGTAAGACCCCGAATTTTATGAAATAAAAGTATTCAATTTTTCTTATAATTACTATTCAGTAAATGGTTAAATTGATAAAAGTTTAAAGTTATGGGTGAAATATGAATTTTTTTTTTCAAAATAAGCAAGTGGTTATAAAATAATCATTGTTGTTGGGGAATATTCGTTTGGTCGTGGAATATTCTTTCTGTCGGGGAATATTCATACGACGGCGCAGCTATTTGTGGGCCCCATAACGAATAACTGTCGGGTGAAGAAAACGACAAATTTGAGTTTTTACAAATAACGGCGTAGTTGTTACCGTTAACACTGTTGGAATACCCGTTGGTTAAAATACAGTAATACGCGTTATTGCACAGTAGCACACGGTATTGCACAGTATTTTTAAAATTATTGATTCTTACGTAAGAAGGCACTACTCAATAATTGTTACAATAATTACTGTTCAATATTTTACTTTATTGATTCAATAATTGCTGCGTTGATATTTTATATTATTTTTGTTTCAATAATTATTGCTGCACAGTATTTTCTATTATCAGATCAATAATTCATATTATTTGAATAATATTATTAGATAACATTATTGGCAATGTCTAGAAAGTTCTGTCTAAGGAGAGGTTTGGTCATCTAATTGCGCGCCAGTAAGGAGAAATCCTTATTGGAAAGCCCCCTCTTTCCTGGGAACGGCCTGGTTGTCATAAATGTGATTCTGTAATATTATTTGTGAATAATTAATTATTGATTCATATGATAAGAAAATATTTATTTTATGTGGATATAAATGAGGGATATATTTTTGTGGTTAAAAAATGAAGGAGTTAATGTTGAGATTTTTATCCGTATTTTTGTCAGAATGGAGGTATTAAAAATCAGGGTTTTTGAGATATTTTGTGGGGGTTATAATTTTTAATCCGACCGTTGGATCGTGGTAATTTTTGGATATGTTATACATATATAAGTTGAGTATATGCCCACAAATTTTGAACCGTTAAAAATGAACGTATGATTTGTTATGAATTTTACGAGATGACTGGTTCAGAAATTGTTGAATTTTTAGAGTTTATCATTTTGGTGGAAAATTCTAGAATTGGTGGGCCCCACTTGTGGTTGGTGAAGAAATGTGCTGAATTATATTTCAAATGTGGTGGGTGGGAATAGTAGCAGGTAAAGCCATCAGGTTGCAGGTCAAACCTACCAAAATTTTCCTATAAATAGAGGGCTAAGTTAGAATTGAAAATCACACCAGAAACATAAGTTTTCTCTCTTTCTCTCTCTATATTATGAAGCATATTTTGTGAGTTTTTAGATACTTGGTGAGTTTCTATTCATCAGTGCAAGTTTCCTTCAGCATCATATCCGATATTCAGTCAGAAGTACTGCTCTTTTGAGGTAAGGGATATTAAGGGATTTTAAGGGTTGTTATGATTTTCAGTTTCGTAATTTTTTTGATCTTCAAAAAAATTCTGGAAAAATTTGAAATGATATTTTGATGAGTTTTCTTGATTGTGTCCAAAAATGATGATTTTTGGATGTATAGATTGAGAGTTATGAATTTTATGAGAAAAGACTATTTTAGAAGTAACAGCTTATAATTCCTTGTGGTTAACTCCAAAATTGATGAAATTTTTATTGGGAGTACATGTATATGATAGAAGTATACTCTGTAAATTTCAGAATTTTTGGACAAAAGTATAATTTTTGATAAATGTCTAAATATTCGGTTGTTTTGGCCATATGAAAAATAGTAAATGACTTTTAAAAATTTTGAGAAAAATATATGTTCACTATGTGACTATATTATGCTAAATCTCAGAAAAGAAATATTTTTAGAACTAATTTGGTATTTTTCATGAAAATGGTCTAGTTGTGAGTAAATGAATTAAATATGTTATGTGAAGTAAGAAAATTGAAAAATAGGATTTTATGGCTTGAGAATTCTATATGAGGTATATGCAGATTTTTGATGAGGGTTTTGATTATTGGTGATAAAATCTTATGAGTTTGGTATTTTAGAATGATTAAATACATTATTTAGTAAAGTGTAAACAATTTAAATAAATTGTTTATAAGCTTAAGAAATATTATTCTTTCAATATCATTATACCGAAATACTGGTATGGATTTTATTGTAGAATTTCTACCTTTTTGTGTCGGGTTTACTATTTATGAGTTACTATTCACGAGTTACTATTCATTAGTTACTATTCACAAGTTACTATTCACGATAAAAATTAGTTTCTTTTTCTAACCAAATTATAGTTGATTTACGAATATTACTCTTGAGATTAAAACTAGATGTTGATCATATTATTTTTATTATTATATATAACGTTTTTATAACCCTAATGATGATATTTCTCTTTGACTTGAGTGTAAAGATGGGTAAATTTTTGGTATGATCATGACTATGAGTTATCTTTGGCCAGTAGTGCAAAGTTGAATCGTTGATTGGTATGATCATGACCATTAAATTTATAAGTGAATATTTTTAGCTTAAGTGCAAAGGTGAATTGATCAACATGGTTATAATTATTGTTTATATAAATTCTGAAATGATTATATATTTCTTTGAGATATTAATATCTTTGGCCTGTAGTGCAAAGATGAAATATTGATGAATATCTTTGGCCTGTAGTGCAAAGATGAATTGTTGATGAATATCTTTGGCCCGTAGTGCGAAGATGACATGTTGTTGAATATCTTTGGGCAGTAGTGCAAAGATGAACAGATGTTGAGATAAACATGACCAACTGGTGATACAAATGAATATCTTTGGCCGTAGTGCAAAGATGAAGTTATTAGTATGATTATGAACAGGAAATGTTATTTGGTGTAACCATGATCTTTGATGTTTCAGGTAAAGATAGGTGATGAAAATTATATTCGTCCTGGATGAGAAGAGGAATTTAGAACTACAGTTATGATTATGAGTTATTCATATGATTGTGGACCAGAATGGTTGATTGATGTTGATGTTACAGGGATAAAACATTGTTGGTAGATTTTTAACATGGAGGAGATAATATACTTTATGGTCTATTTGTCTCTTCTAATGGATTGCTCGTTCCGCTGCAACTATAGTTGAAATTTTTATCATTTACCATATGTTCTAAATCTCTGATTTATTGTTGATGAAGGCTATTGATAATTGAATTATCTTTAGTCATGATATTCTTTACTGAGCTAGTTGTGCTCACCCTTTTGCTTCACAATTCCTTTCAGGTAATAAGAGTGTAGCTGGGTCGAGCGGGGGTAACAAGGGAATAGAACGGTGGTCATCATTTAGTAGTTATATTTGGTGAAGAAAATAGGGTGAGGCGAACCCAACGTTGGAAGAGTGTTTTGTCACTATCATACAAGATGTCTAATGACATACAACCTCGTGTCATCATAAGACAGGGTTGTGCTCATCCACTTGCTGAGTATATCTATGGGCACTACCTATATAATCTTGGTGTTTGTTTGAAGTATAATTCTCAATTAGAGACAGTGGAGATAATGATAAGTCAAGAGAAGACTCACCATTGGGAAGAATATGATAGCAATCTTCTCGTTTTTCTTTGGGGTCTATTGGGTCAACCAAGGATAATTCTGTGGCCATATGATATCTATCATAACCTAGACGCGTGGCCTCCCATGTACGAAGGTTTCCTTGAGCACTTCCCAAAAATTCTAATTTCTAAAACAGTTTTTGACTATACCTTTATGTAAGGTGTCATTGTGAGGTGATGTCCACGGTTGGAACATGAGTCACATTTGGTATATATTTGTATCCAAACTTATAGCATATGTGTTGTTGTATTTTGCACGACAATTGTTGTAATAAAGTTACAGTTTTTTTCTATACCATGTATTTGGCGACTCAGAATAGGTTGGATGGAATGGACCTATTTTGGGGTCGTTACATTTGGTATCAGAGCTTAGGGATATGATCTCTGGTGGAGATCGGGGAATACAACTAGGAGGGGAGAGATGAGTAAATCCTTCGCTAGTGTGTCCTACCTAAGCTTATTTGTTGGTCAGTCATAATATTGGGATATTATGTGATATGTTAATTTGTTTAATTAACCCTTGTTTTATGGCAGTATTTGAGAATGGCAGCTGAGAATGCTAACAATGGAGTGAATGAGAGTGTGGGGATACCTCTAATCACTAACCGTGATAATGTGATGTCAGACGAAGAAGGAATTAGAGATATCCATGTGGTGAGTGAAGAATTGATAGTTACACCCGAGATAGTCGCAGAGGTAACAGCTGAGACTGAGGAAGAAGAGGAAGAAGAAGTACCAGATGAAAGTTTATTAGAGGTATTATATGATCAAAATGTAGAATTTCAAAATCGTATTCATGAGTTAGAAGAGCAGGCAGAAGAACGACAGGCGGTCGTGGAACAAAAGGATGCAACAATTCAAGCTTGTGTTACCCGATATGTGATGCTTGAACAGAAGCATTCTTTGGCAGAGTATAAGATGATAAAAATAGAATCTGAGCTGAAAGAAGAAAAAACTGAACGAGTGAGAATAAGTGATGCATGGGCAAAAGCCGCACGACACGTGGATATTGTGGAAAGAGATGTTCGATCTAAGAAGGCTAAAATAGATGATATGAATTTCTCTTTTTGGAAAGCAATTGGGAGAACCCAACATCGAGTTTTGAATTACCCTGTACATAGCGGTCAACCTGAATCCGATATGGATCGAAGATTGATGATTCAGATCATGAATGAGGAGTACGAAGAGGCAGTTGAGGGAGGAATATGTCCTTTAGAAAGGTATATTCCAACGATAATGATGACGCCAAATGCTGCTCCAGACAAGTCAAAGCCGAGTAGTTCGAGGGATGGCGGTTGTCATGACTTCCCAACAAATGAGGAACCCAAATGAAGTTATCATGGGAGATGAGCAATGGAGAAATCATGATGATCTGAGAGATAGAATCTGAAATGGAAGCAAGGTATTCTCAACTCTTCGAAATACCAGGTACGTAAATTTCGGGGACGAAATTTCATAAGAAGGGGAGATTGTAAGACCCCGAATTTTATGAAATAAAAGTATTCAATTTTTCTTATAATTACTATTCAGTAAATGGTTAAATTGATAAAAGTTTAAAGTTATGGGTGAAATATGAATTTTTTTTTTCAAAATAAGCAAGTGGTTATAAAATAATCATTGTTGTCGGGGAATATTCGTTTGGTCGTGGAATATTTTTTCTGTCGGGGAATATTCGTACGACGGCGCAGCTATTTGTGGGCCCCATAACGAATAACTGTCGGGTGAAGAAAACGACAAATTTGAGTTTTTACAAATAACGGCGTAGTTGTTACCGTTAACACTGTTGGAATACCCGTTGGTTAAAATACAGTAATACGCGTTATTGCACAGTAGCACACGGTATTGCACAGTATTTTTAAAATTATTGATTCTTACGTAAGAAGGCACTACTCAATAATTGTTACAGTAATTACTGTTCAATATTTTACTTTATTGATTCAATAATTGCTGCGTTGATATTTTATATTATTTTTGTTTCAATAATTGTTGCTGCACAGTATTTTCTATTATCAGATCAATAATTCATATTATTTGAATAATATTATTAGATAGCATTATTGGCAATGTCTAGAAAGTTCTGTCTAAGAAGAGGTTTGGTCATCTAATTGCGCGCCAGTAAGGAGAAATCCTTATTGGAAAGCCCCCTCTTTCCTGGGAACGGCCTGGTTGTCATAAATGTGATTCTGTAATATTATTTGTGAATAATTAATTATTGATTCATATTGTAAGACCCCAACTTATTAATGAATAAAATCAAATTTTCTTTAAATATTATTGTGAATAATAAGGGGTTAATTTGATATAATACTTTGGTTGTGGGTGAAATGTGCAAATTTTACAAAATAAGCAAGTGGTTATAAAATATTCATTTTGTCGGGGAATATTCGTTTGGTTGTGGAATATTCTTGCTGTCGGGGAATATTCGTACGACGGCGCAGCCTTGTGTGGGCCCCATAACGGAAAGCGATTGGATGAAGAAAACGACAAGTATAAGTTGTTTATAAATAACGGCGTAGTTGTTACCGTTAATACTGTTGGAATACCCGGTGGTTAAAATACAGTAGCACACGGTATTGCACCAATTATTGATTCTTACGTAAGAAGGCACTACTCAATAATTGTTACAGTAGTTATTATTCAATATTTTATTTTATTGATTCAATAATTGCTGCGTTGATATTTTATATTATTGTTGTTTCAATAATTGTTGCTGCACAGTATTTTCCATTATCAGATCAATAATTCATATTATTTGAATAATATTATTAGATAACATTATTGGCAATGTCTAGAAAGTTCTGTCTAAGGAGAGGTTTGGTCATCTAATTGCGCGCCAGTAAGGAAAAATCCTTATTGGAAAGCCCCCTCTTTCCTGGGAACGGCCTGGTTGTCATAAATGTGATTCTGTAATATTATTTGTGAATAATTAATTATTGATTCATATGATAAGAAAATATTTATTTTATGTGGATATAAATGAGGATATATTTTTGTGGTTAAAAATGAAGGAGTTAATGTTGAGATTTTTATCCGTATTTTTGTCGGAATGGAGGTATTAAAAATCAGGGTTTTTGAGATATTTTGCGGGGGTTATAATTTTTAATCCGACCGTTGGATCGTGGTAATTTTTGGATATGTTATACATATATAAGTTGAGTATATGCCCACAAATTTTGAACCGTTAAAAATGAACGTATGATTTATTACGAATTTTACAAGATGACTGGTTCAGAAATTGTTGAATTTTCAGAGTTTATCATTTTGGTGGAAAATTCTAGAATTGGTGGGCCCCACTTGTGGTTGGTGAAGAAATGTGCTGAATTATATTTCAAATGTGGTGGGTGGGAATAGTAGCAGGTAAAGCCATCAGGTTGCAGGTCAAACCTACCAAAATTTTCCTATAAATAGAGGGCTAAGTTAGAATTGAAAATCACACCAGAAACAATTTCTCTCTCTTTCTCTCTCTAGATTATTGAGTGTATTTTGTGAGTATTTAGATACTTTGAGAGTTTCTATTCATCAGAGCAAGTTTCTTTCAGCCTTATACCGGTATTCCGACCAGAAGTACTGATATTTTGAGGTAAGGGATATTATTTTCTTCTTAATGATATTATTTTCTTCAATATCATTATGCTGAAATATTGATATGAGTTTTTATCAAATTTGGAACTTTTTGTGTCGGGGTTACTATTCACGTATACGGCACTATTCACGTATACGGTACTATTCACGAATACGGCACTATTCACCGAAAAATAAAATTTTCTCTTTTTGTCCAAGATGTCTATTATGGTTACTATCTTTGATTGTATCCATGTTTTGATCTTTATTTTTGAATTCTGCTTCACAATTGATTATTATGAAGTATTATTGATCTTGGATAAACTGTTATACGAATCCCTACTATTTGTCCTTCTGTCTCACTGGATTCGTTCTCTTTAAGATATTTTTCATCATCCTCAGTCCTAAATGATGATATTACTGAATATCTTTGGCCTGTAGTGCAAAGATGTATGATTACTTGATGAATATCTTTGGCCTGTAGTGCAAAGATGAACAGGTGTTGAGATGAACATGACCGACAGGTGATACAAATGAATATCTTTGGCCTGTAGTGCAAAGATGAATATTTGGATAAAGATGATTATTAATTGATGTTACAGGGATAAAATATTGATGATGGACTTTTAAATCTTAGAAGATAGTAGAATTCTTTCTCTACTTGACTCTTCTAATGGTTTGCTGTTTCCGCTGCAGTTGTTGATCTAAAACTTGTTGTCGATTATATTCTATCAGATTTTTCCCTGTTGAAGACTAACGATAATTTGTTTGTATATTATCTTAGTCATAATATTCTTTACTGGGCTAGTTGAGCTCACCCTTTTCCTTTTTGTTCCATTTTTCTTCTCAGGAGGTGAGAACATAGCAGGATCTAGTCGGGGTATGGAGTGATGGTTCTAGAAAGATGTTTTAGCAGTCCTCACTATTTCTGTAAAATAGTGTTTGAATAATTGTAATGAGGACTTATTTGAGTGTGGATATTGTCTAGAAGACAATATTTGTATTTAAACTCACAGTATGTGTTGTCGTATTTTGCACGACAATTGTATTATTGAAGTTGTAGTTTGTTTTCTGTACCATGTATTTGGCGACTCAGAATGGGTGTTGTATACCTATTTTGGGGGCGTCACAGTTGGTATCAGAGCTTAGGGATATGATCCCTGGCTGAGATGTGAGACAAGAACTAGGAGGGGAGAGACGGGGAATTCCTTCGCTAGTATGACCTGACTAAGTTTATTTGGTGTTTATTTGGTCGGTCAGAGTATAGGGATAATATATGACATGACTATTAACCCTTGTTTTATGGCAGTATTTAAGAATGGCAGCTGAGAACGTTAATAATGGAGTAAATCAGACCGTGGAGACACCTTTGATCACTACCCAGGGGAACGTGCAACAGGAAGGCAATATTCCTCCTGTAAACAACGTTACCGAGCAAACGATGAATGATGGAATGTTTAGGAGCTTTTTGCAGTTCATGCAAAATCAGACGAGGGAGACTCGTGTGCAGAATACGGGTGGAAATGATAACAACGCGCGGTTTGTCACAGCTAAGCAGTTCAAAGAATTGGGACCACCAGAATTTAAGGGAAAGCCGGATCCGATCATGGCGGAAACGTGGGTCAAGCAAATTACCAAGATATTTGATGTCTTGGGATGCACGGAGGAACAGAAGGTTCCATTCGCCACATTTATGTTCCGCGGTGAGGCAGACTACTGGTGGGAGTCTGTGAAGCGTACCCAGCCTGACGCACTCAACATGTCCTGGGAAACATTTCAAAAACTGTTCAATGACAAGTACTTTCCTGAAAGTATTCGTCATATGAAGGAGGTTGAGTTTATTAGACTGGAACAAAACAACATGACGGTGTCCCAGTACGAGGCGAAGTTTGCAGAGTTATCCAGGTTTGCACCTCATTTGGTCGAAAATGAGGAACGAATGACAAGGATGTTTCTGAGAGGTCTAAAACCCGAGATTCGGCAATATCTTATCTCTCATAAATTTTCTTTATATTCAGATGTTGTAAACAGGGCTCAATTATTAGAGCGAGATAATGAGTATGTGCAACCGAGGGACCACAACCAGGGTCATACCGGTGGCGGCAGTCATCGAAGCAATGAAAACCAGCAGGGAGGAAAACATTCGGACAAAAGCGGTAACCACTCTGGTGGTAATCGTGGTCGTGATAATAGAAGGAGCGAGTCGGGAGGAGATTTCAAGAAGAGAAGGTACAACAATGATAACGTGAAGACGTCAGCACAAACATCAACTGTTTCTAGGGGAGGAGAACGACCACCGGTCGTATGTTACAAATGTGGGAAAGAGGGACATATCAGCCCAAACTGCCCACAACAATCCAAGGTATGTTATAACTGTGGAAAGGAAGGTCATATAGCTCGAGAGTGTTCTGTAGCAAAACCAAGTTCAGCGGGGATGGTGACTCCAAAAGTTATCCCGGATAAGTCGAAATCAGCGGTTCCTGGAAGGGCGTTTGTCGTTACTGGCCAAAACGCGAGAAACCCAAACGAGGTGATCACGGGTAAGCTAATCTTGAATTCTTGCGAAGTTTATACTTTACTAGATACCGGTTCTACCCATTCTTTTATCTCTCCTGCTTGTGCTCAACGTTTAAACTTGACTCCGGAGAAATTGGACTTTAACTTATCTGTTGAAACTCCGTTGGGTGAAACCTTCGTTACATCTACAGTTTATAAATCTTGCATGATCCAAGTTGGCACTATCACATTACCTGTTGATCTTATCTCTTTAAAGATACTTGCTTTTGATGTGATTTTAGGAATTGATTGGTTAACCACTCATCATGCTAAAATTGATTGTTTTCGTAAGGTTGTTAGTTTTCATATTCCTAACCAACCTGTCATACGAATTCAAACTACTAAACCACTAAAATCAGTCACTGTCATATCAAGCCACAAAGCTATTCGTTTATTGAAAAACGGATGTCAAGCTTTCTTAGCCCATGTTATGGATTTGAACAAAGACAAGTCAGATTTGAATAATATTTCTATTGTTAGAGAATTTCCCGATGTATTTCCTGAAGAACTTCCTGGTCTACCCCCAGAACGTGAAGTTGAATTCTTTATTGACCTTGAACCCGGTACAAAGCCCATTTCTAAAACCCCATATCGAATGGCTCCTATTGAACTTCAGGAGTTAAAAGTCCAACTACAGGAGTTGTTGGACATCGGTTTTATTCGTCCTAGTACATCTCCTTGGGGTGCTCCTGTGTTATTCGTAAAGAAGAAAGACGGGAGTATGCGACTTTGTATCGACTATCGAGAATTGAATCATGTCACTATCAAGAATAGGTATCCGCTACCTCGCATTGATGACCTGTTTGACCAGTTGCAAGGAGCACAATTCTTTTCAAAGATCGATCTTCGTTCTGGATATCATCAGCTGAAGATTAAAACTGAGGATATTCCAAAGACTGCCTTCAGAACTCGGTACGGGCATTATGAATTCTTAGTAATGTCTTTTGGATTGACTAATGCTCCTGCTGCCTTCATGGATATGATGAACCGTGTATTCAAAGAATATTTGGATCAGTTCGTTGTTGTCTTTATTGATGACATCCTCATCTATTCCAAAAGCCGTGAAGATCATGAGCGCCATTTGAAGCTGGTATTGCAAAGGCTTCGTGAAAACAAGCTATATGCCAAACTGAAGAAATGCGAGTTCTGGCTTGAGGAAGTAGCATTCCTTGGGCACGTGGTGTCAAAACATGGAGTATCTGTCGACCCGGCGAAGATTGAAGCCATACAAAGTTGGGAGCAACCGAAGTCGGTAACCGAAGTACGTAGCTTTCTGGGCTTAGCTGGTTATTATCGGAGATTTGTGGAAGGATTTTCTCGAATCGCTACTCCGTTAACTCAGCTGACTCGGAAAGATACAAAATTCGTATGGAGTGAGGAATGCGAGAAGAGTTTCCAAGAACTCAAGAGGAGACTCATTTCGGCACCTGTTTTGACAATACCATCTGGTTCGGATGGATTTGTTATCTACAGCGATGCTTCAGGCAAAGGGTTAGGATGTGTTCTCATGCAACATGGGAAAGTCATAGCCTATGCCTCACGACAACTCAAAGAATATGAGAGGAATTATCCTACTCATGATTTGGAGTTGGCAGCAGTCGTTTTTGCGTTGAAGATCTGGAGACACTACCTGTATGGGGAGAAAGTGGAGATCTATACAGATCATAAAAGCCTCAAATATTTCTTCACCCAAAAGGAACTCAACATGCGGCAACGACGTTGGCTTGAGCTGTTGAAAGATTACGATCATACCATCCAATATCATCCTGGAAAAGCAAACGTAGTAGCTGACGCATTGAGTAGAAGATCATATGCGGGTACGAGTGCAATGTTTTTAACACAAAGGCCCATTTTGTATGACTTGCAAAGGATGGAGATAGAGATGAAGGCTCCAAGTACCCACATGATGATATCAAATATACGAGTAGAACCGACTTTAATCGATAAAGTTAAAGCTGCTCAAGCTACGGACATGGAGCTGATGCGTATGAAGAAGAAAGTGCAAGAAGGTGCTATTCCAGAAGCAAGAATCGATGAAGAAGGAATACTTCGAGTCAACTCCAGACTTTGTGTTCCTAACGATTTTGACTTGAAGCATAGAATAATGATGGAGGCACACAACACACCGTTTGCAATCCATCCTGGGAGTACCAAAATGTATCACGATCTTCGACATACATTTTGGTGGAGCAATATGAAAAGAGAGATCGCGGAGTTTATCTCGAGGTGTTTAACTTGTCAACGTGTAAAGGCGGAGCATCAAGTGCCAAAGGGTCCATTGCAACCACTTGAGATCCCGAAATGGAAGTGGGAACACATTACTATGGATTTTGTTACGGGTCTTCCCAAGGTTTCTCAAGGCATAGATGCGATTTGGGTTATTGTTGATAGATTAACCAAGTCCGCTCATTTCTTACCGATACGTGAGACTTATTCCCTTGAACGTCTTGCTAGTATGTACGTGAACGAGATTGTGAGATTGCATGGCATGCCAGTATCCATAGTTTCGGATCGTGACCCAAGATTCACTTCACGATTTTGGGTTAGCTTGCAGAAAGCTATGGGCACGGATTTACGATTCAGTTCAGCATACCATCCTCAAACGGACGGACAATCAGAGAGGACTATTCAAACTCTTGAAGATCTATTAAGACTTTGTGTCTTAGATCTCAAAGGGAGTTGGGATAAGTACCTACCATTGGTGGAATTCTCCTACAACAACAGTTATCAGGCGAGCATAGGTATGGCTCCATTTGAGGCGTTGTATGGAAGAAAATGTCGTTCTCCAGTATGCTGGGACGAGGTGGGTGAAGCAACATTGTTGGGACCAGAATTGGTACGCATTACTACAGAGAAGATCCAAACGATTCGACAACGTATACAAACGGCACAGGATCGACAAAAGAGTTATGCGGATCTTCATCGGAAGGACGTGGAATTTAATATTGGGGATCATGTATTGTTACGTGTTGCACCATGGAAGGGAGTTACAAGATTTGGGAAGAGAGGAAAGCTCAATCCAAGATTTGTTGGTCCATTTGAGATTCTTGAGCGAATAGGAAATGTGGCATATAGACTCGCATTACCTCCAAGCATGTCTCGTGTTCATAATGTTTTTCACATATCTATGCTTCGTAAATATGTTAAAGACCCGAACCACATTATTGAGTTAGAACCAGACGAGATAGCTGAAGATTTAACGTACGAGGAGGTACCTGTTAAGATCTTGGATAGGAAAGAGCATGTCCTACGCACGAAGGTTATACCACAAGTTAAGGTTTTGTGGAGAAACCATGCTATTGAAGAAATGACCTGGGAGTTGGAATCAGAAATGAAAGCGAGGTATCCTCACCTTTTTGAAACATCAGGTACGTACGTCAATTTCGAGGACGAAATTTCATAAGGAGGGGAGGTTGTAAGACCCCAACTTATTAATGAATAAAATCAAATTTTCTTTAAATATTATTGTGAATAATAAGGGGTTAATTTGATATAATACTTTGGTTATGGGTGAAATGTGCAAATTTTACAAAATAAGCAAGTGGTTATAAAATATTCATTTTGTCGGGGAATATTCGTTTGGTCGTGGAATATTCTTGCTGTCGGGGAATATTCGTACGACGGCGCAGCCTTGTGTGGGCCCCATAACGGAAAGCGATTGGATGAAGAAAACGACAAGTATAAGTTGTTTATAAATAACGGCGTAGTTGTTACCGTTAATACTGTTGGAATACCCGGTGGTTAAAATACAGTAGCACACGGTATTGCACCAATTATTGATTCTTACGTAAGAAGGCACTACTCAATAATTGTTACAGTAGTTATTATTCAATATTTTATTTTATTGATTCAATAATTGCTGCGTTGATATTTTATATTATTGTTGTTTCAATAATTGTTGCTGCACAGTATTTTCCATTATCAGATCAATAATTCATATTATTTGAATAATATTATTAGATAACATTATTGGCAATGTCTAGAAAGTTCTGTCTAAGGAGAGGTTTGGTCATCTAATTGCGCGCCAGTAAGGAAAAATCCTTATTGGAAAGCCCCCTCTTTCCTGGGAACGGCCTGGTTGTCATAAATGTG
This sequence comes from Panax notoginseng, assembly GCA_016801055.1. Lineage (NCBI taxonomy): Eukaryota > Viridiplantae > Streptophyta > Magnoliopsida > Apiales > Araliaceae > Panax > Panax notoginseng. The sequence goes on from CM029023.1 coordinate 83,009,767, forward strand.
ATTCTGTAATATTATTTGTGAATAATTAATTATTGATTCATATGATAAGAAAATATTTATTTTATGTGGATATAAATGAGGAATATATTTTTGTGGTTAAAAATGAAGGAGTTAATGTTGAGATTTTTATCCGTATTTTTGTCAGAATGGAGGTATTAAAAATCAGGGTTTTTGAGATATTTTGCGGGGGTTATAATTTTTAATCCGACCGTTGGATCGTGGTAATTTTTGGATATGTTATACATATATAAGTTGAGTATATGCCCACAAATTTTGAACCGTTAAAAATGAACGTATGATTTATTACGAATTTTACAAGATGACTGGTTCAGAAATTGTTGAATTTTCGGAGTTTATCATTTTGGTGGAAAATTCTAGAATTGGTGGGCCCCACTTGTGGTTGGTGAAGAAATGTGCTGAATTATATTTCAAATGTGGTGGGTGGGAATAGTAGCAGGTAAAGCCATCAGGTTGCAGGTCAAACCTACCAAAATTTTCCTATAAATAGAGGGCTAAGTTAGAATTGAAAATCACACTAGAAACAAGTTTTCTCTCTTTCTCTCTCTAGATTATTGAGTGTATTTTGTGAGTATTTAGATATTTTGAGAGTTTCTATTCATCAGAGCAAGTTTCTTTCAGCCTTATACCGGTATTCCGACCAGAAGTACTGATATTTTGAGGTAAGGGATATTATTTTCTTCTTAATGATATTATTTTCTTCAATATCATTATGCTGAAATATTGATATGAGTTTTTATCAAATTTGGAACTTTTTGTGTCGGGGTTACTATTTACGTATACGGCACTATTCACGTATACGGTACTATTCACGAATACGGCACTATTCACCGAAAAATAAAATTTTCTCTTTTTGTCCAAGATGTCTATTATGGTTACTATCTTTGATTGTATCCATGTTTTGATCTTTATTTTTGAATTCTGCTTCACAATTTATTATTATGAAGTATTATTGATCTTGGATAAACTGTTATACGAATCCCTACTATTTGTCCTTCTGTCTCACTGGATTCGTTCTCTTTAAGATATTTTTCATCATCCTCAGTCCTAAATGATGATATTACTGAATATCTTTGGCCTGTAGTGCAAAGATGTATGATTACTTGATGAATATCTTTGGCCTGTAGTGCAAAGATGAACAGGTGTTGAGTGAACATGACCGACAGGTGATACAAATGAATATCTTTGGCCTGTAGTGCAAAGATGAATATTTGGATAAAGATGATTATTAATTGATGTTACAGGGATAAAATATTGATGATGGACTTTTAAATCTTAGAAGATAGTAGAATTCTTTCTCTACTTGACTCTTCTAATGGTTTGCTGTTTCCGCTGCAGTTGTTGATCTAAAACTTGTTGTCAATTATATTCTATCAGATTTTTCCCTGTTGAAGACTAACGATAATTTGTTTGTATATTATCTTAGTCATAATATTCTTTACTGGGCTAGTTGAGCTCACCCTTTTCCTTTTTGTTCCATTTTTTCTTCTCAGGAGGTGAGAACATAGCAGGAACTAGTCGGGGTACGGAGTGATGGTTCTAGAAAGATGTTTTAGCAGTCCTCACTATTTCTGTAAAATAGTGTTTGAATAATTGTAACGAGGACTTATTTGAGTGTGGATATTGTCTAGAAGACAATATTTGTATTTAAACTCACAGTATGTGTTGTCGTACTTTGCAAGACAATTGTATTATTGAAGTTATAGTTTGTTTTCTGTACCATGTATTTGGCGACTCAGAATGGGTGTTGTATACCTATTTTGGGGGCGTCACACATATGATAAGAAAATATTTGTTTTATGTGGATATAAATGAGGGATATATTTTTGTGGTTAAAAAATGATGGAGTTAATGTTGAGATTTTTATCCGTATTTTTGTCGGAATGGAGGTATTAAAAATCAGGGTTTTTGAGATATTTTGCGGGGGTTATAATTTTTAATCCGACCGTTGGATCGTGGTAATTTTTGGATATGTTATACATATATAAGTTGAGTATATGCCCACAAATTTTGAACCGTTAAAAATGAACGTATGATTTGTTATGAATTTTACGAGATGACTGGTTCAGAAATTGTTGAATTTTTGGAGTTTATCATTTTGGTGGAAAATTCTAGAATTGGTGGGCCCCACTTGTGGTTGGTGAAGAAATGTGCTGAATTATATTTCAAATGTGGTGGGTGGAAATAGTAGCAGGTAAAGCCATCAGATTGCAGGTCAAACCTACCAAAATTTTCCTATAAATAGAGGGCTAAGTTAGAATTGAAAATCACACCAGAAACATAAGCTTTCTCTCTTTCTCTCTCTATATTATGAAGCATATTTTGTGAGTTTTTAGATACTTGGTGAGTTTCTATTCATCAGTGCAAGTTTCCTTCAGCATCATATCCGATATCCAGTCAGAAGTACTGCTCTTTTAAGGTAAGGGATAGTAAGGGATTTTAAGGGTTGTTATGATTTTCAGTTTCGTAATTTTTCTGATCTTCAAAAAAATTCTGGAAAAATTTGAAATGATATTTTGATGAGTTTTCTTGATTGTGTCCAAAAATGGTGATTTTTGGATGTATAGATTGAGAGTTATGAATTTTATGAGAAAAGACTATTTTAGAAGTAACAGCTTATAATTCCTTGTGGTTAACTCCAAAATTGATGAAATTTTTATTGGGAGTACATGTATATGATAGAAGTATACTCTGTAAATTTCAGAATTTTTGGACAAAAGTATAATTTTTGATAAATGTCTAAATATTCGGCTGTTTTGGCCATATGAAAAATAGTAAATGACTTTTAAAAATTTTGAGAAAAATATATGTTCACTATGTGACTATATTATGCTAAATCTCAGAAAAGAAATATTTTTAGAACTGATTTGGTATTTTTCATGAAAATGGTCTAGTTGTGAGTAAATGAATTAAATATGTTATGTGAAGTAAGAAAATTAGAAAATAGGATTTTATGGCTTGAGAATTCTATATGAGGTATATGCAGATTTTTGATGAGGGTTTTGATTATTGGTGATAAAATCTTATGAGTTTGGTATTTTAGAATGATTAAATGCATTATTTAGTAAAGTGTAAACAATTTAAATAAATTGTTTATAAGCTTAAGAAATATTATTCTTTCAATATCATTATACCGAAATACTGGTATGAATTTTATTGTGGAATTTCTACCTTTTTGTGTCGGGTTTACTATTTATGAGTTACTATTCACGAGTTACTATTCATGAGTTACTATTCACAAGTTACTATTCACGATAAAAATTAGTTTCTTTTTCTAACCAAATTATAGTTGATTTACGAATATTACTCTTGAGATTAAAACTAGATGTTGATCATATTATTTTTATTATTATATATAACGTTTTTATAACCCTAATGATGATATTTCTCTTTGACTTGAGTGTAAAGATGGGTAGATTTTTGGTATGATCATGACTATGGGTTATCTTTGGCCAGTAGTGCAAAGTTGAATCGTTGATTGGTATGATCATGACCATTAAATTTATAAGTGAATATCTTTAGCTTAAGTGCAAAGGTGAATTGATCAACATGGTTATAATTATTGTTTATATAAATTCTGAAATGATTATATATTTCTTTGAGATATTAATATCTTTGGCCTGTAGTGCAAAGATGAAATATTGATGAATATCTTTGGCCTGTAGTGCAAAGATGAATTGTTGATGAATATCTTTGGCCCGTAGTGCGAAGATGACATGTTGTTGAATATCTTTGGGCAGTAGTGCAAAGATGAACAGATGTTGAGATAAACATGACCAACTGGTGATACAAATGAATATCTTTGGCCGTAGTGCAAAGATGAAGTTATTAGTATGATTATGAACAGGAAATGTGATTTGGTGTAACCATGATCTTTGATGTTTCAGGTAAAGATAGGTGATGAAAATTATATCGTCCTGGATGAGAAGAGGAATTTAGAACTACAGTTATGATTATGAGTTATTCATATGATTGTGGACCAGAATGGTTGATTGATGTTACAGGGATAAAACATTGTTGGTGGATTTTTAACATGGAGGAGATAATAGACTTTATGGTCTATTTGACTCTTCTAATGGATTGCTCGTTCCGCTGCAACTATGGTTGAAATTTTTATCATTTACCATATGTTCTAAATCTCTGATTTATTGTTGATGAAGGCTATTGATAATTGAATTATCTTTAGTCATGATATTCTTTACTGAGCTAGTTGTGCTCACCCTTTTGCTTCACAATTCCTTTCAGGTAATAAGAGTGTAGCTGGGTCGAGCGGGGGTAACAAGGGAATAGAACGGTGGTCATCATTTAGTAGTTATATTTGGTGAAGAAAATAGGGTGAGGCGAACCCAACGTTGGAAGGGTGTTTTGTCACTATCATACAAGATGTCTAATGACATACAACCTCGTGTCATCATAAGACAGGGTTGTGCTCATCCACTTGCTGAGTATATCTATGGGCACTACCTATATAATCTTGGTGTATGTTTGAAGTATAATTCTCAATTAGAGACAGTGGAGATAATGATAAGTCAAGAGAAGACTCACCATTGGGAAGAATATGATAGCAATCTTCTCGTTTTTCTTTGGGGTCTATTGGGTCAACCAAGGATAATTCTGTGGCCATATGATATCTATCATAACCTAGACGTGTGGCCTCCCATGTACGAAGGTTTCCTTGAGCACTTCCCAAAAATTCTAATTTCTAAAACAGTTTTTGACTATACCTTTATGTAAGGTGTCATTGTGAGGTGATGTCCACGGTTGGAACATGAGTCACATTTGGTATATATTTGTATCCAAACTTATAGCATATGTGTTGTTGTATTTTGCACGACAATTGTTGTAATAAAGTTACAGTTTTTTTCTATACCATGTATTTGGCGACTCAGAATAGGTTGGATGGAATGGACCTATTTTGGGGTCGTTACATATAGTATTGTGTTACATAGGGTAATATGAGCTATTTTTTAAGTGATGTTATGTTTAATGAATATATATCATTATTATATATTTGTTATTAACTGTAGAGATGAATTAGTAAAGAAGATGGGTGAAAATTTATCTATTGATATTAAATAATTTATGTGAAATTATTTTATCATAGTAAGTTGGTGACATTAAATATCTTTGATAATCACCAATTTCTTGAGTATATGTACGAGTAAGTATCAAGTCTAAGGCAGTGCAACTGTACCTTTAATAGTGGATGTATAGGAGTTGGGCTAAACAATTTCTTCAGAGAGCGGATGTATAAACGAATTAGTAACCGATCTATCTCACTATGAAAACAGTATAAACGAGATGGAAACCAATTTGTTGGTTGTTTATGGGAAACCATTCAGTGTACTATATTGAATATTATTAAAGACTCGGCGCGTGCTAGGTTTAGACTTGTATGCGTGTACGTTGTTGACGAGAGAAGGAAATCGATATACCTTTAAATTGGTTAGAGAATTATTAAGTAATTTGATACACGGCGAGAAGTGAAGATTAAAGGAATGTATATATGTGTTATATTTTGAACTTTATGTTGTTGGTGGGAAGAAATACTATCAAAGAGATTTTATAGTTGAGAGCAATACAGATTTAAAACTCAAAGTTTGATATTTAAATTATTAAAGAAAATAGTAATCCATGATGTGGAATCAAAGAAGAGGTTGATTTTAGATGAGTTGATGTATACGTAAAGTATTTAGGAACGTAGATTCTATTTCACCTAAAATAGAAACTTGTTATGTTTGAACTTGGTATGGCGCAGCTGCGCCATTTCCAGAATAGAGATCTATTGTGGAGCTTCTTTCAAGCTTTGAACCACCTTAGCTTCATTATGTCCCATATGGCGGAGGAATTCTTCAATCTTCTCCTAGGGCACTTTCCCCTTAGATATGATGATAGGCTTCATCACTCGTTGAAGGAGATACAATGGAATTTTTTTTAGACACTGCAACAGTTGTATTTGATGTTGATCCTTCAACCTCTCCATAATTCCATGGCACTTTCTTGAGGCTGATGATAGGATACTGTGGCCTGAATGGCAATATGATTGGCTATGGTGCAGCCACTTTCAAAGGGTTTTCAACTCCTTTGAGCTGAATTGGTTGAATTGTAAGTGGTGTGGCAACCAAATCTCCCTCAGAGGATATAACTGCTACAACTTCCTTCCATCTTGGAGGAAATGTGTCCCCACTCTCAAATGATACAACATCATTGTCTGCCATTTGTAGGTCACTGCTGTCAATTATGTTTTGAATAAGATGGCGGAGTGCCCAACATTCCTCAGTGATGTGACTGCGAGAGTGGGAGTGGTATTGACATACTCCATTAACATCAAACCGTTTTGAGTGTGGGTTGATTGGAGGTAGCAATGTTGTGATTTTTTCCTCATTGCTCAGCATCTGCAATATCTCTTCCATCGGTTGGCCTAAATAGGTGAATTCCCTTTTGCTGGCGAAGTCCCGACGTGCTTTAGCTTTTACTTTTCTCACAAACTTTTCCTCCAAAGTTTCAATTTCTTGGTAAGTGATGGAGTGTTTGTGATAAGAGAAAGGAGGCTAGCATGCTCTTGACTGAACAACTGTCGTGTGACTTGGTGTTGATGAATCACTAGTTCTGCCAGGTTATTAACTTATTCGCAAAGAGACATTAACTCACGTTTCATCATAAACTAGAATTGTGAATAATCCCACTTGTCTGAATCCTTGTTGATTTGGGATGAACCACCCACATATTTGAGATATCTGGAGCTCTCTCCACTGCCCCTGTTGATCATGTTAACCTCCTCTTCCTTGTGTTGAGGGAGAGAGTTGTCTTGACCATGTGATTGGTCATGATTGGTCACCACGATCTCACCACTGTCAATTAAGTCCTGAATCTTATGCTTAAGGGCCCAACAATCTTGAGTGTCATGGCCTGGAGCTCCAGCATGGTAAGCACACTTGGGTTCGCTGGTGGAAGGAGATGAGTGATTTTTTTCTAAGTTGTCAGAAGTTTGAGAATGTTTTTGAGTGAGTCCCCTTAGGGTGTGAACACTCTTGTACGTCTGACTTCTCCACTCTTTGGCAATGGAGGATTTGAAGACTGTGCTTGAAAAGGGGAATAGTTTCTCCTCTGAATAAGCAAGTTTTGATTGCCATTTTGTCCTTATATTATCAAGGAAACATCCTCTTCTTTCTTCTTATGGACCCTTCGGGGGTTGTTCCCATAACTTCCAGATTGGATATGCTCAGCTACGACTTTTAACGCGGCGAGGTCTTGAATCTTCCCATACTTCAATCCCATTTATGCCATTTCTGAGTGCTTAATCATTTCTGAGAATGTCTTTCCTATTCCAGCTAGGACCCTCTCATAAATTGGAACTTCTTGAATATCTATAAAGGTCATCACCGTAACAATCCAAGATTTTATTATTTATAATTTAAAATATTTATTAAATTAAATAAATATTTTATTGAATATTTTATTGATGTGGTTGTTGTTAGTAAATATTTGTGAATTAAATTTATTAGATGATATTCTAATTTAATTTAATTTAATAATTATAGATGGAATGCTATGTTTTAATTTAATAATTAAAATGGTATGTGAAGTTATTAAATAAAATTATAATGAGATTATAATTTGTGATAAGTGGAAAATTTGTTTAGTATGTTGTAATTGGTTATTTAACTAATGTTGGATATGGAGGTATAAATATGAGATTATAAACTATAGTGTAAATAGTTTATTAAAATAAAATTAAAATAGTTTTAAATGGGTTTACCCAAACAAGGCTTAAAATATTAAGTCTTTATTTTAAAGAGTTTTGCCAAACAAAACCTTATGGCTTTTGAATTTTATTATAATAAATAAAATAAATCAAATAATAAATAAAATATATTTATAACCTATACGTTTATATTTTGTAACTGATATTATTTAGTATGCGTATTATGGCCATGTCAGTTTCTTTTATTTTACACATACTTGGTTATCAGTTTTGTTTACGCATTTGAGTTATTTGCTAAACTGAGGAAGAAAATACAGAGAACTTGAGAGAGTTTGAGAGAGACTTGTGAGAGATTTCAGTGGTTATCAAGGAGTTTTCAAGCAAAATAAGATATTATTCATAACGTTAATGTCTTAATATTATATATATATATATATATATATATATATATATATATATATATATATATATATATATATTACGACATGAATTTTTAAACTTTTGTGAATCTAGTTTTCTGGAACTGTTGATATACAACTTGTTTCTGATGATTAGATGTACTAATTTGTGATGTTAGAGTTTGTATTTAAACAAGAATTTGTATGTTAATTACATTTTAGAAGGAAGAAAAGTAATTACAGTATATATTTTTACATATGGCTTGTGAAAGTACCAAATTTGGTGGTTAATTCGTATATTAATCTGTAAATTGAGTCTTGAATATGTTAATTCGGTAAGAAACGAAGATAACGTAGTTTGAATGAATTAATTTGGTGTAGAATATTGATCACGGTGTGCATTTTTGTGAAGGAGGTCAAAAATGGAGTTTTTGTATGAAAACATGAAATTTAAGGATTTAAATTAGTTAAAGTTGTTGTTTAATTGTTCTAAGTGGTTGAATATGTGAGAAATCATGTTTGTGTTAGTCCTATATCAATTGCCTATGTCTATTTTACTGTTTTGTGGGTGAAATTCGTGTTAGTTGGGCTAAAAACAGAACACTGTTAAAGTTGTATGGTGTTTCTGTTTGTGCACCAGCTGGTGTCAAGGCCAGAAACGGCGCAGCTGCGCTGGTCCCAAGCCTGTGTATGGCGCAGCTGCGCCATACCCTGTTTAGAGACAGTGAAGTCTGCTACTTCTGCAGACTTTGGACACCATTGTAACTAAGTCTAATGTTGTGTTAATATGTCAAACATGTAATGAGGAGGTTAAAACAGAACCGTGTCATGTCATTAATAATTTCAACGTTGTAAAAGGATTAGTAAGTTACGAACGCGATATGTTGTGACTTAGTGTACACAATGAATAGTAAATAAGTGTTGTGAAGTTAACACTTGAGATTTTTGAAATGCATATGGTAGCGTAAGACTTGTACTAAAATAACAAGATTAGCTAGAAGTGAGTTCTATTTTGGGAAAATGGATGTTAGTATATTTAATAGATATTGTGATTCCAATAAAATGTGTAGGTGAACGTGAGTTGTAATTTATAGCTTACGCACAAGGCAAGTTTCTAAACCTTACTTTTTTACATTGAGCAAGTTCTTTTATTCCTAATCTTCACTTGAGCAAGCTCTAACTCTAACGTTATTTGAGCAAGTTTTGAATTCTAATCATTGTTTAGTTATTCTAACTTGTTTATAGTTAAGCAAGTTTTCTTACGTTCTATTCTTTTATGATAAATGCAAATTCTTGAACTCAAATCTTTAACTGAGTTGTTCTATTTCATTTACTTAATGCAAATCGAAATATTATTGTTAATTTGAGCAAGTTTCATTCCAAGCTTGTTATTCATTAGTACATGTTCAAAACTTAATTCTTTTATTTCAAGATCATAGCCTTAGCTTAATATTGTTCAAACAAGGTTTATTGTTTTATTCAATACTTATGCTTTTTAGTTATTTCTAAGCATGAGTTTAATATATAGTTAGTTTACCTATGATTATTCATTGTTCCATATTATGTTATTAATTGATCAACCGTAGTGTTGTCAAGCTTTGTTGATTCAACTAATCCTTTAGTTGATGATCGTTAAACTCTAAATTACCCTTGAAGCTTATCCAAACCAAACTTTATTTGGTGCGGATTTGTACTCTAAAAACTGAGAAGAACAACCCTATTATTGGGGATACGCGATGCATTTAGATGTTTGTGCACAATAGATGGTACGAAGGGCTGATCCCCCTAAGTACGTGAAGTCCCTACAATATAACTGTTTAGGTTAAAGTTGAAAGATTACTTGTAACCATGGACATAGTTCGTGGTCTTATGACCCTCAGATATATTTCATATTTTGATTTCATTTTTTGGTTATCATTGATAGAGTACTATTCAATTTTGATGAGCCTATTCATTGGCAGTTATTATTCTCTTGTTGATTCATTGCTATATCTAGTGAGCATTTATTTTGATCACTCTTGCATATATATACACTCATTGCAGCTAAAGTTGAGAAGGTCGATGAATTTACCACTAGCAAAGGAAAGGGAAAAATGTGCAAGTGATGAAGACTTGTAATTTCATTTGTTGTCATAATGAGAGACTTTATATTTAATGATGTGATGTAATTATTTATTTTCGCACTTGATTGATGTTTAAGGTTAGACACCCTGGGAGACTTTTTGATTAATGATGTAACCCTTTTAAAGGGAGGATTTCTAATTTAATTTTATTACATTTGAGTAGTTAGATATGAATGAATGAAAAGTGAACACCAAATCTTGTGGGAATGAAGTACCTGGATTTGGGAGTGTCACAATCACCATTTCAGACTCTATCATGGATGGGATAACTTGAGCAGCCAGACGCCTCCATCTTTGGGCATACTCTCTGAAAGACTCATTAATTTGTTTCTTGACCTTGGTAATTTGATACCGGTCTGGAGCCATCTGAGTTTGAAAGCTGTATTGACTGAGGAAAGCATGGGCTAATTCCTCTCAGCTGTGAATTTTGGAGTTATCCAATCTGGTGTATTATGCTCTGGCTTCTCAAGTCAAACTTTTCTGAAATAGCTGCATTCAGAGCTTTTCATTCTCGGCATATGATCCGAGCTCTACAATGAACACTTTTAAGTGGATATAAGGATCTCCCAATCCATCATATTTCTCAAAATCGGGAGTCTTGAATTTCTCCGGATAATGAACCCCGAGGAAGATGCAAAGGTCTGAGTATGAAACACTTCTGTGTGTTCCAATCCATTTGATGGACCGAATGGTCTCTTCCATTTGTAGAACCTTCTTGCGAATATCACAGGTGTCTTGATCTTCTTTAAGATGGGTGATTTCAGGGGTTTGTTGGTCTTATCAGTCTGAGACTCTGGTGCTGAAACTTCTCTATCCAGACCCTGGATTCCTCCATGTGCAGAGGGTTCTGTGTGGATGGGTATTTATGAACCCTGAGTTAACTTGTGTAATTCTTTGAGCAGAACAACCAACTCTATTATTTAATTGCTTAATCCTTCGAACTCCTCGCGAGAGACAGGAGTAGGATTAGGCTGACCAGATGTAGCCATGTTTAGCTGTAGGCTTATTGCCTTCTTGGACTTTGAACGGGTAACGGGACCAATAGTTTTCCTATAAAAAGGCTTATGTAGTTTAGTCTGGGGGAAACGTGGAAATGTTACATGCTATATAATGTGTCCATTTTTTAGGAGTATTATCCAGAAAAACGGATGTCAGTCGTTTTGATGACAGGATAACATGACAAGTCTTGATATGAAAAGGGAATACATGTTCACATATTCGTTTATATTTTTCATTACATTGAGATTGACATGGAAATGAAATTACAAGTAATTTAAAATGGGAAGGTATGAAGAGACTTCCCTCCGCGTTTGGTTTATAAGAGGCTGACCTATCTTAGGCTACTCAGCTCTCACGACTTTTTGGCATGAAGGTCCCCAGATCATCCCAATTTACTTGATGAGAAGTTAATCCGATCTTTCAACTAGAGCAAATCTGGGTGGTGCCTTTCCTGAGCCTTGTGGAATTAGTCTCCCAACGAGTCCAGTAATTAAACACCGACGGGATAGCCTTCTAGTGGAGGGACCACACAACATATATTCACATACATCGTCTCACCGTATGGAAATGATTACATGTGTGAAACACTAATATCACAGACAGATATGGTGCGAAGCACTAAGTGCAGTAAATAAAGCATTAATACACATTCATTCAAATGTAAATGCAGCATTCACACATAAATACATAAAAGTTTTGAAAAGCTTTGATAGCGGCTTAAGCCCTCTTACTGGAGTCCCGAGCAGAGTCGCCACCTATCGACGTTGGGATTTTTATTTGTCCCTTTCTGTTATTGTCTTTTAGTGTTCTCATGTTAGGTGAGATTTGTTTGAAAAAATAAGTTTGAAAATGTCCGACATGTATATGTCGACGATTTGACTGTAAGAGTCGCCAATTGGTTATTTTTAAATGGTTGGACCAACTCAACCGAGAAAAGGTTTGCACAAATACCTAGTGATGTGACACTGTTTAACTGGTCTTTAAAACTAAAATTCATTAGGGTCCGGGGGCTTGATTAAGCGGAGGGAAGGTGTTAGGCACCCCCCGACTTCCGTGATAACATGGTTACTGCCACTTTCTAATTTAAACTTTTATATGTTTATGTGTGTGTGTAGGTCTATGTGCAGTTGTTTGGAAGTAGTGTTATACCTCGTTTGCACCTATATACAAAGGGTTTGGCGTTTGTATAAAAGTTCATTTTTAACGAGATATGGCAGTGATGTTTTGTAAAACAGGTTTTTTAAACCCTTGTGCTCAATAGTAATTGAGGCCTTTGATACTTCCATTTTATTATGTGTTCGGCTTGATTGCTTTTTATTTTTCGAGATGCGAAGCATTTTCGAGAAAATAAGGTACATAGCAGTGCCGAACTCCTTGTGGGCATGAGAGCCATCTAAGGAAATTCAGACACCGTGAATAATTTACAAGCTGGCTGTAACTATAAATGTCCATCACTAGGACTGAGCAAAAAACAGGTATAACCGAATTATCGAACCGAAATAATTTAACCGAAATTTTCTGAAAATTTGGTTATTTTTAATATTTCGATTATATCCGAATAATATTACGGTTTTTGGTTAGTTTGTACGTGTATCATTTTTGGGTTATTCGGTTAAACCGAATAACCGAACAAGTTCTACTTTACTAATATGAGTATATCTATATATGACTCTTGACTGACTCCTCTAATCTTGACTCTTGACTTGAGTCTTGACTCAGCATTAGCACACTAGCACTCAACCCACTAGCTAAATTCGAACTCTCAGATCTCTCAAAATCTCGAACTCCAGTCTCTCAGATCTCTTAACTCACAGGCCATTGACTTATGTTTCTTTTTCTAAGAGGAATAGAGGACCATGGAGAGGCAGCTGTCCATGTCGTCGGCGCCGTCATTGCAGAGGGCGGTGGCGTCGACGGCGGCGAGCAAGGTGAAGAAGGCGTTAGGATTGAAGTCGTCCAAGAAATCGGTGGTGAGTCAGCAGAACACAGTGAGTTCCAAACGAGCTGTGACAATTGGAGAGTTGATGAGGGTTCAGATGAGGATTTCGGAGCAAATTGATTTCAGGGTTAGACGCGTTCAGATGGTGGACGCATGAGAAAACCTCTAGAGGGTGAGTGCTCTTCCTTTGTTTGATGAATACGTCCCTCTGTGGCCTGTGAGCAAATTGATTTCGAAGCAAATTGATTCATTTGTTTGCTGAATACTTTCCTTTGTAAAAACCATGTGATTACAAGCCTGTGAACAGTTGTAATTTGAAAGGAAAGGATAAGCATGATAATACGAATTTATTATAAAAGTAAAAAATTAAATGAAAAGTTTTACTTATCATACAGAAGTTCTATTGATTGTATTTTTTTTCTTTCTCCGAGTCTGTTGCTTAAATTTATGCATTGGTAATTATTCGGTTTTTAATCGAATAACCGAATAATTAGTTCGGTTATTCGGTTATTAGGTAGTTCGGGTAGTTGTTTGGATATTCTAAATAGTGTAAATTTGGTTTTCGGTTATAACCGAAATGTGTATTCGGTTCGGTTAATAACCGAATGCTCACTCCTATCCATCACGGGAACCGAATCTAGATTCATAATCTGAATTTGTGATCACATGATTCCTAGGCTCACATGATAAAGCAATATGTACAAAAGCTAGAAAACGGTCTAGATTTGAATAAATCTAAGCATTCCAGCTTCAACGGTTCCAGTTTTGTCACCATGAACCGGTTAAAGTGAGAAATAGCCAGATTTAGGCAAATCTAGCTTGCAGGCTAATAAAAGCTATGAAAAGAAATAGGCTTGAATAAATCTAAACCATTACAGCTTCAACGGTTCCAGTTTATTAACCATGAACCGGTTAAAGTGAGAAATAACTAGATTTAGGCAAATCTAGCCCGCAGGCTGATAAAACAGTTATATATATAAAAACTGTAAATATATATATATATATATATATATATATATATATATATATATATATATATATATATATAAAAGCATTAAAAGGTCACAAAGTGATCTCCAGGCCAGACAGGAATGTAAATATATATATATATATAAAAGTGGTAAATGGCCACAAAGTGATCTCCTGACCCAACTGTAATGTGTATATATATATATATATATATATATATATATATATATATATATATATATAAATATATAAATGGCTGTGCACAGCTGTGTTCTTTTGTTTTGTACACAGTACACCAAAACGGTGTCGTTTTTTAAGATTTGCTTTAAAAAATGCACGCTCCAGTCTTCTCCCCTCCCAAATCAGAGCTTCCCTCCTCTCAGAAATCGCTGAAGCCCAAAATGAGAAATCGATCCGGCATGTTCTTTTACCCCAAAATGAGAAATCGATCCAGCATGTTCTTCTCTGACCCAGTTATTGCTCACCTCCGTTTTCCACCCTCTCTCTCTCTACATGTATGTATATACATATGTTTGTCCATTTTTATGATTCTTCTCGTTGTTGAGTTTATGTTATATATAAGCCTCATTGTTGTCTGTTGGTATGAATTGGGTGCCGGGTATTGTCTAATTTTATGCGGTTTAAATTTTATTGAATTATGGTGTTTTACAAGCTAGGGTTTTTTGTGGTGTATTTTATTAATTTGGGCGAATTACTTGTAACTTAGCTTCATGCTTGTGTTTTTGTGTGGTTGTGAATTATGGTTCTCTCTAGGGATTTTTTCTAATAATTCAAGAACGAGTATATATATGTGTGCTAAAATTAATTAGAGGCCAGGGGATTGGTGATGAGTAAAAAGAAGTGAGACTAGTAGTAGCTTGGTAGGGGTCTAGAGGAGAGATGATGAGATAGAGAATGTGAATAGAGGAAAATGATGGAGTAGAGAATCAATTATTGAAGAAAAGAAAAAGAAAAAAAGAGAGGAATAGATGGGGTTAATAGCTAGCTCTACTATTAGAGGTGGGTGCTTTGTCATATTATTTATTTCAGGAATTTCCAATTACATGTGACCTACTCCCCTTATTAGCATCTACCAGAGATATATATATTGACATTCATAATGGGACACATAATTGTGAGAGTAGCCAGGATGATTTGTACCTTAGAAAAATTCTAAGCAATCTAAAATGTACAGTTTGGGTAATTTTATAGAAACGTGTTGAATTTATATAGTAGATGGTTGTTGAGTTACTGCATTTTCGATAACACTTATAGATAGTTATATACACAAGTATTATATATATATAATTATACACAAGTATTTTCCTATGCAAATGTAACTTAATTATATAAGATTGACAAAATGGGTGACCTATTTGCCCCAATCCAAATCCTATGTGGTATGTGTTCATTGTTCAGTTTAAGTAATTGTCTTGTGATGTAGGGGCTTGCATGGATATGAATGAATTGTTCACCAAACAAGTAGACACTTTCAGTCCAGTTGGAGTTGGGAGATAGAGTTAATTATATATATACTATTAGAAACTATATTGAGCATGATGACCCACTTGCACAGCTAGTTTTCCCATTTATATTTCAAGTCATATATATTTCAGGCATGCACTCATATAAATTCCTTTATTGCGCTGAAACACGAAGATAAATTATAATTTCAGGCATGCACTCATATACCACAGTATCATTGAGCATATTGTTTGACTTGAACTTCATGACAGGTCGTTGGAGTAACTGGTTTTGTTTTGACACTCTAACGATTTGGCAACACTTCAAGGATGACATTACCGATTTGGAAACCATTTAAGAAGCTCTCTTTGGTATGAATTGGCAGTTTCAGAAGCCAGGGGTAGGATTAAGAGGGGAGACGGAGCATGGCAAATTGCATTTGGGTCCGGGTTCAAGTGTTATAGTGCAGTTTAGAAGGCTATAAGGACTCTAAATCTGGCAAAGGAGAAAAGTGCATGGATGGATGAGATTCACCGGTTCCTAGTGGATGTTCCAAAGGTCTCTGCTGTTTGAAGTTCAAGCATTTACCAACATCAGTTTGTTTGTGGGTTTTCAGAAGTGAGAAATGGGCAATTTTTATTCATGTTGTTAGAATTTAGCAATTTATGATATAGAATTTGACTTGAGTATGCATGCGTTTTAGTGGGTAGGAATTGAGGGTGTTAATTTGAGATTTTACAGTGTATGCATGCATGCGTTAGGCTGGTTTAATGTCCATTGATCAAATGGTGTATTTTCTCTTATTTATTTATATTTATGAGCTATTATTATAGTTTCTTTATAAGTGGAATGTCTGATTGATGATTGATTATATTTTGAAGAGTCCAACACGGGTACTCTTCACTATTTTACACTAAATGAAGTGTTCAGTACATATATGCTTATTGAAAAGTCTATATAACATAGGTTGAAAAACATCACTCGTGTATAGAGTTGAAAATATTAACTTGTATACATTCCTTATCTTTTGACTTTAGTGGATTTTTTTTCGCTAAATAGCTTTACTTTAGTGGTTTTGCATTAACCATTACCTACACAATGCAATTAACAAAAATAGAGCTCACCCAGCTATATTCCAAAGTCTTCAACATTCTTCAAGAAACAAAATTCATGTATCTAGCAGTCCACTAAATCCGACAACAAATTTGAAAATTAAAAGAAAGACAAATTGAGATGTAACCAAACAATCATTTTTCCATTCACATTTCATTACCATTAGTACTTCCTAAAACATCAATATATGAGAAGAGAATAGAACAAAAATCGACCAAGATCTGCACGTGTAAGACTAGTACTATTTAACTACATACACTATTCACTTTTTAGGTCCATCATCCCGTTACAACATAGTGCCGAGTGCAATAAAGTTCATTCCTTAGAGGACTTATTGATGAGTGACTTGTGAATGTGAGGAATCACACCACCACTAGCTATTGTTCCTTTGATGAGGGTATCGAATTATTTATCACCACGTATAGCGAGCTGCAAATGCCTAGGAGTGATACGTTTCACCTTAAAATCCTTGCTAGAATTACCGGCCAATTCCAACACTTCGTCAGTTAGGTACTCCAGAATAGCTGCAGAATACACAGCCACTGTTGCACCAACTCTTCCACTAGCTGTAACCCTTGACTTCAGAAGAGGGTGGATACGACCCACTAGAAACTGCAGGTATATGCATAAGAAGGTTAGAAAGTTCCACCATGACAGTACTGTTGCAGTAGCTATGCCTATATAGTAAGTCCAAAGAAAATAATATAAGCTTATATAGTAGCTATGCCTAGCTATGACAGATAAGTTCTACCATGACTGTACTATTGCAGTAAATTATAATTTGTATGTCTCAATTTACTTGTCACACTTTTTGAGGAAAACTTCGTTAAAAGCATTTTCTAGACATATAGCTTTTAATCTCTGTGTATAACATTATTAGTATTTTCAATGAATAGAATTTCACACTGATTATCTGAAAGTGGAAGTAAATTAAATGCTCCACTCGAAGCTAAGCTCAATACAAGAGTTAAGAAGCACCTACTTCTTCTCCCAACAAGTAATCCTGCACTGCAAAGTGCCCAAAGGGGTCAATTTGCCAACCGATTCTTGGAGTCAAACTAAACTTCTTTTTGATAAATCGATGACCTAAAGTCGTCTGGTCAATCATGTCAATGTAATGTGGTGATGCCTTATCATGCATGCACATACCCCCATTTCTGCAACAAGAAAGTATAGGACTGTCTTAATAACGATTTAATAATTACAAAAATCCATAAAAATCAGTATCGACAAGCTGAAGTGATGAAATTTATGCATGTGGTGCAATTGAAGATCACTAGTAAATGGTGACTTACTTCATAGGACATTAATCTTGATTATTGTCTATAACAGTTAGTAATGAGGTATAAAAGTGAGGGGCAATTAATACTCCAACTTACATCAACTCTAGCTGACCCGAGCCAATTAGCTGCTTGACCACACTTTAGATTTCTTTGCTCTGGTCTCTCCACCAACGCTGGAAAAAGGCCTGTACCAATCAAGCAAACAGTGGTCATATACATAACAACAACGATAGGGGTGTTTTTAACTAACAGATGGAAAGAACTGAAGATGACGTCACTAGGCCAGTGCCTGCTTGCTTTTAGGTACCAATAAATTAGACAAATATAAAATACAATTCCTAATGCCATGAATCCAAAAAGCTGTACAACTGGTCTACGTTCATGGCCACTCTTCACATTTTTGTCCTTGAGCTGGAGCTTTCACCACCGCATCAAGCAATAGCCCAAAATTTTTAAGAATATATATGTTGAATACCATTTCAGCAGCATTCTTATAAATAAGGGTTGCAACAGTAACCTCCAACTTCTAATTCTTTTTATATGGCATACTTCAAGTCTTCTAATGATGAAGTGAAAAAACAAACTTCATTCTAGTTGAAATTCGTAGTAATTGATATCGAAATTCACTATCAAAGATTAATTGAAAATACCCTTAATGGTGTATATATTTAAGTATAACTGTCAAAATTCAGGCCTCCATAGCTCATTCGGTGCTATGTGGATAAATTTTTTTTTCATAACTTGATGTAATTGAAGTATCAGCATACCCAGATAAGAGAAAGAGCAAAAAACTTGCATGTTCAACATAAATGAATTTACGATTCTTGTCAGCCAATA
Source organism: Panax notoginseng (assembly GCA_016801055.1). Taxonomy (NCBI): domain Eukaryota; kingdom Viridiplantae; phylum Streptophyta; class Magnoliopsida; order Apiales; family Araliaceae; genus Panax; species Panax notoginseng. Next base: position 83,028,615 of record CM029023.1, read on the forward strand.
ATGCAGGCACCAAAGAGTCCAATACATTTTGCACACATGCTCCCTACACTTCCCAATCCAGAAATCAAACACCATTTCCACAATAATCCTTAAAAAATTGAACTAAAAAATATACATATAAACATATGGAGGGAGTAATACCTGAATAGAATTGGAGAGTGAGAATCAGAGAAAATGGAGGAGAAAAGAGCAGAGAATCGGAGTAAATGGAACCGTGTTTGGGAGGAGAGAAGAGTAGAGCCTTATGCACGATCGATTTGGGAGCGGATTTGGGAGGATGAAACCCTTATCCGACTAGGGAAGAGATGAGAGAAGATGCATGATTGGGGAGGAGAGGGAGAGAAACCGTGTTTTTTTTAAAACAAATATCCAAAACGACGTCGTTTTGGAGACTGTGTAAAAATTTTTTACGCACGGCTGTGCATACCCATTTTCCCCATATATATAAGTACTTATATATATATATATATATATATATATATATATATATATATATAAGTATTTATATATATACAAAAGCAGTAAACGCTCCGAATATTATATCCGGGCCCAATCGAAGCATAGTTCGATGAAGATATATATATATATATATATATATATATATATATATATATATATATATATATATATATATATAGGGAGAGGATCAAGAGTATAACTCTTAAGTAGTAGAACTCCCTTAAATAATAGAATTGTATCAAAACGACGTAGTTTTGATAAGACGCGGTGACATTTTTGTAAATACCATGCCACCGCGTATTTACAAAAATGTCACCGCGTCTTATCAAAACTACGTCGTTTTGATACAATTCTATTATTTAAGGGAGTTCTACTACTTAAGAGTTCTACTCTTGATCCTTTCTGTGTGTATATATATATATATATATATATATATATATATATATATATATATATATATAAGCAGTAAAAAGCCACGGATCGACGATCCGCGCATACCCACACGACGCAACTCTCAATGTGAATAAATATATATATACAGAAGTGATAAAAAACTTAAAAATCTGAAATATCTTACAGTGGGCTGCCAAGAAGACTTCAGATAGCTTTTGACGCTGGGAGCTGTCGTTTACACTCCTAAATTACCCTCACTTTCACTTTACAAATTCAAACAATTAGCACAGTAGTAAGTAAGGATCGATCCCACAGATAGTGATTTATTTTGTATTTATCCTATGATTTTTATGAAAAGGGAATTTTGAATTAATTAATTAAATTAACAAGAATAAACTAATAAGAATAAACAATAAATAAAAAGCTTCAGTTCTTCAGTTCAGTATCACCTTTTTACAACAATAGATTAATAAAGTGTAACATTATTTACCCTTCAATGAAACTAATAGCCCTAAGTAACAACTAGCTATGCTACCCGAAACTCCCCTTAAATTGTCACTCAATGAAACAAGCTCTTCACAAAATTCTAACAATTATATAACTTAGAACAAGCTCTCTAGATTTAATATAACATCAGCATTAAGAACTAGGGAATTAGACTATTCCAAGCAACAAACACATAAGCTCGGATTGTTTAACTTGTCTTCTGATAATAATAGCAATACTCAAAAGCTTGTCCACAATCAGGTATTACTAATTACTACTTGTGATTAGAAACAATATCAATTACACGTAATATTATTCCTTGATCTAGCATATGATATTCGTTAACCAACTCAATCCTGCAGAAATCAAATCAGTTAAGCCAAATAGCATTCACAAATTAAATCAGATTATCAAGAATGAATTTCATGTGAGAAGGAATAAATAATGAATACTCAATTAACCATTAATTATAAATAAGGTTCAACATCCCTTAGAACTGAATAAAAAGAGCTTAGCTCATGTCTTTAATCCTCCCATGTTGTAGATGAGAGAATGTAGTAGATGATTGAATGAATAAAACCCTGACTATCATCCTCTATTTATAGTGCTAGACAAAGTCCTAAATCCTATGGGAAGTAGAAATCCAAATCCTAAAAGAAATTACAAATCATAACTAGTTTCCATAAAGAAATAGAATCTAATTTGAAAATAAATCTTAGTATAAAGTAAATCCTAAATCTAATAGAAATAATAATCCCATTCCATGTTGAAATCTGCCAAAATCTGCATTTAGAAACTTTCCAAAAATCCAAGATTTTCCAATTTTTGCGCTCAAATTCGCTGGTGTGAATTTCCATTTTCTGCTGCGACGTCCTTTGGAAAAATGAGTATAACGTTTGATCTGGGAGGCGTTACGGGGCCTGCAAGCTATCAAAATGAAGATATCGACGAGATAAACAATTTTCATTCTTTGAGATTTGACAGATTATGACTGTATCAAGGTCGAAATCAGGCTCCAAGTGACTGCTATGCAAATTGCAACTACCAAACTTTGAGGTTCAACTTTGACGAATACTTTCAGGAAACTACTTGTCATGAAACAGTTTTTAAAACGTTTCCCAGGACATGTTGAGTGCGTCAGGCTGGGTACGCTTCACAGACTCCCACCAGTAGTCTGCCTCACCGCGGAACATAAAAGTGGCGAATGGAACCTTCTGTTCCTCTGTGCATCCCAAGACATCGAATATCTTGGTAATTTGCTTGACCCACGTTTCTGCCATGATCGGATCCGGTTTTCCTTTAAATTCTGGTGGTCCCAACTCTTTGAACTGCTTGGCTGTGACAAGCCGCGCATTGCTAGCATTTTCACCCGTATTTTGTGCACGAGTCTCCCTCGTCTGGTTTTGCATAAACTGTAAAAAGCTTCTAAACATCCCATCATTCATCGTTTGCTCGGTAGTGTTGTTTATAGGAGGAATATTGCCTTCCTGTTGCACGTTCCCCTGGGTGGTGATCAAAGGTGTCTCCACAGTCTCATTCACTCCATTATTAACGTTCTCTGCTGCCATTCTCAAATACTGCCACAAAACAAGGGTTAATTGACAAGTCACACATTATCCCTATACTCTGACTGACCAAATAAATACCAAATAAACTTAGTCAAGTCATACTAGCAAAAGAAATTCCCCGTCTCTCCCCTCCTAGTTCTTGTCTCACATCTCAGCCAGGGATCATATCCCTAAGCTTTGATACCAACTGTGTCGACCCCAAAATAGGTATACAATACCCATTATGAGTCGCCAAAAACTTAGTACAGAAACAACTACAACTTCATTAATACAATTGTTGTGTAAAATAGAACAACCCAATACTGTGAGTTTAAATACAAATATTATCTTCTAGACAATATCCACACTCAAATAAATCCTCATTACAATTATTCAAACACTATTTTACAGAAATAGTGAGGACTGCTAAAACATCTTTCTAGAACCATCACTCCATACCCCGACTAGATCCTGCTATATTCTCACCTCCTGAGAAGAAAATGGAACAAAAAGGGTGAGCTCAACTAGCCTAGTAAAGAATATTATGACTAAGATAATATACAACAAATTATCATTAGTATTCAACAGGGAAAAATCTGATAGAATATAATCGACAACAAGTTTTAGATCAACAACTGCAGCGGAAATATCAATCCATTAGAAGAGTCAAGTAGAGAATGAGTTCTACTATGTTCTAAGATTTAAAAGTCCATCATCAATATTTTATCCCTGTAACATCAATCAATATACATCTTGAATCAAATATTCATCTTTGCACTACAGGCTAAAGATATTCATTTGTATCACCAGTTGGTCATGTTCATCTCGACACCTGTCCATCTTTGCACTACGGGACAAAGATATTCATCAGGCAATCATTCATCTTTGCACTACAGGACAAAGATATTCATTTGAATAATCATTTAGGACTGATGATGATGAAAAATATTTTAAAGAAAACGAATCCAGTAAGATAAAAGATCAAAGACTAAGGATTCGTATTACAGTTTATCCAAGTTCAATAATATTCCAAAATAACCAATTTTGAAGCAAAATTCAAAAATAAAGATCAAAACATGGATACAATCAAAGAAAGTAACCATAATAGACAACTTGGACAAAAGAAGAAAATTTCATTTTTTGATGAATAATGCCGTATTCGTGAATAATGTTGTATACGTGAATAGTGCTGTATACGTGAATAGTAATCCCGACACAAAAAGTTCCAAATTTGATAAAAAGTTTATACCAACATTTTGGTATAATGATATTGAAGAAAATATCATTTTAAGAAGAATATAACACCCCTTACCTCAAAATACCAGTACTTCTGATTGGAATATCGGTATAAGGCTGAAAAAAACTTGTACTGATGAATAGAAACTCACAAAGTATCTAAATACTCACAAAATACACTCAACAATCTAGAGAGAGAAAGAGAGAAAAATTATTTCTGGTGTGATTTTTAATTCTAACTTAGCCCTCTATTTATAGAAAATTGTTAGCACGCCAAAGCAGACTTAACCTGCAACCTGATGGATTTACCTGCTACTATTCAAGCCTATCACATTTGAATAAAAATCTCAGCACATTTTCTCACTAACCAAAAGTGGGGTCCACCAATTCTAAAATTTTTCACCAAAATGATAAACTCCGAAAATTCAACAATTTCTGAACCAGTCATCTCGTAAAATTCATAACAAATCATACGTTCATTTTTAACGGTTCAAAATTTGTGGACATATACTCAACTTATATATGTATAACATATTCAAAAATTACCACGATCTAACGGTCGGATTAAAAATTATAACCCCCAAAAAATATCTCAAAAACCCTAATTTGATTTTTCATACCTCCATTCCGACAAAAATACCGATAAAACCCCTTAACATTAACTCCTTCATTTTTAACCACAAAAATATATCCCTCATTTATATCCACATAAAATAAATATTTCTTTATCATATGAATCAATAATTAATTATTCACAAATAATATTACAGAATCACATTTATGACAACCAGGCCGTTCCAAGGAAAGATGGGGCTTTCCAATAAGGATTTCTCCTTACTGGCGCGCAATTAGGTGACCAAACCTCTCCTTAGACAGAACTTTCTAGACATTGCCAATAATGTTATCTAATTATATTATTCAAATAATATGAATTATTGATCTGATAATGGGAAATACTGTGCAGTAACAATTATTGAACAACAATAATATAAAATATCAACGCAGTAATTATTGAATCAATAAAATAAAATATTGAACAGTAACTACTGTAACAATTATTGAGTAGTGCCTTCCTTCGTAAGAATCAATAATTCAAAAATAATGTGCAATCCGTGTGCTACTGTGCAACCACGCGTATTAATGTATTTTTAACCACTGGGTATTCTAACAGTATTAACGGTAACAACTACGCCGTTATTTATAAAAACTCAATTTTTGTCGTTATCTTCCCCCGACCGTTTTCCGTTACGGGGCCCACAGATAGCTGCGCCGACATACGAATATTCTCCGACAGAAAGAATATTCCACGACCAAACGAATATTCCCCGGCAGAAATGAATATTTTATAACCACTTGTTTATTTTACAAATTTTGCACATTTCACCCATAACCAAAATATTATATCAAATTAACACCTTATTATTTACAATAATAATTAGAGGAAATTTGATTTTATTTATTAATAAGTTGGGGTCTTACAATTGAGTTATAAAACGAAAAGAAAAAAGAAAATAATTAAAATAAACGAAAACAAAGAATAAATAAAAACAAATAACACTCCCCAGCAACGGCGCCAAAATTTTAGAGCTGTCGTTTACACTCCTAAATTAACCTCACTTTCACTTTACAAATTCAAACAATTAGTACAGTAGTAAGTAAGGATCGATCCAACAGAGAGTGATTTGTTTTATATTTATCCTATTATTTTTATGAAAAGGGGATTTTGAATTAATTAATTAAATTAACAAGAATAAACTAATAAGAATAAATAATGAATAAAAAGCTTCAGTTCTTCAGTTCAGTATCACCTTTTTACAACAATAGATTAATAAAGTGTAACATTATTTACCCTTCAATGAAACTAATAGCCTTAAGTAACAACAAGCTCTGCTACCCGAAACTCCCCTTAAATTGTCACTTAATGAAACAAGCTCTTCACAAGATTCTAACAATTATATAACCTAGAACAAGCTCTCTAGATTCAATTAACAGCAACATTAAGAACTAGGGAATTAGACTATTTCAAGCAACAAACACATAAGCTCGGATTGTTTAACTTGTCTTCTGATAATAATAGCAATACTCAAAAGCTTGTCCACAATCAGGTATTACTAATTACTACTTGTGATTAGAAACAATATCAATTACACGTAATATTATTCCTTGATCTAGCATATGATATTCGTTAACCAACTCAATCCTGCAGAAATCAAATCAGTTAAGCCAAATAGCATTCACAAATTAAATCAGATTATCAAGAATGAATTTCATGTGAGAAGGAATAAATAATGAATACTCAATTAACCATTAATTATAAATAAGGTTCAACATCCCTTAGAACTGAATAAAAAGAGCTTAGCTCATATCTTCAATCCTCCAATGTTGTAGATGAGAGAATGTAGTAGATGATCGAATGAATAAAACCCTGACTATCATCCTCTATTTATAGTGCTAGACAAAGTCCTAAATCCTATGAGAAGTAGAAATCTAAATTCTAAAAGAAATTACAAATCATAACTAGTTTCCATAAAGTAATAGAATATAATTTGGAAATAAATCTTAGTATAAAGTAAATCCTAAAGCTAATAGAAATAATAATCCCATTCCATGTTGAAATCTGCCAAAATCTGCATTTAGAAACTTTCCAAAAATCCAAGATTTTCCAATTTTCGCGCTCAAATTCGCTGGGGCGAATTTTCATTTTCTACTGCGACGTCCTTTGGTAAATTGAGCATAACGTTTGATCTGGGAGGAGTTATGGGGCTTGATACCTATCAAAACGAAGATATCGATGAGATATACAACTTTCATTCTTTGAGATTTGACAGATTATGACTGTATCAAGGTTGAACTCAGGCTCTAAGTGACTGTTATTCAAATTGCAACTTCCAAACTTTGAGGTTCAACTTCCGTCTGGTAAAAAGATCATAACTTCTTCATATAAACTCCGATTGGGACGATTCAAGATGTTCTGGAAAGCTAAGGAAGATCTCTACAATAAAATCCAAGTTCTAAGCCAAGACCATGCATCCAACTTAATGGTAAAAACCTTACAATTTTCCCTTTTCCCTCATTTTAGCTCCAATTCTTCTTGAAATCATTAAACACATTAATAAGCTCATATACACATGAAACATGGAATAAAACTAAACATAAGAATCAAAATAAATAAATAATATGCACTCGTCAAATTTCTCCACACTTAGCCTTTACACATCCTCGTGTAAACCAAAAGTTTAATTTCCAGAAAAATTTTATTCAACTATTATGTCAAAAGATTTCAAGATACAAATCATGACTTTTAACACTAAACTCATAGAAATCTAATCAATGTCTCATCATTTGACTCACAATGAACAACCTTACAATTTCACCAACGAACTTCATCAAACCAACCTGTAACCACAAAAGAAACTTTCCTACAATCCACATACTTACTCAACTTGGTTATTATGGAACAAAAACCGTGCACACTGACTCATAACCAAGAACAATTTTTCCTTGCTTTTTAATTTTTTTTATAAAACCTTCTCTTTAGCACAGATGAATGTATTTTCATGCTTTTCTCGTATATTTTTTTCTTTTATTGACATGTGCAGTGTCTCCTTTTCTTAGGCTTTTCAGAGTTACCCATTAGCTAACTTTCCACCAACGACTCCAAACCAGATGATCTTTGGGCGCTAGGTGTAGAGACACCCCTAAGGCTTACTTATTCAAGTAACAAAGGCCACAAAAGTCGACTAGTCAAGCTGCTTTTATACATCACAATTTTCAGCGTGAATACCGATGCTTCCCGAGGCTTGAATACCCATTTATTTCACATAATGGACATTGAAGCAGATTTTTAATTTTCAATTTTCCTTTTTTTTTTCTTTTTTTCATTCATCATTTTTTTTCACGTGGTTCTTCAACAACATAAGCAAATTAAACAGTTCTAAGTCATGAAATCAGTGCACATAAACAACTCCACAAATAACTTAGCCAAATAAACATGCTTCTCATATTCAAGTACTCATGTATCACAAATTCAATTCAAATAAGTTACTATGGATCATGGCTTAGTTGTCATCATTCATTAACCAACTACGCATTAAATAGATTTTGAAATTTAGCATTAATTTTCAATCTTTGACTTTAATCTTTTGAACACAGCCATATAGAATCATGAAACCAAAATTTTCAAAAATTTTCAAAAGCATTAATTTTTTTAAATTCTCCATCAAAATCGGATCGATATTCCTAAATAAAATAAAAACCTAAATCTTTCCCCCATACTCAAAACTTACATTGTCCCCAATGTAAGAAAATCATGCAAAGAATAAAATACTACTAGCTAACATGTAATAAAAAACTAAAAAGTGAAGGGATAGAAAAATCAAATCTGAGATCTTGGGTTGCCTCCCAAGCAGCTGCCCTTGTTTATTGTCATTGGCTTGACATCATCCTTCTCATCCTATGTAATTGGACTTGTGTACTTTAAGTGGACTGGTAACAATTTCAATTCTTCATTAGGAGCATCATTCAGATCCTGATTTTGCTCCATTCCAGCCCTTAAATCCTCTTTGTATATTTGCTCAAGAGATTCCTGCACTGTAGAGTCAACAACATCAATAGCAAAAATAGAATTAACATTACCAAGATACCTCTTAACTTTAAATATGCCGAACTGGACATGTACGTCGTCTAATTCCATGTGTAAGGTCCCATGTTGTTTATCATTGTGTGTTGGTACTGGTACAAGGAAAATATCATCATCTATGTCCTCCTTATAGAAATCTACAGGAATTATTAATTCTTCCATCTCTACCTCTTGTTCATCATTTTCAGACTTTGAATATCTGATATCTTCTTCAAATTTAGCAGTAGTCTCGGGCACTTCAAAATGGTTTTCACTAGTGAAATCCTTATCATCTTTAAGTTCTTGTTCCCTATTTGTCATTTCTTCAAGGATTTTTTCATTAGACTCTGTATACCACGTTGAATTCTTTCCAACTTTCCAATTCCTTATTAAACTTGGGGAAAAGGTAGTTTCGATTCATAAGTTGAACGATGTGGAAATTTATGCTTGAGTACATCACTGCTGTTTGTTTCACTATTGTCTGACTTATTTTGTATTGACTTTCCTTGCTGCTGATCCTCTGCACCACATCTCAATGTTATGACAATTACATTTTCAATAGTTCGAGAATGTGACCTTCCCATTGTGGTTGCAAGCTGACTAACTTGGTTCCTCAAAGCTTGAATAGAAGTTCTTGTCTCCTGCTGGAATTGTTGTGTCTGATTCATGAACTGTTGTGTTTGGTTCATGAATACCTTGAACATATCCTCCATAGATGTCCCAGAATTGACATGTACTTCTTGGTTTCTGTGCTGTACTGAGGTTGAGCTTGTTGAAAACCTTGCGTATTCCTTACAGCCATTTTTCGAACTATATCAGTTAATTCAGAAATCTGCTGCTCCAAGTTTCTCGTGTTTACCCCATTTACCCTTTGTGGTGTGTGATCCATCTTAGTTCCATACTGATGTGAGTTAGTTGCCATGTTTGCAATTAAGGTCCTTGCCGCTTCTGGAGTCTTGTCTACCAGTGCTCCTCCACTTGCTGCATCAATCATGCTTCTTTCAATTGGTAGCAACCCCTCATAGAAGTACTGGATCAAGTAATGTTCATTAATTTCATGAGGTGAACAGCTGGAACACAACTTTTTTAACATTTTCCAATACTCATAGAGATTCTCTCCATTGAACTACCTGATTCCACATATCTCCTTTCTTATATCGGCAACTCTTGATGCAGAAAAATACCTCTCCAAGAATAACCTTTGCATATCAGTTCATGATCGTATTGATCCTGAAGGTAGATAATATAACCAGTCTTTAGCCAAATCTACTAATGAGAACGAAAAAAGTCTAAGCTTGATCTGCTCCTCAGCCATTTCTTGTGCTTTCATCGTGGAACACACCACATGGAACTCCTTTAGATGCTTATATGGATTTTCACCTGTAAGACCACGAAAAGTAGGCAAAAGATGATATAGTCTAGAGTTAAGTTCAAAAGCAACATCTAAAGTAGGATGCTCAATACAAAAGATTGTAAGACCCCGAATTTTATGAAATAAAAGTATTTAATTTTTCTTATAATTACTATTCAATAAATGGTTAAATTGATAAAAGTTTAAAGTTAATGGTGATATATGATTTTTTTTTCAAAATACACAAGTGGTTATAAAATATTCATTGTTGTCTGGGAATATTCGTTTGGTCGTGGAATATTCTTTCTGTCGGGGAATATTCGTACGACGGCGCAACCATTTGTGGGCCCCATAACAGAATAACTGTTGGATGAAGATAACGACAAAATTTGAGTTTTTACAAATAACGGCGTAGTTGTTACCGTTAACACTGTTGGAATACCCGGTGGTTAAAATATAGTAATACGCGTAGTTGCACAGTAGCACACGGTATTGCACAGTATAGTTGAATTATTGATTCGTACGTAAGAAGGCACGACTCAATAATTGTTACAGTAATTACTGTTCAATATTTTATTTTATTGCTTCAATAATTGCTGCGTTGATATTTTATATTATTGTTATTTCAATAATTGTCACTGCACAGTATCTCCATTATCAGATCAATAATTTATATTATTTGAATAATATTATTAGATAGCATTATTGGCAATGTCTAGAAAGTTATGTCAAGGAGAGGTTTGGTCACCTAATTGCGCGCCAGTAAGGAGAAATCCTTATCAAAAGCCCCCTCTTTTCTGGGAACGGCCTGGTTGTCATTATTGTGATTCTGAAATATTATTTGTAAATAATTAATTATTGATTTATATGATAAGGAAATATTTATTTGATGTAGATATAAATGATGGATTTATTTATGTGGTTATAAATGAAGGAATTAATGTTGAGGTATTTTATCAGCATTTTTTCGGATTGGAGGTATTAAAAGATCAAATCGGTGTTCTTAAAAGCTCTATTACGTGAGTTATAATTTTGATCTAACCGTGGGATCATTGTAATTTTTGGATATGTTATACATATATGAGTTAAGTAGATGTCCACAAATTTTGAACCGTTGAAAATTAACGCATGATTTGTTATGAATTTTAAAAAGTGTTGAAACGATGTTTAAAATCATCCGTTTGTGGATTTCGGATATTTTTGGTCTGGAATTTGGAAAAACTCAAAGCTAAAAAGTTGTAAAGAATTCAATTTCAGGTAGAATGGACATAAAATTCGTATTTTTCTGATAAACAAACTATTTTCCATGAATTACTGAAGTTTCGAAAAATAAAATATTTTTATTAAATGAGGAGGGACCCACTTTGGTTTGAATGCATGTGGGCTGCAAAATTAATTGAATTTCAATGATGGAGGGCCGCTGGACTGCTGATTTTTCTAAGGAGGAGGCATAGAATAATTATAATAATATTTTATTATTTTAGTCTCCTTTGGCGTTTTAGCATTTTCCTATAAATAGGCGCTTATGTTAGAATTGAAAATCACACCATAATTCATAAATTTTCTCTCTTTCTCTCTCTATATTATCAAGAGTATTTTGTGAGTATTTAGAGTGAAAGTTCACTTCGGCTTTACATCCGATATTCCAGTCAGAAATACTGCTCTTTTGAGGTAAGGGATTTTAAGGGTTATTATGTTTTTCAGTTCGTACTTCTTCCGACCTTCAGAAAATTCTGAAAAAATTTAAAATGATATTTTGATGAGTTTTATTGATTGTGTCCAAAAATAGTGATTTTTGGATGTATAGATTAAGAGTTATGAATTTTATGAGAAAAAACTATTTTAAAAGTAACCGCTTATAACTCCTTGTGGTTAACTCCAAAATTGATGAAATTTTTATTGGAAGTATATCTATATAATATCAGTGTACTCTGTGAATTTCAGAATTTTTGGATAAAAGTATAATTTATGATAAATGTCTAAATATTCGGTGGTTTTGGCAATATGAAAAATGGTAAATGAATTTTAAAAACTCTGAGAAAAATATATGTTCAATATGGGACTATATTCTGCTAAATCCTAGAAAAAAAATATTTTTGGGACTAATTTGATATTTTTCATGAAAATATACTCGTTATGAGTAAATGAATTAAATATGTTATGTAAAGTAAGAAAATTGAAAAATTGGATTTTATAGCTTGAGAATCCTATATGAGGTATATGCAGATTTTTGATGGGGGTTTTGGTTATTGGTTGAAAACTTATGAGTTTGGCATTTTAAGATGATTAAATGCATTATTTAGTAAAGTGTAAACAATTAAAATAAATTATTTATAAGTTTAAGAAATATCATTATACCGAAATATTGATATGGATTTTATTGTAGAATTTTTACCTTTTTCATATCGGGGTTACTATTCACGAGTTACTATTCACGAGTTACTATTCACGTATACTATTCACGACAAAATTAGTTTCTTTTTCTGACCAAATTATTGTTGATTTATGAATCTTACTTTTGAGATTAAATTTATCTGTTGATTATATTATTTTTATTATCATATATAATATTTTTATAACCCTAATGTTGAAATTCTCTTTTACTTGAGTGTAAAGATGGGTAGATTATTGGTATGATCATGACTATGGGTTCTCTTTGGCCAGTAGTGCAAAGCTGAATCGTTGACTGGTATGATAATGACCATTGAATTTACAATTGAATATCTTTAATTAAAGTGCAAAGGTGAAATGATCAACATGGTTATAATTATTATTTATATAAATTCTGAAATGATTATATATTTCTTTGAGATATTAATATATTTGGCCTGTAGTGCAAATATGAACTGTTGATGAATATATTTGGCCTTTAGTGCAAATATGAACTGTTGAAGAATATCTTTGGCCTATAGTGCAAAGATGAACTATTGATGAATATCTTTGGCCGTAGTGCAAAGATGACCTGTTGTTGAATATCTTTGACCAGTAGTGCAAAGATTAACTGTTGATGAATATCTTTGGCCCGTAGTGCAAAGATGAAATGATTAGTATGATTATGAACAGGAAATGTGATTTGGTATAACCATGATCTTTGATGTTTCAGGTAAAGACAGGTTATGAAAATTATCTTCGTCCTGGATGCGTAGAGGAATTTTGAATCACAATTATGATTATGAGTTATTCATATGATTGTGGACCAGAACTGTTGATTGATGTTACAGGGATAAAACATTGTTGGTGGATTTTTAACATGGAGAAGATAATAGACTTTATGGTCTATTTTACTCTTCTAATGGATTGCTCGTTCCGCTGCAACTATGGTTGAAATTTTTATCATCTACCATATGTTTTAAATCTCTGATTTATTATTGATGAAGGCTTTTGATAATTTAATTATCTTTAGTCATGATATTCTTTACTGAGCTAGTTGTGTTCACCCTTTTGCTTCAAAATTCCTTTCAGGTAATAAGAGTGTAGCTGGGTCGAGCAGGGGTAATAGGGGAATACAACGGTGGTCATCATTTAGTAGTTATATTTGGTGAATCCAATAGGGTGAGGCGAACCCAACGTTGGAAGGGTGTTTTGCCACTATCATACAAGATGTCTAATGATATACAATCTCGTGTCATCATAAGACAGGGTTGTGCTCATTCACTTACTGAGTATATCTACGAGCACTACCTATATGATCTTGGAGTTTATTTGAAGTATAATTCTCAATTAGAGACAATGGAGATATTGATATGTCAAGAGAAGACTCACCATTGGAAAGAATATGATAGTAATCTTCTCGTTTTTCTTTGGGTCTATTGGGTCAACCAAGGATAATTCTGTGGCCATATGATATCAATCATAACCTAGAAGCATGACCTCCTATGTAAGAAAGTTTCCTTGAGCACTTCCCAAAGATTCTAATTTCTAAAATAATTTTTGACTATACCTTTATGTAAGGTGTCATTGTGAGGTGCTGTCCACGGTTGGGACATGTGTCACAGTTGGTATATATTTGTATCCAAACTCATAGCATATGTGTTGTTGTATTTTGCACGACAATTGTTGTAATAAAATTATAGTTGTTTTCTGTACCATGTATTTGGCGACTTAGAATAGGTTGGATGGAATGGACCTATTTTGGGGTTGACACAAAGATGGTTGAGTTAGATCAGGAGTAGCCAGTTCTTTCAAAGTTCTGTTATTGTGTGGCACCGCCATCTCTTCCACTTTAAGTGATGGAACAAGAGCTTCTTTTGTATATGCAGTTTTCTCTATCTCTTGATCAAAATTTAAGTCAACAAAGTTAGAGGATTGAGTCATAAAACGAAAAGAAAAAGAAAATAATTAAAATAAACAAAAACAAAGAATAAACAAAAACAAATAACACTCCCCGGCAACGGCGCGAAAATTTGAGAGCTGTCGTTTACACTCCTAAATTAACCTCACTTTCACTTTACAAATTCAAACAATTAGTATAGTAGTAAGTAAGGATCGATCCTACAGAGAGTGATTTGTTTTATATTTATCCTATGGTTTTTATGAAAATGGGATTTTGAATTAATTAGTTAAATTAACAAGAATAAATAATGAATAAAAAGCTTCAGTTCTTCAGTTCAGTATCACCTTTTTACAACAATAGATTAATTAAGTGTAACATTATTTATCCTTTAATGAAACTAATAGCCCTAAATAACAACTAGCTCTGCTACTCGAAACTACCCTTAAATTGTCACTCAATGAAACAAGCTCTTCACAAGATTCTAACAATTATATAACCTAGAACATGCTCTCTAGATTTAATATAACAACAACATTAAGAACTAGGGAATTAGACTATTCCAAGCAACAAACACATAAGCTCAGATTGTTTAACTTGTCTTCTGATAATAATAGCAATACTCAAAAGCTTGTCCACAATCAGGTATTACTAATTACTACTTGTGATTAGAAACAATATCAATTACACGTAATATTATTCCTTGATCTAGCATATGATATTCGTTAACCAACTCAATCCTGCAGGAATCAAATCAGTTAAGCCAAATAGCATTCAGAAATTAAATCAGATTATCAAGAATGAATTTCATGTGAGAAGGAATAAATAATGAATACTCAATTAACCATTAATTATAAATAAGGTTCAACATCCCTTAGAACTGAATAAAAAGAGCTTAGCTCATATCTTCAATCCTCCAATGTTGTAGATGAGAGAATGTAGTAGATGATTGAATGAATAAAACCCTGACTATCATCCTCTATTTATAGTGCTAGACAAAGTCCTAAATTCTATGAGAAGTAGAAATCCAAATCCTAAAAGAAATTACAAATCATAACTAGTTTCCATAAAGAAATAGAATCTAATTTGGAAATAAATCTTAGTATAAAGTAAATCCTAAAGCTAATAGAAATAATAATCCCATTCCATGTTGAAATCTGCCAAAATCTGCATTTAGAAACTTTCCAAAAATCCAATGAGCATAACGTTTGATCTGGGAGGAGTTACGGGTCCGGCAACCTATCAAAACGAAGATATCGACGAGATATACAACTTTCATTCTTTGAGATTTGACAGATTATGACTGTGTCAAGGTCGAAATCAGGTTCCAAGTGTCTGCTATGCAAATTGCAACTTCCAAACTTTGAGGTTCAATTTCCGTCAGGTAAAAATATCATAACTTCTTCATACAAACTCCGATTAGGACGATTCAAGATGTTCCATAAAGCTAAGGAAGAGCTTTACAATAAAATCCAAGTTCCAAGCCAAGACCATGCATCCAACTTAATGGTAAAAACCCTACAATTTTCCCTTTTTCCACATTTTAGCTCCAATTCTTCCTGAAATCATTAAACACATTAATAAGCTCATATACACATGAAACATGGAATAAAACTAAACATAAAGAATCAAAATAAATGAATAATATGCACTCATCAGACACCTAAAAACTCAATTTCCACCGGTTAAATTTTAGTATGTAGGAAAACACGAGCTTACAAGTGTTTAAAAAGAAGAATCACTCAATTTAGAGTACTCTAGAAGTGTTTACAAACTGAAATAGACAGAGTTTTCTCTCCTTTTTCTTTTTTTTTCAAATGAGCTACCAAAGGCTCATATTTAAAGACCAGATGGCTGCGGGTCTACCCGCGGCTGCCCGGGTTGCTTCGGGCCATGCGGGTCCCGTCTTCTCAAAGTACGTGCACTCATGCAACACACTGTCCGCTCGAACCTTCATAACTTTCAATTCGAGCATCTGATAGAGGCGTGCTGTACCTTTTCAGAATGCTGTTGTCGATAGCTACACAATTACATGTGATTAGAAGTTGTACGAAGCTGGGAAGATGGGTCCATGACCAGATCTTCAAGTCTTCAAATTCTATCAGGTGTGCTATCTTGTGTAGTAGTCACTCGAGATTTTGAGTTATGGTTCTTATGGGACACTTCTGTATGAAATGTGGGTTAAAGTAATGTTGAGACGACGTGAATGTAGTATCAAAATGGTAAAATGACGATTTTGCCCCTCACCGGGGTTATCTTCGGCTCTGCGCAGATGTAGCAGTCGTTGCTCAGGGTTATCACTGAGGTGTGCTTGACCTCCTGGGGTTATCTCTGGGGTTGGAACTGAGTGTCTCGGGGTTGTCTCCGGGATTAAAATTGACTATTCCGAGGTTATCTCCGTAACTGGAACTGCTTCTCTTGGGGTTATCTCCGAGGTTAGAACTGAGTATCCTGGGGTTGTCTCCGGGATTGAAACTGAGTGTCCCAGGGTTGTCTCTAGAGTTGGATTTGAGTGTCCTGGGGTTTTTGTTTTGCTTGTTTCGGGTTTAACAAAACAGACACTAACACGTGCAATTATACACAGTTAACAAGTAATATAGAATAAGTTAAGCATCGTTCGCACAAAGAAAGGAAATTATTACTAATATATCATGCAACAACTTTATAGCTATTTCTGGCTGCTTAAACGATCAGATAAAAGGTGAATTAAAAGCTAAAGTAATATAGAGTAAGTTATGCATCGTTCCCATGGAGAAAGGAATTTATTACTAATCTATCATGCAACAACTTTATAGCTATTTCTGGCTACTTAAACGATCAGATAAAATTTGAATTAAAAGCTAAAGTAATTATCAACACAAATAACTAATTAACAAGCGAAGAGATTCAAATTGGAAAGATATGGGATCCTAATGTCACTTAATGCTTTATCCAGATTGTACACCTCGTGTTTAACTTGATTAATTACTATGGATTGCTAGTCGAGAGCACGAAAGTGAAACATGACTATTTTTCAATACACCATGTCCATACCACACAAAATCCACAAAACGGATAGAAATCATGTGAACATCAATATTACCTAACCCACTATATGTCAATGTGAATTACAAGCAATATCAATTTAAGTGCAAGCTCTCTCCGCGACTACACATGGTAAGCCGGTATATGTCTATCCGGACTACGAATCACGAAATTTAACCCATATAAATCTCATGAACATATGCTAACAAGGTCTGATCTGAACTTATATTTCCTTTTTCAATGCCATACAAGTTATTAGGATAGATGGTGATCAAGCATCTAAGCAATAAGCACAACCAAGTTAGGCAATCCAATTATAATCATTCAACCATCACAATAAGACATATGAAACTGAACTACACAAAAAGCTTCATTAGAATCCCATAATGGTGGTTAGTTCATCTCTGAATCAACAACCATTATAGGATTTAAGCCAAGCATGAGAAGAAACAATGAGAACAAAGAGGGTAAAGAGAATAAATATTGCAAATGTAATTAAACTCTACTCCACAATGTGCTTCCAACTGATCAGTTCAGATCCATAATAAAAACTAAAATAAAACTTCAATATTCATAAGCTACTAGATCTAGAGAGAAGCAAAATAGTAGTAGAATGCTCTGGAATCTCTTTAGCTTTATGGAACCCTAAAATAGCAAAATAAAACTGAAAGTAATGATGTCTCGTAACAAACAAATACACCCTTTTATAGTAATCTCGCTACAGCAGTCTTAATTGAAAAGTTAGTATTTTTAAAAGCCTTGACTGGTGCGGCCGCGTGGACACGTATAAGGATTGGGGCGCGGGATCACCGATTCTACTTCTGGGATTCTCTAAGCGCGGGCGCGCTGGAGTTAGCTTTCTGGCTGGCGCGACTGCTTCCTGCTGCCATCTGCTGCACTGCTTCTGTTGGTGTTCTACTGCTTCAATGCTATTTTCTTGTTCTTCTGCCTTCACTTACTTTCCTCATCCTTAACTTGCCTTTTTCATTCTTTACTTGACCTCTCAGATGCCTTCCTCACGAGCACTTGCTTAGCTTCAGTCTTTATTTTCAGCATAAACTCATCATGTCTTGCCACATCCATGTCATTGTCATTCCTTTGGAGTTTCCTTGATGCAACCTGCAAAAACAAACATAAAAGCACTCAAACAATACTAAAAGTACTTAAGTTTAAGCATAGTTCTAGCAAGTTGATAGCCATAAGTAGGTCTAAAACCTACTTATCAAATACTCCCAAACTTGAACTATTGCTTGCCCTCAAGCAATAAATGTGACGCACCCAAAATAGGTATACATCACCCATTCTGAGTCGCCAAATACATGGTACAGAAACAACTGCATCTTTATTATTACAATTGTCGTGCAAAATACGACAACACATATACTGTGAGCTTAAATACAAATATTGTCTAATAGACAATATTCAAACTCAAAAGGAGTCCTCATTACAATTATTGATATACTATTTTACAAAAACAGCGAGGACTACTAAAACAACTTTCTAGAATCACTACTCCATACCCCGACTAGTTCCTGCTATATTCTCACCTCATAAGAAGAAAAATGAAACAAAAAGGAAAAGTGTAAGACCCCAACTTTTTAATAAATAAAATTAAATTTCCTCTATTCATTGTCTTGAAATAATAAGGTGATAATTTGATATAATACTTTGGTTATGTGTGACGCCCCCAAAATAGGTATACATCACCCATTATGAGTCGCCAAAAACTTGGTACAGAAACAACTACAACTTTATTAATACAATTGTTGTATAAAATAAAACAACCTAATACTGTGAGTTTGAATACAATTATTCTCTACTAGAGAGTATACAAACAGAAAAGGAGTCCTTATTACAATTATTATCATACTATTTTATAAAATAGTGAGGACTGCTAACACCACTGACTGAAAACATCACTCCGCACCCCCACTAGTTCCCGCTATATTCTCGCCTCCTGAGAAAAATGGAACAAAAAGGGTGAGCTCAACTAGCCCAGTAAAAAATATTATAACTAAGATAATATACAACAAATTATCATTAGTTTTCAACAGGAAAAAATCTGATAGAATATAATCGACAACAAGTTTTAGATCAACAACTGCAGCGGAAACAACAATCCATTAGAAGAGTCAAGTAGAGAAAGAATTCTACTATCTTCTAAGATTTAAAAGTCCATCATTAATATTTTATCCCTATAACATCAATTAATATTCATCTTGAATCAAATATTCATCTTTGCACTACAGGCCAAAGATATTCATTTGTATCACCAGTTGGTCATGTTCATCTCAACACCTGTTCATCTTTGCACTATGGGCCAAAGATATTCATCAGGTAAACATTCATCTTCGTACTACAGGCCAAAGATATTCATTTGTATCATCATTTAGGACTGAGGATGATGAAAAATATTTTAAAGAAAATGAATCCATTGAGATAAAAGATCAAATACTAAGGATTCGTATTACAGTTTATCCAAGTTCAATAATATTCCGAAATAACCAAATTTGAAGCAGAATTCAAAAATAATGATCAAAACATGGATACAATCAAAGATAGTAACCATAATGACAACTTGGACAAAAAGA
Source organism: Panax notoginseng (assembly GCA_016801055.1). Lineage (NCBI taxonomy): Eukaryota > Viridiplantae > Streptophyta > Magnoliopsida > Apiales > Araliaceae > Panax > Panax notoginseng. The sequence continues at coordinate 83,048,590 of CM029023.1, forward strand.
AGAAAATTTCATTTTTCGGTGAATAGTGCCGTATTCGTGAATAGTGCCGTATACGTGAATAGTAACCCCGACACAAAAAGTTCTAAATTTGATAAAAAGTTCATACCAACATTTCGATATAATGATATTGAAGAAAATATTATTTTAAGAAGAATATAACACCCCTTACCTCAAAATACCAGTACTTCTGATTAAAATATCGGTAAAAGGCTGAAGAAAACTTGCACTGATAAATAGAAACTCACAAAGTATCTAAATACTCATAAAATATACTCAATAATATAGAGAGAGAAAGAGAGAAAACTTGTCTCTGGTGTGATTTTTAATTATAACTTAGCCCTCTATTTATAGGAAAATGTTAGCACGCCGAAGCAGACTTAACCTGCAACCTGATGGCTTTACCTGTTACTATTCAAGCCTACCACATTTGAATAAAAATCTCAGTACATTTTTTCACGAACTAAAAGTGGGGCCCACCAATTCTAGAATTTTTTACCAAAATGATAAACTCTGAAAATTCAACAATTTCTGAACCAGTCATCTCGTAAAATTCATAACAAATTATACGTTCATTTTTAACGGTTCAAAATTTGTGGACATATACTCAACTTATATATGTATAATATATCTAAAAATCATAACGATCCAACGGTCGGATTAAAAATTATAACCCCCACAAAATATCTCAAAAACCCTAATTTGATTTTTAATACCTCTATTCCGATAAAAATACTGATAAAACACCTCAACTTTAACTCCTTCATTTTTAACCAAAAAAATATATCCCTCATTTATATCCACATAAAATAAATATTTCCTTATCATATGAATCAATAATTAATTATTCACAAATAATATTACAGAATCACATTTATGACAAACAGGCCGTTCCCAGGAAAGAGGGGGCTTTTCAATAAGAATTTCTCCTTACTGGCGCGCAATTAGGTGACCAAACCTCTTCTTAGACAGAATTTTCTAGACATTGCCAATAATGTTATCTAATAATATTATTCAAATAATATTAATCATTGATCTGATAATGAAAAATACTGTGTAGTAACAATTATTGAACAACGATAATATAAAATAGCAACGCAGCGATTATTGAATCAATAAAATAAAATATTGAACAGTAACTATTGTAACAATTATTGAGTAGTGCCTCCCTTCGTAAGAATCAATAATTTAAAAATACTGTGCAATCCGTGTGCTACTGTGCAATCACGTGTATTACTGTATTTTTAACCGCCGGGTATTCCAACAGTATTAACGGTAACAACTACGCCGTTATTTATAAAAACTCAATTTTTGTCGTTATCTTCCGCCGACCGTTTTCCGTTATGGGGCCCACAGATAGCTGCGCCGTCGTACGAATATTCCCCGACAGAAATGAATATTTTATAACCACTTGTTTATTTTGCAAATTTTGCACATTTCACCCATAACAAAAATATTATATCAAATTAACACCTTATTATTCACAATAATACTTAGAAAAAATTTGATTTTATTCATTAATAAGTTGGGGTCTTACATTATGGGTGAAATATGCAAATTTTGTAAAATAAGCAAGTGGTTATAAAATATTCATTGTTGTCAGGGAATATTCATTTGGTCGTGGAATATTCTTACTGTCTAGAATATTTGTACGACGGCGCAGTCATTTATGGGCCCCATAAAGAAAAACGGTCGGATGAAGAAAACGACAAGTTTGAGTTTTTATAAATAACGACGTAGTTGTTACCATTAACACTGTTAGAATACCCGTTGGTTAAAATACAGTAATATGCGTGGTTGCACAGTAGCACACGGTATTGCACAGTATTTTTGAATTATTGATTCTTACGTAAGAATGCACTACTCAATAATTGTTACAGTAATTACTGTTCAATATTTTATTTTATTGATTCAATAATTGCTACGTTGATATTTTATATTATTGTTGTTTCAATAATTGTCACTGCACGGTATTTCCCATTATCAGATCAATAATTCATATTATTTGAATAATATTATTAGATAGAATTATTGGCAATGTCTAAGGAAGTTCTGTCTAGGAAAGGGGTTTGGTCACCTAATTGCGTGCCAATAAGGAGAAATTCTTATCGAAAAGCCCCCTCTTTCCTAGAAACGATCTGGTTGTCAAAATTATGATTGTGTAATATTATTTGTGAATAATTAATTATTAATTTATTTGGATAGGAAAATATTTATTTTGTGTGGATATAAATGAATGAATTAATGCTGAGGTGTTTTATCAGTATTTTGTCAGAATGGAGGTATTAAAAATTATCCGTATGTGTATTTCGGTCATTTTTCGTTTAGAATTTGGAAAAACTTAATTCTACAAAGATGTAGAGAATTCGATTTCTTATGGAATGAACATAAAATTCGTATTTTTCTGATAAAAGGGATATTTATTATGAATTATTTAAGTTTCAGAAATAAATATTTTTATTTAAAACATGGGTGGGCCCTACTTTTGGTTGGTGTGGAATTTGCTGATTTTGGTGGGCCCCACTGTGGTGTGCTGAAATTTGATCAAAAGTGGCGTGCTTGAAAATTTTGGAAATTAATATTTTATTAATTTAGTCTCCTTTGGCGTTCTAGCATTTTTCCTATAAATAGGGTGCTTAGTTAGAATTGAAAATGACACCAGAAATAAGTTTTCTCTCTCTCTTTCTCTATATTACCGAGCGTATTTTGTGAGTATTTAGATACTTTGAGAGTTGTTATTCAGTGCAAGTTTCCTTCAGCATTGCATTCGATATTCCAGTCAGAATTACTGTTCTTTTGAGGTAAGGGATCTTATTTTCTTCGTAAATGATATTATTTTCTTCAATATCATTATGCCAAAATATTGATATGAATTTTATTGTGGAATTTCTACCTTTTAGAGTCGGGGTTACTATTCACGTATACGACACTATTCACGAATGCGGTACTATTCACAGAAGAAATGAATTTTTTTCCTTTGTCCAAGTTGTCTATTATGGTTACTATATTTGATTGTATCCATGTTTTGATCTTTATTCTTGAATTTTGCTCCACAATTGATTATTATAAGGTATTTTTGAACTTGGATAAACTAAAGTATGAATCCCTAATCTTTGATCTTTTATCTCACTGAGTTCGTTTTCTTTAAAATATTTTTTATCATCCTCAGTCCTAAATGATGATATTACTGTATATCTTTAGCATGTAGTGCAAATATGAATGATTACCTAATGAATATGTTTGGCCCGTAGTGTAAAGATGAACATGTGTTAAGATGAACATGACCAACTGGTGATACAAATGAATATCTTTGGCCCGTAGTGCAAAGATGAATATTTGATGCAAGATGTATATTGATTGATGTTACAGAGATAAAATATTGATGATGGACTTTTAAATTCATAGATGATAGTAGATTTTATTCTATACTTAACTCTTCTAATTAATTGTTATTTCCGCTGCGAATATGTTAGGTTTGTAAGATTCATGGACGCAATCAAATTGCACAAAATAAGCGAAAGCGTGAAGAATCAGAGTTTTAAAATTTTACAAGGCATATACCCGGATCATCCTTTATGCACAATTATTAATTAAACAAAAATATGAAGAACAAAAATCATACCCTTGAAGATTCGAGCTTCCTCAGGTATAAGTTCACCTCCAATCTTTTTCGCATTCAACTTGAATCCACCGGGTTTGGTTCCTTCCTTTGATCAACGTTAATCACCCAAGTGTTTGGCCTCTAGAGGTGAACCACCAATGAAGAAGAAATATTCAAGAAGAAGTGTGTTTGACAAAACCTTAGTTTTTCTATCTTTCATATAAAATGGTGTACTCTCCCAACTATTGTAATTACGTCTATTGTGAAAAAGCCAACAACCCCATCACCCATAATAAGACTTATTTTATTTATTGATGTGGGCAACCCTCCTTAATAATTAAGGAATTGATTTTTATTTTAATTAATTAAATTCCTTTAATTAATTAGGCTCCTAATTTTATTAGAAATAATTAATTAAACTCTTTTAATTAATTAGTCTTCTAATCTTATTAAGATATTTGAGAGTACTTTTATTAATTAATTCCCAAACTCCTTTAGAAATTAAATAATAATAATAATAGTAATAATAATAATAAGACTTCTCTTATTAATTTATATTTAATATTTTCAAAATATTAAATAATAAATATTAAGCTATTTAATTTACTCTATCACCATAGATTAAATTAAATACACTTAACTTATTATTACGATTATGCCATTAACTTCTTAAATAATTATTTTTCTGTTTATGGTGTGACCATTTAGGTTCTCCATATTAAACCGGTTGTGAATAAATCAATTAGAACAATTCTAATCTTATTTAAATACTCACAAAATACGTTACGAGCCAAAGATATTCATTAGGTAATCATTCATCTTTGCACTACAGGCCAAAGATATACAGTAATATCATCATTTAGGACTGAGGATGATGAAAAATATCTTAAACAAAACGAATCCAGTGAGATAAAAGATCAAAGATTAGGGATTCGTACTTTAGTTTATCCAAGTTCAAAAATACCTTATAATAATCAATTGTGGAGCAAAATTCAAGAATGAAAATCAAAACATGGATACAATCAAAGATAGTAACCATAATAGACAACTTGGCTAAAGAAAAGAAAATATTATTTTTTCTGTGAATAGTGTCGTATTCGTGAATAGTGCCGTATACGTGAATAGTGCCGTATACGTGAATAGTAACCCCGACTCAAAAAGGTAGAAATTTCACAATAAAATTCATATCAATATTTCGGCATAATGATATTGAAGAAAATAATATCATTTACGAAGAAAATAACATCCTTTGCCTCAAAAGAATAGTACTTCTGACTGGAATATCGGATGTAATGCTGAAGGAAACTTGTACTGAACAACAACTCTCAAAGTATCTAAATACTCACAAAATACGCTCGATAATATAGAGAAAGAGAGAGAAAATTTGTTTTTAGTGTGATTTTCAATTCTAACTAAGCACCCTATTTATAGGAAAAATGCTAGAACGCCAAAGGAGACTAAATTAATACAATATTAATTTCCAAAATTTTCAAGCACGCCACTTTTGATCAGATATCAGCACACCACAGTGGGGCCCGCCAAAATAAGCCAATTCCAAACAAACCAAAAGTGGGACCCACCTATGTTTTCAATTAAAATATTTATTTTCAAAACTTCAATAATTCATAATAAATAGCCTTTTTATCAAAAAAAATACGAATTGTATATCAATTCCATAGGAAGTTGAATTCTCTACAACTTTGTATATTTAAGTTTTTTCAAATTCTAAACAAAAAATGACCGAAATCCACATACGGATGATTTTTAATACCTCCATTCCGACAAAATACTGATAAAATACCTCAGCATTAATTCCTTCATTTATATCCACAAAAAATAAATATTTCCCTATCTATATAAATCAATAATTAATTATTCACAAATAATATTACAGAATCATAATTATGATAACCAGGTCTAGTGATGCACAACAGGCCGGCCTGGCCTGGTCTGGCCTAAGCCTACCAGGCCTTAGCCATTGACCAGGCCAGGTCAGGGCTTGACTTTTTGACTACAGGCCGGGCCAGGCCAGATTTAGAACAAAAAAATATGACCTGTTGAGGCCTATAGGCCAGGCCGAGTCAGGCCTCATTAAGCTCAAGTAAGCCCAAGTGCTCTTTACTTCAAAAAATTTAAACTCAATTTATCCTTTATTAAAGAAAGGCGGGACAAAAAACTTTTACTAGACTATGTGGGACTATGCCCAAGCTTAGCCAAACCTCCGTTTATTAGAGAAAAGCACGGATAAAAGTTTGTATTTTAGACTGTGTGAGAGTGGGACTATGCCCAAGCTTAGACAAACCTCCATTTAATAGAGAAAAACACGGACAAAAACTTGTATTTTAGACTATGTGGGAGTGGGACTATACCATGCTTAGCCAAACCTCCATTTATTAAAGAAAAGCACAGACAAAAAACTTTTTTTAGACTATGTGGGAGTGGGACTATGCCAAGCTTAGCCAAACTCAACACTAGCTCAAGTGCATTGTACTTGAAAATTTTGAACTTGACCTCTCCTCTATTTATAGAAGAAAAGTAGGGACAAGAGATGTTAACTAGACTATGTGGGACTTTAAAACAAAAATGCAATAATGCAAAATACAATCATACCCATGTGTACAAAATTCTTTAAAATAATTTTAATGTCTTTATGGTCTCAACAAAAAAAATATGAGAAGGCCGGAATTAAAAAATAATTAAAAATTGATGTCTTTCCTCCACCAACAAAACTTACAAATAAAGTGAAAATGAGGAAAGCAACTAAAGCATACAAGAAGGCCGAAATATAATGTATTTGGATGATGCATTGCTGTATGATGTATCATCTAAATAGTTTGTGCTGGTCTTTGTTTGTTTTTCTAGTCCCTCTATAGAAAGAAGAAGAAAATAAATTGTGTTATTATTGCATTAGCATTAAAGTTTTAACTTGCAAGTAGGACTTGTTATGGAGACTATTTAGGAATCTTTAAATAGTTTTCTTGTTGTAACTCGATTAACAACATGTAGTGTATCTCACCAAATTAAACTCTTTCTTTTTAGAAATAGCAACTTTCTGATATGAGTAAAATAAATAAGGGGAATTATTTATTCTTGAAAAACAAAGAATTTATAAGATTTAAGTGAGTAACAGAAACAAGAGTTTCCTAGCCTGACAAGAGTAAGAACTTTTCTTATCTATCTATCTCTCTATTCAATTCTGGTCACAATATCTGTCTGTCACAATGAATGAATTATACGTACAAGAAGAGTACCAAAACTGAGAATGTATGATATGAATGAAGAAAAAAAAGAACATTAATCTGTTAGTTGTCATACAAACGCACCGCAAAGGCAAGGCAGTACTGAAGAGTCAAGACTCTTTAAAGCTGCTTTATGGCTGGCTAGGCTATCCATGTGATTTCACCCCCACCTCCTCACAAATGTGCATAAAGATGGAACTCGTGGCAATCCTCACCCCACGTACACGACTCAATAGTAGTGGCCCATAGTCTATAATCTCAAAGTCCCACATCGAATTGAACTTGAATTGAACATAAGACTTCACTCTATAATAGCAATCCTAAAGTATAATGTTTATCTTGTAAATGTTAAGTCCCACATTGAAAGGGGGATGCAAGTATAAGGAGGATTTACTTATAAAAAGACTTGCTAGTATTACAGTATTACCCAACTAAAGATTTTAGGCCGAATTAGATAGCTAGCCAGTCCAAGCTACAAATCAAACCGGTTCAGGCTAGAACTACTAGGCCATGCTTTTTGGAAGGCTAGGCCAGGCTGGATATGAGTCATTAATTCATGGTCTGTTCTTGGTTTAGCAGGTCGAGCCTGACCGGTCCAGGCTTTAACCAGGCCGATCTTTGACCAGGTCGGGCTCAGGCCGGATCAAGGTTAGGCTCCAGGCCGCAGGCCGGATCGGTTCTACTCGTATGTTTGATATCATCACGTGGGTACTTGGAGCTTTTACCTCTATCTCCATCTTTTGCAAGTCATATAAATTGAGCCTTTATGTTAACAACATTGCACTCGTACCCACATATGATCTTATACTTAATGCGTCAGCTACCACGTTGCTTTTGCAGGATGATATTGGATGGTATGGTCGTAATCTTTCAACAACTCGAGCCAACATCGTTGCCGCATGTTAAGTTCCTTTTGGATAAAGAAATATTTGAGGCTTTTATGATCTGTATAGATCTCCACTTTCTCCCAATAAAGGTAGTGTCTCCAAATCTTCAATGCGAAAACGAATGATGTCAACTCTAGATAATGAGTATGATAATTCCTCTCATATTCTTTGAGTTGTCGCAAGGCATAGGCTATGACTTTCCCATGTTACATGAGAACACATCCTAACCCTTTGCCTGAAGCATCGCTGTAGATAACAAATCCATCCGAACCAGATGGTATTGTCAGAACAGGTGCCGAAATGAGTCTCCTCTTGAGCTCTTGGAAACTCTTCTTGCATTCCTCGCTCCATACGAATTTTGTATCTTTCTGAGTTAGCTGAGTTAACGGAGTAGCGATTCTAGAAAATCCTTCCACGAATCTCCGATAATAACCAGCTAAGCCCAGAAAGCTACGTACTTCAGTCACTGACTTCAGTTGCTCCCAACTTTGTACTGCTTCAATCTTCGCCAGGTCAACAGATACTCCATGTTTGACATCACGTGCCCAAGGAATGCTACTTCCTCAAGCCAGAAATCACATCTCTTCAGCTTGGCATATAGCTTGTTGTCGCGAAGCCTTTGAAGTACCAGCCTTAAATGGTGCTCATGATCTTCACGACTTTTGGAATAGATGAGGATGTCATCAATAAAGACAACAACGAACTGATCTAAATATTTCTTGAGCACATGATTCATCATATCCATGAAAGCAGCAAGAGCCTTAGTCAATCCAAATGATATGACTAAGAATTCATAATGCCCATACCGAGTTCTGAAAGCAATTTTTGGAATATCCTCAGTTTTAATCTTCAGCAGATGATATCCAGAACGAAGATCGATCTTTGAAAAGAATTGCGCTCCTTGCAACTGGTCGAACAGGTCAGCAATGCGAGGTAGCGGATACCTATTCTTGATGGTGACATGGTTCAACTCCCGGTAGTTAATACAAAGTCGCATACTCCCATCTTTCTTCTTTACGAATAAAACGGAAGCATCCCAAGGAGATGTACTAGGACGAATGAAACCGATGTCCAACAACTCCTGTAGTTGAACCTTTAACTCCCGTGATCACCTCGTTCGGATTTCTCGCGTTTTGGGCAGTGACGACAAATGCCTTTCCAGGAAACCACCGACTTTAACTTGTCCAGGATAGCCTTTGGAGTCACCATTCCCATTGGACTTGGTTTCGCTACAAGACAATCTCTAACTATATGACCTTCCTTTCCATTGTTATAACACACCTTGGATTGTTGTGGGAAGTTTAGGCTGACGTGTCCCTCTTTTTCGCATTTATAACAAATGACTGGTGATCGTTCTTTTCCCCTAGAAACAGTTGATGTTTGTGCTGACGTCTTCACGTTATCATTGTTGTACCTTCTCTTTTTGAAATCTCCCCCCCGAGTCGCTTCTTCTACCATCATGGCCACGATTACCATCCGAGTGGTTACCGCTTTTGTCCGAATGTTTATCTCCCCGCTGGTTGTCATTGTTCCAATGACTGCTGCCACCGGTATGACCCTGGTTGTGGTCCCTCGGTTGAACATACTCATTATCTCGCTCTAATAATTGAGCCCTATTTACAACATCTGAATATAAAGAAAATTTATGAGAGATATGATATTGCTGAATCTCGGATTTTAGATCTCTCAGAAATATCCGCGTGATTCGTTCCTCATTCTCTACCAAATGAGGTGCAAACCTGGATAACTCTGCAAACTTCGCCTCGTATTGGGACACCGTCATGTTGTTTTGTTCCAGTCTAATAAACTCTAACTTCTTCATATGACGAATACTTTAAGGAAAGTACTTGTCATTAAATATTTTTTGAAATGTTTCCCAAGATATGTTGAGTGCGGATGGCTGGGTACGCTTCACAGACTCCCACCAGTAGTCTGCCTCACCACGGAACATAAAGGTGGCGAATGGAACGTTCTGTTCCTCCATGCATCCCAAGACATCAAATATCTTGGTAATTTGTTTAACCCACGTTTCCGCCTTGATCGGATCCGGCTTTCCCATAAATTCTGGTGGTCCTAACTCTTAGAACTGCTTAATTGTGACAAGCCGCGCATTGCTATCATTTCCACACGTATTTTGTACATGAGTTTCCCTCGTCTGATTTTGCATGAACTGTAAAAAGCTTGTAAACATCCCATCATTCATCATTTGTTCGGTAGTGTTGTTTACAGGAGGAATATTGCCTTCCTGTTGCACGTTCCCCTGGGTGGTGATTAAAGGTGTCTCCACGGTCTCATTCACTCCATTGTTAATATTTCCAGCTGCCATTCTCAAATACTGCCACAAAACAAGGGTTAATTAACAAATTAACATATCACATATTAACCATATACTCCGACTGACCAACCAAATAAGGTTAGGTATGACACACTAGCGAAGGATTACTCGTTTCTCCCCTCCTAGTTCTAGTCCCCGATCTCTGCCAGAGACTATATCCCTAAGCTCTGATACCAACTGTGACGCACCCAAAATAGGTATACATCACTCATTCTGAGTCGCCAAATACATGGTACAGAAACAACTATAACTTCATTATTACAATTGCCGTGCAAAATACGACAACACATATACAGTGAGTTTAAATATAAATATTGTCTAACATACAATATTCAAACTCAAAAGGAGTCCTCATTATAATTATTGATACACTATTTTACAAAAATAGTGAGGACAACTAAAATAACTTTCTAGAACCATCACTCCATACCCCGGCTAGTTCCTGCTATATTTTCACCTCCTGAGAAGAAAAATGGAACAAAAAGGGAAAGGGTGACCTCAACTAGCCCATTAAGAATATTATGACTAAGTTAATGAACAACAAATTATCGTTAGCCTTTAACAAATCAGATAAAATAGAATGGACAATCAGTTTTAGATCAATATTCGCAAAGAAAATAATAATTCATTTGAAGAGTTAAGTAGAGTATGAAATCTACTATCATCTATGAATTTAAAAGTCCATCATCAATATTTTATCCCTGTAACATCAATCAATATACATCTTGCATAAAATATTCATTTTTGCACTACGGGATAAAGATATTCATTTGTATCACCAGTTGGTCATGTTCATCTCAACGCCTGTTCATCTTTGCACTACAAGCCAACGATATTCATTAGGTAATCATTCATCTTTGCATTGCAGGCCAAAGATATATAGTAATATCATCATTTAGGACTAAGGATGATGAAAAATATCTTAAAGAAAATGAATCTAGTGAGATAAAAGATCAAAGAGTAGGGATTCGTACTTTAGTTTATCCAAGTTCAAAAATACCTTATAATAATCAACTGTGGAGCAAAATTAAAGAATGAAGTTCAAAACATGAATACAATCAAAGATAGTAACCATAATAGACAACTTGGACAAAGAAAAAAAAATTTCATTTTTCAGTGAATAGTGCCGTATACGTGAATAGTGCCGTATATGTGAATAGTAACCCCGACTCAAAAAGGTAGAAATTCCACAATAAAATTCATATCAATATTTCGGCATAATGATATTGAAGAAAATAATATCATTTACAAAGAAAATAACATCCCTTACCTCAAAAGAACAGTGATTCTGACTGGAATATCGGATGCAATGCTGAAGGAAACTTGCACTAAATAACAACTCTCAAAGTATCTAAATACTCACAACATACCCTCGGTAATATAAAGAAAGAGAGAGAAAACTTGTTTCTGGTGTGATTTTCAATTCTAACTAAGCACCCTATTTATAGAAAAAATGCTAGAACGCCAAAGGAGACTAAATTAATAAAATATTAATTTCCAAAATTTTCAAGCACGCCACTTTTGATCAGATTTCAGCACACCACAGTGGGGCCCACCAAAATTAGCCAATTCCACCCCAACCAAAAGTGGGGCCCACCCATGTTTTAAATAAAAATATTTATTTCCGAAACTTCAATAATTCATAATAAATAGCCCTTTTATCAGAAAAATACGAATTTTATGTCCATTCCATAAGAAATCGAATTCTCTACATATTTGTAGAATTAAGTTTTTCCAAATTCCAAACGAAAAATGACCGAAATTCACATACGGATGATTTTGAATATCTCCATTCCGACAAAATATTGATAAAACACCTCAGCATTAATTCCTTCATTTATATCCACACAAAATAAATATTTCCCTATCCATATAAATTAATAATTAATTATTCACAAATAATATTACAAAATCACAATTTTGACAACCAGGTCGTTCCTAGGAAAGAGGGGGCTTTCCGATAAGGATTTCTCCTTATTGACACGTAATTAGGTGACCAAACCCCTTTTCTAGACAGAACTTCCTTAGACATTGTCAATAATTCTATCTAATAATATTATTCAAATAATATGAATTATTGATCTGATAATGGGAAATACCGTGCAGTGACAATTATTGAAACAACAATAATATAAAATATCAACGTAACAATTATTGAATCAATAAAATAAAATATTGAATAGTAATTACTGTAACAATTATTGAGTAGTGCATTCTTACGTAAGAATCAATAATTCAAAAATACTGTGCAATACCGTGTGCTACTGTGCAACCACGCGTATTACTGTATTTTAACCACCGGGTATTCCAACAGTGTTAACGGTAACAACTACGCCGTTATTTATAAAAACTCAAACTTGTCGTTTTCTTCATCCGACTGTTTTCTGTTATGGGGTCTACAAATGGCTGCACTGTCGTACGAATATTCCCCGACAGTAAGAATATTCCACGACCAAACGAATATTCCCTGACAACAATGAATATTTTATAACCACTTGTTTATTTTGAAAAATTTACACATTTCACCCATAACTAAAGTATTATATCAAATTATCACCTTATTATTTTAAGATAATGAATAAAGAAAATTCCATTTTATTTATTAAAAAGTTGGGGTCTTACAATAAACACAAATGCAAACTAAGAAATGCGAACTACATGCTATGCAATTACACTATCATGCAAATGAATCCTAAGATTTCCAGCCATGTTAAGAATTCTAATAAGATATGCCTCAGAGAAATATCAAGATCTAGGAACAAAGCATCAAACTAAGCTAAAGGCATAATAACATACAATCATATAATCCCAACCTGCTATAAACAATACACCAAAAATGGCCCCTAGTGAAGGACAAATCATTCACAAGACATACTATATTACTCACAAGTGATTTATTGCGAATAAATATTTCCTTCACACGATTGCTCACATTAGACCTCCTCGCAATTGGGTATCCTTTGCTAAGTAGTAACTAAATATTTTTTGTGAATGATATATTGTGAATAACTTTTTTATTCACAAATTGTATTTGGTAATGGAATATTGTTATTTAGTGAAAGATTAGTTTCCTTTACAAATAATATTTTAAGAAAGACTATTTAAAATTAGTGAATAACTTGATTCCCACAAATAATATATTGTGAAGAACAAATTTATTTAACAAGAGAATATTTTCCTTCACTAATTATAAATTGAGAATGTTTCTTCAAATTAGTGAGAGAAAAATTCCTTCACAAATTATAAATTTGTAAATAAAAAATTAATTGCTAAATAATCAAAATTTATTAAAAATTATAATTGATTTTTAAATTATTGATTTCATATTTATTATTATTATTAATCTCTATAAGAAATATTAAATATATTTTTCAAGTAAATATAAATATTACCATACTTTTTTCAAACTAATTGATAAGCTAATGCATAAAGAGTTAATAAAATTAAAACTTTCACATATAAATAGATCATAATACTCGAGTCACAATAACTACAAAATTTGTTATTGAATCTTGGTCTTCCAAGGACCATAGTACCTATAAAATTTATTAACTAAAATAAGAAAACTAAAAGAATAACAATGAACTAGAAGGAATAAAGCGTGACATGTTAGATCCACTTCAGCGTCATTTTCTTCATGAAAATCAAGGTTGGGCATGTAAACTTTAAAGATGTTGTGTGTGTGTGTGTGCTGTGTTCACAGATAAGCTTGACGAAGGTGAAGATACCACATGCTATACTACTTAAGAAAGAAAACTGATATTTCAAATCAAGAACTATGCATATAAATGTAGCAACAACTACTCCAACACATCAATACAAGCTAAGGTTCAACAAATGGTTTATTCTACTTTATTTTACACATGAGAGGGATTTTCGCACTTTTCCGCGGTGTTTAATCATAAGTATTATTATAATAAAAATTATAATTATTATAACTAGTATTGTAAATTATTTACGTTAACTAAAGTGTGACAAGTAAAAACCATATAATAAAAATAATCTAGTAGAGGAGAATTGTGGTTAGCCAAACAAGGCCCTGTGGCCTTTGACTTATTTGAACTGACGCAAACTTTTGGGTTTGTGACCTGACGTACGTAGGTGAAAGCCATATCAGTTTACTTCTACGCATATTATTTGTTTCCCTAAGGCTAGATAGCAGTGAAGAACATAAATCTTGGAGAGAGAGCAAGAGAGGAAACACAGTGAGTTTGAATTCTCTGTGATTATCAAGGAGAGAGATTTCTAAACCTAGTCACCACCTTTTTGCTAGCAAACAATCAAAGGAATAAGGTCTAACTCTAATTTTAACTTTATTTTTTGAATTTCTATTGATAATTATGTTGGATTGATACATATACATGTATGTAGGGTTTATAATCTATACATATACATATATGTGAGTGCTATTTGGTTTCCAAACACGTGAAATTGGTTTGTAGGAAGAAAAAATAAATAACAGTGTTTATGTTTGAAAAATGGCTTTAGAAAGTACAAAATTTGATGCTCAATATGTGTTGTAATCTGTAATTTGATGTTGGATTGTGTTAGTATGTTAAGAAACGAAAACAACGTAGTTTAAATCATGTTAATTGGTTAAGAAACGAAGTCGTGGCGATCGAATTCGCAAAAAGTGTAAAAAATAAAGAAATTGGGAAAATTAAGGTTTTGATTCTTCAAAATTGAATATATGTAATGTTTATGTAATTAGAATGGTGTATAACATGCTTAACTATGTTATTACAAAGTTTTAGAAGTTGAGTGTGGTGATTTCTATGGAATTGGGATTTTTGGCCTAGAACAGAGTCTGATTTCATGTTTTGCAAAAACTATTTCTGGTGCCGAGCGCGGGCGCGCTGCCTCTGGGCGCAGGCGTATTGGCGCGTCGAACTTTAAGCTAATCATGGCGCGACCGCGCTAGTGGTCAGTTAGACGTAGAATTGAATTGTTAACAACATAGCTTTGGGAATGCTATGCTAACTTTTTTTAATGATTGTAGAGGAACCTAAAACGTGTTATAAGACATAACAACATGTTATAATCACAACGTTGAAACTATAGATTATGAATTAGTAAGTTATGTAATGAACCAAATGTGATGTTTTTAAAAGTTAAAGATAAATGATAAGGTTTATGTTAGTTTGTAGTGAGATTTCAGATTTTGTTAAGGATGTTAAGCAACATGATTAGACATTAAGATAAAGTTATGGCTTAAATGATGGGTTAAACACCTAAAGCTAATATTAATATAAATAATTATTATTGCGATTTCAATGATATGTGTCGGGTAATTGACGAACATTATTATACTTGTGTAGCTTACATACAAGGCAAGTTTCCTAACTTCATTCTCTTTATAATGAATTCAAGTTTTTTATCCTAAACTTTTATTGAGCAAGTTTTATAGCTCTGCTATCTTTATGTCAAACAAGCTTTCAATTTTTAAATTTTACAGTAAAGTTGAGCAAGCCTATTGATTCTATCTCGTGTATGATTGCACAAGCTCGTGTAATCTAGTTCGTTACATCGAGCGAGTTTTACTTTTCTAAATCTTGATATTATTATTCAAAGTATATATTGTTCTAATGTATTGATTCAAATGAGATTGTTCTAGCTCTTTTGAATGTGGTACTTTGCACACATAATATTCCTATTCAATTATACATTGTTGTTATTCGGTCTTTGACATTGATAACCTTGTTCAATTCTATATTGTTGTATTGAGCCTTCAAGTAGTAAGCAAACTCTTATTAATTGAACTAGTCTATTATGGAATAGTGTTCTAAAATTCTAGAACCACTGATAAGTTAGTTCCAAGCTAAACTTTCTTTAGTGCGGAAATTCTAAATCCAAACTAAGACGAACAACCCTAACATAGGGGATTTTGTATGTGTAACATTTAGATGTTTGTGCACAATACATGGTACAAAGGGCTGATCCCCCTAAGCACGTTAAGCAGTAGTCTAAATGACTGTTAAGGTTGGGGTATTAATACCTAATCACCGGGGACATAGTTCGTGGTCTTAAGACATTCAAACATTAAAGTTTGAACTTATTTTCTATTTTTGATTCGTAGAACAAGTTCATTATTGTTCAGGATTCGTGGTTCACTCTCATGTTGTTATCATTACCACTCTTTATATCAGTGAGCAATTGTTTGTTCACTCTTGCAATTAACACTACAGCTAAAGTTGAAAGAGTTGATGAGCCATCTACTAGCAAAGGAAAGAGCAAGATGTCCAAGTGTTGAAGATTTATGAGAATTTATTTAAATGAATTATGTTATAAGACTTATTTTATTTTATGATGTATTCCACAAACTTATGTAATAAATTAAGGTTAGATTACCTGGGATTATTTTTGAGATGATGTAACCCTTTAATGGGAAAGATTATTGTTTAGGTTATTTGATGTCTTTATACTTTATTATGGGTAGTTAGATGTAATTATTTTTGATAGTGAGCACCAAATTCTATGGGAATGAAGCACCCGAATTTGGGGGTGTCACAGGTTGGTATCGAAGCTTTAGGTTATGAACCTTAAGTGGGGAAACCTTAGGAAGTAACCTTTCTTTAAGAAGACAAAAAATATAGAGGTGTTTAACTCTTATCGGGTTTTAAGGAATATATTAAGGCATCCATTGAAGCCAAACAATAAAAGACATTATGTGCTATGTGTTAATAACTTATGTGCTCGCGAGTATTGAAAAATGTCATATAATAAATAAAACCTAAGACATATTTTGTTGTCAAGATGTCTAACGAAGGAGGATCCAATTCAGCTAGGGAAGTGATACCTCAGATACCTAGAGATGGCGAACCCCGGGATATCCACGTAGTGCGGGAACAGTTGATCCAGGAGGATGAGCCTGTGACCGATCCCGAGGAGGATAGTTCTGAGGAGATAGAAGAGGATGAGGAGGAAGAGGATCCTATGGAGTTTCCACCAAACTCCATATCGACTAAGATGTATGATGCACTATACGACCGTAACATAGAGTTACAGGACAAGGTTGAGGAGATGAAGGAGTTGGTTGAGATGCATCATGCTACGATAGAGTAGAAGGATACGAAGATTCAGGAACTCGACTCACGCCTTGCAAACACGGAGTGGGACCTAGTTCATACTAAGGGTCAGCATGAGGATTTGTTGGGAGTGAATGAGAAGATGAAAACTGACATGCAGAAATTAAAAGATGACTTCTGTAATAACTAAGAATTTCTGTGGTACATTGTAAATAAGTATTAAATAATCGATACTATTTTATGGATGATGAAGTGATTATGTGGATAATATGATATAATATTTAAAGGAAGTCTCACTAATAAGTTATATAAGTTAGTGAACTAACCTATGTATTTTAATAATCTAGGAAATAGATTTAAGATGTTAAACCCTAAGTAAGTACTCAATAAACTTGAATAAGACAAGTCTAATTGGGTTATATAAGTTAATTAACATTATTGATTGATAAAAATGTGTAATATCAATCATAATGAGTTGTAGTTCATGTGATAATAGGGTTAATATTACTAAGGATGGCAAGTAGTTTAAACAAGCTCAATAATTATTTAAGCATTGGACTTGTAGATTAGTTGATTGTTAAGCTAGCCCACTATTTAATTTAATGGGCAAGTATGCTAGCAGCACAATTATTTAAGGGTGGAGACCCAAGTTCATATTAATTAGTAAGTCAAACTAGTTAATTAAAAGTCCAATAGGTTATTTGTGGAAAGCCCAAAATATCTTTTATAATGGCCCAACTTGTATCCAATTGAAGAGGATACTTTAGACATTTAGTATGCTAGATATTTCTATAAAAACAAAAGCGAAACTTGGAGATAAGAAGGCCAGTTGGCTGACCAAACAAGGAGAGAATAAGGGGGATGGATGTAATTATTATTTGCTACACATCATCCAAAAGATAATTACTTAACTAACTAGGTGTCATGTTGTTTATGGAGCCACCATACTAGTAACTTCTCTTGTAATAATTAGAGAGAGAGATAGCAAGAAGGTGGGGGAAATGTGTATAGATACATATCTTATATCTATACAAGATTATCCAACAAAAAGCTAATCTCTTTTTATTTCTACTTTTACTTTACTTCATTTACTTTACTTTCTCTCAAGCTAGCAAAGCAAGAATAGAGAGAGAGAGAGAGAAATTCGTTGGAAAGAGGAAGAAGGAGGAGGAAGAGTTCCACTCTTGATGCATCCAAAGTTTATCTCCTACTTTGGAAGAGAAAGAAAGTGTGCCCAAAAATCAAGGTGAAAACTAATCTAGCTTATTCTTTTTATTTTTACTTAATTTTTGTTATCTAAGGTTTATGATCTAGAGGTCTAAAACCCTCTATCTACATGTCTTATATGGTTTTAAGTATGGTTCTAACATATTTGAGTGTTAGAAAGTGAATCAAAAGGATTTAAGAAAAACTAGTTTTGTTTTGTTAGAAAACTCTAGTTTTTTCACATCCTTTGATCATCTACCATTTTTGCTCTACACCTTCTTTTTGTGATCCGTTAAAGAAGGGTGCTAGATATGTATGTTAACTACTAAACCTAAGTGGTAGAACTCAAAAATGTTGAACACACGAGTGGTAGCAACTGTTTTAGCAAAAACAGTTTTGTCTTTTGAAAGAAAAATAAACTATTTTTGGACAGTCAATGCAAGGGGTATTTTTGTCATTTTTTTGGCATTTAAAAATTCTGGAAAAACTTGGGAGAGTAATATGATGAGTTATCTTTCCAACCCAAGTGGAATCATCTAAAAAGGAGTTGTAGATTTCCGTATGGAACGATTTTAGCAAAGTAGGTAAAAGCCGAAAATAACGAAAACAAGTTGCGAAAGAACTTGAAGGGGCTGTTTCGGCACTTTAATTTATGGAATAAATTCTGACCTTTTGGGACATGAAAATATATGGTATTATGTACCTTGTGTCCAAAAATGAGCTCATTCTGACTTAAAATGAGCAAGTTATGACCATTTCAATTTTTATGTTTTTCTGACGAAAATTGCTATAACCGGAGTTCTATAACTCCGATGGCCACAAAATTTAAACTGGAGAGTCATGTTAACATGTATGAGATTATGCCAAGAGATGAAAATTTCTGGAGTTGAGCATGATGGGGCTAATTTCTTAAGCCACACACTAAAAATGATTTTTGAAAAATAGTAAAAGAAATTAAAAAATTACGGAAAAATACTTTTTGTATATGAAATATATGTATATAAGTATGGCCAAAGGATAGAAAAATAATAAGTTGATTTGGCATTTTTGGTAAAGGAGGTATGGAATCCAGCTTGCTGGATTGGAAGAAATGTTGAATCCAGTTTGATGGATTGAAAATTTTGGAATCCAAGCTTGCTAGATTGAAGGATTTGAAATTCAGGCTTGCTGGATTGAAAGATTTAGAATCCAGGCTTGTTGGATTGAAGTATTTGAAATCCAGGTTTGCTGGATTGGAAGTTTGTTGAATCCAGTTTGCTGGATTAGCCAATCCAGGTGGCTGGATTGTATGTTTGAATAATCTAGACTATGATGTTAGTATTCAGCTTACTAGATTATAATAAGGAGCTAATAAAGAAAAGATTAAGTGTTAAAGCATAATGTATATGATAAAGTAATTACAATATTATCAAAGAATGATAATAATAAAGATGTTTTCAGGTAATTGATTATGTGGTTAACTAAATTGCTGTTAGAGTAACGGTATTATGATATAAAGTATTATATGCTGATTGTAAGATCAATCTTAACAATGATATATCCTTACAATAAAGAGATTAAATTAAATTGCATAGCAGTAGATCGCAGTCGAGGCAAGTTCTCTAACTCAAACTTGAGTTATTCTTTTCAAAGCATGTTAGTGAATAATTATTGTTTATTATTCACATCCATATTGATTATTGATACTCGCACTCAGTGCAATTAAATTCCTGTTCTATTATTATTGAACTGTGAATCGGTTAAAGTTCTTTTATTCATGAACTGTTTAAGATATGGATCTATGCTCATTGTATCAGCTAGATCAAGTATGTTTAAATTTGTTAAATCAAATATGTTGTTAAAAGCTGTTCTTCACCAATTGATTTGGTAAGAACTCAAGACTGAGAAAAAGAACAATTTGATTAAAGCATTATTGAAAAACAATTATTGCTCGTACATTAAGTGTTTATGCATAATACACAGGGTATGAAAGGCTGATCCCATTGATTACCAAAACTTATTAAAAGGACCAGTTTAAATACTGACAACCTTAGTATATGTTCATGGTCATTATGACCACTCGGCATCTGTTATTCAATTATTCGAATATTCAGTTATCAAGACTTAATTCATGTTCTTTCACAATTAATTTCTATTGTTGAACATTGAATGATAAATTTATTTCTAATCATGATATATCTTCTTTTACTTAAACTTGCTAAGCAAATTAGTTGCTTACCCTTGCTATATCATGACATTTATTTCAGCTATGTCAGAGACGTCCAAGAAGGACAAAGGCAAAGGAAAAGTGCAAGAATAGATAATAAGAATGTTTATGTATTATATTATATTATGTACATTGGTAATGTAAACCTTTTGTGTTACTAAGGGTAACTTAATTAAGGTATGTATAATTTAAGGTTAATAGACCTTGGGATAATGTTGGAAGACTTTATTATAATGAACAATGTATGTTTATTATTCCGCAATAGTTTATAGAATGCTTATGATGATGATGGATTGTGTGCACCAAACCCGAGGTTTGAGAACCCGGATTTGGGGGTGTCACAGGTTGGTATCGAAGCTGTAGGTTATAAACTTTAGGATGCGAAACCTAGGTTATAACCTTAGAAGAAAACTCTTACAGAGTAGGTAAGGAGATGAATGAAGGAAATTCATCGAGTTTTGGTGGTACTTAATAAAATATTATTTCATTTTATCAATGAATATATTTTATTGTGGTACTGATGTTGTTTATTGTTTGTGATTGTAGGATGTCTGAGGAGAGGCAGGATAGTCATACTGTGGAGCAGGAGCAGGAGCAGAGGATTCCTGTTGAGGAGCACATCGAGAATGATGACTATGATGAGGATATGATGGTGGTAGATTTGTTTGAGGAGAATGTAGCATTGGGAAACCGAATTTCTCAACTGGAGGAAGAAAATTCGACCCATCAGTTTAGTGAGACACAGTATAAAGAGTTAGCATATTAGGCCCAGCAAGAACTAGCAGTGATGAAAGCCAGACTAGAACAAGAGGAAAGTAAGTTTGCAATATTGAGCATTGAGCATCAAGCGTTGCATATGAGGTTTGACTTAGAGATAGCCGACAGGGTCCGATTTGAGGATGCCTGGGTCAGAGCAGCGAGGAGAGTAGATCAACTAGAGATTGAAGCGAGGGCCGCACGAGTTAGGATGGAGTCCTTGGGAAGGGCTTTAGATGCAGCATATACTGGTCCTCAAGTGGGAGAAGTGAGGAGATCCTTTGAGATAGGCGAGACGAGTCGAGCTTTTAGACGTCGACTTATGGATGGACTTTTTCCACCAGAGCAGGAGCATTCAGGCGCACCCTCTCCAGACGCGCAGTGATAGTTTATTAGCTGTCTATTGTAGATAGATGCAGTAGTACCCCTTTTGTTTATTAGGGTTTTATGCTAGATGTAAACCTCCGACTGTGCGAGGTAGTATGTAAATATGATGTATCCCCATCTTAGGTGTGTAGGGGAGTATGTCTTTTGGTAAGATCCCATCTTTTGATGTTTAAAAATGGGATACTTAGCGTTTATAAAAATATGCCAAGTATGTAAGTGTATGACGCTAAATTTTGGTATATGAATATAAATGCACTGTTATAATTACTTGTTTGATTAAATAGAAAAGTATTAAGAATTAAAATGAGAATCTATCTGTTTGAAAAGTCTGTAAATCGAATATGTTAATTCAGCAAGCTGAATGTGTTATTCAGCAAGTTGGATATGTTAATTCAGCAAGATGAATGTGTAATTCAGCAAGCTGAATGTGTAATTCAACAGGTGAATATGTGAATTTAGTAAGATGAATATGTTAATTCAGCAAGCTGAATTAGTCAATTCAGTAGGTTGAATTCGCTAATACAACCTTATGATGATATGATTATTAGAGTTTAAATTACATGTTATATTTTAAACACTTAGAAGATATATCATATAATTAAACTCGATGTAATAAATTAAGGTTTTGTTTAATCAGATAATGCCGCCAAGGCGTCAAAATCGTAACCAGAGGGAGGAACGTTCTGTGAACAATGAAGGGAATCAAGATGACCCAATGCAGAACTTCGCTGATATGATAGCTCAAGCTATGCGAACTCGTACACCTGCAGCAAGGGGGCAAACAAATAATAGATTGGCAAATTTTAAAGATTTTAAAGCTGTAAGATCACCAGAATTCAGCGGAACTACGGACCCCATAGCGGCTCAAACATGGGTGAAAGAGATGGAAAATGCCTTTATCATTGCTAGGGTAGCCGAAAAGCAAAAGACGACTTTTGTTACCTACTTGATGAAAGGTGAAGCTAATTACTGGTGGGAGACGAACCAAGCTAGAGCCGGAACAGAGGTAGTGACATGGACTAGGTTTAAGGAGTTATTCTTAGAAAGTTATTTTTCGGAGGCCATGCAAGCCAGAATGGAAGTGCAGTTTCTTGAATTAAAGCAAGAAAACATGTCAGTTGCCGAATATGCAGCAAAATTTAATGAGCTAGCCAGATTTGCACCTCATCAGGTGCATACAGAACTACGAAAGGCGCGAAGGTTTGAAAATGGGCTGAAGCCCTGGATTCACAGCAAAGTTGTAGTGTTGAAAATTTCTACATTCTCAACACTGTTAGAAAAAGCCATCATTGCAGAAGGTAGTAGTGAGGCAGTTTCTAGATTCAACCGAGAGAAGAATAAGAAGAAGATTGAAGGTTGACAACAAGGTGCGAGCAGTGGTGGCAGTAACAGTAAGAAATGCAAGTGGAACAATAGTGGCAATGAATCAGGAACGCAACCAGGGAATACTCAGCAGAAGAAGGCAGCGTGTTCAAAGTGTGGAAAGAATCACTCCGGAGAGTGTATGAAAGGGAAAAACGTCTGTTATAATTGTGGCCAGGAAGGGCATATTTCACCAAATTGTCCTAAGCCGAAGAAAGGTGGTTGTTTTTCTTGTGGAGGAACGGGGCACCGATTTAAGGATTATCCATTGAAGAAGAATACAGATGGAGGAAGTGGAAACAAGAGCAGTTCAACAAAGTTAACTATTGGAGGGCCAACGCAGTAGAGCAAGCTGACAGCCTGAACGTTTAACATGACAGTGCAAGACGCAGTTGCATCAAAGGAGGTGGTGTCAGGTATTATTCCGATCAATAATATAAATGCCTACGTATTATTTGATTCGGGAGCTACCTGTTCATTTGTGTCTGATGAATTTGCAAGAAGATTAAATTTACCATTTGAAAAGTTAAAGAACCCAATGAATATAGAAGTTGTAAACAAAGAAGTGATCCCTGTAGAGTTTATCCATAACAACTGTGGTGTGGATATAAGGGGACATAAGTTAAGCGTGAATTTGATTCCGATACGCTTAGGAGAATTTGATGTTATCTTAGGGATGGATTGGTTATTTAACTATGAGGTAGTTATAGATTGCCCGAAAAAGAGCATACAACTTAAGACACCAGATAAGTCTAAAGGTGTATTTTATGGTAGCAAGTCGCCAAGGCAAACAAGTTGTCTGACGATGATGCAGGCCAGAAGAATGTTACGAAAAGGATGTGAAGGTTATTTGGCTCATGTAGTGGATACACGGTTTGTGAATTCGGACATGGAGTAAATACCTATAGTTAATGAGTTTGGGGATGACTTTCCAGAAGAACTTTCGGGACTTCCTCCAGACAGGGAAATAAAGTTTGTAATTGATTTAGTACCGGGGACAGCACCGATATCGAAAGCACCATATAGAATGGCTCCTGTAGAAATAAAAGAGTTGATGATCCAGCTACAAGAGTTGTTGGATAAGAAGTACATCCAATCTAGTGTATCTCCGTGTGGAGCACCGGTGTTGTTCGTAAAGAAGAAGGATGGTTCGATGAGGTTGTGTATAGATTATAGAGAGTTGAATAAGGTGACAATTAAGAACAAATATCCTTTACCTAGAATAGACGATCTATTTGATCAACTTAAGGGAGCGAAATGTTTTTCAAAGATTGACCTGAGAACTGGTTATCATCAGTTGAAAGTGAGAACAGAGGATGTACCAAAGACAACATTTAGAACTCGTTACGGTCATTATGAGTTCCTAGTGATGTCATTTGGATTGACAAATGCACCAGTTGCTTTTATGGACTTGATGAACATAGTATTTAAACCGTATTTAGATAAATTTGTGGTGGTGTTCACTGACGACATTTTGGTGTATTCAAAGACAAAAGAGGAACATGCTGAACATCTACGGATGGTGTTGGAAACGTTGAGAAGAGAGAAGTTATATGCTAAATTTTTAAAGTGTGAGTTCTGGTTGAAGAGAGTTCAATTTCTGGGGCATGTCATCGACAACGAGGGAATTTCTGTTGATCCAGTGAAAGTAGAAGCGGTGAAAAATTGGGGACAACCAAAGACACCGACAGAGATCAGAAGTTTCTTGGGATTGGCAGGATATTACCGAAGGTTTATTCAGGATTTCTCGAAGATAGCAACACCATTAACTAATCTGACGAGGAAGACTGTTAAGTATGTGTGGACAGAGAAGTGTGAACAGAGTTTTCAGGAATTAAAGAAAAGATTAAGTGAAGCACCTGTGTTATCTTTACCAGATAGGACAGGGGATTTTACAGTGTATAGTGATGCGTCACACAAGGGACTTGGTTGCGTGTTAATGCAGAATGGTAAAGTCATTGCGTACGCGTCACGACAGTTAAAAGACTATGAGAAGGGATACCCTACCCATGACCTTGAATTGGCTGCGGTAGTATTTGCCCTTAAGATTTGGAGACATTATCTCTATGGAGAAAAGTGTGAGATATACACAGACCACAAAAGTCTGAAGTATATCTTTACACAAAAGGAGTTAAACATGAGGCAGAGGAGATGGTTAGAATTAATCAAAGACTATGATTGTGATATTCTATATCATCCGGGAAAGGCTAATGTGGTGGTAGGTGCTTTAAGCAGGAAAAACCAAGAAAAATTGTTTGTATTAACAGAACAGGAAGAATTAGTAAGAGAAATAGAGAAAATGGAGTTGGAGGTGAAAAATCTGAAGGATTCGGATAAAGTAATAGAAATGGAAGCAAGTTTAACTTTATTAGACAAGGTGAAAGAATCACAAGAGAACGATGAAGAATGTGGTAACATAAAGAAGCGGTTGGCTGAAGGCGAAGAGATGAAGTATAAGATCGACGGCACTGGATTGCTGAGATTTAAAGGACGAATTTGGGTGCCTGCAGTACCAGAGTTACGAGAAGAAATTCTTCAAGAAGCGCACAATACGAGATATTCGATACACCCAGAAAGCACGAAGATGTATCAAGATTTGTGTCAACATTATTGGTGGCCAAACATGAAGAGAGAGGTTGCTGAATGCGTCAGCCGCTGTTTAACTTGTCAAAGAGTCAAAGCAGAGCATCAGCGACCAAGTGGACTATTACAACCGTTAGAAATTTCGGAATGGAAATGGTAGCACGTCACGATGGATTTTGTGGTAGGACTTCCAGCAACACAGAAGGGTTATGACGCTATATGGGTGATTGTCGACCGTCCTACAAAGTCAGCACACTTTTTGCCGATCAAGATTAGGTATAATTTGGATCAGCTAGCAAAATTGTATATCAAGAAAATTATTTCGAGACATGGAGTGCCAGTATCAATCGTGTCTGATAGAGATCCGCGCTTCACGTCTAACTTTTGGAGAAGTCTTCAAGAAAGAATGGGGACACAATTAAGGTTGAGTACTGCGTATCATCCACAGACAGATGGGCAAAGCGAGAGAACGATTCAAACATTAGAAGACATGCTCAGAGCCTGTGTGATGGATTTCAAGGGAAGCTGGGAAGATCATCTTCCATTGGTGGAGTTTGCGTATAACAATAGTTATCATGCAAGCATTGGTATGCCACCGTATGAAGCCCTGTATGGAAGAAAGTGCAGAACGCCCTTATGTTGGGACGAGGTAGGTGAAAGAAGATTGTTGGGGCCAGAATTGGTTCAGCAGACTGTGGAGATCATCAAAGTGATAAGAGCTCGACTGGTAGCAGCTCAAGATCGACAAAAGAAGTACGCAGATATTCAATGCATGAAAAAAGATTTCGAAGTGGGAAGCTATGCATTTCTGAAGGTATCTCCTTGGAATGGGAAGATAAGATTTGGGAAGAAAGGTAAACTGAGTCTAAGGTTTATTGGACCGTTTAAAATACTGAAGAAGATAGAGGAAGTAGCGTATGTGTGAGACCCCAGATTTTATGAATAAATATTTAATTTTTTCGAAATAATTATGGTGTGGATTTGATATAATATTATAGTTGTGGGTACTATTTATAAATTTTGCAAAGTAAGCAAGTTGTTCGTTTGGTCGGGGAATATTCTTTTTGTCGGGAAATATTCGTATGACGGCACAATCATTGGTGGACCCCACAACAGAAGTATAGTCGTAGTTAGAAAACGACAAAATTATCTTTCTATAAAAATAACGGCTGAGGTGTTATCGTTAAAACCGTTAAAACTGTTGAACTACCCGGTAGTAAAAGTACAGTAATACGCGTGGTTGCATAGTAGCACACGGTATTGATTATTGATGCTTACGTGAGAAGTCACTCAGCTATACTCAATTATTACTACAGTAATTGCTGCATCATATCTCTTAAATTATTGTCATAGTATCATCTGTATAATATATTATAGTATTAAATTAATAATTGAGACGTTGTGGTAAGTTTGGTTATTTTTATGGGGGGCCATATATCATCATCTAAGAGTCTCTTCGTCAATAGTAATTACCGTCGTCAATAGTATTTACCTTGGTTAATAGTATTTACCTTGGTCAATAGTAATTACCTTCGTCAATAGTATTTATCTTGGTCAATAGTATTTACCTTGGTCAATAGTAATTACCTTCGTCAATAGTATTTACCTTGGTCAATAATATTTACCTTGGCCAACAGTAATTACATTCGTCAATAGTATTTACCTTGGTCAATAGTAATTACTTTCGTCAATAGTAGTTGTCCCTTCAATATTACCAAGAGTCATTTGACCCTTCGTTAAGATCAAGAGTCATTTGACCCTTCGTTAAGACCAAGGGCCACCCTCAGTTTTTCTATAAATAGAGGCCTAATGCTTCATTATTTTTCACGAATTCATTCAAGCTATAGAGAGAGAAAGTATAGAGAGAATAAGAGAGAGAGAATAAAAGTATTCTGCTACTTCACTTTTCCAATATCCAGTTCTTTTAAGATAGGGAATATTATTTCTTTTATATTCATGAAGAGAACTTCTGTTATTCCATTCTTTATTATTCTGTTGGAATAACCTATATACGCGGTCTACCCTATACTTGGTGACATTCTTCTATTATTCTGTTGGAACATTCTGTCTGTGTGTTTTACACCGGACCTGGTTCCGTTTTTATTATTATTCTGTTGGAACATCCTGTCTGTGTGTTTTACACCGGACCTGGTTCCGTTTTTATTATTATTCTGTTGGAACATCCTGTCTGTGTGTTTTATACCGGACCTGGTTCCGTCTTGTTGTTATTCTGTTGGAACATTCTGTCTGTGTGTTTTACACCAGACCTGGTTCTATTATTTATTATTCTGTCAGAATATCCTGTCTGTGCGTTTACGCCGGACCTGGTTCCATTATTTATTATTCTTTTGGAATAACCTGTCTGTGCGGTCTATCGCATGCATGGTGATTTCTTTTGTTATTCCATTCTTTATTATACTCAGTTGGTTAAGTTTTGACTTCTATAGTCCATAAAATTTGTGGAATATCTTTGATAATTGCGTTTCATCCAGTATCTTTTCATGAAAATATTCTTCTAAGTATTCTTGAATTTTACTCCACAAAACAGTATCATGTCGACAATTTGGACATTGTTAATTCTTGGATAAATTAATTCTTGAACTTGTTTTATTGAATTCTTATATCATTGTTATCATCCTCATGTTTATAAAATGTTAAAAGTCATCTGTGGCCTGTAGTGCATAGATGGACTTGGTATGATTATGACCAAGGATTATTCGGTATAATCATGACCGTAATGTTACAAATGATGTGGTAAAAGTCCTCATTGGCCCGTAGTGCATTGATGGACAGTTGTTGGCATGATCATGACCATTAATGAATACACGAATATCCTTGGCCGTAGTGCAGGGGTGATTCGATGATGTGGATTATTTTATTAAGCTGAGTCCCAGCGATAACAGTGTTGAAAAACCTTTTAAATCATAAAAGATAGTAGAGTTTATTTTCTACTTGACTCTTTTAATGGATTGCTTGTTCCGTTGCAGTTAAACTTGATGTCTATTATATTTTATCAGTTTAACATTGTTGAAGGCTAATGATAATTTATTCTGCATTATCTTAGTCATAATATTTCTTACTGGGCTAGTTGAGCTCACCCTTTCTTTCACTGTTCTCTTCAGGAAATGAGAACGTAGCTGGGGCAAGTCGGGGAACGGAGTGATGGTCCGAATGATAGTATTAGTTAGTAGCCCTCACTATTCTATGTAATAGTGTGTTAATAAATGTAATGAGGACTCCTTTTGAGTATGAATACTCTCTAGAAGATAATATTTGTATTCAAACTCACAGTTTATGTTTTGTCGTATTGTACACGACAGTTGTATTAGTAAGTTGTATTTGTATTCTGTACTTTGTATCTGACGACCCAAGATGGGTGATGTATACCTAATTTTGGGGGCGTCACAGTTGGTATCAGAGCTTAGGGATATGATCCCTGACTAAGATGTGAGAATAGAACTAGGAGGGGAGAGACGGGAAATTCCTTCGCTAGTATGACCTACCTAAGTTTATTTGGTATTTAATTGGTCGGTCATAATATAAGGATAATATATGACATATCAATTAACCTTTATTTTGTGGCAGTATTTGAAAATGGCAGCTGAAAATGTCAACAATGGAGTGAATGAGACCGTGGCACCTCTAATCATCAACCAGGATAATGTAATATCAGGCGAAGAAGAAATTAGAGATATCTACGTGGTAAGTGAAGAACTAATAGTTGCACCCGAGTTAGTGGCAGAGGTAGCAACTGAGAGTGAGGAAGAAGAGGAAGAAGAGGAACCTGAGGAGAATTGGTTAGAAGAAATCTATGATCAAAACTTAGAATTACAAAATCGTGTTCATGAGTTAGAAGAGCAGGCTGAAGAACGACAGGCGGTCGTGGAGCAAAGAGATGTAACGATTCAAAATTGTGTTACTCGATATGTGTTGCTCGAACAAAATCACGCTTTGGCAGAGTGTAAGATATTAAAGTTGGAATCTGAGAATTCAAATATCAAGGATCAGCTGAAAGAAGAAACAACTGAACCAGTGAGAATGAAGGATGCGTGGGTAAAAGCCGCACGACGTGTTGATATTGTAGAAAGAGACGTCCGATCCAAAAAGGCTAAAATAGATGATATACATTTCTCTTTTTGGACAGCAATTGGGAGAACCCAACATCGAGTTTTGAATTGCCCTGTACAGAGCGGTCAAGCTGAACTCGATATGGATCGAAGATTGATGATTCAGATCATGAAGCAGGAGTACGATGAAGCAGTTGAGGGTGGAATATGCCCTATATTAAAGTCAATTCCAACGATAGTGATGACACCAAATGCTACCCCAGACAAGTCAAAGTCGGGTAGTTCAAAGGAGAGCGGTTGTCATGACTTTCCAACAAGTAAGGAACCCAAATGAAATTATCACGGGTATGTTAGTCATAAACTCTTTCGAAGTCTATACCGTGTTAGATACCGATTCTACTCACTCTTTTATTTCACCTAGTTGTGTTCAATATTTGAACTTAACTCCGGAGAAGTTAGACTTTGATTTCTTTGTTGAAATTCCGTTGGGAGAAACCTTTGTTACCTCCACTATTTATAAATCTTGTTCAAATCAACACTTTCACGTTACCTGTTGATCTTATCTCTTTGAAAATACTTGCATTGATGTGATTTTTGGAAATGATTGGTTAACTGCTCATCATGCTTTTCGTAAGGTTGTTAGCTTTCATATTCCTAACCAACCTATTATGCGAATTCAAGTAACCAAATCACTAAAGTCAATCATTGTTATATCAAGCCATAAGTAAAAATCCCCGTTCCTTTCGTTGTTGACTTCCTGGTGTGGAATGCACCGAAGCTAGACTTTCCGTAGGAGATGTTGTAAATGACGATGGCAAGTTGATAGGTATCAATGTGACGTGTTATCCAAGTCTTGGATGAGGGTCACAGTTTTGAACGATATTTCTATTGTTAATAAATTTCTTGACGTATTCTTGAAGACTTCTTAGCCTACCCCAGAGCGTAAAATTGAATTTTGTATTGACCCCAGTACAAAATCCATTTCTTAAACCCTCAAATATTTCTTCAACTAAAACGAACGTATTATGCGCCAAAGACGTTGGCTCGAGCTGTTGAAGATTACGATCGTACCATTCAATAACATCGTGGAAAAGCGAACGTGGTAGCTGACGCGTTGTGTAGAAGATCGTATACGGTTACAAGTGCGAATATACGAACCCACGTGAAGATAATGAATATACGATTAAATTCGACTTTAATCGATAAAGTTAAAGCCGTTCAAGCTACATACTCAGAGCTGATAAATGTGAAGAAGAAGGTTCAAGAGGGCGTTATTCTAGAAGCAAGAATCGACGAAGAGAGGAAATCTCAACTCTCGATTTAATTGGCCCATTTGAAATCCTCGATGAAGTAGGAACTGTGGCCTATAGACTCATTTTACTGCCAGGTATGTTGCGTGTTCAGAACATTTTTTTACGTATCGATGTTACGTAAATATGTGGATGACCCGAACCACATTATTAATTTAGAACCGGACGAGATAGCGAAAGATTTAACGTATGAGGAGATACGTGTTAACATCTTGGATAAGAAGGATCATATTCGATGCTCAAAGGTTATACCTCAAGAGTTAAAATTTGAAGTGAAGTCAATGTATCCTCACCTGTTCGGCATACCAGGTATGTACGTAAATTTCGAGGGCGAAATTCCATAAGGAGGGGAGATTGTGAGACCCCAGATTTTATGAATAAATATTTAATTTTCTCGAAATAATTATGGTGTGGATTTGATATAATATTATAGTTGTGGGTACTATTTATAAATTTTGCAAAGTAAGCAAGTTGTTCGTTTGGTCGGAGAATATTCTTTTTGTCGGGGAATATTCGTATGACGGCACAATCATTGGTGGACCCCACAACAGAAGTATAGTCGTAGTTAGAAAACGACAAAATTATCTTTCTATAAAAATAACGGCTGAGGTGTTACCGTTAAAACCGTTAAAACTGTTGAACTACCCGGCAGTAAAAGTACAGTAATACGCGTGGTTGCATAGTAGCACACGGTATTGATTATTGATGCTTACGTGAGAAGTCACTCATCTATACTCAATTATTGCTACAGTAATTGCTGCATCATATCTCTTAAATTATTGTCATAGTATCATCTGTATAATATATTAAATTATTAAATCAATAATTGAGACGTTGTGGTAAGTTTAGTTATTTTTATGGGGGGCCATATGTCATCATCTAAGAGTCTCTTCGTCAATAGTAATTACCGTCGTCAATAGTATTTACCTTGGTTAATAGTATTTACCTTGGTCAATAGTAATTACCTTCGTCAATAGTATTTATCTTGGTCAATAGTATTTACCTTGGTCAATAGTAATTACCTTCGTCAATAGTATTTACCTTGGTCAATAGTATTTACCTTGGTCAATAGTAATTACATTCGTCAATAGTATTTACTTTAGTCAATAGTAATTACTTTCGTCAATAGTAGTTGTCCCTTCAATATTACCAAGAGTCATTTGACCCTTCGTTAAGATCAAGAGTCATTTGACCCTTCGTTAAGACCAAGGGCCACCCTCAGTTTTTCTATAAATAGAGGCCTAGGGCTTCATTATTTTTCACGAATTCATTCAAGCTATAGAGAGAGAAAGTATAGAGAGAATAAGAGAGAGAGAATAAAAGTATTCTGCTACTTCACTTTTCCAATATCCAGTTCTTTTAAGGTAGGAAATATTATTTCTTTTATATTCATGAAGAGAACTTCTGTTATTCCATTCTTTATTATTCTGTTGGAATAACCTGTATACGCAGTCTACCCTATACTTGGTGACATTCTTCTATTATTGTGTTGGAACATCCTGTCTGTGTGTTTTACACCGGACCTGGTTCCGTTTTTATTATTATTCTGTTGGAACATCCTGTCTGTGTGTTTTTCACCGGACCTGGTTCCGTTTTTATTATTATTCTGTTGGAACATCCTGTCTGTGTGTTTTATACCGGACCTGGTTCCGTCTTGTTGTTATTCTGTTGGAACATCCTGTCTGTGTGTTTTACACCGGACCTGGTTCCATTATTTATTATTCTGTCGGAATATCCTGTCTGTGTGTTTACGCCGGACCTGGTTCCATTATTTATTATTATGTCGGAATATCCTGTCTGTGCGTTTACGCCGGACCTGGTTCCATTATTTATTATTCTGTTGGAATAACCTGTCTGTGCGGTCTATCACATGCATGGTGATTTCTTTTGTTATTCCATTCTTTATTATACTCAGTTGGTTAAGTTTTGACTTCTATACTCCATGAAATTTGTAGAATATCCTTGATAATTGCGTTTCATCCAGTATCTTTTCATGAAAATATTCTTCTAAGTATTCTTGAATTTTACTCCACAAAACAGTATTATGTTGACAATTTGGACGTTGTTAATTCTTGGATAAATTAATTCTTGAACTTGTTTTATTGAATTCTTATATCATTGTCATCATCCTCATGTTTATAAAATGTTAAAAGTCATCTGTGGCCTGTAGTGCATAGATGGACTTGGTATGATTATGACCAAGGATTATTCGGTATAATCATGACCGTAATGTTACAAATGATGTGGTAAAAGTCCTCATTGGCCCGTAGTGCATTGATGGACAGTTGTTGGCATGATCATGACCATTAATGAATACACGAATATCCTTGGCCGTAGTGCAGGGGTGATTCGATGATGTGAATTATTTTATTAAGCTGAGTCCTAGCGATAACAGTGTTGAAAAACCTTTTAAATCATAAAAGATAGTAGAGTTTATTTTCTACTTGACTCTTTTAATGGATTGCTTATTCCGCTGCAGTTAAACTTGATGTCTATTATATTTTATCAGTTTAACATTGTTGAAGGCTAATGATAATTTATTCTGCATTATCTTAGTCATAATATTTCTTACTGGGCTAGTTGAGCTCACCCTTTCTTTCACTGTTCTCTTCAGGAAATGAGAACGTAGCTGGGGCAAGTCGGGGAACAGAGTGATGGTCCGAATGATAGTATTAGTTAGTAGCCCTCACTATTCTAGGTAATAGTGTGTTAATAAATGTAATGAGGACTCTTTTTGAGTATGAATACTCTCTAGAAGATAATATTTGTATTCAAACTCACAGTTTATGTTTTGTCGTATTGTACACGACAGTTGTATTAGTAAGTTGTATTTGTATTCTGTACTTTGTATCTGACGACCCAAGATGGGTGATGTATACCTAATTTTGGGGGCGTCACAGTATGAGGTAGCTCTACCTCCTGAACTGGAACATATTCACAATGTGTTTCATGTGTCAGTGTTGCGTCCGTACAAGCCGGATTACAAGCATGTGATATCATATAAGCCGATTCAAGTCGAGAAGGATTTATCGTACGAGGAGGTTCCTATAGAAACTTTGAATAGGAAAGAGCAAAAATTGAGGAATAAGGTTAAACATTCTGTCAAAGTGCTCTGGAGGAACCACAATGCTGAAGAAGCTATGTGGGAACTCGAGGAAAAGATGAGGAAAGAGTTTCCCAATCTTTTTGAGTAACCTTAATGAAATTCCGAGGACGGAATTCTTATAAGGAGGGGAGAATGTAATAACCAAGAATTTCTGTGGTACATTGTAAATAAGTATTAAATAATCGATAATATTTTATGGATGATGAAGTGATTATGTGGACAATATGATATAATATTTAAAGGAAGTCTCACTAATAAGTTATATAAGTTAGTGAACTAACCTATGTATTTTAATAATCTAGGAAATAGATTTAAGATGTTAAACCCTAAGTAAGTACTCAATAAACTTGAATAAGACAAGTCTAATTGGGTTATATAAGTTAATTAACATTATTGATTGATAAAAATGTGTAATATCAATCATAATGAGTTGTAGTTCATGTGATAATAGGGTTAATATTACTAAGGATGGCAAGTAGTTTAAACAAGCTCAATAATTATTTAAGCATTGGACTTGTAGATTAGTTGATTGTTAAGCTAGCCCACTATTTAATTTAATGGGCAAGTATGCTAGCAGCACAATTATTTAAGGGTGGAGACCCAAGTTCATATTAATTAGTAAGTCAAACTAGTTAATTAAAAGTCCAATAGGTTATTTGTGGAAAGCCCAAAATATCTTTTATAATGGCCCAACTTGTATCCAATTGAAGAGGATACTTTAGACATTTAGTATGCTAGATATTTCTATAAAAACAAAAGCGAAACTTGGAGATAAGAAGGCCAGTTGGCTGACCAAACAAGGAGAGAATAAGGGGGATGGATGTAATTATTATTTGCTACACATCATCCAAAAGATAATTACTTAACTAACTAGGTGTCATGTTGTTTATGGAGCCACCATACTAGTAACTTCTCTTGTAATAATTAGAGGGAGAGAGATAGCAAGAAGGTGGGGGAAATGTGTATAGATACATATCTTATATCTATACAAGATTATCCAACAAAAAGCTAATCTCTTTTTATTTATACTTTTACTTTACTTCATTTACTTTACTTTCTCTCAAGCTAGCAAAGCAAGAATAGAGAGAGAGAGAGAAATTCGTTGGAAAGAGGAAGAAGGAGGAGGAAGAGTTCCACTCTTGATGCATCCAAAGTTTATCTCCTACTTTGGAAGAGAAAGAAAGTGTGCCCAAAAATCAAGGTGAAAACTAATCTAGCTTATTCTTTTTATTTTTACTTGATTTTTGTTATCTAAGGTTTATGATCTAGAGGTCTAAAACCCTCTATCTACATGTCTTATATGGTTTTAAGTATGGTTCTAACATATTTGAGTGTTAGAAAGTGAATCAAAAGGATTTAAGAAAACTAGTTTTGTTTTGTTAGAAAACTCTAGTTTTTTCACATCCTTTGATTGTCTACCATTTTTGCTCTACACCTTCTTTTTGTGATCCGTCAAAGAGGGGTGCTAGATATGTATGTTAACTATTAAACCCAAGTGGTAGAACTCAAAAATGTTGAACACACGAGTGGTAGCAACTGTTTTAGCAAAAACAGTTTTGTCTTTTGAAAGAAAAATAAACTGTTTTTGGACAGTCAATGCAAGGGGTATTTTCGCCATTTTTTTGGCATTTAAAAACTTTGAAAAAAATTGGGAGAGTAATATGATGAGTTAGCTTTCCAACCCAAGTGGAATCATCTAAAAATGAGTTGTAGATTTCCGTATGGAACGATTTTAGCAAAGTAGGTAAAAGCCAAAAATAACGTAAACCAGCTGCGAAAGAACTTGAAGGGGCTGTTTCGGCACTTTAATTTATGGAATAAATTCCGGCCTTTTGGGACATGAAAATATATGGTATTATGTATCTTGTGTCCAAAAATGAGCTCATTCTGACTTAAAATGAGCAAGTTATAACCATTTTAATTTTTGTGATTTTCTGACGAAAATCGCTATAACCGGAGTTCTATAACTCCGATGGCCACGAAATTTAAACTGGAGAGTCATGTTAACATGTATGAGATTATGCCAAGAGATGAGAATTTCTGGAGTTGAGCATGATGGGGCTAATTTCTTAAGCCACGCACTAAAAATGATTTTTGAAAAATAGTAAAAGAAATTAAAAAATTACGGAAAAATACTTTTTGTATATGAAATACATGTATATAAGTATGGCTAAAGGATAGAAAAATAATAAGCTGATTTGGCATTTTTGGTAAAGGAGGTATGGAATCCAGCTTGCTGGATTGGAAGAAATGTTGAATCCAGTTTGATGGATTGAAAATTTTGGAATCCAAGCTTGCTAAATTGAAGGATTTGAAATCCAGGCTTGCAGGATTGAAAGATTTAGAATCCAGGCTTGTTGGATTGAAGTATTTGAAATCCAGGTTTGCTGGATTGAAAGTTTGTTGAATCCAGTTTGCTGGATTAGCCAATCCAGGTGGCTGGATTGCATGTTTGAATAATTTAGACTATGATGTTAGTATTCAGCTTACTAGATTATAATAAGGAGCTAATAAAGAAAAGATTAAGTGTTAAAGCATAATGTATATGATAAAGTAATTACAATATTATCAAAGAATGATAATAATAAAGATGTTTTCAGGTAATTGATTATGTGGTTAAGTAAATTGCTGTTAGAGTAATGGTATTATGATATAAAGTATTATATGCTGATTGTAAGATCAATCTTAACAATGATAGGTCCTTACAATAAAAAGATTAAATTAAATTACGTAGCAGTAGATCGCAGTCGAGGCAAGTTCTCTAACTCAAACTTGAGTTATTCTTTTCAAAGCTTGTTAGTGAATAATTATTGTTTATTATTCACATCCATATTAATTATTGATACTCGCACTCAGTGTAATTAAATTCCTGTTCTATTATTATTGAACTGTGAATCGGTTAAAGTTCTTTTATTCATGAACTGTTTAAGATATGGATCTATGCTCATTGTATCAGCTAGATCAAGTATGTTTAAATTTATTAAATCAAATATGTTGTTAAAAGCTGTTCTTCACCAATTGATTTGGTAAGAACTCAAGACTGAGAAAAAGAACAATTTGATTAAAGCATTATTGAAAAACAATTATTGCTCGTACATTAAGTGTTTATGCATAATACATCGGGTATGAAAGGCTGATCCCCTTGATTACCAAAACTTATTAAAAGGACCAGTTTAAATACTGACAACCTTAGTATATGTTCATGGTTATTATGACCACTCAGCATTTGTTATTCAATTATTCGAATATTCAGTTATCAAGACTTAATTCATGTTCTTTCACAATTAATTTCTATTGTTGAACATTGAATGATAAATTTATTTCTAATCATGATATATCTTCTTTTACTTAAACTTGCTAAGCAAATTAGTTGCTTATCCTTGCTATATCATGACATTTATTTCAGCTATGTCAGAGACGTCCAAGAAGGACAAAGGCAAAGGAAAAGTGCAAGAATAGATAATAAGAATGTTTATGTATTATATTATATTATGTACATTGGTAATGTAAACCTTTTGTGTTACTAAGGGTAACTTAATTAAGGTATGTATAATTTAAGGTTAGTAAACCTTGGGATAATGTTGGAAGACTTTATTATAATGAATAATGTATGTTTATTATTTCGCAATAGTTTATAGAATGCTTATGATGATGATGGATAGTGAGCACCAAACCCGAGGTTTGAGAACCCGAATTTGGGGATGTCACATGTTGGTATCAAAGCTGTAGGTTATAAACTTTAGGATGCGAAACCTAGGTTATAACCTTAGAAGAAAACTCTTATAGAGTAGGTAAGGAGATGAATGAAGGAAATTCATCGAGTTTTGGTGGTACTTAATAAAATATTATTTCATTTTATCAATGAATATATTTTATTGTGGTACTGATGTTGTTTATTGTTTGTGATTGTAGGATGTCTGAGGAGAGGCAGGATAGTCATACTGTGGAGCAGGAGCAGGAGCAGGAGCAGAGGATTCCTGTTGAGGAGCACATCGAGAATGATGACTATGATGAGGATATGATGGTGGTAGATTTGTTTGAGGAGAATGTAGCATTGGGAAACCAAATTTCTCAACTGGAGGAAGAAAATTCGACCCATCAGTTTAATGAGACGCAGTATAAAGAGTTAGCATATCAGGCCCATCAAGAACTAGAAGTGATGAAAGCCAGACTTGAACAAGAGGAAAGTAAGTTTGCAATATTGAGCATTGAGCATCAAGCGTTGCACATGAGGTTTGACTTAGAGATAGTTGACAGGGTCCGATTTGAGGATGCCTGGGTCAGAGCAGCGAGGAGAATAGATCAACTAGAGATTGAGGCGAGGGCTGCACGAGTTAGGATGGAGTCCTTGGGAAGGGCTTTAGATGCAGCATATACTGGTCCTCAAGTGGGAGAAGTGAGGAGATCCTTTGAGATAGGCGAGACGAGTCGAGCTGTTAGACGTCGACTTATGGATGGACTTTTTCCACCAGAGCAGGAGCATTCAGGCACACCCTCTCCAGACGCGCAGTGATAGTTTATTAGCTGTCTGTTGTAGATAGATGCAGTAGTACCCCTTTTGTTTATTAGGGTTTTATGCTTGATGTAAACCTCCGACTGTGCGAGGTAGTATGTAAATATGATGTATCCCCATCTTAGGTGTGTAGGGGAGTATGTCTTTTGGTAAGATCCCATCTTTTGATGTTTAAAAATGGGATAGTTAGCATTTATAAAAATATGCCAAGTATGTAAGTGTATGACGCTAAATTTTGGTATATGAATATAAATGCACTGTTATAATTACTTGTTTGATTAAATAGAAAAGTATTAAGAATTAAAATGAGAATCTATCTGTTTGAAAAGTCAGTAAATCGAATATGTTAATTCAGCAAGCTGAATGTGTTATTCAGCAAGCTGGATATGTTAATTCAGCAAGCTGAATGTGTAATTCAACAGTTGAATATGTGAATTTAGTAAGATGAATACGTTAATTCAGCAAGCTGAATTAGTCAATTCAGCAGGTTGAATTCGCTAATACAACCTTATGATGATATGATTATTAGAGTTTAAATTACATGTTATATTTTAAACACTTAGAAGATATATCATATAATTAAACTCGATGTAATAAATTAAGGTTTTGTTTAATCAGATAATGCCGCCAAGGCGTCAAAATCGTAACCAGAGGGAGGAACGTTCCTGCGGCTGGCCGGGTTGCTCCGGGATTCGCGGGTCTCGCTGTCTCGAAGTACATGCACGCATGCACTATAATGTCTGCTCGAACTTTTAGAATTGCAACCTGGGCATCCGACTGAGGTATGTAAGACCTATTTCGGACTGCCATTGTCGAGAGTTACGTAATAACATGGGATTAGAGATTGTACGAAGTCAGGAAGATGGGACCATGCCCTCCGGTCTTCAAGCTTCAAATTTTATTCGTTGTCGTGCGTAATAGTCACTCGGGATTGGACCTCCTTGGTTCTTGTGGAATATTACTGTGTAGAAATGTATGTATGAAATGTTGAGATGGCACGATGTGGCATCAAGGTGGCAAGATGACGACTTTGCCCCTCACCGGGGTTATTGCTGGTTTGGGTTTATAAAGCAAACGTTGCTCAGGTTTATCTCTAAGATTGGAATATTGCAAGTGTTGAAGGTCCTCAGTGTCATCTCTCAGGTGTGCTTGTCTTCCTGGTGTTATCCCCAGGTCTTGTACTGAGTGCCTCGGTGTGAGTGCCGTGGTTGAAGCTGATTGCATTTAAAACAATGCATTTCTGGGGTTATCTCCGTAACTGCACTCTTTGGGGTTATCTCTAAGGTTGGTAACTGTTACTCCCAGTGTTGGGACTGAGATTGACTATCTCGGGGTTATCTCCGAGATGCATCGGTCTTTTTCGATGGTATTTTCGGTATTGGAACTGCATGCCTCGGGGTTATCTCCGAGGTTGGAACTAATACTCTCGGTGTGTGTTCCGGGGTTGAGACTGAACTTTCGGTAGTATCCGAACTTGATATGAGCTGTCCAGGGTTATCATTGAAAGACGAATCTGCCCTCCTGCAATGTCAGTGACATGTGTGCAGAAAATTTTGAGTGTCTACAGGTGCCCCTCTTTATCATGTTCATGCAAAGCAATGCATGGATAGGATAAAGAATCCTAGACACTTGAAATGCAACAAGATAAACATGATGCAAATGTATGATGTATGGGTGCGGGGTTGTTGCCTAACATGCTGGGGATGCTTTCTGGCTCCCTGTTGCTTCTACTGGGGATTGGCAACGATGACCAGATTGGATGTGTGATCCAAATCTTTTAGGATGTTGACGTTGAGGTTATCACCAAAGTCCTTAATCCTTGATACAGACTTTATTCTGAAGATGTGCCTCTCGTGTACAAGAGATCTGTTGGGATAACGCTCTATCTATTTGAGGATGTGTATAACATATTTCATCATCGATCCTCCTCGATGATGCTGATTTTCCCTGGTTTGTATCGCCAGGACATATAAATGTTCGGTTGGATTTACTGCCAACATTATGTGTTATCAGGGCTGCCTGACCTTCGCTGACATGTACGTCACCGAAAAAAACCCCTGTTGGGCATACTATCAAGGTTGCTTGACCTTCACTGGAACATGCGTTGTAACCCCCTTTGAGGTCCGTTTAATCCTCGCTGACGTGTACAACAACGGAACATGCGTTGTAACCCCCGTCGGGGTCCGTTTGAACAGGACATGCGTTGTAACCCTCGCCAGGGTGTTGTGTAATCCTCGTTGACGTGTAAATCAACGGCTGAAATCATCGGATGGCTTCTGACGCTTTGTTGGATTTACTTGCCAACGGTTACAATGATGTCAAGGCTGCTTGACCTTCTTTGATATGTGTGTTAGCAAAAGGTAAAATGCAAAGTAATCCTGGTAATTAAACTACCCTTATGAATTGATGACTTTGACTTTTAATGCATATAGTATGTATATGGCTGTGGGAAGGTGTGCTATTGAATGGCCACCTAGTCATGCCTATGTGCATGTGGATAGTCCTATTTACAGAGGGGACTATGGCAAAAATTTTCAAAATGTAGGCATTGAATAGTCATGCATTTTTAACTCTACTGTAGATGTATGTTAAAGTGATGCATGCATGCATGTAGTCTAAAATACATTTTAAAAAGGAAGCTCCAGGTTAACATTACCACACCCTTTCTGAGGTGATTTGGAGACTTTTGTCCAGATATTATGGATACGGATCAGCCGAGTAGTTCCCGCAGGACCACTTTTGGTGTACAGAGGAGGGCTTCTGAAGTGCCTCGACTCCGTTCTGTTAGACAGTCTCGTCGGTTAGTGGATATGGTGATACGTTCTGCCCAGGTTGATGTGCCAGACGTCGAGGACAAGGAGGAGGAAGTTTCAATTACGGACCCAGTTCCTGCTGCACATGCTCCCCGTAGGGACCTCCCGAGTATTCAGGTGGCAAACCCAGAGCTCCT
The DNA here is from genome assembly GCA_016801055.1 of Panax notoginseng. NCBI lineage: Eukaryota > Viridiplantae > Streptophyta > Magnoliopsida > Apiales > Araliaceae > Panax > Panax notoginseng. The sequence goes on from CM029023.1 coordinate 83,090,120, forward strand.
GGGTGATTTGAGTCGACATCCCTCGATGTATTTGCATGCCAACGAGGTATAATGTTATATCTTTAATTTTCCTTCTTTCCTATTGATGAGGAGTAAAGGATTTGATGTTGATCTACATTTTATGTAGGTTCCCGACTTTAGACAGCCTCGAGGGAACTTGTGACGACCCCAAAATAGGTCCATTCCACCCAACCCATTCTGAGTCGTTAAATACATGGTACAGAAAACAACTACAACTTTATTACAACAATTGTCGTGCAAAATACAACAACACATATGCTGTGAGTTTGGATACAAATATATACTAAATGTGACATTTGACACCATCATGTATCAGCACCTCACAAAGGTACCTTACATAAAGGTACAGTCAAAAACTGTTTTAGAAACTAGAATCTTTGGGAAGTGCTCAAGGAAACCTTCGTACATGGGAGGCCATGCTTCTAGGTTATGATAGATATCATATGGCCACAGAATTATCCTTGGTTGACCCAATAGACCCAAAAGAAAAACGAGAAGATTACTATCATATTCTTCCCAATGGTGAGTCTTCTCTTGACTTATCATTATCTCCACTGTCTCTAATTAAGAATTATACTTCAAACAAACACCAAGATTATATAGGTAGTGCTCATAAATATACTCAGCAAGTGGATGAGTACAACCCTGTCTTATGATGACACGAGGTTGTATGTCATTAGACATCTTGTATGATAGTGACGAAACACCCTTCCAACGTTGGGTTCGCCTCACCCTATTTTCTTCACCAAATATAACTACTAAATGATGACCACCGTTCTATTCCCTTGTTACCCCCGCTCGACCCAGCTACACTCTTATTACCTGAAAGTAGCAGCACTTCTGACCGGTATAAGGCTGAAGAAAGCTTGCACTGATGAATAGAAACTCACAAAGTATCTAAATACTCACAAAATACACTCAATAATCTAGAGAGAGAAAGAGAGAAAACTTATGAATTCTGGTGTGTTTTTCAATTCTAACTTAGCCCTCTATTTATAGGAAAATGTTAGCACGCCGAAGCAGACTTAACCTGCAACCTGATGGCTTTACCTGCTACTATTCCCACCCACCACATTTGAATAAAAATCTCAGCACATTTCTTCACCAACCAAGAGTGGGGCCCACCAATTCTAGAATTTTCCACCAAAATGATTAACTCCGAAAATTCAACAATTTCTGAACCAGTCATCTCGTAAAATTCATAATAAATCATACGTTCATTTTTAACGGTTCAAAATTTGTGGACATATACTCAACTTATATATGTATAACATATCCAAAAATTACCACGATCTAACGGTCGGATTAAAAATTATAACCCCGCAAAATATCTCAAAAACCCTGATTTTTAATACCTCCATTCCGACAAAAATACTGATAAAAACCTCAACATTAACTCTTTCATTTTTAACCACAAAAATATATCCCTCATTTATATCCACATAAAATAAATATTTTCTTATCATATGAATCAATAATTAATTATTCACAAATAATATTACAGAATCACATTTATGACAACCAGGCCGTTCCCAAGAAAGAGGGGGCTTTCCAATAAAGATTTATCCTTATTGGCGTGCAATTAGGTGACCAAACCTCTCTTTAGACAGAACTTTCTAGACATTGCCAATAATGTTATCTAATAATATTATTCAAATAATATGAATTATTGATCTGATAATAGGAAATACTATGCAGTGATAATTTTTGAACAACAATAATATAAAATTTCAACGTAGCAATTATTGAATCAATAAAATAAAATATTGAACAGTAATTACTGTAACAATTATTGAGTAGTGCCTTCTTACGTAAGAATCAATAATTTCAAAAATACTGTGCAATACCATGTGCTACTGTGCAATAACGCGTATTACTGTATTTTAACCACCGGGTATTTCAACAGTATTAACGGTAACAACTACGCCATTATTTGTAAAAACTCAAATTTGTCGTTTTCTTCATCCGACAGTTATTCGTTATGGGGCCCACAAATAGCTGCGCCGTCGTACGAATATTCCCCGACAGAAAGAATATTCTACGACCAAACGAATATTCCTCGACAACAATGATTATTTTATAACCACTTGCTTATTTTCAAAAAAAATTCACATTTCACTTATAACTTTAAACTTTTATCAATTTAACCATTTACTGAATAGTAATTATAAGAAAAATTGAATACTTTTATTTCATAAAATTCGGGGTCTTACAATCTCTCCTCCTTATGAAATTTCGTCCCCGAAATTTACGTACCTGGTATTTCGAAGAGTTGAGAATACCTTGGTTTCATTTCAGATTCTATCTCTCAGATCATCATGATTTCTCCATTGCTCATCTCCCATGATAACTTCATTTGGGTTCCTCATTTGTTGGGAAGTCATGACAACCGCCATCCCTCGAACTACTCGGCTTTGACTTGTCTGGAGCAGCATTTGGCATCATCATTACCGTTGGAATATACTTTTCTATAGGACACATTTCTCCCTCAACTGCCTCTTCGTACTCCTCATTCATGATCTGAATCATCAATCTTCGATCCATATTGGATTCAGGTTGACCGCTATGTACAGGGTAATTCAAAGCTCGATGTTGGGTTCTCCCAATTGCTTTCCAAAAAGAGAAATTCATATCATCTATTTTAGCCTTCTTAGATCGAACATCTCTTTCCACAATATCCACGTGTCGTGCGGCTTTTGCCCATGCATCACTTATTTTCACTCGTTCAGTTTTTTCTTCTTTCAGCCGAGATTCCATTTTTATCATCTTATACTCTGCTAAAGAATGCGTCTATTCAAGCATCACATATCAGGTAACACAAGCTTGAATTGTTGCATCCTTTTGTTCCACGACCGCCTGTCGTTCTTCTGCATGCTCTTCTAACTCATGAATACGATTTTGAAATTCTACATTTTGATCATATAATACCTCTAATAAACTCTCCTTAGGTACTTCTTCTTCCTCTTCTTTCTCAGTCTCAGCTGTTACCTCTGCGACTATCTCGGGTGCAACTATCAATTCTTCACTCACCACATGGATATCTCTAATTCCTTCTTCGTCTGACATCACATTATCACGGTTAGTGATTAGAGGTATCCCCACAGTCTCATTCACTCCATTGTTAGCATTCTCAGCTGCCATTCTCAAATACTGCCATAAAACAAGGGATAATTAAACAAATTAACATTTCACATAATATCCAGATATTATGACTGACCAACAAATAAGCTTAGGTAGGACACACTAGCGAAGGATTTACTCATCTCTCCCCTCCTAGTTGTATTCCCCGATCTCCGCCAGAGATCATATCCCTAAGCTCTGATACCACCTGTGATGACCCCAAAATAGGTCCATTCCACCCAACCCATTCTGAGTCGTCAAATACATGGTACAGAAAACAACTACAACTTTATTACAACAATTGTCGTGCAAAATACAACAACACATATGCTGTGAGTTTGGATACAAATATATACCAAATGTGACATTTGACACCATCATGTATCAGCACCTCACAAAGGTACCTTACATAAAGGTACAGTCAAAAACTATTTTAGAAACTAGAATCTTTGGGAAGTGCTCAAGGAAACCTTCGTATATGGGAGGCCATGCTTCTAGGTTATGATAGATATCATATGGCCACAGAATTATCCTTGGTTGACCCAATAGACCCCAAAGAAAAACGAGAAGATTACTATCATATTCTTCCCAATGGTGAGTCTTCTCTTGACTTATCATTATCTCCACTGTCTCTAATTGAGAATTATACTTCAAACAAATACCAAGATTATATAGGTAGTGCTCGTAGATATACTCAGCAAGTGGATGAGCACAACCCTGTCTTATGATGACACGAGATTGTATGTCATTAGACATCTTGTATGATAGTGACGAAACACCCTTCCAACGTTGGGTTCGCCTCACCCTATTTTCTTCACCAAATATAACTACTAAATGATGACCACCGTTCTATTCCCTTGTTACCCCCGCTCGACCCAGCTACACTCTTATTACCTGAAAGTAGCAGCACTTCTGACCGGTATAAGGCTGAAGAAAGCTTGCACTGATGAATAGAAACTCACAAAGTATCTAAATACTCACAAAATACACTCAATAATCTAGAGAGAGAAAGAGAGAAAGAGAGAGAACTTATGAATTCTGGTGTATTTTTCAATTCTAACTTAGCCCTCTATTTATAGGAAAATATTAGTACGCCGAAGCAGACTTAACCTGCAACCTGATGGCTTTACCTGCTACTATTCCCACCCACCATATTTGAATAAAAATCTCAGCACATTTCTTCACCAACCAAGAGTGGGGCCCACCAATTTTAGAATTTTCCACCAAAATGATTAACTCCGAAAATTCAATAATTTCTGAACCAGTCATCTCGTAAAATTCATAATAAATCATGCGTTCATTTTTGACGGTTCAAAATTTGTGGACATATACTCAACTTATATATGTATAACATATCTAAAAATTACCACGATCCAACGGTTGGATTAAAAATTATAACCCCCGCAAAATATCTCAAAAACTCTAATTTTTAATACCTCCATTCCGACAAAAATACTTATAAAAATCTCAACATTAACTCCTTCATTTTTAATCACAAAAATATATCCCTCATTTATATCCACATAAAATAAATATTTTCTTATCATATGAATCAATAATTAATTATTCACAAATAATATTACAGAATCACATTTATGACAACCAGGCCGTTCCCAGGAAAGAGTGGGCTTTCCAATAAAGATTTATCCTTATTGGCGCGCAATTAGGTGACCAAACCTCTCCTTAGACAGAACTTTCTAGACATTGCCAATAATGTTATCTAATAATATTATTCAAATAATATGAATTATTGATCTGATAATGGGAAATACTATGTAGTGACAATTATTGAACAACAATAATATAAAATTTCAACGTAGCAATTATTGAATCAATAAAATAAAATATTGAACAGTAATTACTGTAACAATTATTGAGTAGTGCCTTCTTACGTAAGAATTAATAGTTTCAAAAATACTGTGCAATACCGTGTGCTACTGTGTAATAACGCGTATTACTGTGTTTTAACCACCGGGTATTTCAACAGTATTAACGGTAACAACTACGCCATTATTTGTAAAAAACTCAAATTTGTCGCTTTCTTCATCCGACAGTTATTCGTTATGGGGCCCACAAATATCTGCGCCGTCGTACGAATATTCCCCGACGGAAAGAATATTCCACGACCAAACGAATATTTCCCGACAACAATGATTATTTTATAACCACTTGCTTATTTTCAAAAAAATTCACATTTCTCCCATAACTTTAAACTTTTATCAATTTAACCATTTACTGAATAGTAATTATAAGAAAAATTGAATACTTTTATTTCATAAAATTCGGGGTCTTACAGAACTGGTTCAAAATTCACTCCATGTACCAGGCTCTGCATCCAGACTATAGAGCGATTGTGCATGATTGGGGATTTGGGGCGTTCTTTTCCATCCTTCCCCGTCGTTGTCCCTGGGGTTACCTCAGGGCATTGTCTGAGCGCTGGTTTCACCAGACTCAGTCACTCTATTTGATGGACTGTGAGGTGATGATGACGCCGATGGATTGGCAGTTTATCACAGGTATGGAGTTTGGAGGGGCACCAGTGCCTTACATGGCGGATATCACCCATACTGCCGTCAATCCTTGCTGGAAGTTCCGGATGAGGCGCTCAAAGGCAGGACTGTTCGCACGGGTCCTTTGAGCGTAGATGCTATGAGTGGGATATTGAGCGAGCCCATACCAGATGATGTTAGAGTTAGGGATCACATTCTTTGACGATTGTTCCTGATAATCATTAGGGGCTGCTTCATAGCAGATAACTCTTCTACGGTGTCGTTCGCTTTGATCAGCGCCACACGACATGTGAACCGTATAGGAGATTATGACTGGGGTTCCTACACCTTCGCCTATTTCCTCAGGGGCATGGGTATGCGTTCGCAGGGCTTGACCGAGGCTTGGTTAGGATTCTACCCATTTTTGCTGGTGAGTATTTCTCTTGTAGTTACCCATATGTAGGTTAATAGTATTTACTGACTGCAGATGTTTGCCTTTGTGTTGACAGTTTTGGGCCTATGAGAGGCTTCCATGTTTACGTCCTGTGAGTGTGTTAGGTTTAGATACCTATCCACGAGGACGGCGATGACATCAATCCATACTGGCAGAGATCCCTGTAGCTAAGGGTTTCACTCATTGCCGCCTACAACTAGAGTTGTTGACATCTGATGTCATCACATGGATTCCCTATTCTGAGGAGCACTTGACTAGGGGTTTTGAGGATGGGTACCCGACTGGTGTCGAGTACGTGATTTCCACCTGTAGGGTTCCTCTCTTTACTGATGAAGGATGGGAGCTCTATTTAGGAGAGTGTGCTATTCGGAGCACCACATGAGAGATCCGTATGCTGATCTTGCCTCCTGTCAGGCGTTATTGGCCTGTGTCGCAGTCACCCGTCATTGATATCCCATTATTGGGGGTAGACGATTTTGCACTGTCAGAGGGTCCCTGCACCCAAGAGATGTTCCAGCGTTGGTGGTTCCCTCGTACTATTGGAGCTCAGACCCGTGCCACTCAGTTCATGGGGGATATGGTTCTAGGATCCGTGTTGATGACGGATTAGCTAGCCTGTGTCCGAGATCTGACTCATTTGACACATATTGACAGTTTGACCCAGCGACTGGACTGGACACATTTCTTTATTCGGCATTTGGGTAGAGATCCGACAGAGGCAGATTCGTTTGATCCTCCCTGCTCAGGAGCTGGCCCCTCAGATGGCCCATTTGGCTTTGCCGGCGCAGATCCTCCTTTGTATAGGACTGACATCCTTGTTGATAGAGATCCAGTGACTCAGGAGGAGTTACATCAGGTGGACATGATTGATGATGTAGATATTGACACTATTGTCTTCTTCTGATGTGTATTCTCGTTATCTCTTTTGATAGGCCTCTGTTAGATATTGGGTGGATGTGCCCCATTCTCGCTATATCTTTTGATAGGCTTCTGTTAGTAGTAGGGCGTCTGTGCCCCATTTCCTTGTATTTTTAGCTGTACAAAGATGATGTATATAGATGATGATATACTTAGGAATATATGTACTGTTTTCCATTCCCTATATCTTATTGCCATCTATTATCTGTAATGCATGTATCATGTTATGCATATGTATGTATGTCCAGAGATATTTCAGTATTGACTTCTGGATGGTCTTATGATACGGCCTACACAGATGTCTTCTTCGACACTCAGCAGCATAGATCATGCCCTACCAGACTTGGTAGCCTCCCGTCTGAGGTCGTGGTATGATAGTATGTCACCTCCAGATAGGGTGATTGTAGATCTACTACTACAACATTCCATGACCCTTTTGATGTTTCAGGTTCCTACAAAATTTGTGGAGGGTATGCTGGAGCGTTGGATACCAGAGAGATAGGTCTTCCGGTTTGGTACCCAGGAGCTGACTCCTACATTGGAGGAGTATGAGCGGTTGATGGCTTTGCCCTTGGACAGACCTTGCGCTCATATGGCTGTCGGAGATATGCGCCGGCAGTTCATGACCCTCACCAGGTTACGGCGTAGCGTGGTAGAGGATGAGATTACATCTGGTCATGTACTATCCCAGCATTTCCTGATAGACAGGTTTGGCTCATTGGATAACTATACTCGTAATTCTGGAGATTTCACCATACTAGAGGATCAGTGGCATTTAGCCAGATTGGATGCATTCTTAATGTGCATAGTGGCGTATGTATACATGTCACGATACATGGATGAGCTAGATATAAGTGTTATTATGGCAGTGAGAGCTCTCAGGGAGGGTTGTGCCATCATTCCGATGATTATGGCGAAGACGCTGAGGTCGGCCACATTTTGCAGCACTTACCCTGCAGGGGTATTCACGGGTAGTTCGGTCATGTTGTATGTGTGGTTTATATCACACTTGGGACCGATTGGGACCTTCCGCCGACACTGGTATTGCTTCACCCATGATATAGCTATGTCTTACTCCTTTCAGCCATCGGAGTGTATAGACGCTATGTCTTGGTCTATGTTCTTGGTGGAGATCAGAGATCCATTTGGCATTCTGCCGTGCACAGTGAAGACCCCAAACTCAGGTACTTGAAACCCGAACTTGGTTCTTTCACGATACCATTTTTATGAGCGGAATAATACTAATAATAATAACAATAATATAAATATCAACTTAACTTACATTTATCAGAGTCTAATCCCAATTTCGCAACCTTTACTATAATTCTTTACATGATATATTACATATCATTGACTATATATTGACTAACTATTACAAAAGATACCATTAAACATGTTCTGTTTGCATTCCTTTTCACTTGTTCTTGGCAGAGCTCTCTGATCGTGCACACTTAGCTGAAAACATTTAAATTAAGCAAGGATGAGCATTTGAGTGCCCAACAAGTAATAGCAATTATATATATAATCTGAAAGAATTTAAATGTTTTCTTTGTACTATTCTTCTACAACAAGTCAATAGTTGTGAAGTATTCTAAACTGATAATAATACATAACAACTCTCTTTCAAATTTTTGAAATTACATAATGAATATAACTGGGGTTATGGTGACATGCCATGAACATTGTTTTCATTTTTGAAAGGGTTAAACAGAAATTCATCTGTAAACCGTCATAACTTACGGGCGTTAGGTTGTACTTCCCATGGGCCCTGTATTGATCAATACTACATTGCTAGAACGATGTTATTGTTCATCCTTTGTCCGCCTGAGCGCATAAAAATTTTCCCGTGTAGGGATGTTCATACTTGTCTGGGTTCTAAATCAAAGGTTTTATCTTGTTCAACAATAATCTATAATTCAACATATATGTATACGGGTAATTGACAAAGGTATATCAACATGTGATTAAATACAATGATTATCCAAGTGGGGACACTTGTTTAACCATTTCTAGAAATTAACGAACAGAATATATATATCTGAATTATCATATACTAACATGTTGATAATCAATGAGCTTATATAATATAAGGTTAATAATCTGTACAATAATAATATAGTTTAGAAACATTCTTACCCACATCCATTGCATAAAGAAAATGCAAAGGTTAGGTACTTGCCTGATGCGCTGCTTACAGTTCGTAACTTAGTTCTATCCTTATATAACATCTATCAGTAATAAGATCATTTGATCGATTAGAATAACATACTATAACACATAGCACTGCTTATTGTAGTCAGCACATAACCTAATCACATTGTTACATATGTTCCACCACCATTGAATCACAAATAAACACATATTTAATCAAATTATCTAAGTCCAGATCAATTTCTGAAACATGTCGGTCTACCGATGGCTTTATCGGGTAATTATCGAGTCTAAGACTCTATCTTATAATTCCACATCCATAAATATCAGTCATATTATTTTTAAATGAAGTAATATAATTTTCAAACATTTATTATAATTTATCATGAATTTTCAAACACCGGTATCATATTTAAATGATTTAAATATTAAACAATTCTATTATCATTAATATTTAATTAATATTAAACTATTAATGAGATCATTTCCAAAATATTAAATTTATTTATAATAACTTAAAATACTTTTAAAGTATTAATATTATCCTTAAATGATTTTTAAAAGAATTAAAATCATTTTTAAATAATTATCATCAATATTAAAGTATTAATGTATTACTTATCAAAATATTAAAAGTCCTTAATCATAACTTAAAATATTTTTATTTCATTAATATCTTTATTAAATGATTTTTAATTAAATAAAACTATTTATTTAATATATTTATTAAATAACTTTAATTTCATTAATATTAATTAACTAATGAAATTTCATCACAAAATATTAAAAGTTATCAAAAATAACTTAAATTATTTTCTTATACCATAATATAATTTTAAATGATTTTTCATATATTAAAATCATTTTTAAATAATTTATTTAATATTATAATTAAATAAAATAAATACTTTTAATATTTCAAAAATATTAAATATTTATGAAATATATTTAAAATAATTAAAAACTAATTTTCAGAAATTAAAATAAATTTTAGTAATTTAATAATTTAATAATTAAAAACTGATTTTCGAATTTTTTTAATAATTTCCAGAAACATAAATAATATCTGTCGCTAAAGACCGCCTATAGCGACAGAACCGTCGCTATATGTGTTCTTCATGTTCTTGGCCAAACCCAGAAAATGCATGGCAGTTTTCGAGTGTACTACTTTGACCGGATCCAGATATTTGGTTATCACGATTATGGGCTTGTTAATGTGTGGGTATTGTAGTATAACTGTAAGACTACCATTAACAATCGATATCAAAGACATAAAACAACAAATCAGAGAGTTATAAGCCTTTAAATATCGTGTCAGAGCTGTTCTTCATTTCTGGGTTTTCCAGAAATGAAGAACAGTTCATACTGCCTTCTTTTGATCATCATAACTTGCTTCACATGTCTGATTTATGAGATCTAAAACGTTCAGTGTGTAGACAATATGCAAGTGAACAAATATAACACATAACATAGATATAAAAAAAACAAACAAAGCAGATCTTTCTCGGTCAAACATTGTCAGAAAAACAGATCATGAAGAAATCTGGGATTTCCAGATTTGAGACAAAACAGTCGATCAACCCTACTTTGACCGAAAATATCTTTTGTTATAAGCACGATCTAAATGTTTTAGATGCATGAGCATGTACCCTACATGTCAGTCTACAAATTGAATACAACAACATGTCCAGAAACCTTACCAGAAGCCAGATCCAACGCTTATAAAACGTTGTCAGAAATTCTGGGTTTCTGGGTTTACCCAAATTTTCAGAATTCGTGCTCGGTCAACTTACTTTGACCGCTTGTATCTTACGATCTAAACATGATTTGATCTGGTTTCCAGTGCCAGATCATAGTCCATATGACAAAGAACAAATCCATAACATAAAACACACATAACACTTAACACACAAAGATCTAGAGGCACTGACATTCGTTGTCAGGCCACGGTTTTATAAATTTTCCAGATTTTGCAAAACTTCAAATTCGTGCACTTTGATGTTATGGATCCAACATATAGCAACCCAGATCATCATAATACACTACATAGAACATATTACAACACATAAACATAACTTCTAACAGAAGATCAAACTTCGAAATTTAAGATTAGGTTTTATACCTTTATGCATTGATTCTTGATTCTAGCCTCATGATCTGTTAAGGGAAAACGTGGGGCTTGTTTTGTGACTGATTTTACTATATAAGTTCGTGGATTTTGAGAGAGAGAGAGACTTGGATGGGTGTTGTGCAAAAATGAGCAATAATGTTACATTTTCTCTCTCTAAGTCTATATATACAATGATTTGTAATGAAGGGCTGCGTTATTGCTGCTGATTTGCTGAGATTTTGAGTGCTAGGAAAGTCAAGAGTTGTTAACCAACTAAAGTTTTGTCCAACAATACAAGTTAGCTTCAAATAATACAAGAGGGGCATTTTTGTCATTTGGTAAATTATTTTAATGGCAAAATTGTAATCTTGGCAAACCCTTAGAGTTTAGGGTTTGAGTTAGAGTTTAGGGTTTGGACCATTTTAGCAAAAGTCTAGGATTTCCAAAAATAGGATTTAATAAAATAAATAACAATTTAGTTTCCAACAAAAATGTAATTAGGATTTCTTAATCAATTAGGTTTTTAATTAACTTGCTAATTTGGTTTAAGATAAACTAATTAGCATTAAAGTTCCCAATTTAGCGATTGGGGTTTACCATAAACAAATTAGGGTTTGCACAAAAATAAAATTTTAGTTCCTAAAAATTGTAATTAGGGTTTTTCTTAATTAGCTTAGGTTTTCTAATATTTAGAAATTAAACATTAAATTTAACAATTTAATAATTATAATTAAACTTACTAATTTAGCCATTAATTAGAGCAAATAATTAGTAATTAGAATTACTAATGTCACAATTAGGGTTACTAATTATTAATAAGGGTTTCAAATTTAAAAATTTAGGGCTTCTTAGTAATTAGAGTTTTCCATTTGAAAATTATGGTTTTCCTAATTAACTCTTAAATTCCATAATTTTTATCCTTAATCATGATAATACAATTACAAAACATTCTCGAACTCATAATGGAGTTTTAAATTAGGGTTTTCAAATTTAGAAATTAGGTTTCCTAATTTAGTAATTAGGGTTTCTAAGTATAATTAGGGTTTTACCTAATTACTTTAAATTCTGTAATACACGACATAATTCACATAACACAGTTACAACGTAGTCTCGAATTCCCATTTGAATTTCTCAATAGGGTGAAACAATTTAATGCTAGGGTTTGGTCATGATACATTAAAACGGTTCCACACATTAACATTACAGACATACAGTACATATCTATAGCACTGAAAACTCAAAATATAGTTAATATTATATTAATATCCTCATACCTTGACAATAATCCAAAATTAGGATTTGGATTCCATATCTGATTTATTCTTCATATATAACATTGTTAATTAAGTTAAAATAATTAACTTAATTAATCTTGCATAAATTCATATAATAAAATAAATAATTATTATAATAATTCTATAATCCTTTCATATATTATTTAAATAATATATAATCATATTTTCATAGAAAATAATTAATAAAAATATTTCTGCTATGAGATTAATTATTAAAAGAATATAATTTATAATAATCAATAATTCTAAAATAAAATTGTTTGTAAACATTCATGTAATAAATATATTTTTATTTACCACATAAATACTTACACACATTATCTTGTACAAATCCTCATCCTTAAAATTAAAAAAAAATTTATACGCAAAATTTCTGATTTAATTATATAGAAAATATCGGGTTGTTACATTCACCCTCCCTTATAAAGATTTCGTCCCCGAAATCACCGTTTTAAAACCTATACATACCAGGGTACATAGCATACACAATCATTGCGAGTAGATCTCGATCAAAATTGATCGAACTGATCTTTAACTATTCACATAAAGCTTGTCTTTCTGATTAAACAGAAATTTGATTCCTAAAAGAACTCAGATTCCTTCTTCAAAATATTTTTATAAAATAAGTTATTATATATAAGAAAATAATATATACTAAAATAATATTGATTAGAATCATACCTGGAGTTGCATCTCCGGCTGCTACAGTTTCTTGAACGGTCATGTTGAAGACGCTTGCGGTTGATTTCGTTGGTTTGATTGTTGATGTTAGTTCAGTTATCGCCAATGCCCTGCTGCCTTTTCCCGTATTCGCATTCTTTGTCTCCCATCTCCTTCTTGGACAGTCTTCCACCTTATACTCCATTGATTCACACTTAAAATACACAGACTTTCCTTTTATCTCATTTCCTTTTATCGTATAGGTGACAAAACTATCTTTTGCCCCTTCATTATCTTAGCTATCACAAACGTTGCTACAGGGTCAGTTGATCCTCTAAATCCTGGCAGTACAATTTCCTTGAAGTATTTGACGTTTGTCGTTCGATTATCTGGCTGATCTTCCCGCAACTGGTATTCCGTTCTGCATATCTTGATCATCCATATTCGCAAAATTCTGTGTCGGGTCTGGTTGTCTTCTAGCTTTGTTGACAGGTTCTTCTGTCCGTGTACTTCGTTTTCGTCTCCTTGGCGGCATTATCACTATTTATTCTTTATTCTAAGCCTTATCGTATACGCTTAACATATAACACAAAACATTCTATTCGAATAATCATGTATTCAAAATATTAGATTTTGAAATTTTTTGTTTTCTGCATTAACCAGTACTGATATAATTAATTACTATCTTTATACCAACGTATTTTATTAATCTATTATAGATTCATACTCATATTACTTGACATATCATAACACATACTGCTTTAATCATCTGCTATCCCTTTGTGACTCAAAAGTCGGGAATCGCTGCCATAACTTATACAAAATTTAAAAATATTACCTTATACAAACATACCTATCATATACATAACATAGAATCATACTTATTCAAGTAATACTAGTACTACTTATTTCTTATGCCTCCATTAAGGATCAATTGCTTAGAAATCTGTCTATTCCCATTATCCTCAATAATCCATTCACACCTAACTACACCTAGTTCGTCTAACTTACCATACATTACGAGTTTAAGAACTCACCACAAACATACGAGTTTAGAAACTCGACATTGACCACATATTCTTTAACTATACTTTACCTATCAGTCATACAATCGTTTCAGGGTCTGGTACTATACTTTTCAAAATAACCACCTCTTTGAGGTAGCTTTCAATGTGAACCTCTATTTCAGCTATTGGCTTTGATATTGGTTCGGTTATGGAGGTTGACTTCTTCTTTACGATTTGAGGGTATCCTAATCCTTTTCTATCTAACATCTACACAAAAAAAATATCTTGATTATCACTTAATATATACACACAATAATTAATAGTTTTATATAAGTTATCTTTTATTTTATTTGACGATGAATTTATTCAATTCATCTTCTTTAAAACTCTATTTGAGTTACTTGTATTTTTAACGTTTCCCTCTGTTCTAAGGTTATAGCCTAAGGTCTAACACACCTAAGGTTTTCAACCCTAAGCTCTGATACCAACTTGTGAAGACCCCAAACTCAGGTACTTGAAACCCGAACTTGGTTCTTTCACAATACCATTTCTATGAGCGGAATAATACTAATAATTATAACAATAATATAAATATCAACTTAACTTATATTTATCAAAGTCTAATCCCAATTTCACAACCTTTACTATAATTCTTTACATGATATATATTACATATCATTGTCTATATATTGACTAACTATTACAAAAGATACCATTAAACATGTTCTGTTTGCATTCCTTTTCACTTGTTCTTGGCAGAGCTCTCTGATCGTTCACACTTAGCTGAAAACATTTAAATTAAGCAAGGATGAGCATTTGAGTGCCCAGCAAGTAATAACAATTATATATATAATCTGAAAGAATTTAAATGTTTTCTTTGTACTATTCTTCTACAACAAGTCAATTGTTGTGAAGTATTCTGAACTGATAATAATACATAACAACTCTCTTTCAAATTTTTGAAATTACATAATGAATATAACTGGGGTTATGGTGACATGCCATGAACATTGTTTTTATTTTTGAAAGGGTTAAACAGAAATTCATCTGTAAACCGTCATAACTTACGGGCGTTAGGTTGTACTTCCCATGGGCCCTGTATTGATCAATACTACATTGCTAGAACGATGTTATCGTTCATCCTTTGTCCGCCTGAGCGCATAAAAATTTTCCCGTGTAGGGATGTTCATACTTGTCTGGGTTCTAAATCAAAGGTTTTATCTTGTTCAACAATAATCTATAATTCAACACATATGTATACGGGTAATTGACAATGGTATATCAACGTGTGATTAAATACAATGATTATCCAAGTGGGGACACTTGTTTAACCATTTCTAGAAATTAATGAACAGAATATATATATCTGAATTATTATATACTAACATGTTGATAATCAATGAGCTTATATAATATAAGGTTAATAATCTGTACAATAATAATATAGTTTAGAAACATTCTTACTCACATCCATTGCATAAAGAAAATACAAAGGTTAGGTACTTGCCTGATGCGCTGCTTACAGTTCGTAACTTAGTTCTATCCTTATATAACATCTATCAGTAATAAGATCATTTGATCGATTAGAATAACATACTATAACACATAGCACTGCTTATTGCAGTCAGCACATAACCTAATCACATTGTCACATATGTTCCACCACCATTGAATCACAAATAAACACATATTTAATCAAATTATCTAAGTCCAGATCAATTTCTGAAACATGTCGGTCTACCGACGGCTTTATCGGGTAATTATCGAGTCTAAGACTCTATCTTATAATTCCACATCCATAAATATCAGTCATATTATTTTTAAATGAATTAATATAATTTTCAAACATTTATTATAATTTATCATGAATTTTCAAACATCGGTATCATATTTAAATGATTTAAATATTAAATAATTCTATTATCATTAATATTTAATTAATATTAAACTATTATTGAGATCATTTTCAAAATGTTAAAGTTATTTATAATAACTTAAAATACTTTTAAAGCATTAATATTATCCTTAAATGATTTTTAAAAGAATTAAAATTATTTTTAAATAATTATCATCAATATTAAAGTATTAATGTATTACTTATCAAAATATTAAAAGTCCTTAATCATAACTTAAAATATTTTTATTTCATTAATATCCTTATTAAATGATTTTTAATTAAATAAAATCATTTTAAAACTATTTATTTAATATATTTATTAAATAACTTTAATATCATTAATATTAATTAACTAATGAAATTTCATCACAAAATATTAAAAGTTATCAAAAATAACTTAAATTATTTTCTTATACCATAATATAATTTTAAATAATTTTTCATATATTAAAATCATTTTTAAATAATTTATTTAATATTATAATTAAATAAAATAAATACTTTTAATATTTCAAAAATATTAAATATTTATGAAATATATTTAAAATAATTAAAAACTAATTTTCAGAAATTAAAATAAATTTTAGTAATTCATTTTGTATTTTTTAATAATTAAAAACTGATTTTCGGATTTTTTTAATAATTTCCGGAAACATAAATAATATCTGTCGCTAAAGACCGCCTATAGCGACAGAACCGTCGCTATAGGTGTTCTTCATGTTCTTGGCCAAACCCAGAAAATGCATGGCAGTTTCTGAGTGTACTACTTTGACCGGATCCAGATATTTGGTTATCACGATTATGGGCTTGTTAATGTGTGGGTATTGTAGTATAACTGTAAGACTACCATTAACAATCGATATCAAGGACATAAAACAACAAATCAAAGAGTTATAAGCCTTTAAATATCGTGTCAGAGCTGTTCTTCATTTCTGGGTTTTCCAGAAATGAAAAACAGTTCATACTGCCTTCTTTTGATCATCATAACTTGCTTCACAGGTCTGATTTATGAGATCTAAAACGTTCAGTGTGTAGACAACATGCAAGTGAACAAATATAACACATAACATAGATATAAAAACAACAAACAAAGCAGATCTTTCTCGGTCAAACATTGTCAGAAAAACAGATCATGAAGAAATCTGGGTTTTCCAGATTTGAGACAAAACAGTCGGTCAACCCTACTTTGACCGGAAATATCTTTTGTTATAAGCACGATCTAAATGTTTTAGATGCATGAGCATGTACCCTACATGTCAGTCTACAAATTGAATACAACAACATGTCCAGAAACCTTACCAGAAGCCAGATCCAACGCTTATAAAACGTTGTCAGAAATTCTGGGTTTCTGGGTTTACCCAGATTTTCAGAATTCGTGCTCGGTCAACTCACTTTGACCGCTTGTATCTTACTATCTAAACATGATTTGATCTGGTTTCCAGTGCCAGATCATAGTCCATATGACAAAGAACAAATCCATAACATAAAACACACATAACACTTAACACACAAAGATCTAGAGGCACTGACATTCGTTGTCAGACCACAGTTTTACAAATTTTCCAGATTTTGCAAAACATCAAATTCGTGCACTTTGATGTTATGGATCCAACATATAGCAACCCAGATCATCATAATACACTACATAGAACATATTACAACACATAAACATAGCTTCTAAGAGAAGATCAAACTTCGAAATTTAAGATTATGTTTTATACCTTTATGCATTAATTCTTGATTCTAGCCTCATGATCTGTTAAGGGAAAACGTGGGGCTTGTTTTGTGACTGATTTTACTATATAAGTTCGTGGGTTTTGAGAGAGAGAGAGACTTGGATGGGTGTTGTGCAAAAATGAGCAATAATGCTACATTTTCTCTCTCTAAGTCTATATATACAATGATTTGTAATGAAGGGCTGCGTTATTGCTGCTGATTTGCTGAGATTTTGAGTGCTAGGAAAGTCAAGAGTTGTTAACCAACTAAAGTTTTGTCCAACAATACAAGTTAGCTTCAAATAATGCAAGAGGGGCATTTTTGTCATTTGGTAAATTATTTTAATGGCAAAATTGTAATCTTGGCAAACCCTTAGAGTTTAGGGTTTGAGTTAGAGTTTAGGGTTTGGACCATTTTAGCAAAAGTCTAGGATTTCCAAAAATAGGATTTAATAAAATAAATAACAATTTAGTTTCCAACAAAAATGTAATTAGGATTTCTTAATCAATTAGGTTTTTAATTACCTTGCTAATTAGGTTTAAGATAAACTAATTAGCATTAAACTTCCCAATTTAGCGATTGGGGTTTACCATAAACAAATTAGGATTTGTACAAAAATAAAATTTTTGTTCCTAAAAATTGTAATTAGGGTTTTTCTTAATTAGCTTAGGTTTTGTAATATTTAGAAATTAAACATTAAATTTAACAATTTAATAATTATAATTAAACTTACTAATTTAGCCATTAATTAGAGCAAATAATTAGTAATTAGAATTACTAATGTCACAATTAGGGTTACTAATTATTAATAAGGGTTTCAAATTTAAAAATTTAGGGCTTCTTAGTAATTAGAGTTTTCCATTTGAAAATTATGGTTTTCCTAATTAACTCTTAAATTCCATAATTTTTATCCTTAATCATGATAATACAATTACAAAACATTCTCGAACTCATAATGGAGTTTTAAATTAGGGTTTTCAAATTTAGAAATTAGGTTTCCTAATTTAGTAATTAGGGTTTCTAAGTATAATTAGGGTTTTACCTAATTACTTTAAATTCTGTAATACACGACATAATTCACATAACACAGTTACAACGCAGTCTCGAATTTCCATTTGAATTTCTCAATAGGGTGAAACAATTTAATGCTAGGGTTTGGTCATGATACATTAAAACGGTTCCACACATTAACATTACAGACATACAGTACATATCTATAGCACTGAAAAATCAAAATACAATTAATATTATATTAATATCCTCATACCTTGACAATAATCCAAAATTAGGGTTTGGATTCCATATCTGATTTATTCTTCATAAATAACATTATTAATTAAGTTAAAATAATTAACTTAATTAATCTTGCATAAATTCATATAATAAAATAAATAATTATTATAATAATTCTATAATCCTTTCATATATTATTTAAATAATATATAATCATATTTTCATAGAAAATAATTAATAAAAATATTTCTGCTATGAGATTAATTATTAAAAGAATATAATTTATAATAATCAATAATTCTAAAATAAAATTGTTTGTAAACATTCATGTAATAAATATATTTTTATTTACCACATAAATACTTACACACGTTATCTTGTACAAATCCTCATTCTTAAAATAAAAAAAAATTTATATGCAAAATTTCTGATTTAATTATATAGAAAATATTGGGTTGTTATATGCACAGGGCTTAGCTCACCCTACAGCTTCATTACTCATGCTCCGGGCATGGACTATCTCCCTCTGGCTGGTTTGAGGGGCATGACTACCTATCACCCACTGGCCGTGATGTCGTAGTTTGACTAGTTTCAGGACTTCCATCCTTTTGAAGGGGCGCTAGGTCAGCGTCTAGCTTCTCGCCATCTATTAGCAGATGACCGATCCCGGGTGTATGCATGTTGGGATCAGCGTGAGATAGCTACATTCTCTATTAGCCATCAGGGCTGTTTGCCAGAGTATTCTGCGTGGATGGAGACAGAGACTTCATCGGATGTGGCAGTATCCACAGTGCCGGGTAGTGATTTAGATGATGGAGAGCCCTTGGAGGACGTTGATTCTCACATCGAGGATGATCCATTCACTGGGTTTCCATTATCTCCTTTGGATTCTCCCAGTACTAGCACTGTTGTGATCCAACATTTGGCTCAGTACTTTGAGCAGAGTCTTCATCTGATGACCTTCGAAAGAGATCAGACCAGAGCCGTGATGTTGACTGCTATTGATGGGAGAGACGCAACTCTGTTAAAGAGAGACGAGGCATTAGCTCGTAGAGACGCAACTGTTGTTGAGCGGGATGAGGCCAGATCAGCCAGAGATGCCGTGACAGTTGAGAGGGATAGTGCCATATCTGCCCGGGACATATCCATTACAGATAGTACCACAGTGAGGTCCCTTACCACTGACATGATTGCAGAGATGAGCACGTACATCGATGAGCATAGAGTCACCATGCAGAGGGCTATAGATCTGTTAGCTCATGTGGATACCCTTGTATAGGAGACCACAACGTTACCTCCTTCTACTGAAAGGGATGTCATGTTGGGCTTGATAGCTCGCATATACACCGATTTGTAGATGAGCTTGTATTTTCCTGCACATATTAGCTTAGCCATTTTGTCATGTACAGTTTACATTGTGTATATCAAACAACATTATATATATAGCAGGGAAATATATTTTTGATCACTTCCCTTTTAAATATGTCTGAATACTTGCTTGATATTTTGCCTGCTTCTTCAGGGATTGTGATCGTGATGTATTCTGAATTCCTCCTTAATGGATGGACACTGAGTTGTCACTGGATAGTTCAGAATGTATCACTGATCTGTGTGTATCCCTACCATCTTTGGTGTCTTGGGACTGGTTTCTGTATAGAAATGTGGAGAGGATTTTGGCTTTCCTCTCTGAGATTAACTGCACCACAGATGGTCGCCAGTACTCCTATTTAAGAGGAGCCTAGTTAATTTCTTCTCTTATGGATTGGTGTTGCTCTTCGAGGTACAACCGTAGCTTAGATGGTCGCCGAATCCCCTATTTGGGAGGAGTTCAGATAATTCCATCCCTTTGGTCTGAAGCCGAATGAAATATGATGGATCGAAGTTTGATCCTAGTACCAGATGACAAGTATTTGTGTTTTGGTAGGGGGTGAGACCGAACCATAAATGGCTGCCTACGTACTCCTATTGAAGAGGAGATCAGGTCTGCGTAGTTCAAACATGGTGTAAGAGGTTCAACGCTGTATGTGGCAGAAATGGTATAGGAATGTTTTTGTTTTTGTAAGGAGAAGGGTGTAAGAAATGTTTTTGTTGATTTTTTTTATTGTGACCGGGCCATATAAAATGGTTGCCTACGTACTCCTATTGAAGAGGAGATCAGGTCGACGTAGTTCGCCCCTCAGGACGATTCACAGCCGAAGAGAAGTATGAATCCCATATGCAGGCTGTACTGCGGGGAGAAGAAATTTTGATCCCATGATTGAGACAAACTGCAGGTGTGAAAAAGTTTGATCCCGTCTTTAAGACAAACTGCAAGCGTAGAAAAGTTTAATCCCATCTTGAGGATAAACTGTGTGAAAGGTTCAATCCCTGGGGGGATAACCGAAATTGTGAAAGGTTGAAAATGAAGTGAAACCAGGCTGCTGGTTTGAAGTGTATGTTTCCCTGAGGGACAAAGTGTGAAAAAAGTTGTATGTAATGAAGGGTTAAAGAACCGGAATGACTAGTGATCTGATGATCCAATACTAGGATGTTTGCTTGATGATAACTTCAGACATAGTATCGTTTCACGATTTTCGAGTTGATGAGTTGTGGAAATTCATCGCCGTCCATTTCCTGCAATCTGAGAGTGCCTCTTGTTAATACCTCCTTGACAACAAAAGGGCCTTCCCAGCTAGGGGCGAATTTTCCCTTGGACTGTTCTTGGTTGTCGAGGATCTTCTTTAAAACCAAGTCATGTTGCTTAAACTGCCGTAGCCGAACTTTTTTGTTGCAGGATCTGGCGATCCTTTGTTGATATAACTGGCCATGGAAGATAGCCGCGATTCAATTTTCGTCTATTAGAGACAATTGGTGATACCTGTCTTGATCCAACTGAGCGTCTATCAACACTCTGAGGGATTCCATTTCAACTTATATAGGGAGCACTGCTTCCATCCCATAGGTTAATGCGTAGAAGGTTGCCCCAGTGGAAGTGCGCATTGGCGGACATCTTTTGCATGATCTTCTTGATGTTTTTGTTAGCCGCTTCAACAACACCATTCATCTTTGGACGATAGATGACGGAGTTGAGGTGTTTGATGTGAAATTTAATGCATAACTCCTCCATCATTTTGTTGTTGAGGTTCTTAGCATTGTCTAACACAATTACCTCTGGTTGTCCATATCGACAAATGACATTGTTTCTGATGAAAGCAATGATGACTTCTTTGGTAACCCTGGGGAAGGAGGCTACTTCTACCCACTTGGTGAAGTAGTCGATCATGGTGGATATAAAGCGATGTCCATAACTAGCTTTGGGATCGATGGGTCCGATCACGTCTATCCCCCACATTGAGAAGGGCCAAGGTGAACTCATATTGTGGAGCTCCCTCGGAGGGGCGTGGATGGCATTTCCATGAATTTGGCATTGATAACACCTTTTGACGTGATCATCACAGTCAGCTTTGAGGGTAAGCTAGTAATGTCCTGTTCTGAGGATCTTTTTAACAAGTAGCGGGCCACTCATGTGTGAGCCACATACTCCACCATGGACCTCATCCATGAGCCTCTGAGCTTGGTCCTAGTCCAAACATCTGAGGAGACCTAGTCCTGCATCTCTTTTTTACGGTGCATCTCCGCTCAGGTAGAATTTCATAGCAAGTCGATGGATCCGCCTTTTCTCAGTCGGGCTCGCCTCGACGGGTGTAGATCCATCTCGTAGGTACTCCTTGATATGCTGATACCAAGGATGTTGGATGAGAGGTAGCTCATCCGATACTTCTCCAACATAGTTCCCATAGGCCGGTGCCTTGTGCAGGGAAAATGTGATGCTTGGCATGTGTTCCTTGTCAGGCATGTGAATTAAGGAGGCTAAAGTTGCTAATGCGTCTGTAAAGTCATTCCTATTACGAGGAATGTGTAAAAAGGAGATTTCTTCGAACTCCAAAGCCATTTGTAAAACTTGCCGATGGTAAGGAAGCAAATGTAGCTCTTTGTTTTGATAGATTCCCGTGGATTGTCTGATTACCAACTCTGAATCCCCAAAGACAGTTAACTGCCTGATGCCCATTGAACGAGCAAGTTTTAGCCCCATGAGACAGCCTTCATACTCAGCTGTGTTGTTGGTGCAGACAAACTACAATTTAACGGCGACGTGATACTGCTCCCCCGTATCGGATACCTGAACTGCTCCAGCTCCAGA
Organism: Panax notoginseng; assembly: GCA_016801055.1. Classification (NCBI taxonomy): domain Eukaryota; kingdom Viridiplantae; phylum Streptophyta; class Magnoliopsida; order Apiales; family Araliaceae; genus Panax; species Panax notoginseng. The sequence goes on from CM029023.1 coordinate 83,113,371, forward strand.
ACCTTTCATATTAACAGCTCCATCGAAATACATTTTCCATGTGCGACATGTATCGTACTGATGGCGTTGTTGAACTGTCATTACCCCTTCATCTGGGAAGTAGGTTTCCAAGGGTTTGAAGTCCCCTGAAGGTGCGGCGGCCAGTTGATATGCAATTCCTTGACCTTTGATAGACTTTTGCGTCACGTAGACGATATTAAATTGTTGTAGGATCAACTGCCATCTGGACAGCCGACAATTTAACATGGGTTTATTGAACACGTACTTGAGAGGATCCACGCGGGATATGAGATGGGTTGTGTGACCATGGAGGTAATGTTGTAACCTCTTGGAAGCCCCATGCTAAAGCACAACAAGTCTTCTCAATCAGAGTGTACTTGTGATCATTGATACTGAATCTTTTGCTGAGGTAATAGATAGCTCGTTCTTGGCCTCTATCGTCTTTCTATCCCAGCATGCAGTACATGACATTGTCACTTATGGACATGTACATGAATAGGGGAACATCATCCCTGGGTGGTACCAACATGGGAGCTTTGACTAGCTATTTCTTGATTGTGAGAAAGGCATTCTGGCACTCATCATTCCATTTCGTGGAGGAGTTCTTCCTTAATAGCTTGAAGATTGGCTCACAAGTTGCTGTGAGTTGAGAGATAAACCTGCTGATGAAGTTGATTCTTCCTAAAAATCCCCGTATTTCCTTCTTTGTTCGAGGAATGGGCATTTCCTTCATGGCCTGGATTTTGGTGGGGTCCAACTCAATCCCTTTGTGGCTGACTAGGAATCCTAGCAACTTGCCCGATTTAACGCCAAAGGCGCACTTTGCTTGATTCAACTTCAAGTTTTACTTATGCAACCTGTTGAAGAGCTTTCTGTGATGGTCTAAGTGGTCTTCTTCCCTTCGAGACTTGACAATGATGTCATCCACGTAGATCTTTATCTCTTTATGCATTAAGTCGTGGAAGAGAGCCATCATAGCTCGTTGATAAGTAGCTCCGGCATTGATGAGGCCGAAGGACAATCGTCTATAGCAAAAAGTTCCCCCAAGGCGTGAGGAAAGCAGTTTTCTCACGATCTTCCTCAGCAACCATATTTTGGTGGTATCCAGTGAAGCAATCCGCAAAGGAGTACATGCCGTATTGAGCAGTATTGTCAATAAGAATGTGGATAAATGGCATGTGAAAGTTATCTTTAAGGCAAGCTTTGTTCAGATCCCGGTAATCCACGCAAACTCGCACCTTTCCTCCTAGTTTAGGCACGGGAACTATGTTGGATATCCATTCAGGATATGTGGACACCACGATAATACCAGCTTGAAATTGTTTCACAATTTCTTCTTTCACCTTTAAACTCCACTCATGTTTCAATCACCTGAGCTTCTGCTTGACTGGCTTGAATTCCTCTTTAATGGGAAGGCGATGAAGAACAATGTCAGTGGCCAAACCCACCATGTCTTTGTGAGACCATGCAAACACATCCTGGAATTGGGTTAGTAGCGTAACCATGTCATTCCTTTGGTTTGGGGTAAAGTCTAAACCAATCTGGATTAACTTAGGGCTTTCTAAGGTTCCGAGATTGAAGGAAGCGGTTTGATCAAGGTTGGGTTTAGGTTTGTCTTTGACCCATTCTTTAATTTTCGAAGGCACCTCAATGTCCTCATGTATTTCCATCAAGGCTGAATCCAACTTCACATCAAAGTTTAAATCCTTGTGGAGAAGAGGCATCTTATCAGCAAGTACATGCACATCTTGATTCAGTGTCCTGAAAAAAAATATGCTTTCACTTAGCATATATGAAATGGTTTGATCATACAAAGTGTTAGCATGTACTGACAAAACGACTGCTAATACTATACAGAAAAGTAAGTAGTTATGATATCTACAGGGCAGAAAGAGTTCCTGCCCATTTTACCCTTGTCGACCAATGCAAGGAGTGCTGCTCCAATTGTCGAGGGCAAAGTCATGGTGGACTGCAGTGATGGAGGGGTTGTCATCGTCCTCCTTCTCCCGAATGATGACCATTACGTCTGGGAAATCATCGTCCGGGGTGTATCTATTCGTATGTTCATCATGGACAATGATGCACATGCCTGACATTATTCTGACGTTGTCTTGCTTAATTCTTCGTTCCTCTTCTTCCACTCTGGGGTCTAGAAGAAAGATTTCTTTCTCCTTCACCGGTATTGGCTTGGGAAATAACATAGCCATTACGCTGGCTGGCACATTTACCGGAGGTTGTGCGGACTTAGGATTTGCAGTTGAAGACAATCGTCGTGTAACTGAAGCTGGAGGTGTGATGCCCCTAAAATAGGTATACATCACCAATTCAGAGTCGCCAAATACATGGTACAGAAACAAATACAACTTCAGTAATACAATTGTCGTGCAAAATACGACAACGCATATACTGTGAGTTTGAATACAAATATAGTTTAATAGAGAGTCTACAAACTCAAAAGGAGTCCTCATTACAATTATTGATACACTATTTTACAAAATAGTGAGGACTACTAATACAACTATCCTGAACCATCACTCCATACCCCGACTAGTTTCTGCTCTGTTCTCACCTCCTGGGAAGAAAAATAGAACAAAAAGGAAAAGGGTGAGCTCAACTAGCCCAGTAAAGAATATTATGACTAAGATAATATACAACAATCTATTATTAGTCTTCAACAGGGAAAAATCTGATAAAATATAATAGACAACAAGTTTTAGATCAACAACTGCAGCGGAAACATCAATCCATTAGAAGGGTCAAGTAGAGAAAGAAATTGACTATCTTCTAAGATTTAAAAGTCTATCATCAATAATTTATCCCTGTAACATCAATCAATATACATCTTGAATCAAATATTCATCTTTGTACTGCAGGCCAAAGATATTCATTTGTATCACCAGTTGGTCATGTTCATCTCAACACTTGTTCATCTTTGCACTACGAGCCAAAGATATTCATTAGTTAATCATTCATCTTTTCACTACAGGCCAAAGATATTCAGTAATATCATCATTTAGGACTGAGGATGATGAAAAATATTTTAAAGAAAACGAATCCAGTGAGATAAAAGAACAAATATTAGGGATTCGTATTACAGTTTATCCAAGTTCAATAATATTCCATAATAACCGATTGTGAAGCAGAATTCAAAAATAAAGATCAAAACATAGATACAATCAAAGATAGTAACCATAATAGACATATTGTACAAAAAGGAAAAAAAATTCATTTTTCAGTGAATAGTGCCGTATTCGTGAATAATACCGTATACGTGAATAGTGCCGTACACGTGAATAGTAGCCCCGACACAAAAAGTTCCAGATTTGACAAAAAGTTCAGACCAATATTTCGGCATAATGATATTGAAAGAAATAATATCATTTACGAAGAAAATAACATCCCTTACCTCAAAATAATCGTACTTCAGACTGAATTTCGGATATAGTACTAACAAAAACTTGCATTGAATAGCAACTCTCAAAGTATCAAAATACTCACAAAAATACGCTCGATAATCTGGAGAGAAAGAAAACTTGTTTCTGGTGTGATTTTCAATTCTAACCTAAGCGCCTATTTATAGGAATATGCTAGAACGCCAAAGGAGACTAAAATAATAAAAAATTATTATTCTTTCTTTTTTTTTCTACGCATGCTAGCCATCCAAGACCAGCATGCCAATCTTTAAAACCAATTTTGCTGCCCACATGTTAAAAACAAAAGTGGGTCTCACCCAATTTTAATAAAAATCATTTTATTTTTCGAAACTTTAGTAATTCATAGAAAATAGCCTGTTTATCAGAAAAATTCAAATTTTATGTCCATTCCACACGAAATCGAATTCTCGACAGCTTTTTAGCTTTAAGTTTTTTTAAATTCCAAACAAAAAATATTCGAAATCCACAAACGGATAATTTTTAATACTTCCAATCTGACAAAATACTGAGAAAACACCTCAGCATTAATTCCTTCATTTATAACCACATTAATTATATCCATCATTTATATCCACATAAAATAAATATTTTCTCATCATATAAATCAAGAATTAATTATTCACAAATAATATTACAGAATCACAATTACGACAACCAGGCCGTTCCCAGGAAAGAGGGGGCTTTCCGATAAGGATTTCTCCTTACTGGCGCGCAATTAGGTGACCAAACCTCTCATTGACAGAACTTTCTAGACATTGCCAATAATGCTATCTCATAATATTATTCAAATAATATGAATTATTGATCTGATAATGGAAAATATTGTACAGTGACAATTATTGAAACAACAATAATATAAAATATCAACGCAGCAATTAATGAATCAATAAAATAAAATATTGAATAGTAATTACTGTAAAAATTATTGAGTAGTGCCTTCTTACGTAAAAATTAATAATTCAAAAAATACTGTGCAAAACCATGTGCTACTGTGCAACCACGCGTATTTCCTATTTGGTTGTTCCCAACTTTGTCTGGCTTCAATCTTCGCCGGGTCCACAGATACTCCATGTTTTGACACCACATGCCCAAGGAATTAATGCTACTTCCTCAAGCCAGAACTCGCATTTCTTCAGCTTGGCATATAGCTTGTTATCACGAAGCCTTTGCAGTACCAGCTTCAAATGGTGCTCATGATCTTCACGGCTTTTGGAATAGATGAGGATGTCATCAATAAAGACAACAACGAACTGATCCAAATATTCTTTGAACACACGGTTCATCATATCCATGAAAGCAGCAGGAGCATTAGTCAATCCAAAAGACATGTCTAAGAATTCATAATGCCCGTACCGAGTTCTGAAGGCAGTCTTTGGAATATCCTCAGTTTTAATCTTCAGCTGATGATATCCAGAACGAAGATCGATCTTTGAAAAGAATTGTGCTCCTTGCAACTGGTCGAACAAGTCATCTATGCGTGGTAGCAGATATCTATTCTTGATAGTGCCATTACTCAATTCCCGGTAGTCGATACAAAGTCGCATACTACCATCTTTCTTCTATACGAATAAAATAGGAGCACCCCAAGGAGATGTACTAAGACGAATGAAACCGATGTCCAACAACTCCTGTAGTTGGACCTTTAACTCTTGAAGTTCAATAGGAGCCATTCGATATGGGGTTTTAGAAATGGACTTTGTACCAGGATCAAGGTCAATAAAAAATTTAACTTCACGTTCTGGGGGTAGACCGGGAAGTTGTTCAGGAAATACGTCAGGAAATTCACTAACAACAGAAATATTATTCAAATCTGACGTATTTTTGTTCAAGTCCGTGACATGGGCTAAGAAAGCTTGACATCTGTTTATCAATAAACGAATAGCTTAATGGCTTGATATGACACTGATTAACTTTAATGGTTTGGTTGTTTGAATTCGCATAATAGGTTGGTTAGGAATATGAAAACTAACAACCTTATAAAAATAATCAATTTTAGCATGATGCGTTATTAACCAATCAATCCCTAAAATCACATCAAATGCAAGAATTTTCAACGAAATAAGATTGGCAGGTAATGTGATGGTAAAAACTTGAATCAAGCAAGATTTATAAATAGTAGATGTAATGAAAGTTTCTCCTAATGGAGTCTCAACAGATAAGTCAAGATCTAATTTCTCCGGAGTCAAGTTTAAACGTTGAGCACAAGCAGGAGAGATAAAAGAATGGGTCGAACCGGTATCTAATAAAGTATAAATTTTGCAAGAGTTTATGATTAGCTTACCCGTGATCACCTCGTTTGGGTTTCTCGCGTTTTGGGCAGTCACGAAAAACGTCCTTCCAGGAACCACCGACTTTGACTTGTCTGGGACAACCTTTGGAGTCACCATCCCTATTGAACTTGGTTTCACAACTAGACAATCTCTAGCTATATGTCCTTCCTTTCCACAGTTATAACACACCTTGGATTATTGTGGGCAGTTTGGACTGATGTGTCCCTCTTTCCCGCATTTGTAACAAACGACCGGTGCTCGTTCTCCTCCCCTAGAAACAGTTGATGTTTGTACTGACGTCTTCATGTTATCATTGTTGTACCTTCTCTTCTTGAAATCTCCTCCCTACTCTCTCCTTCTATTATCACGACCACGATTACCACTAGAGTGGTTACCGCTTTTGTCCGAATGTTTTCCTCCCTGCTGGTTTTCATTGCTCCGATGACCGCTGCCACTGGTATGACCCTAGTTGTGTTCCTTTGGTTGAACATACTCAGTATCTCGCTCTAATATTTAAGCCCTGTTTATAACATCTGAATATAAAGAAAATTTATGAGAGATAAGATATTGCCGAATCTCAGGTTTTAGACCTCTCAAAAACATCCTTGTCATTCGTTCCTCATTCTCTACCAAATGAGGTGCAAACCTGGATAACTCAGCGAACTTCGCCTCATATTGGGACACCGTCATGTTGTTTTGTCCCAGTCTGATAAACTCTACCTCCTTCATATGACGAATACTTTCAGGAAAGTACTTGTCATTGAATAGTTTCTGAAACGTTTCCCAAGACATGTTGAGTGCGCCAGGCTGGGTACGCTTCATAGACTCCCACCAGTAGTCTGCCTCACCGCGGAACATAAAGGTGGCGAATGGAACCTTCTGTTCCTCCGTGCATCCCAAGACATCGAATATCTTGGTAATTTGCTTGACCCACGTTTCCGCCTTGATCGGATCCGGCTTTCCAATAAATTCTGGTGGTTCCAACTCCTTGAACTGCTTGGTTGTGATAAGCCGCGCATTGCTATCATTTCCACCTATATTTTGTGCACGAGTCTCCCTCGTCTGATTTTGCATGAACTGTAAAAAGCTTCTAAACATCCCATCATTCATCATTTGTTCGGTAGTGTTGTTTACAGGAGGAATATTGCCTTCCTATTGCACGCTCCCCTGGGTGGTGATTAAAGGTGTCTCCACTGTCTCATTCACTCCATTGTTAATATTTCCCGCTGCCATTCTTAAATACTGCCATAAAACAAGAGTTAATTAACAAATTAACATATCACATATTAACCATATGCTCCGACTGACCAACTAAATAACAAATAAACTTAGTCAGGTCATACTAGCGAAGGAATTCCCCGTCTCTCCCCTTCTAGTTTTTCTCTCACATCTCAGCCAGGGATCATATCCCTAAGCTCTGATACCAACTGTGTCGCCCCCAAAATAGGTATACATCACCCATTATGAGTCGCTAAATACATGGTACAGAAATAAATACAACTTTAGTAATACAATTGTAGTGCAAAATACGACAACACATATTCTGTGAGTTTGAATACAAATATAGTCTAATAGAGAGTCTACTAACTCAAAAGGAGTACTCATTACAATTATTGATACACTATTTTACAAAATAGTGAGGACTACTAATACAACTATCCTGAACCATCACTCCATATCCCGACTAGTTCCTGCTCTGTTCTCACCTCCTGGGAAGAAAAATGGAACAAAAAGGAAAAGGGTGAGCTTAACTAGCCCAGTAAAGAATATTATGACTAAGATAATATACAACAATCTATTATTAGTCTTCAACAGGGAAAAATCTGATAAAATATAATAGACAACAAGTTTTAGATCAACAACTGCAGCGGAAACATCAATCCATTAGAATGGTCAAGTAGAGAAAGAATTTGACTATCTTCTAAGATTTAAAAGTCTATCATCAATAATTTATCCCTGTAACATCAATCAATATACATCTTGAATCAAATATTCATCTTTGCACTGTAGGCCAAAGATATTCATTTGTATCACCAGTTGGTCATGTTCATCTCAACACCTGTTCATCTTTGCACTACGGGCCAAAGATATTCATTAGTTAATCATTCATCTTTTCACTACAGGCCAAAGATATTCAGTAATATCATCATTTAAGACTGAGGATGATGAAAAATATTTTAAAGAAAACGAATCCAGTGAGATAAAAGAACAAATATTAGGGATTCGTATTACAGTTTATCCAAGTTCAATAATATTCCATAATAACCGATTGTGAAGCAGAATTCAAAAATAAAGATCAAAACATAGATACAATCAAAGATAGTAACCATAATAGACATATTGTACAAAAAGGAAAAAAAAATTTATTTTTCAGTGAATAGTGCCGTATACGTGAATAGTGCCGTATACGTGAATAGTAGCCCCGACACAAAAAGTTCCAGATTTGACAAAAAGTTCAGACCAATATTTCGGCATAATGATATTGAAAGAAATAATATCATTTACGAAGAAAATAACATCCCTTACCTCAAAATAATCGTACTTTAGACTGAATTTCGGATATAGTACTAACAAAAACTTGCACTGAATAGCAACTCTCAAAGTATCAAAATACTCACAAAAATACGCTCGATAATCTGGAGAGAAAGAAAACTTGTTTCTGGTGTGATTTTCAATTCTAACCTAAGCGCCTATTTATAGGAATATGCTAGAACGCCAAAGGAGACTAAAATAATAAAAAATTATTATTCTTTCTTTTTTTTTTCTACGCATGCTAGCCATCCAAGACCAGCATGCCAATCTTGAAAACCAATTTTGCTGCCCACATGTTAAAAACAAAAGTGGGTCTCACCCAATTTTAATAAAAATTATTTTATTTTCTGAAACTTCAGTAATGCATAGAAAATAGCCTGTTTATCAGAAAAATACGAATTTTATGTCCATTCCACACGAAATCGAATTCTCGACAGCTTTTTAGCTTTAAGTTTTTCTAAATTCTAAACAAAAAATATTCGAAATCCACAAACGGATAATTTTTAATACTTCCAATCCGACAAAATACTGAGAAAATACCTCAGCATTAATTCCTTCATTTATAACCACAATAATTATATCCATCATTTATATCCACATAAAATAAATATTTCCTCATTATATAAATCAATAATTAATTATTCACAAATAATATTACAGAATCACAATTACGACAACCAGACCGTTCCCAGGAAAGGGGGCTTTCCGATAAGGATTTCTCCTTACTGGCGCGCAATTAGGTGACTAAACCTCTCCTTGACAGAACTTTCTAGACATTGCCAATAATACTATCTCATAATATTATTCAAATAATATGAAGTATTGATCTGATAATGGGAAATACTGTGCAGTGACAATTGTTGAAATAACAATAATATAAATTATCAACGCATCAATTATTGAATTAATAAAATAAAATATTGAACAGTAATTATTGTAACAATTATTGAGTAGTGCCTTCTTACGTAAGAATCAATAATTCAAAAAATACTGTGCAAAACTGTGTGCTACTGTGCAACCACGCGTATTACTGTATTTTAACCACCGGGTATTCCAACAGTGTTAACGGTAACAACTACGTCGTTATTTGTAAAAACTCAAATTTGTCATTTTCTTCATCCGACCGTTATCCGTTATGGGCCCACAAATGGCTGCGTCGTCGAACGAATATTCCCCGACAGAAAGAATATTCAACGACCATACGAATATTCTCCGACAAAAATAAATATTTTATAACCACTTGCTTATTTTGAAAATTTTACACATTTCACCCATAACCAAAGCATTATATCAAATTAGCATCTTATTATTCACAATAATAATTAGAGAAAATTCGATTTAATTCATTAAAAAGTTAGGGTCTTACAACCTCCCCTCCTTATGAAATTTCGTCCTCGAAATTGACGTACGTACCTGGTGTTTCGAAAAGGTGAGGATACCTCGCTTTCATTTCTGATTCCAACTCCCAGGTTATTTCTTCAATAGCATGTTTTCTCCACAAAACCTTAACTTGTGGTATAACCTTCGTGCGTAGGACATGCTCTTTCCTATCCAAGATCTTAACAAGTACCTCCTCATACGTTAAATCTTCGGTTATCTCGTCTGATTCTAACTAAATAATGTGGTTCATGTCTTTCACATATTTACGAAGCATAGATATATAAAAAACATTATGAACACGAGACATGCTTGGAGGTAATGCGAGTCTATAGGCCACATTTCCTATTCGGTCAAGAATCTCAAATGGACCAACAAATCTTGGATTGAGCTTTCCTTTCTTCCCAAATCTTGTGACTCCCTTCCATGGCGCGATACGTAAAAATACATGATCTCCAATATTAAATTCCACGTCCTTTCGATAAAGATCCGCATAACTCTTTTCTCGATCCTGTGCCGTTTGTATACGTTGTCGGATCATTTGGATCTTCTCTGTAGTTATGCGTACCAATTCTGGTCCCAACAATGTTGCTTCACCCACCTCATCCCAGTATACTAGAGAGCGACATTTTCTTCCATACATTACCTCGAATAGAGCCACACCTATACTTGCTTGATAACTGTTGTTGTAGGAGAATTCCACCAATGGTAGGTACTTATCCTAATTCCCTTTGAAATCTAGGACACAGATTCTTAATAGATCTTCAAGAGTTTGAATAGTCCTCTCTGATTATCCGTCCGTTTGAGGATGGTATGCCGAACTGAATCGTAAATCTGTGCCCATAGCTTTCTGCAAGCTAACCCAAAATTGTGAAGTGAATCTTGGGTCACGATCCGAAACTATGGATACCGACATGCCATGCAATCTCACAATCTCATTTACGTACATACCAGCAAGACGTTCAAGGGAATAAGTCTCCCGTAGAGGCAAAAAATGGGCAGACTTGGTGAATCTTGGATCTTGTGTTTCAAAGCCCAACAATCTTGAGTATCATGTCCAGGTGCCCCGACATGATAAACACATTTCCAAGCAGCATTGAAACCCCTCCCATTAGGGTTGGCTGGTGGAAGAAGATGCATGATTTTCTTCTGAGTCGTCAGAAGAGTTAGAATGTTCTCGAGTGAGTCCCCTAAGGGTGTGAACACTCGAGGGCGTTTGACTTCTCCACCTTTTGGAAATGGAGGGTTTGAAGACTGTGCTAGAAAGGGAGTGTAATTTCTCCTCTGGATAGGCATGTTCTGATTACCTTTTTGACCCTGTAGTATCAAGGAAACATCCTCCTCTTTCTTTTTATGGACCCTCCGGGGGTTGTTTCCATAATTTTCGGATTGGATGTGCTCAGCAACAGCTTTAAGGGCAGCTAGGTCTTGAATCTTTCCTGACTTCAATCCCATATCAGCCATCTCCCCATGTTTAATCATTTCAGAAAATGGTTTACCAATGCTAGCTAAGACTCTTTCATAGAAAGGAGCTTCTTGTATGTCTATGAAGGTCATGACTAATTCTGACTTCGTCATGGAAGGAATAACTTAAGAAGTAAGGCGCCTCCACTATTGAGCATACTCTCTGAAAAACTCAATGGACTATTTCTTGACCTTAGTAATCTGGTACCGGTCATGAGCCATCTGAGATTGGAAGCTGTATTAAGTGAGGAAGGCGTGAGCTAGCTCCTCTCAGCTATGGATCTTTGAGTTATCTAATCTGGTATACCATGAACGGGCTTCCCTAGTCAGACTCTTCTGGAACAGCTGCATCCTAAGCTTTTCGTCCTCTGCATAAGATCCAAGTTCTCCAATGAACACCTTCAAATGTGTGTAAGGATCTCCTAACCCATCATATTTTTTGAAGTCAGGAGTTTTAAACTTTTCTGGATAATGAACACCAGGGAATATACAAAGGTCAACATATGAGACACTTCTGTGTGCTCCAATTCCTTTGATTGCATGAAGGGTTTCTTCCATTTGAAGGACTTTCTTCCTGATATCACCGGTGTCGGGATCTCCTTTGAGATGGGTGATATCATGAATGTTATTAGTCGTATCCAATTGAAGTTCAGGTTTTGTAATAGCTTTATCAGGACCTTGGGTTCCTCCTTGTGTAGAGGATTCATCATGTATGGGTATCCTTGTACCCTGAGTAGACTGGTGTAGTTCTTTAAGCAGAACAACCAAATCTGTGATTTGTTTACTTAATCCGTCAAATTCTTTGCGCGAAACTGGATTAAGGTAAGTCTGGTCTGATGATGACATAATTGACTGTAGGCTCGTGGCGTTTTTGGACTTTGATCGGGTAATAGGTCCGATTGCTTCCCTGCAAAGACTTGCGTAGTTTAGTCTTTAGGGAATGTGTAAATGTCTACATGTTATGTATCCGTTCTAGGAATATTATCCTGCAAGACGGATGTTAGCTGTTTGTAATCCAGGATAGCATGTTTAATTTAAATATGTATGTGCACATGTTTTTTCATATTTCTCATTACATGGAGATGAATATAGAATGAAATTACAAGTAATTGTTTTTACAAGTAATTTAAAAAGAGAAAACATGAAGAGACTTTCCTCCATGTTTGGTTTATAAGAGGTTGACCTATCTTAGGTTACTCTCGCGACTTTTTGGCATGAAGGTTCCCAAATCATCGCAATTTACTTGACGGGAAGTTAATCTGGTCTTTCAACTGGAGCGAATTTGGGTGGTGCCTTTCCTGAGCCTCGTTGGAATTAGTCTTCCTACGAGTCCAGTAATCAAACACCGACAGGATAGCCTCCTGGTGGAGGAACCACACAACATACATTCACATACAACGTGTCTCACCGTTTATGAAAATGATGACATGTGCGAAGGACTAATATCACAAGCAGATATAGTGTAAAGCAATAAGCGCAGAAAAATATATGCATTCGTACACATTCATCATAAATGTAAATGCAACATTCACACACAAGCATATAATTGTTTTGAAAAGCTTGTAATAGCGGCTTAAGTCCTCTTACTGGATCCCCAGCAGAGTCGCCACCGTCGACGTCGGGATTTTTATTTGTCCCTTTCCGTTACTTGTTCTTTGGTGTTCTCATGTTAGGTGAGATTTGTTTGAAAAAATAAGTGAAAAAGGTCCGACATGTATTATGTCGACGATGGACTGTTAAGAGTCGCCAGTTGGTTTTTTATATAGTTGTACCAACACAACCGAGAAAAGGTTTGCACATTGACCCAGTGATGTGACACTACTAAACGGGTCGGTGAAACCGAGATTCATTAGGGTCTGGGGACTTGATTATGCGGAGGAAAGGTGTTAGGCACCCCCTGACATCCGTGTTACCACGGTGACCGCCCCTTTTCAAGAAATTGTTATATGAATGTGTGTGTGTGTGGATCAATGTGCAATTATTTGGAAGTAGTGTGAGGCCTCGTTCACACCTATATACACATTATTTGAATTTGTGTAAAAATTCAGTTTTAAACAAGATATGGCAGTGATGTTTTAGAAAAGAGGTTTTTGCAAACCCGTGTGCTCAATAGTAATTGAGACCTTTTACACTCCCATTTTTATTAAGTGTTCTACTTGATTATTTTTAATTTTTCCGAGATGCGAAGCGTCTTAGAAAAAATAATGTACAAAATAGTGCCGAACTCCTCGTGGGTATAAAAACCATCTGAGGAAATCCGAACACCGTGAATAAATTTACAAGCTGCTTACAGCTGAAAATGTCCATCACGGGAACCGAATCTATATCCAGTTGACTGAATCTGTGATCACATGATTCCTAGGCTCACATGATATCGCAATCGATAATAAAGCAGTAATGAGGTATATATATAAACGCTATAATATATATATATATATATATATATATATATATATATATATATATACATACATGATTAGCCACCACGAAGCACCTCCATGGGGGATCAAAAATATAAATAAAGCTGTAAAAGCAATCAACCATCACGAAGTGAACTCCAGGCGGGACGAAAAGTAAAGAAAGCTATAAAGACGGTCAACCGCCGCGAAGTAAACTCCAGGCGGGGCTAAATGTATATATATATATATATATATATATATATATATATATATATATATATATATATTAAAGCAGTAAACGCTTTGGATGTAAAATCCTAGCTCATCGAACAAAGTTGTCGCACAGTTCATATATATAAGTATATATATATATATATATATATATATATATATATATATATATATATATATATATATATATATACGAAAGCAAATAAACGCTCCAGACCGAAGTCTAGGCTCAATCGAGGCATAACTTGATATTGTTAGTCCATATATAATATATATATATATATATATATATGTACAAACTGAAATAAAACCACGAACCGAAGTCCGGGCAAACACACTCAACACGACTCTCAACGTGAATAATTGGGTGTGCAAAGATGAAGATAAATGCTTTAAAGTGTGTGAGAAGGCTTATAGTGGGCTGCCAAAGAAGACTTCTATATCTTTAAAGGGATGAACACTCGGCTCCCGCAGGTACAAAAGTAGCTATATGTGAGCTCACAAGTGTTTAAAATGAGAAAGCACTCAGTGTAGGGTGAGTACATAGCAAATTTGACAGGGCTTCCTCGCCTTTTTCTCTTACAAAATGGCCACCCCAAGCCCTCTATTTATAGAGGGGGGAACCTGCGGCAAGGCCGCAGATGTACCTGCAGCTGGTCGGGTTGTTCCGGGCTTCGCGGGTCCCACTGTCTCGAAGTACGTGCACGCATGCACTGTAATGTCCTCTTGAACTTTTAGAATTGTAATCCGGGCATCCAACTGAGGTATGTAAGACATATTTCAGACCACCGTTATCGAGACTTACACAATAACATGGGATTAGAGGTTGTACGAAGTCAAGAAGATGAGACCATGCCCTCCGGTCTTTAAGCTTCAAATTCTATCCGTTGTCCTACGTAATAGTCACTCGGGATTGGACCTCCTTGGTTCTTGTGGGACATTACTGCGTAGAAATGTATGTATAAAATGTTGAGACGACGTGATGTGGAGTCAAGGTGGCAAGATGATGACTTTTCCCCTCACCGGGGTTATCGCCGGTTTGGGCTGATAAAGTAGACATTGCTCAAGTTTATCTCTGAGATTGGACTGCTGTAAGTGTTGAAGGTCCTCTGTGTCATCTCTGAGGTGTGCCTGTCTTCCCGGTGTTATCCCCGGGTCTTGTACGGAGTGCCTTGGTGTGAGTGCTGAGGTTGAAGTTAATTACATTTGAAACAAGCATTTCTGGGGTTATCTCCGGAACTGCACTCCTTAGGGTTATCTCCAAGGTTGGTAGCTGCTACTCCTAGTGTTGGGAGTGAGACTGAATATCTCGGGGTTATGTCCGAGATGGATCCGTCTTCTCCGGTGGTATTTCCGGTATTAGAACTGCATGCCTCGGGGTTATCTCCAAGGTTTGAACTGATACTCCCGGTGTGTGTTTCAGGGTTGAGACTGAACTTCCAGTAATATTCGGACTGGATATGAGCTATCTTACAGGGTTATCTCCGAAAGACGAATCTACCCTCCTGCAATGTCAGTGATAGGTGTGCAAAAAATTTTGAGTGTCTACAACCGTGCAGTATGCTGTTCAGTCTAAGGATGTGGTGTCAGGTATCATTTCGATTAATGGTATTAATGCTTATGTACTATTTGATTCGGGTGCTACTTGTTCATTTATATCCGATGAATTTTCTCAGAACTTAGATTTGCCTCAGTAAGAATTAGATTATCCTTTGAGCATAGAGATTGCAAATAGGGAAGTGATTCCTGTTAGATTCATATATAAGAATTGTAGAGTGGTTATAAAGGGTCAAGAGATGATGGTAGACTTGATACCAATTAGACTTGGTGAGTTTGATATTATCCTAGGAATGGATTGGTTATTCAATCACTGAGCAGTAATTGATTGTCAAAGGAAATGTGTTAACCTTATGACTCCGTCAAAGGTAGTATTTTATGGCAGTAAGTCACCTTGACAAGCAAGTTGTCTGACGGTGATGCAAGCCAAGAAATTGTTAAGACAAGGATGTGTAGGATACTTAGCCTACATAGTTGATACATAGAAGAAGATTGCGAAGTTAGAAGAGATAGTGATCATAAGAGATTTTGCAGACGTATTTCCAGACGATTTATCGGGTCTTCCGTCAGATCGATAAATCGAATTCGTGATTGATTTATTACCAGGAACGACCCCGATATCTAAGACACCATACAGAATGGTCTCGGTAGAGATGAAAGAGTTGATGGTGCAATTGCAAGAGTTGCTGGACAAGAAGTATATCCAGTCGAGCATATCGTCGCGGGGAGCACCTGCGTTATTTGTTAAGAAGAAAGATGGATCGATGTGGCTCTGCATTGACTATCAAGAATTGAATAAGGTCACGATTAAAAATAAGTATCCATTACCTATAATCGATGACCTGTTCGATCAACTGTAGGGAGAGAGGTATTTCTCAAAGATAGACTTGAGAAGTGGTTATCGTAAGTTGAAGGTGAGGCCAGAAGATGTACCGAAGACAGCGTTCAGAACTCGGTATGGTCATTACGAGTTTCTGGTTATGTCATTTGGTTTAACCAATGCACCTGCAGCGTTCATGGATTTGATGAACAGGGTGTTTAAACCATTCTTAGACAAATTTGTGGTGGTGTTTATTGATGATATTTTGGTGTATTCCAAGACCAAAGAGGAACTTGTTGAACACTTACGAGTGACGTTGGAGACATTGAGAAAAGAAAAGTTGTACGCAAAATTTTCAAAATGTGAATTTTGGTTAGAACGTGTACAGTTTCTTAGGCACGTTATTGATAAGGACGAAGATTTGGTAGATCCATCAAAAGTTGAAGTTGTAATAAACTTGGATCAACCAAAAACACCGTCAGAGGTAAGGAGTTTCTTAGGATTGGCATGTTACTATAGGCGTTTTATTCAAGATTTTTGCAAGATCGCAACTCCGTTGACGAATTTAACTAGGAAGGCGGTTAAGTTTGTTTGGGCAGAGAAGTGTGAGGAAAGTTTTTGAGAATTAAAGAAGAGATTAAGTTCAACACCTGTGTTGTCATTGCCTGATGATACAGGGAACTTTGTGGTGTATAGTGATGCATCGCATATAGGACTAGGTTATGTGCTTATGCAGAACGGTAGAGTTATTGCGTATACATCACGTCAATTAAAAGATTATAAGAAAGGGTATCTGAATCATGAGTTAGAGTTGGCTGCGGTGGTGTTTTCCCTGAAAATTTGGAGATATTATCTTTATGGAGAGAGGTATGAGATATATACTGACCATAAAAATTTGAAGTATATCTTTACACAAAAAGACTTGAATATGAGGTAGAGAAGATGGTCGGAGTTGATCAAAGATTATGACTGCGAGATTTTCTATCATTCCGGAAAGGTGAATGTTGTTGTTGATGCTTTAAGTAGGAAGGGACGGGAGAAGTTAATGATGTTGACAACTCAGGAGAAGCTAGCGTAGAAAATGGCTAAGATGGAATTGGAAATTAAATATCTGACAGAATTCGACGAAAATTTGCTCCAGATAGGAAACGGTTCAATGTTGGTGGATAAGGTGAAGAATGCATAATTTCAGGATGAAGACTGCGAAAAGATTAAACAAAAAGTATCTGAAGGGGAGGAAAGCAAATTCAAAATTGATTCGGAAGGATTACTACGATTCGAAGGGAGAATTTGGGTTCTGCCAGTACTGAAAATTAAAGAGGAAATTCTGAGTGAAGCTCACAACTCAAGATATTCAATTCACCCTGGGAGTACGAAAAAAGATGTGGCTGAGTGTGTGGCAAAATGCTTAATGTGTCAAAAAGTTAAAGCTGAACACCAAAAGCCAAGCGGATTATTGCAATTGTTAGAAATACCTGAATGGAAATGGGAACATATCATAATGGATTTTGTGGTAGGTCTTCCAACGACTCAGCAAGGTTACGACGCCATCTGGGTGATCGTCGATCGATTGACGAAGTCAGAACACTTTTTACTAATCAAGATTAGATTTAACCTAGATCGGTTAGCAAAACTATACGTGAAGGAAATTATTTCAAGACACGATGTACCTGTGTCCATTGTATCAAACAGAGATCCGCGTTTTACATCTAATTTCTGGAAACGATTAAAAGAATGTTTGGGAACACAACTGAGAATGAGCACAACATACCATCCTCAAACCGACGAACAGAGTTAGAGAACCATCCAAACTCTAGAAGATATGCTCAGAGCATGTATTATGGATTTTAAAGAAAATTGGGATGACCATCTACCATTGATGGAATTTGCCTATAATAATAGTTATCACGCGAGTATTGGCATGTCGCCTTACGAAGCGTTATACGACAGGAAATGCAGAACTCCGTTATGCTGGGATGAGGTTGGTGAATGTCAGCTATTGGGTCTAGAATTGGTACAACAAACCGTAGAGATCGTCAAGGTGATTCGAGCCAGATTGATAGTTGCACAAGATAGACAGAAGAAATATGCCGATCAACACCGACAAAATCGGGAATTTGATGTTGGTAGTTATGTTTTCTTGAAAGTATCTCCCTGGAAGGGGAAAATTCGGTTTAGCAAGAAGGGGAAATTAATCCCTAGGTTTATAGGACCTTTTGAAGTGCTTCGACGCGTTGGTGAAGTGGCATACGAGGTAGCTTTACCTCTAGAGTTGGTGCATATTCATAATACTTTTCATGTATCGGTATTGAGGCCATATAAGCCTGATTATAATCATGTAATAGAATATGAGCCCTTATAGTTTGAGAAAGACTTAACATATGAAGAAGTCCTTGTTCAAATTATCGACGGGAAATAGCAAGTACTAAGGAATAAAGTGATACCTTCTGTTAAGGTAATCTGGAGGAACCACACTACTGAAGAAGCTACGTGGGAACTTAAAGATGTTATGATGAGAAATTATCCTCAGTTATTTGCTTAATCTTGTATAATGATTCTGGGGACAAAATCCTGTTAAGGAGGGAAGAATGTGACGAATGAATTTATCGAGTTGTGATTCTGGGGACATAATCCTTTTAAGGAGGGAAGGCTGTAACGATCGAGAAATTGTAATTTAATTTAAATATTTATTGAATTAAATAAATATTTTAAATAATTTATTTATTGAAGAAAATAAATAATTGATGAATTGAGGTGCATTAATTTAGTAATGAAATTGAATAATGGTAATTTTTATTTGAAGATTTAATTTAATGAAATAATTTAATTAAATGAATTATTTTATATTAAAGAAAATAAGTAAATTAAATAAAACGATGTTTAAGTCTAATTTATTAATTAAATTAGATATATAATTATTTATTAATCATAAGTATTATTATAATAAAAATTATAATTATTATAACTAGTATTGTAAATTATTTAAGTTAACTAAAGTGTGATAAGTGAAAACCATATAATAAAAATAATATAAAAATAATCTAGTAGAGGAGAATTGTGGTTAGCCAAACAAGGCCCTGTGGCCTTTGACTTATTTGAACTGACGCAAACTTTTGGGTTTGTGAACTGACGTACGTGGGTGAAAGCCATATCAGTTTATTTCTACGCATATTATTTCTTTCCCTAAGACTAGATATCAGTGAAGAACAGAGAGCTTGGAGAGAGAGCTTGGAGAGAGATCAAGAGAGGAAACACAATGAGTTTGAATTCTTTGTGATTGTCAAGGAGAGGGATTTCTAAACCTAGTAACCACCTTTTTGCTAGCAAACAATCAAAGGAATAAGGTATAACTCTAATTTTAACTTTATTTTTGGAATTTCTATTGATAATTATGTTGGATTGATACATATACATGTATGTAGGGTTTATAATTTGTCAATCATTATATGTGAGTGCTATTTGGTTTCCAAACACGTGAAATTGGTTTGTAGGAAGAAAAATAAATAACAGTGTTTATGTTTGAAAATGGCTTTAGAAAGTACAAAATTTGATGCTCAATATGTGTTATAATCTGCAATTTGATGTTGGATTGTGTTAGTATGTTAAGAAACAAAAACAACGTAGTTTAAATCATGTTAATTGGTTAAGAAATGAAGTCGTGGCGATCGAATTCGCTAAAAGTTTAAAAAATTGAAGAAATTGGGAAAATTAAGGTTTTGATTCTTCAAAATTGAATATATGTAATGTTTATGTAATTGGAATGGTGTATAGCATGCTTAACTATGTTATTACAAAGTTTTAGAAGTTGAGTGTGGTGATTTCAATGGAATTGAGATTTTTGGCCTAGAACAGAGTCTGATTTCGTGTTTTGCAAAAACTATTTTTGGTGCCGAGCGCGGGCACGCCGAACTCTAAGTTAATCATGGCGCGACCGCGCCAATGGTCAGTCAGACCCAGAATTGAACTGTTAACAACATAGCTTTGGGAATGCTAACTTAACTTATTTTAATGATTGTAGAGGAACCTAAAATGTGTTATAAGACATAACAATATGTTGTAATCACAATGTTGAAACTATAGATTATGAATTAGTAAGTTATGTAATGAACCAAATGTGATGTTTTCAAAAGTTAAAGATAAATGATAAGATTTATGTTAGTTTGTAGTGAGATTTCAAATTTCGTTAAAGATGTTAACCAACATGATTAGACATTAAGATAAAGTTATGGCTTAAATGATGGGTTAAACCCCTAAAGCTAATATTAATACAACTAATTGTTATTGCAATTTCAATGATATGTGTAGGGTAATTGGCGAACATTATTATACTTGTGTAGCTTACATACAAGGCAAGTTTCCTAACTTCATTCTTTTTATAATGAATGTAAGTTTCTTATCCTAAACTTTTATTGAGCAAGTTTCATAGCTATGCTATCTTTATGTCAAACAAGCTTTCAATTTCTAAATTTTACAGTAAAGTTGAGCAAGCCTATTGATTCTATCTCGTGTATGAGTGTACAAGATCTTGTAATCTAGTTCGTTACATTGAGCGAGTTTTACTTTTCTAAATCTTGATATTATTATTCAAAGTATATATTGTTCTAATGTATTGATTCAAATAAGATTGTTCTAGCTCTTTTGAATGTGGTACTTTGCACACATACTATGCCTATTCAATTATACATTGTTGTTATTCGGTCTTTGACTTTGATAACCTTGTTCAATTCTATATTATTGTATTGAGCCTTCAAGTAGTAAGCAAACTCTTATTGATTGAACTAGTCTATTATGGAATAGTGTTCTAAAATTCTAGAACTACTGATAAGTTAGTTTCAAGCTAAACTTTCTTTAGTGCGAAAATTCTAAATCCAAACTAAGACGAACAACCCTAACATAGGGGATTTTGTACGTGTAACGTTTAGATGTTTGTGCACAATACATGGTACAAAGGGCTGATCCTCCTAAGTACGTTAAGAAGGGTCTGTTAGTCTAAATGACTGTTAAGGTTGGGGTAGTAATACCTAATCATCGGGGACATAGTTCGTGGTCTTAAGACCCTAAGACATTAAAGTTCGAACTTGTTTTCTATTTTTGATTCGTAGAACAAGTTCATTATTGTTCAGCATTCGTGGTTCACTCTCATGTTGTTATCATTACTACTCTTTATATCAGTGAGCAATTGTTTGCTCACTCTTGCAATTAACACTACATCTAAAGTTGAAAGAGTTGATGAGCTATCTACTAGCAAAGGAAAGGGAAAGATGTTCAAGTGTTGAAGATTTATGAGAATTTATTTAAATGAATTATATTATAAGACTTGTTTTATTTTATGATGTATTCCGCAAATTTATGTAATAAATTAAAGTTAGATTACATGGGATTGTTTTTGAGATGATGTAAACCTTTAATGGAAAAGATTATTGTTTAAGTTATTTGATGTCTTTATCCTTTATTATGGGTAGTTAGATGTAATTATTTTTGATAGTGAGCACCAAATTCTGTGGGAATGAAGTACCCGAATTTGGAGGTGTGATAGTATGCCACTTCACCTACTCGTCGAAGCACTTCAAAAGGTCCTATAAACCTAGGGCTTAATTTCCCCTTTTTTCCAAACCGAATTTTCCCCTTCCAAGGAGATACTTTCAAGAAAACATAACAACCAACATCCAATTCCCGATTTTGTCGATGTTGATCGGCATATTTCTTCTGTCTATCTTGTGCAGCTATCAATCTTGCTCGAATCACCTTAATAATCTCGATAGTTTGTTGTACAAACTCTGGACCCAATAGCTGAGGTTCACCTACCTCATCCCAACATAACGGAGTTCTGCATTTCCTCCCGTATAATGCTTCGTAAGGTGGCATGCCAATACTCGTGTGATAACTATTATTATAGGAAAATTCAACCAATGGTAAATAATCGTCCCAATTTCCCTTGAAATCCATGAGACATGCTCTGAGCATATCTTTTAGTGTTTGGATGTTTCTCTCACTCTGTCCGTCGGTTTGAGGATGGTACGCTGTGCTTATTCGCAGCTGTGTTCCCAAACATTCACAGCTGTGTTCCCAAACATTCGCAGCGGATCTCTGTCTGATACAATGAACACAGGTACACTGTATCTTGAAATAATTTCTTTCTCATAAAGTTTTGCTAACCGATCTAGGTTAAATCTAATCTTGATTGGCAAAAAGTGAGGCGACTTCGTCAATCGATCGACAATCACCCAAATGGTGTCGTAACCTTGTTGAGTCGTAGGAAGACCTACCACAAAATCCATTGTGATATGCTCCCATTTCCATTCTGGTATCTCCAACGGTTGCAATAATCGGCTTGGCCTTTGGTGTTCAGCTTTAACTTTCTGACACGTTAAGCATTTCGCCACACACTCAGCCACATCCTTTTTCATATTCGGCCACCAAAAATGATGTCTAAGATCCTGGTACATTTTTTTACTCCCAGGGTGAATCGAATATCTTGAGTTATGAGCTTCACTCAGAATTTCCTCTTTAACTTTCGGTACTGGCGGAACCCAAATTCTCCCTTTGAATCGAAGTAACCCTTCTGAATCGATTTTGAATTTTTTTTCCTCACCTTCAGTTACTTTTCTTTTTATCTTTTCACAATCTTCATCCTGAAGTTATGCATTCTTCACTTTATCTACCAATGTTGAACCGTTTCCCATCTGGAATAATTTTTTATCGAATTCTATCGGATTTTTAATTTCCAATTCCATCTTAGCCATTTCCGACACTAACTTCTCCTAAGCAGTCAACATCATTAACTTTTCATGTCCCTTCCTACTTAAAGCATTAGCAACAACATTCGCCTTTCCGGGATGATAGAAAATCTCGCAGTCATAGTCTTTGATCAACTCCAACCATCTTCTTTGTCTCATATTCAAATCTTTTTGTGTAAAGATATACTTTAAAATTTTATGGTCGGTATATATCTCGCACCTCTCTCCATAAAGATAATGTCTCCAAATTTTCAGGGCAAACACCACCGCAACCAACTCTAAATCACGAGTCGGATACCCTTTCTCATAATCTTTCTATTGACGTGATGCATACGCAATAACTCTGCCGTCCTGCATAAGCACACAATATAGTCCTTTATGTGATGCATCACTATACACCAAAAAGTTCCCTGTATCATCAGGCAATGACAACACAGGTGCCGAACTCAACCTCTGCTTCAATTCTCGAAAACTTTCCTCACACTTCTCCGTCCAAACAAACTTAACCGCCATCCTAGTTAAATTTGTCAACGGGGTCGCGATCTTGGAAAAGTCTTGAATAAAACGCCTATAGTAACCTGCCAATCCTAAGAAACTCCTTACTTCTGACGGTGTCTTCGGCTGATCCCAGTTTATTACAGCTTTAACTTTTGATGGATCTACTGAAATTCCGTCTTTATCAATAACATGTCCGAGAAACTGTACACGTTCTAACCAAAACTCACATTTTGAAAATTTAGCATACAGCTTCTCTTTTCTCAATGTCTCCAACGTTACTCTTAAGTGTTCAACATGTTCCTCCTTGGTCTTGGAATACACCAATATATCATCAATAAACACCACCACAAATTTGTCTAAGAATGGTTTAAACACCCTGTTCATCAAATCCATGAACGCTGCAGGTGCATTGGTTAAACCAAATGACATAACCAGAAACTCGTAATGACCATACCGAGTTCTGAATGCCATCTTCGGTACATCTTCTGGCCTCACCTTCAGCTAATGATAACCACTTCTTAAGTCTATCTTTGAGAAATATTTTGCTCCCTTCAGTTGATCAAATAGGTCATCAATTCTTGGTAATGGATACTTATTTTTAATCGTGACCTTATTCAATTCTCTGAATTCAATGCAGAGCCACATCAATCCATCTTTCTTCTTCATAAATAACACCGGCGCTCCCCACGGCGATACGCTCGGTTGGATATACTTCTTGTCAAGCAATTCTTGCAACTGCACCATTAACTCTTTCATCTCTACTGGGGCCATTCCGTATGGTGCCTTAGATATCAGGTTCGTTCCTGGTAGTAAATCAATCACGAACTCAATTTGTCGATCTGGTGGAAGACTCGGCAAATCATCTGGAAATACGTCTGCAAAATCTCTTATGATCGGTATCTCTTCTAACTTTGCACTCTTCTTCTGTGTATTGACTATGTAGGCTAAGTATCCTACACATCCTTGTATTAACAACTTCTTGGCTTGCATCATCGTCAGACAACTTGCTTGTCGAGGTGACTTGCTGCCATAGAACACAACCTTTGACGGAGTCATAAGGTTAACACATTTCCTTTGGAAATCAATTACTGCTCCGTGATTGAATAACCAATCCATTCCTAAGATAACATCAAACTCACCAAATCTAATTGGTATCAAGTCTACCATCATCTCTTGACCCTTTATAACCACTCTACAATTCTTATATATGAATCTAACAGGAATCACTTCCCTATTTGCAATCTCTATGCTCAAAGGATAATCTAATTCTTCCTGAGGCAAATCTAAGTTCTGAGAAAATTCATCGGATATAAATGAACAAGTAGCACCCGAAATCAAATAGTACATAAGCATTAATACCATTAATCGAAATGATACTTGACACCACATCCTTAGACTGAATAGCATCCTGTACGGTCATATTAAAAGTCCTCGCAGTAGGTCGGCTTGACTGTGCTGGTTCAGTGATAGTCAATGCACCACCACCGTTGTTGTTTTTCTTTCCTCCACTTGCACTTCCCGCTGGCTTTTTAGGGCAATCCCGAGCCATGTGACCCTTCGAACTGCAGGTAAAACATGCTCCTTTATTTGGGCTAAAATAGTTCGGTGCAATGTGTCCCTCCTGACCACAGTTGAAACACACCCGCTTTCCCTTCAAACACACCCCAGTATGGTTCTTTCCAAAAGTAACACAAGCTTCAAACTTTTTCTTTTGCTAACTTTCTTGCTGTCTTCCCGCAGTCAAATTCTTGCTCCACTTCCTCTTCTGATTGTTACTTCTAACGTTACTTCCACCAGCCTTATTTTCATTCTCATTCCTCCTCTTCTTCTGTTCTTGATTGTACTTGGTCAAGGCATCGCTTCCACCTTTCGCGATAATTGCCTTTTCCAATACAGCCGCAAATGTATTTAACTGGAACATTGAAACCTTGCTATACAACCAGGGTTTCAATCCTTGTTCGAACTTTCTTGCCTTACACTTAGCCGTATTGACTTGATAAGTGGCAAACCTTGCTAACTCGTTAAACTTCGCAACATATTCTAGCACCGTCATGGTTCCTTATTTTAGCTCCAGAAATTTCACCTCCAACTGATTCCGAGAACTCGCTGGAAAGTACATTTCGAAAAACATCTCTTTAAATCTATCCCACGTTATCACTCCTTGTCCCCCACGAACCTTATTTGCTTGCCACCAGTAGCTAGCTTCAGACTTCAGCATGAACGTCGCGAACGCAGTCTTCTGATCTTCGTTAACTCTAGCAACATCAAACACCTTCTCCATTTATATGATCCAGGTTTGGGCTTCCACTGGATTCATAGACCCTTGAAACTCCAGTGGTACAACCACTTTGAATTCCTTGAACGTCGTGACTTGAGCATGCGGTTGATTCGCAAGTGCACCCGTCAACAAAGTCACCAACTGTTGAACCGGGTTAGCGTTGGCCTCGTTATTATTGTTAGTAGACCTCTCAAGAGGTGGTTGTTGACGTGGTAATCTTCTTGTAGGAGGCATTTTTTGTAACATTCCATATTTTTAAATGTAAGTTATAAATATTTATTGGATGTGTTTATTATTGAATAAGTAATTGTTCAATTTGATTGAGTTGTTTTAGTTAATTATTTATTTGTTGAATAATTAATGTGTTATGTGGGTTGAGTTATGTGATTAAGTGATTTATTTAATAAATTGTTATTTCATAAAGTGTGACAAATAACTATGTGATAAAGAGTTATTAAAATAAATTAAAGTAATTTTAATTTAGTGTTGCCAAACAAGGTGCAAGTATATTAATCTTTTATTTTATAAATGGTTTGCCAAACAAGGCCTTATGGCTTTTGAAATTCTTGTTAATTTTAAATTATATTACTAATAGAATAAAATAAATATATAAATAAAATATATTTATATTTATAAGATTATACGTTATATGTTTGGTAACTGATAAGAGTAAATAGGCTTATTATTGCCATATCAGTTTGGTTTTATTTTGACGCATACTTGTTAAGTATTGTTTACGCTCCAGTTTTGCTTAGTCTAAGAAAAAGGTTTTCAGAGAAAAAGAAAAGTTTCAGAGAATTTGAGAAAGAGAAGTAGCAAAAGAAAGTCATTAGTGTTTAACAAAGATTATCTAAAACAAAAGGTATGTACATAACTTAATCATAGATGTTTTACGCCATATATTTTATGTGAATTTATATTGTCTCTGTGTTCTCAATTTGACTGTAAGACGAAGTTCTTTACAAATTTTCTAGAATTCGAATGTTTCATTATTTGATTATGAAATCATGTGTATTAGTAATAGATAATATATTGTTGATGATTGTATGTTCAATAATGTATAGGTAAGAGTATGATAAATTACGTATACACGAAAGGAATGGTTTTTACAGTAAACTTATCTGCATGAATATGATTTTTTTGAAAGTTAATAAAAACTAGTATGTGATTATGTTAATTGAGACTTGTGTGTAATTGGGTAAGAAATTAAGCAGAGCCAGGAATCGAATCGAGATAGCCGTGTTTACTGTGGCAAGATATTTCTTCAATGGAGTCTGTATTTTTAAAACACAGTGTTTTAAGAGAATTAGTTCTCTGCTATTGTTGTTTAGTTGTGTAAAATTTGTACACAAATGCTTCATAACTTTTATGAGTAATTTTCGTGAAGTTATACATGTTATTGGGTGTTGATTGTTGTTAGAAATTAAGACAGTAGCTTTGGCTCTGTTCTTCGTTTTGGTTCTGTGAATTTCGGTGCCCCAGCGTCAAAATTCACGCTCCAGCGCCAAAGTTCACACCCCAGCGCCAAAAATGGGCTAGTAACTCGTGCCCCAGCACTGGAACTCACGCTCCAGCATTGGAACTCGCGCCCCGGCGCCACTGATCCGCGCCCCGGCGCCGAAAAAGTTGTCCGAGTTGGGCAGTTTTGACTTCTTGTAGTAAAACGACCATAACTTTTTCATACGAACTCCGATTGAGGTAATTCAAGATGATTCGGAAAGAGGACGAGTAGACCAAAACTTTCATGCTCTAAGTGTTTTTATTTGAGGTCTGTAACAGTAGTTAAAATGGCCATCTTTAGGACTGTTGTGTATTTGGAGCCAATTGGAGGGCGTCGGGATGCGCGAATGCAAGTGCAACCCTTTGTGTATTAGTATAACTTAATGATAATATGTTGGACATGTAAGAGGATGTTGTATCAAGTTGTTAATGTACATGTGGAGCAATGACATGATCACTTGAGTAGTTGTAATAAAGCTAAAAAAGTAATATTCATGAAAAGATGTGATGTTGTTTAAACTTAAACTTAGTTAGTAGCTATACTAAGAGTAATAAAGTAACTCATAAAGGTAATGTTAGTGTAACTAATGTGTATTGTCAATACATATGGTATGTGTAGGACTTGGGCTGAACGTGAATAGTAATTGTTTAACCTACGCACGAGGCAAGTTCCCTAACCTTTGCTACTTTATTATTCAGCAATGTTACTTTTCACTGTTATGTTATACTTATGCAAGTTCTCTAACTCTACTTTTATAATTGTGCAAGTTTCTAATCCTATCTTTTTACATTAAGCAAGTTCTCTAACTCCATACTCTCGTTGAGTTAGTTTGTTGTGTTTAAGCAAGTTTTCTTAACTCTAAACTTGTTATATTAGCATGCAAGTACCTTTAGTTTACCGTTCAAATTATTATTTGTTGTGCATGCTTGATATTAAATTCTAAGATGTAACTTTAGCTTAATGTTATTCAAAGCAAGGTATGATGTGTTATTCAATAGTTATGCTATTAGATTGTCCATAAAGCATGAACTTAGAACGAAATATTTATTCAGTTATGATTATTCAATAACATAGTGTTATTATATTTTATTAAACTAATCCTTAGTCGATGTCCGTTGAATTCCCAATTACCTTGAAGTGTATTCAAACCAAACTATCTTTGGGGCGGACTTGTACTCAAAATACTGAGATGAACAACCCTATTCATAGGGGTTACGCTTAGTTTTGTACTTTGCGCTGAAATGTTTGTATACAATACATGTATGAAGGATTGATCCCCCTAAGTACCTTAAAGTCATTATGGTCGTAGGACTGTAAAAGTTTAAGTTGAAAGATTACTTATAACTGTGGACAAGGTTTGTGGTCATTAGACCCTCAGTGAATGTTAAAATGTTAATAAGACTTATTAGTTAGTTCTATTGAGCCCCTGAATAGGCAAGGAATGTTTAAGATGATAATAGAACCTATTGTTCAGTTCTATTGAGCCCCTGAATGGGCAGAGAATGTAAAAGTTATTCATTATTATTTCAAGTGAGCCTTGTTTGCTCACTCTTGCCTGGAAAATCCTTACAGCCAAAGATGGAAAGGGTGACGTACCTAGCACCAGTAAAGGAAAGGGAAAGATGAACAAGTACTGAAGACTTGTAATAGTTTTGATAGTTTTATTTTCAGACTTTGGTTTAAAGAATGTAACGAAGTTTATTTAAATTTTCTACATGAATGATTGTTTGTAAAGGTTAGATAACCTAGGAGATATTATTTTATGTAGTTCCTGTATGGGCAGGTTTATTATTCAATTTTATTTATGATTGGGTAGTTATAAATGAATGTTTTGATTACGTGAACACCAAATCTTGAGGTAATGAAGTACCGAGATTTGGGAGTGTCACAGGTTGGTATCAAAGCTAAAGGTTATGAACCTTAGGTGGGGGAAAAGCCTTAGGAAGTAACCTTTGAGAAGATAGTTGAGATAACTCTTATCGAGTTTTAAGGAAGGAGTAATAAAACACTTATATGCTTATGTGTTTACAACTTATGTGCTCGTGAGTGTCGAGTAGAATGATTAATAACTAAAATTTTAAAATTTTATTGTCAGGATGACTAATGTCGGAGAATCCAGTCAGGCTAGGGAGGAGGGACCTCAAATGCCTATAGAGGAGGAGCCTCGCGACATTCAGGTAGTTTGGGAACAACTACTGCCACGGGAGTCAGCCCCGTTGGTCACAGTAGTTGAAGATGAGGATGATGATGTGGAGACGGACGAGGAGGATCCAGTTGAGTTTCCACAGACGGATGAGGAGGATCCCGTGGAGTTGCCACAGGAGGATGAAGATAACGAGGATGAGGATGAGGAAAGGATTCCACTTAACTCGATAGCTGGCCGTATATACGATGAAGTCCATGACCATAACATGGAATTTCAGGATACAGTTGAGGAGTTACAAGAGATAATAGCTGAACAACAGACTGCCATGACACAGAAGGACGACGACATCCAGGATCGAGATGAACGTCTAACTAATGCTGAAGAGAAGTTGATGCAGACAGAAGGAGAGAAGGAACAACTGATCAAGATGGTCGTGGAACTGAAGAACAAGCTGAGGGAAGAAGCTACTAAGAGGAAGAGAGCTGAAGCCGCATACGAGGAAGCTTATCAACGAACTGGAAGAGCAGTAAGAGACGCACAAGCAAAGAGGATGAAGATGGAAGAGATGGATAAAGTATTCAATACCGTGATCAATCGAGCTCAAGATCG
Source organism: Panax notoginseng (assembly GCA_016801055.1). Taxonomy (NCBI): domain Eukaryota; kingdom Viridiplantae; phylum Streptophyta; class Magnoliopsida; order Apiales; family Araliaceae; genus Panax; species Panax notoginseng. The sequence continues at coordinate 83,143,224 of CM029023.1, forward strand.
GGTCATGGGTTATCCAATTCAGTTCGAGACTCTGCCATCATACGTGTTAGATCGCCGAACCATGTTCCGTGTTATGGAAGAAGAGCGTCAAAAGGCTACTGTTTATCTTAATAGATCATCGTAGGAAATCTGTCTGTTTTGCAAGTAATAAATGTTAAATAATGTGTAATCCCTAGTGTTAAGTAACCATGGGATATAAGAATGCTGATGTTGTCCTATAACTTTTGTAGTTCAGGAAGGGAATGTAAATAGCATTGATGCTATTATTGTTATGTTTTCGAGGTTATGATGAATAAATAAAAAGTTATTATTTTATTCAAAAGTGTTATGTTGTTATTTCTTTTATGGAGGCAAGTTAATTAGAAAATACTTAAAGAAATTGGGTAATAGTCTAATAGATGTTTTTTTTTTCTAACAGAAAATGCCTCCCAGACGTGAACCACCCCGTCAGAGAACCAATGCGAGAACTAATAATAACGATGTTGAAGATAATTCCGTCCAACAACTAGTGACATTACTAACAGGAGCGTTATAGAATCAACCTCAGAACCAAGGAACAACGTTTAAGGAGTTTAAGGCGGTTGGACCACCTGAATTCCGTGGGTCTACGAATCCGGTCGAGGCACAGACCTGGATTATGGAAATTGAGAAGGTATTTGAAGTCGCTAGGGTAGGGGATGAACAGAAGACTGCTTTTGCAACATTTATGTTGAAAGCAGAAGCTAGTTATTGGTGGCAAGCCAATAAAACCCGGGAAGGACCAGGAGTGATGACCTGGGATAGGTTCAAGGAGTTATTCTTCGAGACCTACTTCCCAGAAAGTTCGAAGAGTCAGTTAGAGGTTCAGTTTTTGGAACTAAAGCAGGGAGCGATGACGGTATCTGAGTATGCCGTGAAATTTAATGAGTTGGCAAGGTTTGTGCCATATCAGGTCAGCACTGATGAGCGGAAGGCAAAGAGATTTGAATAGGGACTGAAGCCCTGGCTGTACAGTTGGGTTTCCTTGTTCCAATTGAAGACATTTACAGCAGTGATGGAGAAAACTGTACTCGCTGAAGGTGGAGGCGAGACAGTGACAAAATTTAGTCAAGAGCAGAAGAAGAAGAAGAATGAGGTGGAAGTGAAGAGTGGTAGCAGAGGCAATGGAAATGGCAACAACAACAACAACAACAACAACAACAACTTGAAGAGGAAATGGAACGGAAACGGGGGTACTGGAAACCAGCAGAGTAACCAACAGTTTAGGAAGTTTGAAGCATGTGCTACATACAGGAGGTTTCATAAGGGTGTGTGCTTGATGGGGAAACGTGCATGTTTCAACTGTGGCCAGGAGGGTCACATCGCCTCAAATTGCACCCAACCCAAGAAGAATATTTGTTTTATATGTGGATCCAAGGATCATTTTGCTCGTGAATGCCCTCAGAAGAAGGTCGGAGAAACAGTAAGAAGTAAGGGAGGCAGTAGTGGAGGTACTTGGGCCATTGCTGGACCTACAACGTCAAACAAACCCACAGGTAGAACTTTCAACATGACTGTGAAAGATGCTGTGCAATAAAAAGATGTGGTGTCAGGTATTATCCCAATCAACGATTTTAATGCTTATGTATTATTTGATTCGGGTGCTACTTGTTCGTTTATATCTGATGAAATTTCTAAGAGGTTAGAATTGCCTAGAGAAGAACTGAATTTCCCTTTTGAACATAGAAATTACGAATAGGGAGGTGATTCCTATTAGGTTTGTATACAAGAACTGTAGAGTGAACATAAAAGGGAATATCCTGATGGTAGATTTAATTCCAATTAGACTCGGGGAATTTGATGTAATTTTGGGAATGGATTGGCTGTTCAAATATGGAGCAGTAATTGATTGTCACAAGAAGTGTGTAAACCTTATGACTCCGTCAAAGGTAGTTTTCCATGGTAGCAAATCGCCTAGACAAATGAAATGTCTGATGATTATGCAGGCCAAGAAGTTATTGAGTCAAGGCTATGTGGGTTATTTAGCCTACATAGTCGATACTCAGAAGAAGGATGTAAAATTGGAGGAGATACCAGTGGTTAGAGAATTCGTAGATGTATTTCCGGAAGATTTGCCAGGACTTTCGCCTGATAGAGAGATTGAGTTCGTAATCGATTTAGCGCCAGGAACTGCACCGATATCGAAGGCCCTGTACAGAATGGCTCTGGTAGAAATGAAGGAACTGATGGTGCAACTGCAAGAACTACTGGACAAGAAGTATATTCAACCAAGCGTATCACTGTGGGGAGCGCCGGTATTATTTGTGAAGAAGAAGGACGGATCAATGCGTCTTTGCATTGATTATAGGGAGTTAAACAAGGTCACTATTAAGAATAAGTATCCGTTACCTAGAATAGATGACTTGTTTGATCAGTTGAAGGGTGCTAAATACTTCTCGAAAATAGATTTGAGAAGTGGGTATCACCAATTGAAGGTAAGAAAGGAGGATATACCTAGAACGGCATTCAGAACTCGATACGGACATTACGAGTTTCTGGTGATGTCTTTTGGTTTAACAAATGCCCCTGCCACGTTCATGGATTTGATGAACAGGGTATTTAAACCATTCTTAGACAAGTTCGTAGTGGTGTTTATTGACGACATTCTGGTGTATTACAAAACTCAAGAAGAACACATGGAACATTTACGTCTGACATTGGAGACACTAAGAAAGGAAAAGTTGTACGCGAAATTCTCTAAGTGTGAATTTTGGCTCGATCGTGTACAATTTTTGGGTCATGTGATTGACAAAGATGGGATTTCAGTAGATCCATTGAAAGTGAAAGCTGTAATCAATTGGGAACAAGCAAGGACACCTTCGGAGGTGAGGAGTTTCTTGGGACTGGCCGGTTATTATAGAAGATTTATACAAGATTTTTCCAAGATAGCCACTCCGTTAACAAATTTGACATAGAAAACTATGAAATTCATTTGGACGAAAAAGTGTGAAGAGAGCTTCCAAGATTTGAAGAAGAAGCTAAGTATGGCACATGTGTTAACCCTACCGGATAATACAGGAAATTTTGTGGTGTATAGTGATGCCTCACACAAAGGATTGGGTTGTGTTCTTATGCAAAATGGCAAAGTTATTGCCTATGCATCAAGACAACTGATGGATTATGAGAAAGGTTATCCGACTCATGATTTAGAATTGGCTGCAGTGGTATTTGCTCTCAAGATATGGAGACATTATCTGTATGGAGAGAAATGTGAGATCTACACAGACCACAAAAGTCTGAAGTATATTTTCACTCAGAAGGACCTGAACCTGCGTCAGAGGAGATGGATGGAATTAATAAAAGATTACGATTGTGAGATCTTTTATCATCCGGGCAAAGCGAATGTGGTTGCAGTTGCTTTAAGCAGGAAAGGTCGGGAGAAATTAATGCTGATAACAACTCAGGAGGAGCTCATTTCAGCAATGACAAAGTTAGAGCTGGAAATCAAATTTCCACAGGAATCCGACGAACGACTATTTCAGTTAGAAGCAAGTCCAACTTTACTGGACAAGGTGAAAAACGCTCAGTTACAAGATGAAGAATGTGGAAAGATAAAAGAGGATATGGGTGATGGTAGAGATACAAAATACAAGGTCGATACCGAAGGATTACTACAGTACGAGGGAAGAATCTGGGTTCCAGCAACACCAGAACTGAAAGACAAAATCTTGACCGAAGCTCATAGCTCAAGATATTCGATTCATCCAGGAAGCACGAAGATGTATCAAGATTTACGCTGACATTTTTGGTGGCCGAATATGAAAAGGGATGTTGCAGAATGCGTGGCTAAATGTTTGACATGTCAAAGAGTAAAAGCCGAACATCAAAGACCCAACGGATTACTTCAACCGTTGGAAATACCGGAATGGAAATGGGAGCATATCACGATGCATTTTGTGGTGGGTCTTCCAACTACTCAGAGAGGATGCGATGCAATTTGGGTGATAGTGGACAGACTGACAAAATCAGCACACTTTTTACCAATAAAGATTAGGTTCAATCTTGATCAGTTGGCAAGATTATACATCAAAGAGATCGTTTCGAGACATGGAGTGCCAGTGTCAATTATGTCCGATAGAGACCCACGATTCACATCAAACTTCTGGAAGAGACTACAAGAATGCATGGGAACTCAATTGCGAATGAGTACGGCTTATCATCCACAAACAGATGGCCAAAGCGAACAAACGATCCAAACATTAGAAGATATGCTGAGAGCATGCGTAATGGATTTCAAAGGAAGTTGGTAAGAACAATTACCGTTGGTGGAATTTGCCTACAATAATAGTTATCACTCGAGCATCGACATGCCGCCTTACGAAGCGTTATACGGCAGAAAGTGCAGAACTCCACTGTGCTGGGATGAAGTTGGTGAACGTCAACTGCTAGGACCAGAACTAGTGCAACAAACTGCTGAGGTTATCAAACTCATCAGGACAAGATTGGTAGCAGCTCAAGACCGACAGAAGAAGTATGCTGATCAACACAGGCAAGATCGTGCATTTGATGTAGGAAGCTATGTATTCCTAAAAGTTTCTCCTTGGAAGGGGAAAATTCGTTTCGGTAAGAAGGGAAAACTAAGCCCGATGTTTATTGGACCCTTTGAAGTGCTGCGAAAAGTTGGAGAGGTAGCTTACGAGGTAGCTCTACCTTCAGAGTTGGAAAACATTCATAATGGTTTTCATATTTCGGTGTTACGACCATATAAACCCGATTACAGTCACGTGATCGAGTACGAACCATTGCAGTTCGAGAAAGATTTGTCTTATGAAGAGGTTCCTATCCAGATAGTCGATAGGAAAGAACAAGTGCTCAGGAATAAAGTGATACCTTCTGTGAAGGTGATATGGAGAAACCACAATGCTGAAGAAGCAACGTGGGAACTCGAAGAGAAAATGATGAAAAAGTACCCTGAGTTATTTGTTTAATCTTTGTCTTCGATTATGGGGACAGAATCTTTTTAAGCAGGGAAGAATGTAACGAATGTGTTATTTAAGTTGTGATTCTGAGGACAGAATCCTTATAAGAGGGGAATGATGTAACATTCCATATTTTTAAATGTAAGTTATAAATATTTATTGGATGTGTTTATTATTGAATAAGTAATTGTTCAATTTGATTGAGTTGTTTTAGTTAATTATTTATTTGTTGAATAATTAATGTGTTATGTAGGTTGAGTTATGTGATTAAGTGATTTATTTAATAAATTGTTGTTTCATAAAGTGTGACAAATAACTATGTGATAAAGAGTTATTAAAATAAATTAAAGTAATTTTAATTTAGTGTTGCCAAACAAGGTGCAAGTATATTAATCTTTTATTTTATAAATGGTTTGCCAAACAAAGCCTTATGACTTTTGAAATTCTTGTTAATTTTAAATTATATTACTAATAGAATAAAACAAATATATAAATAAAATATATTTATATTTATAAGATTATACGTTATATGTTTGGTAACTGATAAGAGTAAATAGGCTTATTATTGCCATATCAGTTTGGTTTTATTTTGACGCATACTTGTTAAGTATTGTTTACGCTCCAGTTTTCCTTAGTCTAAGAAAAAGGTTTTCAGAGAAAAAGAAAAGTTTCAGAGAATTTGAGAAAGAGAAGTAGCAAAAGAAAGTCATCAATGTTTAACAAAGATTCTCTAAAACAAAGGTATGTACATAACTTAATCATAGATGTTTTACGCCATATATTTTATGTGAATTTATATTGTCTATGTGTTCTCAATTTGACTGTAAGACGAAGTTCTTTACAAATTTTCTAGAATTCGAATGCTTCATTATTTGATTATGAAATCATGTGTATTAGTAGTAGATAATATATATGTTGATGATTGTATGTTCAATAATGTATAGGTAAGAGTATGATAAATTACGTATACACGAAATGAATGGTTTTTACAGTAAACTTATATGCATGAATATGATTTTTTTTGAAAGTTAATAAAAATTAGTATGTGATTATGTTAATTGAGACTTGTGTGTAATTGGGTAAGAAATTAAGCAGAGCCAGGAATCGAATGGAGATGGTCGTGTTTACTGTGGCAACATATTTCTTCAATGGAGTCTGTATTTTTAAAACACAATTTTTTCAGAGAATTAGTTCTCTGCTATTGTTGTTCAGTTGTGTAAATTTTGTACACAAATGCTTCATAACTTTTATGTGTAATTTTTGTGAAGTTATACATGTTATTGGGTGTTAATTGTTGTTAGAAATTAAGACAGTAGCTTTGGCTCTGTTCTTCGTTTTGGTTATGTGAGTTTCGGCGCCCCAGCGTCAAAATTTCCGCTCCAGTGCCAATTTTCGCGCCCCAGCGCCAAAAATGCACCAGTAACTCGTGCCCTAGTGCTGGAACTCGCACCCTGGCGCCACTGATCCGCGCCCCGACGCCGGAAAAGTTGTCCGAGTTTGGCATTTTTGACCTCCTGTAGTAAAACGGCCATAACATTTTCATACGAACTCCGATTAAGGTAATTCAAGATGATTCGGAAAGAGTACGAGTAGACCTACAACTTTTATGCTTTAAGTGTTTTTATTTGAGGTCTGTAACAGTAGTCAAAATGGCCATCTTTAGGACTGTTGTGTATTTGGAGCCAATCAGAGGGCGTCGGGATGTGCGAATGCAAGTGCAACCCTTTGTGTATTAGTATAACTTAATGATAACATATTGGACATGTAAGAGGATGTTGTATCAAGTTGTTAATGTATATTTGGTGCAATGACATGATCACTTAAGTAGTTGTAATAAAGCTAAAAAAGTAATGTTCATGAAAAGATGTGATGTTGTTTAAACTTAAACTTAGTTAGTAGCTATACTAAGAGTAATAAAGTAACTCATAAAGTTAATATTAGTGTAACTAATGTGTATTATCAATACATATGGTATGTGTAGGACTTGGGGTGAACGTGAATAGTAATTGTTTAACCTACGCACGAGGCAAGTTCCCTAACCTTTGCTACTTTATTATTCAGCAAGGTTACTTTTCACTGTTATGTTATACTTATGCAAGTTCTCTAACTCTACTTTTATAATTGTGCAAGTTTCTAAACCTATCTTTTTACATTAAGCAAGTTCTCTAACTCCATACTCTCGTTGAGTTAGTTTGTTGTGTTTAAGCAAGTTTTCTTAACTCTAAACTTGTTATATTAGCATGCAAGTACCTTTAGTTTATCGTTCAAATTATTATTTGTTGTGCATGCTTGATATTAAATTCTAAGATGTAACTTTAGCTTAATGTTATTCAAAGCAAGGTATGATGTGTTATTCAATAGTTATGCTATTAGATTGTCCATAAAGCATGAACTTAGAACGAAATATTTATTCAGTTATGATTATTCAATAACATAGTGTTATTATATTTTATTAAACTAATCCTTAGTTGATGTCCGTTGAATTCCAAATTACCTTGAAGTGTATCCAAACCAAACTATCTTTGGGGCGGACTTGTACTCAAAATACTGAGATGAACAACCCTATTCATAGGGGTTACGCTTAGTTTTGTACTTTGCGCTGAAATGTTTGTATACAATACATGTACGAAGGGTTGGTCCCCCTAAGTACCTTAAAGTCATTATGGTCGTATGACTGTAAAAGTTTAAGTTGAAAGATTACTTATAACTGTGGACAAGGTTCATGGTCATTAGACCCTCAGTGAATGTTAAAATGTTAATAGGACTTATTAGTTAGTTCTATTGAGCCCCTGAATGGGCAAGGAATGTTTAAGATGTTAATAGAACCTATTGTTCAGTTCTATTGAGCCCCTGAATGGGCAGAGAATGTAAAAGTTATTCATTGTTATTTCAAGTGAACCTTGTTTGCTCACTCTTGCCTGTAAAATCCTTACAGCTAAAGATGGAAAGGGTGACGTACCTAGCACCAGTAAAGGAAAGGGAAAGATGAACAAGTACTGAAGACTTGTAATAGTTTTGATAGTTTTATTATCAGACTTTGGTTTAAAGAATGTAATGAAGTTTATTTAAATTTTTCGCATGAATGATTGTTTGTAAAGGTAAGATAACCTGGGAGATATTATTTTATGTAATTCCTGTATGGGCAGGTTTATTATTCAATTTTATTTATGATTGGGTAGTTATAAATGAATGTTTTGATTACGTGAACACCAAATCTTGAGGTAATGAAGTACCGAGATTTGGGGGTGTCACATTTTTTGTTAAGATATACGCTTATTAGTTCATTTATTCAATTCCTTGAATATTTTAGAGTTTAACTTTAAACATTCTAGGATTAAATCTATAACACTTAAAAATTCAATAAACTTTGATATTTTATTTATCCATAATGTTTTAAGACATAATAAAATAGCATAACCACTACTAACATTCTTTTTCCTGAACTAGACAAGTTTCAGGATTACATATTCATACTACCCCTTTATTTATATCAGAATAAGGGATTTATAGCTTATTCATTCATATACTTAACCACATATTATTATCACTCTTATTCTTCCTATCTGGGCATATTAAGAGGTTGAGAGGCTTCTCTGCGCTCTTCCTCCATAATACGATACGTCGTCCTACGATCCATCACGAACCATGGCGAATCTTCAAATTGTGGTGGGTAATAAAAGACTCGATCCTGGGCCCTATCAATCGCAGAATTAAATGCATGATCCATTTTGTTCATTTTGGCTTTCTTCATTTAGACCTTAGCTTCAGCACGGTCTGCACGGTGAGTCACCTTCATCCAAGCGTCCCTGCTCTTGCACGCTTAGCTGATTCCTCTTTGAAGTCATCTTTTAATTTCTCCACGTCAGTTTTCATCTTCTTGTTCACTGCCAACAGATCCTCATGCTGACCCTTAGTATGAACTAGGTCCCACTTTGTGTTTCTGAGGCGTGAGTCGAGTTCCTGAATCTCCGCATCCTTATGCTCTATCGTAGCGTGATGCATGTTAACCAACTCCTTCAGCTCCTCAACCTTGTCATGTAATTCTATTTTTTGATCATACAAAGCATCATACATCTCAGCTGATATGTAGTTTGGTGCAAACTCCACAAGATCCTCATCCTCATCATCCTCCTCTATCTCCTCAGAGCTATCCTCCTCAGGATCGGTCACAGGCTCATCCTCCTGGATCAACTGTTCCCGCACTACGTGAATATCCTGGGGTTCGTCATCTCTAGGTATCTGAGGTATCACCTCCCTAGCTGGACTAGATCCTCCTTCGTTAGACATCCTGACAACAAAATATGTCTTAGGTTTTATTTATTATATAACATTCTTCGATACTCGCGAGCACATAAGTTATTAACACATAGCACATAATGTCTTTTATTGTTTAGCTTCAATGGATGCCTTAATCCATTACCTAAAACCCGATAAGAGTTAAACACCTCTATGTTTTCTGTCTTCTTAAAGGTTACTTCCTAAGGTTTCACCACCTAAGGTTCATAACCTAAAGCTTTGATACCAACCTGTGACACTCCCAAATTCGGGTACTTCATTCCCACATAATTTGGTGCTCACTAAAAAAAATAATTACATCTAACTACCCATAATAAAGGATAAAGACATAAAATAACTTAAATAATAATCTTTCCCATCAAAGGGTTACATCATCTCATAAACAATCCCAAGTAATCTAACCTTAAATTATTACATTAGTTTGCAAAATACACTATACAATAAAACAAGTCTTATAATGTAAGACCCCAACTTTTATGAATAAAGGTTAATTTTTCTCGAAATATATTTTTGAATATTATGGTGTGGATTTGATATAATGTTATAGTTATGGGTAATATTTATAAATTTTGCAAAGTAAGCAAGTGGTTATATATTATTTGATTGGTCGGGGAATATTCATTTTAACAGGGAATATTCGTACGACGACACAATCGTTGGTGGACCCCACAACATAAGTATTGTCTTATTTAGAAAACGACATAATTATCTTTTTATAAAAATAATGGCGAAAGTTTTACCGTTAAACTGTTGAACTACCCGGTGGTAAAAGAACAGTAATACGCGTGGTTGCATAGTGGCACACTGTATTGATTATTGATGCTTACATGAGAAGTCACTCAGTTATACTCAATTATTGCTACAGTAATTGCTGTATAATATCTCTTATATTATTGATTCAATTATTGTCACAGTATCATCTACATAATATTTATTATTATTAAATCAATAATTGAGACGGTAAAGTTATTCATATTATTATTTACAATATTGATAATGTCTAGAAAGTTCTGTCAAGGAGAGGTTTGGTCACCTAATTGCGCGCCAATAGGAAGAAATCCTTATCAGAAAGCCCTCTCTTTCTTGGGAATGATCTGGTTATTAAATATTGTGAGTTATAATATTAATGATGAATAAGTTCGTGTTGATTAAAGATGAAATTGATATTTCCATTGTGTTGGGATTATTAGTGTAGTGGAAATCGACATCTATTCCGATAATAATTGATGTCTGGAGGTTATATTGACCAATCGGGTAATTAGTCGGATAAATGAGCAATTAATTGCTATTAATTCACATGCTTATAACTGTTTGTTCACATGTTTGTACTATTGATTCACATGCATGTGCTATTAGGGGAGGTGGTGCAAGATTGATAATACTTGCATGACTAAATTAAAAATGAAGGAAAAGATGAAGGTATTATACTGTAATATTTCGAGTCTAAAAATGTGCAATTATCGAAACTATATTTTCTTATAAATAGAAGCTCATTCTTTTTTCATTCTCACCAATTGACTAAGACTCACAAGAGCATTTATAGAGAGAGAAGCTACAGAGAGAAAGAAGAAGAGAAGTCTGCTACTTCACTATTCTAGTATCCAGTCTTATTCTGAAGTAAGGGATATTATTTTTTTCAGTATTCATAAGGAATAATATTTTCTTCCATACTCTGTAGTATGTGAGTAATATTATTTCATCTCGTATTCCTGATTGTACCCTTATTTTGTTAAAGTATTGCTTCTACACTCCGTGAAATTAGTAGAATATCCTTGAAATTTGCGCTTCATCCAGTATCGTTTCACAACGATATTTTCTGCACATTCTTGTTAAATTTTAAGCTTTTCATGCTGAAGTACTGTCCATGAGTAGTATTCATTTTTACGGTACTATTCACAAAGTATTATTCACGGGATACTATTCACAAAATATAATTCACGGGTACTATTCACGAGTACTATTCATAAAGTACTATTCATGGGGTACTATTCTCAAAGTACTATTCACGGGGTACTATTCACCCAGAGAATTATTCATGACAAAAATTGATTTCTTTGATGTCCAAATCATTTTTTGATATAATATTATTCTTGAATTTTACTCCACAAAGCAGTATCATTTGACAATTTGAACATTATTAAATTCTGGATAAATTAAATTATAAATCTTTAAAAATTTATCCTTTACTTTCTTTTAATTGAATTCTTATATCATTATCATCATCCTCATGCTTATATTGTGATAAAAGTTTTCTGTGGCTTACGTGCATAGATGTACTATTGATTGGTATGATTATGACCAGGAATTATTCGGTATAATCATGACCGTAATGTTACAAATGATGTGGTAAAAATCCTCATTGGCCTGTAGTGCATTGATGAACAGTTGTTGGTACGATTATGACCAGGGATTATTCGGTATTATCAGGACCATTGATGATTACATGAATATCCTTGGCCCGTAGTGCAGGGATGATTCAATGATGTGGTTTATTTATTAAGCTAAGTCTCAGCAAAAAAATTGATGATAAACTTTTTAAATCATAGAAGATAGTAGATATCATGCTCTACTTGACTCTTTTAATGGATTGCTTGTTCAGCTGCAGTTAAACTTGATGTTTATTATATTTTATCAGTTTAACATTGTTGAAGGCTAACGATAATTTATTCTGCATTATCTTAGTTATAATATTTCTTACTGGGCTAATTGAGCTCACCCTTTGTTTTCATTGTTCTCTTCAGTAAATGAGAATATAGCTGGGACTAGTCAGGGAACAGAGTGACGGTCCAGATGTTTGCATTAGTAGTCCTCACTATTCAGTGAAATAGTGTGATAATAAATGTAATAAGGACTCCATTTGAGTTTGAATACTGTCTAGAAGACAATATTTGTATTAAAACTCTCAGCTTATGTTTTGTCGTATTTTACACTACAGTTGTATAATTAAGTTATATTTGAATTTTATACCATGTATTTGGCGACTCAAGATGGGTTATGTATACCTATTTTGGGGGCGTCACAGTTGGTATCAAAGCTTAGGGATATGATCCCTGGCTGAGATGTGAGACAAGAACTAGGAGGGGAGAGACGGGGAATTACTTCGCTAGTATGACCTACCTAAGTTTATTTGGTATTTATTTGGTCGGTCAGGGTATATGGATAATATGTTACATATCAATTAACCCTTGTTTTGTGGCAGTATTTGCAAATGGCATCCGAGAATGTTGAGATAAGCAATGAAGCACATGAGACCGTTGAGTCACCAACGATCAATACCTAGGATAATGTGCAATAAGAAGATAATAATCCTTCGGTAAATAATAACACCGATCAAATGACGAACGATGGGATGTTCAGAGGTTTTATGCAATTCATGCAACATCAGGAGAGAGCGGCTCCTTTTCAAAATGCAGGTGGAATCATTGGCAACTCTCGGTCAGTCATCGCTAAACAATTCAAGGAGCTGGGACCACCAGAGTTTATTGGAGAGCTAAAACCACTTAAGGTGGAGACGTGGATAAAGCAGATCACCAAGATATTTGATGTCTTGGGATGCTCCGAAAAGCAAAAGGTTCCCTTTGCCACCTTATGTTGCAAGGAGAGGCATATTACTGGTGGAAATCGGTAAAGCGTACTCAACCTACCGCACTGAAGATATCTTAGGAGAACCAAGAACTGTTCGATGACAAGTACTTTTCCGAAAGTATTCGTCACATGAAGGAGGTAAAGTTTATCAAGCTGGAACAAAATAATATGACCATGTCACAGTACGAAGTTAAGTTTACTGAGTTGTCCCGGTTTGCATCCCACTTGGTTGATAATGAGGAGAGAATGACGCGGATGTTTCTAAGAGGTTTGAAACCTGAGATACGTCAATACCTAATTTCTCACAAACTGTGTTTGTATTCAGATGTTGTAAATAGGCATAGTTGTTGGAGTGCGATAACGAGTCAACCCAACCAAGAGAGAGCAGTCGGCAAATCGATAATACCAGTGGTAGCAGTCATCGAAGCGGTGAAAAAAAAACGTGGAGGGAATCAACATGCCAGAAATGGTAACCACTTCGGTGGTAATCATGGCCAAGATAATAGAAGTGGAAATTTTAAGAAAAGAAAATTCAATAATGATGGAAAGACGTCAGCACCAGCACCTGTTGTTAAGGAATGAGAACGACTGTCGGTTGTGTGACGCCCCCAAAATAGGTATACATCACCCATTATGAGTCGCCAAATACTTGGTACAGAAACAACTACAACTTCATTAATACAATTGTTGTGTAAAAAACAACAACCCAATACTGTGAGTTTGAATACAATTATTCTCTACTAGAGAGTATATGTGACGCCCCCAAAATAGGTATACATCACCCATTATGAGTCGCCAAAAACTTGATACAGAAACAACTACAACTTCATTAATACAATTGTTGTGTAAAATACAACAACCCAATACTGTGAGTTTGAATACAATTATTCTCTACTAGAGAGTATACAAACTCAAAAGGAGTCCTTATTACAATTATTATCACACTATTTTATAAAATAGTGAGGACTGCTAACACCACTGACTGAAAACATCACTCCGCACCCCGACTAGTTCCCGCTATATTCTCGCCTCCTGAGAAAAATGGAACAAAAAGGGTGAGCTCAACTAGCCCAGTAAAGAATATTATGATTAAGATAATATACAACAAATTATCATTAGTTTCAACAGGGAAAAATCTGATAGAATATAATCGACAACAAGTTTTAGATCAACAACTGCAGCGGAAACAACAATCCATTAGAAGAGTCAAGTAGAGAAAGAATTCTACTATCTTCTAAGATTTAAAAGTCCATCATCAATATTTTATCCCTGTAACATCAATCAATATACATCTTGAATCAAATATTCATTTTTACACTACAGGCCAAAGATATTCATTTGTATCATCAGTTGGTCATGTTCATCTCAACACCTGTTCATCTTTGCACTACGGCCAAATATATTTATCAGGTAATCATTCATCTTTGCACTACAGGCCAAAGATATTCATTTGTATCATCATTTAGGACTGAGGATGATGAAAAATATTTTAAAGAAAACGAATCCAGTGAGATAAAAGATCAAATACTAAGGATTCATATTACAGTTTATCCAAGTTCAATAATATTCTGGAATAACCAATTTTGAAGCAGAATTCAAAAATAATGATCAAAACATGGATACAATCAAAGATAGTAACCATAATAGACAACTTGGACAAAAAGAAGAAAATTTTATTTTTCGGTGAATAGTGCCGTATTCGTGAATAATGCCGTATACGTGAATAGTACCGTATACGTGAATAGTAACCCCGACATCAAAAAGTTCCAAATTTGATAAAAACTTCAGATCAAAATTTCGGCATAATGATATTGAAAGAATAATATCATTAGGAAGAAAATAACATCCCTTACCTCAAAATAACCGTACTTCTGACTGAATATCGGATATGAGGCTAAATGAAACTTGTGCTGAATAACAACACTCAAAGTATCTAAATACTCACAAAATAAACTCAATAATCTAGAGAGAGAAAGAGAGAAAACTTATTTCTGGCGTGATTTTTAATTCTAACTTAGCCCTCTATTTATAGGAAAATGTTAGCACGCCAAAGCAGACTTAACCTGCAACCTGATGGCTTTACCTGCTACTATTCCCACCCACCATATTTGAATAAAAATCTCAGCACATTTTTTCACCAACCAAGAGTGGGGCCCACCAATTCTAGAATTTTCCACCAAAATGATTAACTCCGAAAATTCAACAATTTCTGAACCAGTCATCTCGTAAAATTCATAACAAATCATACGTTCATTTTTAACGGTTCAGAATTTGTGGACATATACTCAACTTATATATGTATAACATATCCAAAAATTACCACGATCCAACGGTTGGTTTAAAAATTATAACCCCCGCAAAATATCTAAAAAACCCTGATTGATTTTTAATACCTCCAATCCGACAAAATACTGATAAAACACATCAACATTAACTCCTTCAATTTTAACCACAAAAATATATCCCTCATTTATATCCACATAAAATAAATATTTCCTTATTATATGAATTAATAATTAATTATTCACAAATAATATTACAGAATCACATTTATGACAACCAGGTCGTTCTCAGGAAAGAGGGGGCTTTCTAATAAGGATTTCTCCTTACTGGCGCGCAATTAGGTGACCAAACCTCTCCTTAGACAGAACTTTCTAGACATTGCCAATAATGTTATTTAATAATATTATTCAAATAATATGAATTATTGATCTGATAATGGGAAATACTGTGCAGTAACAATTATTGAAACAATAATAATATAAAATATCAACGCAGCAATTATTGAATCAATAAAATAAAATATTAAACAGTAACTACTGTAACAATTATTGAGTAGTGTCTTCCTTTGTAAGAATCAATAATTCAAAATTGCTGTGCAATCCGTGTGCTACTGTGCAACCACGCGTATTATTGTATTTTTAACCACCGGGTATTCCAACAGTGTTAACGGTAACAACTACGTCGTTATTCAATTTTGTCATTTTTTTCATCCAACCGTTTTCTGTTATAGGGCCCACAAATAGCTGCGTCATCGTACGAATATTCCCCGATAGAAAGAATATTCCACGACCAAACGAATATTCTCCGACAAAATGAATATTTTATAACCACTTGTTTATTTTGTAAATTTTGCACATTTCACCCATAACCAAAATATTATATCAAATTAACACCTTATTATTCACAATAATAATTAGAGGAAAATTTAATTTTATTCATTAATAAGTTGGGGTCTTACAACCTCCCCTCCTTTGAAATTTTATCCTCGAAATTGATGTACGTACCTGGTGTTTCGAAAAGGTGAGGATACCTCGCTTTCATTTCTGATTCTAACTCCCAGGTCATTTCTTCAGTAGCATGGTTTCTCCACAAAATCTAAACTTGTGGTATAACCTTCGTGCGTAGGACATGCTCTTTCCTATCCAATATCTTAACAGGTACTTTCTCGTATGTTAAATCTTCAGCTATCTCGTCTGGTTCTAACTCAATAATGTGGTTCGGGTCTTTCACATATTTACGAAGCACATATATATGAAAAACATTATAAACACGAGGCAAACTTGGAGGTAATGCAAGTCTATAGGCCACATTTCCTATTCGGTCAAGAATTTCAAATGGACCAACAAATCGTGGATTGAGCTTTCCTCTCTTCCCAAATCTTGTAACTCCCTTTCATGGTCAACACGTAATAATACATGATCCCCAATATTAAATTCTACGTCCTTCGGATGAAAATTCGCATAACTCTTTTGTCGATCCTGTGCCGTTTGTATACGTTGTCGAATCGTTTGGATCTTCTCTGTAGTCTTGCGTACCAACTCTGGTCCCAACAATGTTGCTTCACCCACCTCGTCCCAGCATACTGGAGAATGACATTTTCTTCCATACAACGCCTCGAATGGAGCCATGCCTATACTTGCTTGATAACTGTTGTTGTAGGAGAATTCCACCAATGGTAGGTACTTATCCCAACTCCTTTTGAAATCTAGGACACAAAGTCTTAATAGATCTTCAAGAGTTTGAATAGTCCTCTCTGATTATCCGTCCGTTTGAGGATGGTATGCCGAACTGAATCGTAAGTCCGTGCCCATAGCTTTCTGCAAGCTAACCCAAAATCGTGAAGTGAATCTTGGGTCACGATCTGAAACTATGGATACTGGCATGCCATGCAATCTTACAATCTCATTTACGTATATATTAGCAAGACGTTCAAGGGAATAAGTCTCACGTATAGGCAAGAAATGGGCAGACTTGGTTAATCTATCAACAATAACCCAAATCGCATCTATGCCTTGAGAAACCTTGGGAAGACCCGTAACGAAATCCATAGTAATGTGTTTCCACTTCCATTTCAGAATCTCAAGTGGTTGTAATGGACCCTTTAGTATTTGATGCTCCGCCTTTACACGTTGACAAGTTAAACACCTCGAGATAAACTCTGCGATCTCACTTTTTATATTGCTCCACCAAAATGTATGTCGAAGATCGTGATACATTTTGGTACTCCCAGGATGGATTGTAAACGGTGTGTTGTGTGCCTCCATCATGATTCTATGCTTCAAGTCAAAATCGTTAGGAACACAAAGTCTGGAGTTGACTCGAAGTATTCCTTCTTCATCGATTCTTGCTTCTGAAATAGCACCTTCTTGCACTTTTTTCTTCATACGCATCAGCTCCATGTCCATTGCTTGAGCAGCTTTAACTTTATCGATTAAAGTCGGTTCTACTCGTATGTTTGATATCATCACGTGAGTACTTGGAGCCTTCATCTCTATCTTCATCCTTTGCAAGTCATACAAAATGGGCCTTTGTATTAACAACATTGCACTCGTACCCGCGTATGATATATTCTACTCAATGCGTTAGCTACTACATTCGCTTTTCCAGGATGATATTGGATGGTATGATCGTAATCTTTCAACAGCTCGAGCCAACGTCGTTGCTGCATGTTGAGTTCCTTTTGGGTAAAGAAATATTTGAGGCTTTTATGATCTGTATAGATCTCCATTTTCTCCCCATACAGGTAGTGTCTCCAGATCTTCAACGCGAAAACGACTGCTGCCAACTCCAAATCATGAGTAGGATAATTCCTCTCATATTCTTTGAGTTGTCGCGAGGCATAGGCTATGACTTTCCCATGTTGCATGAGAACACATCCTAACCCTTTCCCTGAAGCATCGCTGTAGATAACAAATCCATCTGAACCAGATGGTATTGTCAGAACAGGTGCCGAAATGAGTCTCCTCTTGAGTTGTTGAAAACTCTTCTCACAATCTTCGCTCTAACCGAATTTTGTATCTTTACAAGTCAGCTGAGTTAACGGAGTAGCAATTCGAGAAAATCCTTCCACGAATCTCCGATAATAACCAGCTAAGCCCAGAAATCTACGTACTTCAGTCACCGACTTCGGTTGCTCCCAACTTTGTATGGCTTCAGTCTTAGCCGGGTCGACCGATACTCCATGTTTTGACTCCACGTGCCCAACAAATGCTGCTTTCTCAAGCCAGAACTCGCATTTCTTCAGCTTGGCATATAGCTTGTTATCACGAAGCCTTTGTAGTACCAGCTTCAAATGGTGCTCATGATCTTCACGGCTTTTGAAATAGATGAGGATGTCATCAATAAAGATAACAACGAACTGATCCAAATATTCTTTGAACACACGGTTCATCATATCCATGAAAGCAGCAGGAGCATTAGTCAATCCAAACGACATGACTAAGAATTCATAATGCCCGTACCGAGTTCTGAAAGCAGTCTTTGGAATATCCTCCGTTTTAATCTTCAGCTGATGATATCCAGAACGAAGATCGATCTTTGAAAAGAATTGTGCTCCTTGCAACTAGTCAAACAAGTCATCAATGTGAGGTAGCGGATACCTATTCTTGATGGTGACATGGTTCAATTCTCGATAGTCGATACAAAGTCGCATACTACCATCTTTCTTCTTTACGAATAACACAGGAGCACCCCAAGGAGATGTACTAGGACAAATAAAACTGATGTCCAACAACTCCTGTAGTTGGACCTTTAATTCCTAAACTTCAATAGGAGCCATTCGATATGGAGTTTTAGAAATGGGTTTTGTACCAGGTTCAAGGTCAATAAAAAAATCAAATTCACGTTCTGGGGGTAGACCAGGAAGTTCTTCAAGAAATACGTCACGAAATTCATTAACAACAAAAATTTTATTCAAATCTGACGTGTTTTTGTTCAAGTCCGTAACATGGGCTAAGAAAGCTTGACATCCGTTTTTCAATAAACGATTAGCTTTATGGCTTGAAATGACAGTGATTGACTTTAATGATTTAGTTGTTTGAATTTGCATAATAAGTTGGTTAGGAATATGAAAACTAACAACCTTACGAAAGCAATCAATTTTAGCATGATGCGTGGTTAACCAATCAATCCCTAAAATCACATCAAATGCAAGAATTTTCAATGAAATAAGGTCGGTAGATAATGTGATGGTACCAACTTGAATCAAGCAAGATTTATAAACAGTAGATGTAACGAAAGTTTCTCTTAACGGAGTTTCAACAGATAAGTCAAAGTCTAATTTCTCCGGAGTCAAGTTTAAACGTTGAGCACAAGCAGGAGAAATAAAAGAATGGGAAGAACCGGTATCTAATAAGGTATAAACTTCGCAAGAGTTTATGATTAGCTTACCCGTGATCACCTCGTTTGGGTTCCTCGCGTTTTGGGTAGTCACGACAAACGCCCTTCCAGGAACCACCGACTTTGACTTGTCCGGAACAGCCTTCGGAGTCACTATCCCCGTTGAACTTGATTTCGCAACAAGATAATCTTTACCTATATGACCTTCCTTTCCACAGTTATAACATACCTTGAACTGTTGTGGGCAGTTTGGGCTGATGTGTCCCTCTTTCCCGCATTTGTAACAAACGACTGGTGCTCGTTCTCCTCCCCTAAAAGTAGTTGATGTTTGTGCTGACGTCTTCACGTTATCATTCTTGTACCTTCTCTTCTTGAAATCTCCTCCTGACTCGCTCCTTCTATTCTCACGGCCACGATTACCACCAGAGTGGTTACCGCTTTTGTCCGAATACTTTCCTCCCTGCTAGTTTTCATTGCTCCGATGACCGCTGCCACCGGTATTACCTTGGTTGTGTTCCCTCGGTTGAACATACTCATTATCTCGCTCTAATAACTGAGCCCTGTTTACAACATCTGAATATTAAAAAAATTTATGAGAGATAAGATATTGCCGAATCTCGGGTTTTAAACCTCTCAGAAACATCCTTGTCATTCGCTCCTCATTCTCTACCAAATGAGGTGCAAACCAGGATAACTCTGCGAATTTCGCCTCGTACTGGGACACTGTCATGTTGTTTTGTTCCGGTCTGATAAACTCCACCTCCTTCATATGACGAATACTTTCAGGAAAGTACTTGTCATTAAATAGTTTCTGAAATGTTTCCCAGGACATGTTGAGTGTGTCAGGCTGGGTACGCTTCACAGACTCCCACCAGTAGTCTGCCTCACCGTGGAACATAAATGTGGCGAATGGAACCTTATGTTCCTCCGTGCATCCTAAGACATCGAATATCTTGGTAATTTGTTTGACCCACGTTTCTGCCATGATCGGATCCGGCTTTCCCTTAAATTCTGGTGGTCCCAACACTTTGAACTGCTTGGTAGTGACAAGCCGCGCATTGCTAGCATTTCCACCCATATTTTGTGCATGAGTTTCCCTCGTCTAGTTTTGCATGAACTGCAAGAAACTTCTAAACATCCCATCATTCATCATTTGTTCGAAAGTGTTGTTTACAGGAGGAATATTTCCTTCCTGTTGCACGTTCCCTTGGGTGGTAATCAAAGGTGTCTCCACGGTCTGATTTACTGTGATGACCCGGAAATTCGGATCGTCCAGAATTTAGGTTTAAAGAATTAGTTATTAATAAAACTATTTTTTTATTAATACTATTATGTGTTATGTGTTTATTAATCGTTCTATAACCTAGGATGATTAGAAGTCGGGAGTATTCTGGCTACGAGCTAGATTGATCGAATAAGAATTTTCAAGACGAAAATGAAAGTTTTCCGGGAACAAAATATTTTCGGGGAAAAAGACGAAATAGGCACTATTCATCCATTTCTGCTCGGAGATTTATTTTGAAATTCCGAGAAGTTATAGATTACGTATAATCTTGAGACGTGATGGAATATTCAATAATATTTTAGTTATGGCAAAAACGAAGTTTTCGCCTACGAACTCAAAACCTAGGGTTAGGAAAAGTGAGTTCCGAGAATTTTAAGATCACATATAATAATTAGGGTTATTATGCGTGAGGAATACGAGTATGATACGAATTATTATACGAGTATAGTACGAAAATTATTACGACATATAATACGAATATCGTACGAACTATATACGAAGAGAATACGAGAATGAGATGCGTAGAATACGATTAGTTTTAATAGCTAAGTAAAATGCTTATGCTTAAGTGTTAAGTAAACTTAAATGTTAAGTAAACTTAAGAGTTAAGCAAACTTAAAGGCTAAGCAAACTTAATGAGTAAGTAAACTTAATGGCTAAGAAGACTTAATGGCTAAGTGAACTTGGTGGCTAAGTAAACTTAGGGCTTAAGTAACGAATAGTAAGGAGGTTAAGGGGGGCGAAATGACTAAAATACCCCTAATTTGGAAATTCTATAAATAGTAAGCTCATTTCTATATTTTGAGGATTTTGATAATCCTCCCACATTTGTGAGAGAGAGAGAGGGTTTGGATGGGAGGGAGAAGGAGGAGGAAGAGCTTGCTCATGTGCAAACTTTGTCCGACGGGAGAAGATTAAAGGAGAACGGTAATCCGAAACCTAGTCTTTTATAAATTTTCTTTAAGTTTCTATGTTTAAAAACATAACTTAATGAGATTAAGGAGTAAAAGAGGATTGGGATGATTTCATATGGTTGAAATCATGAGAAAACAAAGAAATAAGAATTATAAATTTAATTAATAAATTTCTTAAGGAAGTATAAGATTCGGAGCTAATTAGATCGATTCGAGTGAATATTATGAATGAGTAGGTGAATTAAGTAAGGAATGGTGTTCTATAACATCAAATTCCATTAAAAAGTAGAATCGTAATCCAAAATATCGATTAAAAAACGAAGAACGAACGAAGAACACGAAGAACACGCGAAGAACACGAAGAACGTCGTTGTGATGGACGCTTGGTCTTAGCATACAACGATCAGTATAGCTTCGACACTAAGAATGAGTAATGAACATGGGGTTCATGTAATAGATAACGAAAGTATTAATAAGATATGAATTATCAAGAAAGCCGTAGTGAACGGTAATAAGATTAATGAAAGCCGAATGGAAGTCGAATAAGGAATGAATCCTGAGGTATGACATTTAGTGGCCAGAAAGCTGTAAGGAATAAGAAAATGGACTTAACAAACATTAAGTTTAATAGTTCGTATAAGTTAAGAGAAGTTAGGTTGTGGTACAATCGTAACTTTGATAGTTGACATATGGGAGTTGGGCTAAACAATTCCTTTAGAGAGCGAAGGTATATACGAACTGGCAACCGATCTAACTCACTGTGATGGCAGTGTAGATGAGACGGGAACTTGTTTGTTGGTTGTTTGTGGGAAACCACTCAGAGTACCATATGGACTACTAGCAGAGACGCGATGTGTGCTGAGTCTTAGGGAAGTTTTAAGAAGAAGATAAGAATATAAATCATCAAAGATGATGAACGTTTTGAGTAAGGCATCTCCGTATGTCATGAAACCGTGAATTGGTAAATGAAGTTAATCGCGTAAACTTATGTTGCAAGAACGCGAACCCTAAGACGTAAAGTGAAGTTAAACCAATACGTAAGTCAAGTATTTGACTAATTGGTACATGTTGTTTTCCTTATGTGTTATATAGGAATTGGATGAGCCGTTCAGCGTAAGCTGTAGCTGGGCGTAAGGCAAGTTTCCTAACTTCATTCATATTACATGAATGCTTGTTTCTTAAACTTCTCAGATGTTGAACTTGAGAAGTCTTGTCTATGTGCATATGTGCAATGTATGTACAAGGTGGTAGAATGTATGAGGCCTTGTGCCACAATTTGAACACTTCAGTGTTTCTATGTTATGAATTGTTCTGTGATTGAGTTGTTCAATACAAGTATGTTCTGTTTATACATGAACCGTTATTGTTAAGTCTGTGCTAATGATTCTAGCCAGACAGGATGTGTATGAAAAAGGTAGAGGGATGAAAGTATTTCAAAGTGAAAATGATTAATGTTTTAAGATGATAGGAATTGAGACTATTCCTATTGTTCAAGCTGCTTCATAACCTTTGTTCGGTTATAGAAGTTATAAAGAAATGTTTTAATTCTGAATTTGTTTGTTCAACTGTTATGACTTGCTGGGCAATTGAATGCTCACACTTGCTTTAAATGAAAAATAATTTTCAGCGATCAAGGTTAGAAGAATTTAAAGATCACGTAAGGATCAAGTGGACTGTATCAAGATGAAGTTCCATTCAGAAGGTGGATGAGCGAGGAGATCAAATGAAGACTTGTAATTTAGAAAGAAGAATTAAACTCTAGAATAGTTTAAGGAACTGTTATGTATCCTTGGTGGCGGATAAAAGTCACTCTTGTAAGATGAAATGAATAATGCATTTCTTATTATTTGTAATGAAAAAGGTTATAAGGTTTCCAGAACTTGGGATTTGAGAGTGTATATCGTTATATTTCAGTATATAATGTTGTATGTCGGATGAATGATGTACTCGTGACGTACGGAATCCGGGTGTAAAGATAGACCGGATTTCGGGGCGTTACAAGTTGGTATCAGAGCTGATAGGTTATAAACCTTAGGTAGGAGTACCTAAGACTATAATCGTAGAGAGTCGGATAAGAAGATCACCACGTGATCATAGTGACTCGTAGTAACAAATGAGCTATTAAACGATGTATGATTTATAGCTAGTGCTATGAATGAAAGGTACTGTGAAGTATTACGAAAAGAAGAACTCAGATTGAGTTGATCAGGATAGCATATGAATTAAAGAAAATTCGTATTAAGTAGAGAGAGATTTAGAAGTTGTAAAATTTCAATTGAGGACTCATTTCAGCAGCTGAGTTGTATGATTCCTTGTATGGGCGGGGAAATTGTACGTGGTTTTAGAACCACTTGGCTTCTTATGCGATATAGTTGTTAAGTTGAACAATTCTTTGTATGGGCAGAGAATTGTCCTTGGTGTAACAACCGCTTAGCTTCTTATATCGGTCAGTAGCTGAGTTGACCAATTTTCTATATGGGCAGGGAATTGTGTTTGGTTCTACAATCACTTAGCTTCTGATAGTGATAATCATTGGGATTGGTCGCGCTATCAAGATGTATATGATGAGAAGGTGAATCTTTTCTCATGTATATACTTGATAGGTAGAGAACGATAAGGTAGGTTCGAGTCCTGAAACTCATACTTATGGTAAGTTCGTGACTCATAATAATATGGTATGTTTTCGAATGTCTCAGCGAATGGACGCCTATGGTCTGTCTGGATGTTCTTAAACTCATATTATTATGGGAAGTTCTTAAACTCATAATGTGTGGTAAGTTGATGGACTGTACTAAGATATAGGAATGTTGGACTGAAAATGAGTTATTTTCAGTAGGCTTAGTATTGAAGGTGCTAGAGAAGATTAAGTATTGTCGTAGTAAGACAATGATGGAAGGTGGAGAATAAGATATTCCAATTCATCTAGATATGCTAAGATTTCGAACTTTATTTAAATCGTGCTGATATGTACATTTTGAAAAGGAAAGAATTGGTTCAACTTTTGGAATCAATAGAATTTTTAAAAGAGCTATTCTTGGTATGTCTATGCTAATTGCTTCGGCTAGACAGAAATTGATTTGAAATATCAAAATGAATTTTATATCATCAGTGCATTTGATGCAAGGATGGTAAAAAGATGGAGTTATTAATGCAATTGAACCTGGTGTTGGATGTGATCTTAGGATCAACAACCCACTATGGTATGATGTATAATGATGAAGTCACAAACTGACGAAGTCCTCAACGTACTGTGAAATGTACGGTATCATGACGTCATAAACCGTTTTGATGTATTGCGAAAAGAATTTAAAGAAGTAGTCGATGTCAATTGAGTTGACTAGACGAATGTTTCAAGTTGATATCCAATTTATTGGTATGGTCTAAGCTACTTGATTCGGCTAGACAAATGGTATGTCATCGAGCTTTCTTTGAGAACTTGTGCCAAACCAAATTGTTTTGGTGCGAAATATAATAATTTAGTCTGAGGAGAACATGGAAGAGGTAGTTACTTTCTTTGTGATTGTAAACCGACCGTTAAAAAAGGGCTTACGGCGAAATGCTGGTTAACCCAGTAAGAGTTCATGGTCGATTTGACCCCTCAGCAAAAGTATGAAACGTTTTAAGAGGAAATTTTATATTCATCGTTATTCCTTCTGCTTCATGATTCTTGATAGGTTATGGGGGTTAGGAATGAGAGAAAGATAAGAACTCCGTTGAAGTGAAGTTGAGAAGAAAGGTAGGCTAAAATTTCGAGGACGAAATTCTGTGAAGAAGGGGTGAATATGATGACTCGGGTAAGGGCGTGGTTTTAAAAAATTCCGAGGATGGAATTTTTATAAGGAGGTAAGAGTGTGACGACCCGAAAATTCGGATCGTCCAGAATTTAGGTTTAAAGAATTAGTTATTAATAAAACTATTTTTTTATTAATACTATTATGTATTATGTGTTTATTAATCGTTCTATAACCTAGGATGATTAGAAGTCGGGAGTATTTTGGCTACGAGCTAGATTGATCGAATAAGAATTTTCAAGACGAAAATGAAAGTTTTCCGGGAACAAAATATTTTTTGGAAAAAAGACGAAATAGGCACTATTCATCCATTTCTGCTCGGAGATTTATTTTGAAATTCCGAGAAGTTATAGATTACGTATAATCTTGAGACGTGATGGAATATTCAATAATATTTTAGTTTTCGCAAAAACGAAGTTTTCGCCTACGGACTCAAAACCTAGGGTTAGGAAAAGTGAGTTCCGAGAATTTTATGATCACATATAATAATTAGGGTTATTATGCGTGAGGAATACGAGTATGATACGAATTATTATACGAGTATAGTACGAAAATTATTACGACGTATAATACGAATATCGTACTAACTATATACGAAGAGAATACGAGAATGAGATGCGTAGAATACGATTAGTTTAAATAGCTAAGTAAAATGCTTATGCTTAAGTGTTAAGTAAACTTAAATGTTAAGTAAACTTAAGAGTTAAGCAAACTTAAAGGCTAATCAAACTTAATGAGTAAGTAAACTTAATGGCTAAGAAGACTTAATGGCTAATTGAACTTGGTGGCTAAGTAAACTTAGGACTTAAGTAATGAATAGTAAGGAGGTTAAGGGGGGCGAAATGACTAAAATACCCCTAATTTGGAAATTCTATAAATAGTAAGCTCATTTCTATATTTTGAGGATTTTGAAAATCCTCCCACATTTGAGAGAGAGAGAGAGAGGGTTCGGATGGGAGGGAGAAGGAGGAGGAAGAGCTTGCTCATGTGCAAACTTTGTCCGACGGGAGAAGATTAAAGGAGAATGGTAATCCGAAACCTAGTCTTTTATAAATTTTCTTTAAGTTTCTATGTTTAAAAACATAATTTAATGAGATTAAGGAGTAAAAGAGGGCTGGGATGATTTCATATGGTTGAAATCATGAGAAAACAAAGAAATAAGAATTAGAAATTTTGTTAATAAATTTCTTAAGGAAGTATAAGATTCGGAGCGAATTAGATCGATCTGAGTGAATATTATGAACGAGTAGGTGAATTAAGTAAGGAATGATGTTCTATAACATCAAATTCCAATAAAAAGTAGAATCGTAATCCAAAATATCGATTAAAAAATGAAGAACGAACGAAGAACACGAAGAACACGCGAAGAACACGAAGAACGTCGTTGTGATGGACGCTTGGTCTTAGCATACAACGATTAGTATAGCTTCGACACTAAGAATGAGTAATGAACATGGGGTTCATGTAATAGATAACGAAAGTATTAATAAGATATGAATTATCAAGAAAGTCGTAGTGAACGGTAATAAGATTAATGAAAGCCGAATGGAAGTCAAATAAGGAATGAATCCTGAGGTATGACATTTAGTGGCCAGAAAATTGTAAGGAATAAGAAAATGGACTTAACAAACATTAAGTTTAATAGTTCGTATAAGTTAAGAGAAGTTAGGTTGTGGTACAATCGTAACTTTGATAGTTGACATATGGGAGTTGGGCTAAACAATTCCTTTAGAGAGCGAAGGTATATACGAACTGGCAACCGATCTAACTCACTGTGATGGCAGTGTAGATGAGACGGGAACTTGTTTGTTGGTTGTTTGTGGGAAACCACTCAGAGTACCATATGGACTACTAGCAGAGACGCGATGTGTGCTGAGTCTTAGGGAAGTTTTAAGAAGAAGATAAGAATATAAATCATCAAAGATGATGAACGTTTTGAGTAAGGCATCTCCGTATGTCATGAAACCGTGAATTGGTAAATGAAGTTAATCGCGTAAACTTATGTTGCAAGAACGCGAACCCTAAGAAGTAAAGTGAAGTTAAACCAATACGTAAGTCAAGTATTTGACTAATTGGTACATGTTGTTTTCCTTATGTGTTATATAGGAATTGGATGAGCCGTTCAGCGTAAGCTGTAGCTGGGCGTAAGGCAAGTTTCCTAACTTCATTCATATTACATGAATGCTTGTTTCTTAAACTTCTCAGATGTTGAACTTGAGAAGTCTTGTCTATGTGCATATGTGCAATGTATGTACAAGGTGGTAGAATGTATGAGGCCTTGTGCCACAATTTGAACACTTCAGTGTTTCTATGTTATGAATTGTTCTGTGATTGAGTTGTTCAATACAAGTATGTTCTGTTTATACATGAACCGTTATTGTTAAGTCTGTGCTAATGATTCTAGCCAGACAGGATGTGTATGAAAAAGGAAGAGGGATGAAAGTATTTTAAAGTGAAAATGATTAATGTTTTAAGATGATAGGAATCGAGACTATTCCTATTGTTCAAGCTACTTCATAACCTTTGTTCGGTTATAGAAGTTATAAAGAAATGTTTTAATTCTGAAGTTGTTTGTTCAACTGTTATGACTTGCTGGGCAATTGAATGCTCACACTTGCTTTAAATGAAAAACAATTTTCAGCGATCAAGGTTAGAAGAATTTAAAGATCTCGTAAGGATTAAGTGGACTATATCAAGATGAAGTTCCATTCAGAAGGCGGATGAGCGAGGAGATCAAATGAAGACTTGTAATTTAGAAAGAAGAATTAAACTCTAGACTAGTTTAAGGAACTGTTATGTATCCTTGGTGGCGGATAAAAGTCACTCTTGTAAGATGAAATGAATAATGTATTTCTTATTATTTGTAATGAAAAAGGTTATAAGGTTTCCAGAACCTGGGATTTGAGAGTGTATGTCGTTATATTTCAGTATATAATGTTATATGTTGGATGAATGATGTACTCGTGACGTACGGAATTCGGGTGTGAAGATAAACCGGATTTCGGGGCGTTACATTTACTCCATTATTAACGTTCTCAGCTACCATTCTCAAATACTGCCCCAAAACCAGGGTTAATTGACAAGTCACATATTATCCCTATATTTTGACCAACCAAATAAACACCAAATAAACTTAGTCAGGTCATACTAGTGAAGGAATTCTCCGTCTCTCCCCTCCTAGTTCTTGTCTCACATCTCAGCCAGGGATCATATCCCTAAGCTTTGATACCAACTGTGACGCCTCCAATAAAGGTATACATCATGCATTATGAGTCGCCAAAAACTTGGTACAGAAACAACTACAACTTCATTAATACAATTGTTGTGTAAAATACAACAACCCAATACTGTGAGTTTGAATACAATTATTCTCTACTAGAGAGTATACAAACTCAAAAGGAGTCCTTATTACAATTATTATCACACTATTTTATAAAATAGTGAGGACTGCTAACACCACTGACTGAAAACATCACTGCGCACCCCGACTAGTTCCCGCTATATTTTCGCCTCCTGAGAAAAGTGGAACAAAAAGGGTGAACTCAACTAGCCCAGTAAAGAATATTATGATTAAGATAATATACAACAAATTATCATTAGTTTCAACAGGGAAAAATCTGATAGAATATAATCGACAACAAGTTTTAGATCAACAACTGCAGCGGAAACAACAATCCATTAGAAGAGTCATGTAGAGAAAGAATTCTACTATCTTCTAAGATTTAAAAGTCCATCTTCAATATTTTATCCCTGTAACATCAATCAATATACATCTTGAATCAAATATTCATCTTTGCACTACAGGCCAAAGATATTCATTTGTATCATCAGTTGGTCATGTTCATCTCAACACCTGTTCATCTTTGCACTACGGCCAAAGATATTCATCAGGTAATCATTCATCTTTGCACTACAGGCCAAAGATATTCATTTGTATCATCATTTAGAATTGAGGATGATGAAAAATATTTTAAAGAAAACGAATCCAGTGAGATAAAAGATCAAATACTAAGGATTCGTATTACAGTTTATCCAAGTTCAATAATATTCCGGAATAACCAATTTTGAAGCAGAATTCAAAAATAATGATCAAAACATGGATACAATCAAAGAGAGTAACCATAATAGACAACTTGGACAAAAAGAAGAAAATTTTATTTTTCGGTGAATAATACCGTATTCGTGAATAATACCGTATACGTGAATAGTGCCGTATACGTGAATAGTAACCCCGACATCAAAAAGTTCTAAATTTGATAAAAACTTCAGATCAAAATTTCGGCATAATGATATTGAAAGAATAATATCATTAGGAAGAAAATAACATCCCTTACCTAAAAATAACCGTACTTCTGACTGAATATCGGATATGAGGCTGAATGAAACTTGTGCTGAATAGTAACTCTCAAAGTATCTAAATACTCACAAAATACACTCAATAATCTAGAGAAAGAAAAAGAGAAAACTTGTTTCTGGTGTGATTTTCAATTCTAACTTAGCCCTCTATTTATAGGAAAATGTTAGCATGCCAAAGCAGACTTAACCTGCAACCTGATGGCTTTACCTGCAACTATCCCCACCCACCACATTTGAATAAAAATCTCAGCATATTTATTCACCAACCAAGAGTGGGGCCCACAAATTTTAGAATTTTCAACCAAAATGATTAACTCCGAAAATTCAACAATTTCTGAACCAGTCATCTCGTAAAATTCATAACAAATCATACTTTCATTTTTAACGGTTCAAAATTTGTGGACATATACTCAACTTATATATGTATAACATATCCAAAAATTACCACGATCCAACGGTCGGATTAAAAATTATAACCCCCGTAAAATATTTCAAAAACCCTGATTTGATTTTTAGTACCTCCAATCCGACAAAATACTGATAAAACACCTCAACATTAACTCCTTCATTTTTAACCACAAAAATATATCCCTCATTTATATCCACATAAAATAAATATTTCCTTATCATATGAATCAATAATTAATTATTCACAAATAATATTACAGAATCACATTTATGACAACCAGGTCGTTCTCAGGAAAGAGGGGGCTTTCTAATAAGGATTTCTCCTTACTGGCGCGCAATTAGGTGACCAAACCTCTCCTTAGACAGAACTTTCTAGACATTGCCAATAATGTTATTTAATAATATTATTCAAATAATATGAATTATTGATCTGATAATGGGAAATACTGTGCAGTAACAATTATTGAAACAACAATAATATAAAATATCAACGCATCAATTATTGAATCAATAAAATAAAATATTGAACAGTAACTACTGTAACAATTATTGAGTAGTGTCTTCCTTTGTAAGAATCAATAATTCAAAAATACTGTGCAATCCGTGTGCTACTGTGCAACCACGCGTATTACTGTATTTTTAACCACTGGGTATTCCAACAGCGTTAACGGTAACAACTACGCCGTTATTCAATTTTGTCATTTTCTTCATCCAACCGTTTTCTGTTATGGGGCCCACAAATAGCTGCGCCGTCATACGAATATTCCCCGACAGAAAGAATATTCCACGACCAAACGAATATTTCCCGGTAAAATGAATATTTTATAACCACTTGTTTATTTTGCAAATTTTGCACATTTCACCCATAACCAAAATATTATATCAAATTAACACCTTCTTATTCACAATAATAATTAGAGAAAAATTTGATTTTACTCATTAATAAGTTGGGGTCTTACAGTATACAAACTCAAAAGGAGTCCTTATTACAATTATTATCACACTATTTTATAAAATAGTGAGGACTGCTAACACCATTGATTGAAAATATCACTCCGCACCTCGACTAGTTCCCGCTATATTCTCGCCTCCTGAGAAAAATGAAACAAAAAGGGTGAGCTCAACTAGCCCAGTAAAGAATATTATGACTAAGATAATATACAACAAATTATCATTAGTTTTTAACAGGAAAAAATCTGATAAAATATAATCGACAACAAGTTTTAGATCAACAACTACAGCGGAAACAACAATCAATTAGAAGAGTTAAGTAGAGAAAGAATTCTACTATCTTCTAAGATTTAAAAGTCCATCATCAATATTTTATCCCTGTAACATCAATCAATATTCATCTTGAATCAAATATTCATCTTTGCACTACAAGCCAAAGATATTCATTTGTATCACTAGTTGGTCATGTTCATCTCAACACATGTTTATCTTTGCACTACGGGCCAAAGATATTCATCAGGTAATCATTCATCTTTGCACTACAGGC
The DNA here is from genome assembly GCA_016801055.1 of Panax notoginseng. Classification (NCBI taxonomy): domain Eukaryota; kingdom Viridiplantae; phylum Streptophyta; class Magnoliopsida; order Apiales; family Araliaceae; genus Panax; species Panax notoginseng. The sequence goes on from CM029023.1 coordinate 83,174,915, forward strand.
CAAAGATATTCATTTGTATCATCATTTAGGACTGAGGATGATGAAAAATATTTTAAAAAAAACGAATCCAGTGAGATAAAAGATCAAATACTAAGGATTCGTATTACAGTTTATCCAAGTTCAATAATATTCTGAAATAACCAATTTTAAAGCAGAATTCAAAAATAATGATCAAAACATGGATACAATCAAAGATAGTAACCATAATAGACAATTTGGACAAAAGGAAGAAAATTTCATTTTTCGGTGAATAGTGCCGTATACGTGAATAGTAACCCCGACGCAAAAAGTTTTAAATTTGATAAAAAGTTCATACCAACATTTCGGTATAATGATATTGAAGAAAATATCATTTTAAGAAGAATATAACACCCCTTACCTCAAAATACCAGTACTTCTGATCGAAATATCGGTAAAAGGCTGAAGAAAACTTGCAGTGATGAATAGAAACTCACAAAGTATCTAAATACTCGCAAAATACACTCAATAATCTAGAGAGAGAAAGAGAGAAAACTTGTTTCTTGTGTGATTTTCAATTCTAACTTAGCCCTTTATTTATAGGAAATTTTTAGCATGCCGAAGCAAACTTAACCTGCAACCTGATGGCTTTACCTACTACTATTCAAGCCTACCACATTTGAATAAAAATTTCAACACATTTTCTCACCAACCAAAAGTGGAGCCCACCAATTCTAGAATTTTCCACCAAAATGATAAACTCCAAAAATTCAACAATTTCTGAACTAGTCATCTCGTAAAATTCATAACAAATCATACGTTTATTTTCAATGGTTCAAAATTTGTGGACATATACTCAACTTATATAAGTATAACATATCCAAAAATCACAGCGATCCAACGATCGGATTAAAAATTATAATCCCCGTAAAATATCTCAAAAACCCTAATTTGATTTTTAATACCTCCATTCCGACAAAAATACTGATAAAATACCTCAACATTAACTCCTTCATTTTTAACCACAAAAATATATCCCTCATTTATATCCATATAAAATAAATATTTCCTTATCATATGAATCAATAATTAATTATTCATAAATAATATTACAGAATCACATTTATGACAACCAGGCCGTTCCCAGGAAAGAGGGGGCTTTCCAATAAGAATTTCTCCTTACTGGCGCGCAATTAGGTGACCAAACCTCTCCTTAGACAGAACTTTCTAGACATTACCAATAATATTATCTAATAATATTATTCAAATAATATGAAATATTGATCTGATAATGGAAAATACTGTGCAGTAACAATTATTGAACAACAATAATATAAAATATCAACGTAGCAATTATTGAATCAATAAAATAAAATATTGAACAATAACTACTATAACAATTATTGAGTAGTGCCTTCCTTCGTATGAATCAATAATTCAAAAATACTATGCAATCTGTGTACTACTGTGCAACCACGCGTATTACTGTATTTTTAACCACTGGGTATTCCAACAGTATTAACGGTAACAACTACGCCGTTATTTATAAAAACTCAATTTTTGTCGTTATCTTCTCCCGACCGTTTTTCGTTATGGGGCCCACAAATAGCTGCGCCGTCGTACGAATATTCCTCGACAGAAAGAATATTCCACGACCAAACGAATATTTCCCGACAAAATAAATATTTTATAACCACTTGTTTATGTTACAAATTTTGCACATTTCACCCATAACCAAAATATTATATCAAATTAACACCTTATTATTTACAATAATAATTAGAGGAAAATTTGATTTTATTTATTAATAAGTCGGGGTCTTACAACCTCCCCTCCTTATGAAATTTCGTCCTAGAAATTGACGTACATACCTGGTGTTTCGAAAAGGTGAGGATACCTCGCTTTCATTTCTGATTCTAACTCCCAGGTCATTTCTTCAATATAATGGTTTCTCCACAAAACCTTAACTTGTGGTATAACCTTCGTGCGTAGGACATGCTCTTTCCTATCCAATATCTTAACAGGTACCTCCTCGTATGTTAAATATCTCGTCCGGTTCTAACTCAATAATGTGATTCGGGTCTTTCACATATTTACGAAGCACAGATATGTGAAAAACATTATGAACACGAGACATGCTTGGAGGTAATGCGAGTCTATAGGCCACATTTCCTATTCGGTCAAGAATCTCAAATGGACCAACAAATTGTGGATTGAGCTTTCCTCTCTTCCCAAATCTTGTAACTCCCTTCCATGGTGCAACACGTAACAATACATGATCTTCAATATTAAATTTCACGTCCTTCCGATGAAGATCCGCATAACTCTTTTGTCGATCTTGTGCTGTTTGTATACGCTGTCGAATCGTTTGGATTTTCTCTTTAGTCATTCGTACCAACTCTGGTCCCAACAATGTTGCTTCACCCACCTCGTCCCAGCATACTGGAGAACGACATTTTCTTCCATACAACGCCTCGAATGGAGCCATGCCTATACTTGCCTGATAACTGTTGTTGTAGGAGAATTCCACCAATGGTAGGTACTTATCCCAACTCCCTTTAAAATCTAGGACACATAGTCTTAATAGATCTTCAAGAGTTTGAATAATCCTCTCTGATTGTCCGTCCGTTTGAGGATGGTATGCCGAACTGAATCGTAAATCCGTGCCCATAGCTTTCTGCAAGCTAACCCAAAATCGTGAAGTGAATCTTGGGTCACGATCCGAAACTATGGATACTGGCATGCCATGCAATCTCACAATCTCATCTACGTACATACTAGCAAGACGTTCAAGGGAATAAGTCTCACGTATAGGCAAGAAGTGGGCAGACTTGGTTAATCTATCAACAATAACCCAAATCGTATCTATGCCTTGAGAAACCTTGGGAAGACCCGTAACGAAATCCATAGTAATGTGTTCCTACTTCCATTTTGGAATCTCAAGTGGTTGTAATGGACCCTTTGGCATTTGATGCTCCGCCTTTACACGTTGACAAGTTAAACACCTCGAGATAAACTCCGCGATCTCTCTTTTTATATTACTCCACCAAAATGTATGTCGAAGATCGTGATACATTTTGGTACTCCCAGGATGGATTGCAAACGGTGTTGTGTGCCTCCATCATGATTCTATGCTTCAAGTCAAAATAGTTAGGAACACAATGTCTGGAGTTGACTCGAAGTATTCCTTCTTCATCGATTCTTGCTTCGGGAATAGCACCTTCTTGCACTTTTTTCTTCATACGCATCAGCTCCATGTCCGTAGCTTGAACAGCTTTAACTTTATCGATTAAAGTCGGTTCTACTCGTATGTTTGATATCATCACGTGGGTACTTGGAGCCTTTATCTCTATCTCCATCCTTTGCAAGTCATACAAAATGGGCCTTTGTGTTAACAACATTGCACTCGTACCCGTGTATGATCTTCTACTCAATGCGTCAGCTACTACGTTCGCTTTTCCAGGATGATATTGGATGGTATGATCGTAATCTTTCAACAACTCGAGCCAACGTCGTTGCCGCATGTTGAGTTTCTTTTGGGTGAAGAAATATTTGAGGCTTTTATGATCTGTATAGATCTCCACTTTCTCCCCATACAGGTAGTGTCTCCAGATCTTTAACGCGAAAACTACTGCTGCCAACTCCAAATCATGAGTAAGATAATTCCTCTCATATTCTTTAAGTTGTCGCGAGGCATAGGCTATGACTTTTCCATGTTGCATGAGAACACATCCTAACCCTTTACCTGAAGCATCGCTGTAGATTATAAATCCATCCGAACCAGATGGTATTGTCAGAACAGGTGCCGAAATGAGTCTTCTCTTGAGTTCTTGAAAACTCTTCTCACAATCCTCGCTCCAACCAAATTTTGTATCTTTACGAGTCAGCTGAGTTAACGGAGTAGCGATTCGAGAAAATCCTTCCACGAATCTCCGATAATAACCAGCTAAGCCCAGAAAGCTACGTACTTCAGTCACCGACTTTGGTTGCTCCCAACTTTGTATGGCTTCAATCTTCGCCGGGTCGACAGATACTCCATGTTTTGACACCACGTGCCCAAGGAATGCTACTTCCTCAAGCCAGAACTAGCATTTCTTCAGCTTGGCATATAGCTTGTTATCACGAAGCCTTTGCAGTACTACCTTCAAATGGCGATCATGATCTTCACGGCTTTTAGAATAGATGAGGATGTCATCAATAAAGACAACAACGAACTGATCCAAATAATCTTTGAACACACGGTTCATCATATCCATGAATACAGCAGAAGCATTAGTCAATCCAAACGACATGACTAAGAATTCATAATGCCCGTACCGAGTTCTGAAGGTAGTCTTTGGAATATCCTCAGTTTTAATCTTCAGCTGATGATATCCATAACGAATATCGATCTTTGAAAAGAATTGTGCTCCTTACAACTGGTCAAACAGGTCATCAATGCGAGGTAGCGGATACCTATTCTTGATGGTGACATGGTTCAATTCTTGATAGTCAATACAAAGTCGCATACTCCCATCTTTCTTCTTTACGAATAACACCGGAGCACCCCAAGGAGATGTACTAGGATGAATAAAACTGATGTCCAACAACTCCTGTAGTTGGACCTTTAACTCCTGAAGTTCAATAGGAGCCATTCGATATGAGGTTTTAGAAATGGGCTTTGTACCAGGTTCAAGGTCAATAAAGAAATCAACTTCACGTTCTGGGGGTAGACCGGGAAGTTCTTCAGAAAATACGTCAGGAAATTCACTAACAACGAAAATAGCATTCAAATCTGACGTGTTTTTGTTAAAGTATGTGACATGGGCTTAGAAAGCTTGACATCCGTTTTTCAATAAACGAATAGCTTTATGGCTTGATATGACACTGATTTACTTTAGTGGTTTGGTTGTTTGAATTCGCATAACAAGTTGGTTAGGAATATGAAAACTAACAACCTTACGAAAACAATCAATTTTAGCATGATGAGAGGTTAGCCAATCAATCCCTAAAATCACATCAAATGCAAGTATTTTCAAAGAAAAAAGATCGACAGGTAATGTGATGGTACCAACTTGAATCAAGCAAGATTTATAAACTGTAGATGTAACGAAAGTTTCTCCTAACGGAGTTTCAACAGATAAGTCAAAGTCTAATTTCTCCGGAGTCAAGTTCAAACGTTGAGCACAAGCAGGAGAGATAAAAGAATGGGTAGAACCGGTATCTAATAAGGTATAAACTTCGCAAGAGTTTATGATTAGCTTACCCGTGATCACCTCATTTTGGTTCCTCGCGTTTTGGGCAGTCACGATAAACACCCTTCCAGGAACCACCGACTTTGACTTGTCCGGAACAGCCTTCGGAGTCACTATCCCCGTTGAACTTGGTTTCACAACAAGACAATCTTTAGCTATATGACCTTCCTTTCCACAGTTATAACATACCTTGAACTGTTGTGGGCAGTTTGGGCTGATGTGTCCCTCTTTCCCGCATTTGTAACATACGACCGGTGATCGTTCTCCTCCCCTAGAAACAACTGATGCTGGTGGTGACGTCTTCACGTTATCGTTGTTGTACCTTCTCCTTTTGAAATCTCCTCCCGACTCGTTCCTTCTATTATCACGGCCACGATTATCACCATAGTGGTTACCGCTTTTGTCCGAATGCTTTCCTTCCCTCTGGTTGTCATTGCTCCGATGACCGCTGCTACCGGTATGACCCTGGTTGTGGTCCCTCAGTTGAACATACTCATTATCCCGCTCTAATAATTGAGCCCTGTTTACAACATCTGAATATAAAGAAAATTTATGAGAGATAAGATATTGCCGAATCTCGGGCTTTAGACCTCTCAAAAACATCCTTGTCATTCGTTTCTCATTTTCGACCAAATGAGGTGCAAACTTGGATAACTCTGCAAACTTCGTCTCGTACTGGGACACCGTCATGTTATTTTGTTCCAGTCTGATAAACTCTACCTCCTTCATATGACGAATACTTTCAGGAAAATACTTGTCATTGAATAGTTTCTGAAATGTTTCTGAGGACATGTTGAGTGCGTCAGGCTGGGTACGCTTCACAGACTCCCATCAGTAGTCTGCCTCACCACGGAACATAAAAGTGGCGAATGGAACCTTCTGTTCCTCCGTGCATCCCAAGACATCGAATATCTTGATAATTTGCTTGACCCACGTTTCTGCCATGATCGGATCTGGCTTTCCCTTAAATTCTGGTGGTCCCAACTCTTTGAACTGCTTGGCTGTGACAAGCCGCGCATTACTAGCATTTCCACCCGTATTTTGTGCACGAGTCTCCCTCGTCTGGTTTTGCATGAACTGCAAGAAACTTCTAAACATCCCATCATTCATCATTTATTCGGTAGTGTTGTTTACAGGAGGAATATTGCCTTCCTGTTGCACGTTTCCCTGGGTGGTGATTAAAGGTGTCTCCACGGTCTCATTCACTCCATTGTTAACGTTCTCAGCTGCCATTCTTAAATACTGCAATAAAACAAGGGTTAATTGTCATATCACATATTATTCCTATACTCTGATCGACCAAATAAATACCAAATAAACTTAGTCAGGTCATACTAGCGAAGGAATTTCTCGTCTCTTCCCTCCTAGTTCTTGCCTCACCTGTCAGCCAGGGATCATATCCCTAAGCTTTGATACCAACTGTGACGCCCCCAAAATAGGTATACATCACCCATTATGAGCCGCCAAATACTTGGTACAGAAACAACTACAACTTCATTAATACAATTTTTGTGTAAAATACAACAACCCAATACTGTGAATTTGAATACAATTATTCTCTACTAGAGAGTATACAAACTCAAAACGAGTCCTTATTACAATTATTATCACACTATTTTATAAAATAGTGAGGACTGCTAACACCACTGACTAAAAATATCACTCCGCACCAGTTCCCGCTATATTCTCGCCTCCTGAGAAAAATAAAACAAAAAGGGTGAGCTAAACTAGCCCAGTAAAGAATATTATGACTAAGATAATATACAACAAATTATCATTATATTTCAACAGGAAAAAAATCTGATAGAATATAATCGACAACAAGTTTTAGATCAACAACTACAGCGGAAATAACAATCCATTAGCAGAGTCAAGTAGAGAAATAATTCTACTATCTTCTAAGATTTAAAAGTCCATCATCAATATTTTATCCCTGTAACATCAATCAATATTCATCTTGAATCAAATATTTATCTTTGCACTACATGCCAAAGATATTCATTTGTATCACCAGTTGGTCATGTTCATCTCAACACTTGTTCATCTTTGCACTACGGGCCAAAGATATTCATCAGGATTCATCTTTGCACTACAGGCCAAAGATATTCATTTATATCATCATTTAGGACTGAGGATGATGAAAAATATTTTAAAGAAAACGAATCCAGTGAGATAAAAGATCAAATGCTAAGGATTCGTATTACAGTTTATCCAAGTTCAATAATATTCCGAAATAACCAATTTTGAAGCAGAATTCAAAAATAATGATCAAAACATGGATACAATCAAAGATAGTAACCATAATAGACAACTTGGACAAAAAGAAAAAAATTTCATTTTTCGGTAAATAGTTCTGTATTAGTGAATAGTTCCGTATACGTGAATAGTACCGTATACGTGAATAGTAACCCCGACACAAAAAGTTTCAAATTTAATAAAAAGTTCATACCAACATTTCGGTATAATGATATTGATAAAAATATCATTTTAAGAAGAATATAACACCCCTTACCTCAAAATACCAGTATTTCTGATCGGAATATCGGTAAAAGGCTAAAGAAAACTTGCACTGATGAATAAAAACTCTTAAAGTATCTAAATACTCACAAAATACACTCAATAATCTAGAGAGAGAAAGAGAGAAAACTTATTTCTTGTGGGATTTTTAATTCTAACTTAGCCATCTATTTATAGGAAATTTTTAGCACGCCGAAGCAGACTTAACATGTAACCTGATGGCTTTATCTGCTACTATTCAAGCCTACCACATTTGAATAAAAATCTCAGCATATTTTCTCACCAACCAAAAGTGGAGCCCACCAATTCTAGAATTTTTTACCAAAATGATAAACTCCAAAAATTTAATAATTTATGAACCAGTCATATCGTAAAATTCATAATAAATCATACGTTCATTTTTAACGGTTAAAAATTTATGGACATATACTCAACTTATATAAGTATAACATATCTAAAAAGCATAACGATCCAACGGTTGGATTAAAAATTATAACCCTCGCAAAATATCTCAAAAACCCTAATTTGATTTTTAATACCTCCATTCCGACAAAAATACTGATAAAACACCTCAACATTAACTCCTTCATTTTTAACCACAAAAATATATCCCTCATTTATATCCACATAAAATAAATATTTCCTTATCATATGAATCAATAATTAATTATTCACAAATAATATTACAGAATCACATTTATGACAACCAGGCCGTTCCTAGGAAAGAGGGGGATTTCCAATAAGAATTTCTCCTTACTAGCGCCCAATTAGATGACCAAACCTCTCCTTAGATAGAACTTTCTAGATATTGCCAATAATGCTATCTAATAATATTATTCAAATAATATGAATTATTGATATGATAATAAAAAATAATGTGCAGTAACAATTATTGAACAACAATAATATAAAATATCAACGTAGCAATTATTGAATCAATAAAATAAAATATTGAACAGTAACTACTGTAACAATTATTGAGTAGTGCCTTCCTTCGTAAGAATCAATAATTCAAAAATACTGTGCAATTCGTGTGCTACTGTGTAACCAAGCGTATTACTGTATTTTTAACCACTGGGTATTCCAACAGTATTAACGGTAACAACTACGCCGTTATTTATAAAAACTCAATTTTTATCGTTATCTTCCCCCGACTGTTTTCCGTTATGGGGCCCACAGATAGCTGTGCCGTCGTACGAATATTACCCGACAGAAAGAATGTTCCACGACCAAACGAATATTCCCCGACAAAATGAATATTTTATAACCACTTGTTTATGTTGCAAATTTTACACATTTCACCCATAACCAAAATATTATATCAAATTAACACCTTATTATTCATAATAATAATTAGAGAAAATTTTGATTTTATTCATTAATAAGTTGGGGTCTTACAGGTCGTATGTTATAAATGCGGAGGGGAGGGACACATCAGTCCAAACTGTACGCAACAGTCCAAGGCATGTTACAATTGTGGAAGAGAAGGCCACCTAGCCCAATTTTGTCGTGCACCGAAGTCAAGTCTAGCTGGGATGGAGGCATAAAAGGCTGTCCCAGATGAGACAAAATCGATTGTTCAAGGGAGAGCGTTTGTCGTAACCTCCCAAAAAGCGAGGAATCCAAATGAGGTGATCACGAGTAAGCTAATCATCAACTCTAGCGAAGTATATACCTTATTTGATACCGGTTCTACCTATTCTTTTATTTCTCCTACTTGCGCTCAACGTTTAAATTTGACTCCGAAAAAATTAGACTTTGACTTATCTGTTAAAACTTCGTTGGGAGAAACCTGTTAGAGTTTATGCCCTAGAGGCCAATTATTTGATATAGTTGTTTAACGTTTTGATATTATATTTGATTGAATAAATGAATGATTTTATTATGGTTTTATTTACTGCGTTATATAAATGTTAACATAATAAAAATCCTTAGAATATTGATACAAATTATATAGTTTCAAGTATGTGACTTGAACATGAGATTATATATTTACAATTAGTATCATTATTCTTAAATGTCCCTAGTCAAGTATCATTGTTGATGGGACAACAATAATGTATTAAGACTAGTATGTGGATTGGCTGATGACCAAATCTCATTGGTCATAAATATATGAGATATTATGTCAATGCATAGGTACATGTTAGAGAATGATGTACTGGACATACCCATCATGAGAATTCTATGTGGAGCATTATGCGAAGTGTCATTAGCAATTCTCATAGTGACAATGATATAATGGTCCTCCGACCTGAAATCACTATATTTCTTCACGAGAATTTATATACTTTGATATCATCAAATGTCACCTTTAATATGGTGGACTATAAAGGTGTTTATTGGATTCATCATGAATCGTGTGAGAAATATGAGTGATCTAGATGGAATTTAACCATCCTATATATTATGGGTGATATCCACAGGCCTCTTGATTGAATAGGACTATGAAATGCATGGCCATGCTCAAATAGTGATTTGTTTCATATAGTCTACTCATTGATCAAGAAAACTCAGATTAAATTATGAAGAGTATGACACATTCCATGACTCGAGTTTAATCTAGGATATTAAGGTTAAAAGAATTAAATTATATTGAAACATTGGTCACGAAAATGTTGCATCGAATCATCGTTCTTATTATTACTTGGGTAGCAGTGATGCATTACTAGATGCCGCTCACTGTTTATAATTTTATAATATGATTTTAAAATTATTGCCAACGTAATAATAACCTATAGGGTCACACACATAGAACGTAATTAAAAAAGGGAATTAATTTAAATTGTAAGGATTTAAATATATCGATATGATTGATAGTATTTAAATCACAAATTTAAATTAAAAGGATGCTTTGTGTGTGTGTGTGTGTGTATATATATATATATATATATATATATATATATATATATATATATATATATATTAAGTAAGACTTAATTAAGATATAATATATACATATAAATTTGAATTTTTTTAATTAGATTAGGGTTTTGATTAATTTTAATTTATTACTATATATATATATATATATATATGATATATCAGCGTCTTTGGAAAATTAATCAAAACAAAAACCCTAGCCGCTCTTAGAGAGAGACTAGAGAAAACAGTTCAGAAAATCCTCATCCTTGGTGGCTAGTACCGCGTTTCCTTCTTCTGTAGATCGTAGGACGATTCGTGTGGAGCGTTCGTGTGGATACCGTAGAGACGCAGTCCGTTTGAATTGCGTTGGAGATTCGACTGCATCGATTCTAGCTTTTACAATCGGTATAATTTTTTACCACTGAATTAATTATTTTTCGCATGGATCCTGTTTTAGGGTTTCGAAATTGCTTTAAATTTTAATTTTCGCTGTGCGTTTCTGTATCGAAATGTAAGACCCCAACTTTTATAAATAAAGATGAATTTTCTATAAATATCATTTTTGAATATTATGGAGTTAATTTGATATAATGTTCTAGTTGTGGGTAATATTTATAAATTTTACAAAGTACGCAAGTTGTTATATAATATTCGATTGGTCGGAGAATATTCATTTTAACAGGGAATATTCGTACAACGGCACAATCATTGGTGGACCCCACAACGGAATTATTGTCGGATTGAGAAAACGACAAAAATATTTTATTAAAAATAACGGTGGAAGTTTTACCATTGATACTGTTGAACTACTTGGTAGTAAAAGTACAGTAATACGTGTGGTTGTATAGTAGCACACGGTATTGATTATTAATGCTTATGTGAGAAGTCACTCAGTTTGATTCAATTATTGTCAGTTAATAATATGAATTATTTAGCGATAATGAAGTTTTGTTTTATTCGTATTATTAACATAATAAAACAGAAACATCTTTTTATATAAAACAGAATACTTTATTAAAGTTATTCTATAAATAGAATATATTTTATTTTATTTAAAAGATTTTTCTTTAAACACGGACCGTCAGATTAAAGTAATCAATCTGGACCGTTCATGGATTAGTTACTATGCATTCTATTTTTTTATAAATAGCAGCTCATTCCTTCATTATTTCTTACGAATTCACTGAACTCTAGAGAGAGAAACTATAGAGAGAGAGAAGAAAAATATTCTGCTACTTAACTACTTCCTTATTTCAGTTCTTCTTTAAAACGGTATGGAATATTATTTCTTTTATATTTATGAAGAGAACTTCTGTTATTAAATTCTTTATTATTCTGTTGGAATAACCTGTATACGCGGACTTCCATATACTTGGTGACATTCTTCTATTATTCTGTGTTTATTATTCCGTTGGAACATCCTGTCTGTGCTATACGCCGGACCTGGTTCCGTCTTTATTATTCTGTCTTTATTTTTTGTTGGAACATCCTGTCTGTGTGTTTTACACCGGACCTGGTTCTGTTTTTATTATTATTCTGTTGGAACATCCTGTCTGTGTATTTTACACCGGACCTGGTTTCGTCTTTATTATTATTCTGTTGGAATATCCTGTCTGTGCGTTTTACGCCAGACCTGATTCCATTATTATTATTCTGTTGAGAATAACCTGTCTGTGCGGTCTATCGCATGTCTGGTGATTTCTTTTGATATTCCATTCTTTATTATACTCAGTTGGTTAAAGTTTTGACTTCTATACTCTATGAAATTAGTGGAATATCCTTGATAATTGCGTTTCATCCAGTATCTTTTCATGAAAATATTCTTTTAAGAATTTTTGAATTTTACTCCACAAAGCAGTATCATATTGACAATTTGGACGTTGTTAATTCTTGGATAAATTAATTCTTGAACTTGTTTTATTGAATTCTTATATCATTGTCATCATCCTCATGTTTATAAAATGTTAGTCATCTGTGGCCTGTAGTGCATAGATGGACTTGGTATGATTATGACCAGGGATTATTCGGTATAATCATGACCGTAATAAATAATGTGGTAAAAGTTCTCATTGGCCCGTAGTGCGTTGATGGACAGTTGTTGGCATGATCATGACCATTAATGAATACACAAATATTCTTAGCCCGTAGTGCATGGATAATTGTGGTCGTGATACTAAAGAATATCCTTGGCCGTAGTGCAGGGGTGATTCGATGATGTGGATTAATTATTAAGCTGAGTCTCAGCGATAACAGTGATGAAAAATCTTTTAAATCATAAAAGATAGTAGATTTTATTCTCTACTTGACTCTTTAAATGGATTGTTTGTTCCGCTGCAGTTAAACTTGATGTCTTTTGTATTTTATCAGTTTAACACTGTTGAAGGCTAATGATAATTTATTCTGCATTATCTTAGTCATAATACTTCTTACTGGGCTAGTTGAGCTAACCCTTTCTTTCACTGTTCTCTTCAGGAAATGAGAACGTAGCTGGGACAAGTCGGGGAACGGAGTGATGGTCCGAATGATAGTATTAGTTAGTAGTCCTCACTATTCTGTTAAATAGTGTGACAATAATTGTAATGAGGACTCCTTTTGAGTTTGTATAGTCTCTAGTAGACAATAATTGTATTCAAACTCACAGTTATGTTTTGTCGTATTGTACACGACAGTTGTATTAGTAAGTTGTATTTGTATTCTGTACCATGTATCTGACGACCCAAGATGGGTGATGTATACCTAATTTTGGGGGCGTCACACGAAACCCCAACAAAACCATCATTACATCCACTGTTTATAAGTCCTGTTAGGTTCAAATCGGTACTCGCACATTACCTGTCAATCTTATTTCCTTAAAAATACTTGTGTTTGATGTGATTTTAGGGATTGATTGGTTAACTACTCATCATGCTAAAATTGATTATTTTCGTAAGGTTGCTAGCTTTCATATTCCTAACCAACCTATTATGCGAATTCAAGCAACTGAACCACTAAAGTCAATCACTGTCATATTAAGCCATAAAGCTATTCGTTTATTGAAAAACGGATGTCAAGCTTTCTTAGCCCCTGTCACGGATTTAAATAAAAATACGTCAGATTTGAATGATATTTCGATTGTTAATAAACTTCCTGACGTATTCCCTGAAGAACTTTCTGGCCTACCCCAGAGCGTGAAATCTCTGGCCTACCCCAGAGATTTGAATGATATTTCGATTGTTAATAAACTTTCCTGACGTATCAACCTTTACGATTGTAACGTTGTTAACACAAAGACCCATTTCGTACCACTTACAAATGATAAAGGTAGAGTTAAAGACTCTCGGGACCCACGTGATGATGTCAAATAATACGAGTAGAATCGACGTTAATCGATAAAGTTAAAATCGTTCAAGCTACAGACCTGGAGCTGATGCATATGAGGAAGAAAGTGCAAGAAGGTGCTATTCTGGAAGCAAGAATCGATGAAGAATGAATACTTCGAGTCAACTCCAGACTTTGTGTTCCTAATGATTCTGACTTGAAGTATAAAATCATGATGGAGGCACAGAACACACCGTTTGCAATCCATCCTGGGTGTACCAAAATGTATCGTGATCTTCGACATACATTTTGGTGGAGCAATATGAAGAGAGAGATAGTGGGGTTTATCTCAAGTTATATAGCTTGCCAATAAGTCAAGACGGAGCATCAAGTGCCAAAAGGTACATTGCAACCACTTGAAATTTCAGAATGGAAGTGGGAGCACATTACCATGAACTTCGTTGCTGGTCTTCCCAAGGTTTCTCAAGGTATATATGCGATTTGGGTCATTGTTAGTAGATTGACCAAGTCTACTCATTTCTTACCGATACGAGAAACTTATACCCTTGAATGTCTTGCTCGTACATACGTAAACGAGATTGTAAGATTGCATGGTATGCGAGTATCCATAGTTTCTGATCGAGACCCAAGATGCACTTCATGATTTTGGGTTAGTTTGCAAAAAGCTATGGGCACGGATTTACAATTTAGTTCAGCATATCATCATCAAACGGATGGGTAGTCAGAGAGGACTTTTCATACTCTTAAAGATTTATTAAGACTCTGTGTCCTTGACTTCAAAGGAAGTTGGGACAAGTTCTTACCATTGGTGGAATTTTCCTACAACAACAGTTTTCAAGCAAGTATTGGCATGGCTCCATTTGAGGCGTTGTATGGAAGAAAATGTCGTTCTCCAGTATGCTGGGATGAGGTGGCTGAAGCAACGTGTTGGGACCGGAGTTGGTACGTATGACTAAGAAAAAGATTCAAACGATCCGACAACGTATAAAAACCTAACAAGATCGACAAAAGAGTTATGCTGATCTTCATCGAAAGGACGTGAAATTCAATATTGGAGATCATGTGTTGTTACGTGTTGCTCCATAGAAAGGAGTTACGAGATTTGGAAAAAGAGAAAAGCTCAATCCTCGATTCATTGGCCTATTTTTTATCATCAATCGAGTAGGAACTGTGGCCTATAGACTTGCCTTACCGCAAAGTATGTCTCGTGTTCATAACGTTTTTCACATATCTATGTTACGTAAATATATGAAAGACCCGAACCACATTATTGAATTAGAACCGGGCGAGATAGCGGAAGATTTAACGTATGAAGAGGTACCTGTTAAAATCTTGGATAAGAAGGATCATATTCTACGCTCCAAGGTTATACCTCAAGTCAAAGTTTTGTAGAGAAACCACGATGTTGAGGAAATATTCTGGGAGTTAGAATATGAAATGAAATCAAGGTATCCTCACATCTTCGACATACCAGGTACGCACCCTAATTTCGAGGATGAAATTTCATAAGAAGAGGAGGTTGTAAGACCCCAACTTTTATGAATAAAGATTATTTTTTCTTGAAATATATTTTTGAATATTATGATGTGGGTTTGATATAATGTTATAGTTGTAGGTAATATTTATAAATTTCGCAAAGTAAGCAAGTGGTTATATAATATTCGATTGGTTGGGAAATATTCGTTTTAACAGGGAATATTCGTACGACGACACAATCACTGGTGGACCCCACAACGGAAGTATTGTCGTATTTATAAAATGACATAATTATCTTTTTATAAAAGTAACGACGAAAGTTTTACCGTTAAACAGTTGAACTACCTGGTGGTAAAAGAACAGTAATACGCGTGGTTACATAGTAGCACACTGTATTGATTATTGATGCTTACGTGAGAAGTCACTCAGTTATACTCAATTATTGCTACAGTAGTTGCTGTATAATATCTCTCATATTATTAATTCAATTATTGTCACAGTATCATCTGCATAATATTTATTATTATTAAATCAATAATTGAGACGACAAAGTTATTCATATTATTATTTTCAATATTGACAATGTCTAGAAAATTATGTCAAGGAGAGGTTTGGTCACCTAATTGCGCGCCATTAGGGAGAAATCCTTATCGGAAATCCCCATCTTTCCTGGGAATGATCTGGTTGTTAAATATTGTGAGTTATAATATTAATGATGAATAAGTTCGTGTTGATTAAAGATAAAATTGATATTTCCATTGTGTTGGGATTATTAGTGTTAGTGGAAATCGACATCTATTCCGATAATAATTGATGTCTGGAGGTTATATTAACCAATCGGTTAATTAATCGGATAAATGAGCAATTAATTGTTATTAATTCACATGTTTATAACTATTTATTCACATGTGTGTACTATTGATTCACATGCATGTACTATTAGGGGAGGTGGTGCAAGATTGATAATACTTGCATGACTAAATTAAAAATGAAGGAAAAGATGAAGGTATTATACTGTAATATTTCAAGCCCCAAAACGTGCAATTATCGAAACTATATTTTCCTATAAATAGAAGCTCATTCCTATTTCATTCTCACCAATTGACTAAGACTCACAAGAGCATTTATAGAGAGAGAAGCTATAGAGAGAAAGAAGAAGAGAAGTCTGCTACTTCACTATTCCAGTATCCAGTCTTCTTCTGAAGTAAGGGATATTATTTTTTCAGTATTCATAAGGAATAATATTTTCTTTCATACTCTGTAGTATGTGAGTAATATTATTTCGTTTCGTATTCCTGATTATACCCTCATTTTGTTAAAGTATTGCTTCTATACTCCGTGAAATTAGTAGAATATCCTTGAAATTTGCGCTTCATCTAGTATCGTTTCACAATGATATTTTTTGCATATTCTTGCTAAATTTTAAGATTTTCATGCCGGAGTATTGTCCATGAGTAGTATTCATTTTTACGGTACTATTCATAAAGTACTATTCACTAAAAATTATTCATAAAGTACTATTCACGGGTACTATTCACGGGGTACCATTCACCCAGGGAATTATTCATGACAAAAATTGATTTCTTTGCTGTCCAAATTATTTTTGATACAATATTATTCTTGAATTTTACTCCACAAAGCAATATCATTTGACAATTTGGACATTATTGAATTCTAGATAAATTAAATTATAAATCTTTAAAAATTTATCCTTTGCTTTCTTTTAATTGAATTCTTATATCATTGTCATCATTCTCATGCTTATATTGTGATAAAAATCATCTGTGGCTTACGTGCATAGATGTACTATTGATTGATATGATTATGACCAGGGATTATTCGGTATAATCATGACCGTAATGTTACAAATGATGTGGTAAAAATCCTCATTAGCCTGTAGTGCATTGATGAACAGTTGTTGGTATGATTATGACCAGGGATTATTCGGTATAATCATGACCATTGATGATTACATGAATATCCTTGGCCTGTAGTGCAGGGATGATTCGATGATGTGGTTTATTTATTAAGTTGAGTCTCAACGATAAAATTGATGATAAACTTTTTAAATCATAGAAGATAGTAGATATCATACTCTACTTGACTCTTCTAATGGATTGCTTGTTCCGTTGCAGTTAAACTTGATGTTTATTATATTTTATCAGTTTAACACTATTGAAGGCTAACGATAATTTATTCTATATTATCTTAGTCATAATATTTCTTACTGGGCTAGTTGAGCTCACCCTTTGTTTTCAATGTTCTCTTCAAAAAATGAGAATATAGCTGGGACTAGTCGGGGAACGGAGTGATGGTCCAGATATTTGCATTAGTAGTCCTCACTATTCAGTGAAATAGTGTGATAATAAATGTAATAAGGACTCAATTTGAGTTTGAATACTGTCTAGAAGACAATATTCGTATTAAAACTCTCAGCTTATGTTTTGTCATATTTTACAAGATAGTTGTATAATTAAGTTGTATTTGAATTTTGTACCATGTATTTGGCGACTCAAGATAGGTGATGTATACATATTTTGGGGGCGTCACAGTTGGTATCAAAGCTTAGGAATATGATCCCTGGCTGAGATGTGAGACAAGAACTAGGAGGGGAGAGACAGGGAATTCCTTCGTTAGTATGACCTGCTTAAGTTTATTTGGTATTTATTTGGTTGGTCAAAGTATAGAGAAAATATGTGACATGTCAATTAACCCTTGTTTTGTGACAATATTTGCAAATGGCATCCGAAAATGTTGAGATAAGCAATGAAGCACATGAGACCGTTGAGTCACCAATGATCAATACCCAGGATAATGTGCAATAAGAAGATAATAATCCTTAGGTAAACAATAATACTGATCAAATAATGAACGGTGGGATGTTCAGAGGCTTTATACAATTCATGCAACATCAGGCGAGAGCGGCTCCTGTTCAAAATACAGGTGGAATCATTGGCAACTCTCTGTCGGTCGCCGCTAAACAGTTCAAGGAGCTGGGACCACCAGAGTTTATTGGAGAGCCAAAACCACTTAAGGCGGAGTCGTGGATAAAGCAGATTACCAATATATTTGATGTCTTGGGATGCTCCGAGGAGCAAAAAGTTCCCTTTGCCACCTTTATTTTGCAAGGAGAGTCAGATTACTTGTGGGAATCGGTAAAGCGTACTCAACTTGCCGCACTGAAGATGTCTTGGGAGAAGTTCTAAGAATTATTCAACGACAAGTACTTTCTCGAAAGTATTCGTCACATGGATATCTCCAGGACTGGTCATTCTACGATCATTTGACAGTACTACGAACGTAATCTTATTTTATAGTTTGTACTTGTGGAGTTCTGCTCCCGTAGTGAGTTCCTCATGTTTGATGCTTGATGATCCTCTGAAGTGAGCTTCCTTGAGGATTCTTCTCTTATGACATACTTTGCATGATTGAGCATCTAAGACCAATTCCATTTTTGGTTGAATGGCCTGCTTCCATATAAGGATCAGCAGCCAAGTGAGCTTCATTTAGATGAGCTCAGCAGGTCTTCAAGGAATGGCTTTGATATATAAGAATTTTATCAACTTCATTTCTGAACAGTCTTAAGCCTTCTGCTGGTTGAATCTTTCTTTGACTGAAGTCTTTTGCTTTGTCATTCCTTAGTGAGGTCAGATAGACCAAGTACCTGTAGGTTAGATATGTTTCTATTTTGGTACCCATAGTTAAATGGGTCCTACCAGGTTAGTTTCAAAACCCCTATTCCTCATATATTAAAATTAACATCATATTGATCACCAACAATCAGATTCATGCATGTAACTAATTTGGATATTACATTTTGAGATGCATGATAAAGAGTGTGTGTAAGATTTGCCATTTTAATAAAACACTCTTTTCCTTTTATGGTTTCATCGTTTGCTTGGTTATGTTCACAGAGTTTAAATGTTTACAAAGTGAGAATCAACACTATTACTTATGCGTATCTGGTTGATTCATAGAGGTGATTAGTTTCTATGAATCTTCAAGATACTCGTGTAGAACTGATCATACTCTGAATGTTATCAAACACTTAGAACATAGGTTTTTACATATATACTAACCCATCAGCAAAGATTACTCCATGTAGAATTGATTTAACATTTGATATGCTTATGACCTATTTCAGATTTTTTTCAAGATGTCATCTTCAGCCTAAAACTTGGATGGAGAGAAAGTTTGTAAGCATTTGAGTTTCCAACTTCATTGTATTTTCTCTCTTCACCTTTTTAGGTAGATTATGGTTTCTTGACAGGATACTGTTATAGTGCATAAGGAGGTGTAACATGATGCATACAATTATATTAGTGAGGAACCGCACCTTTTTACTGTAAGTTTCTTGACAGTCATTTAGCTTAGATATACTGAGGTTAGGCATTGATGTGCATAGTTTCTCATTTGCTCCTAACGTCTTGTTGCTCTAGTTGGCATTCAATCAATCAGTCGTGGTCTTGAAGATGTAAGCAAAGGGACTCTCAGCATCCTTGGTTCTTTGACATCTTGAGTTCATAAGATTTTACATCCAGCTGCTAGTTGGCCAGACACATATTTGAGAAGTTCTTCTTTCTTCTCTGGATAAGCATTTCTTAGCATGTATGGCCTTTTCATCTTTTCAGGCTGGTGGATGTTTCACTCTTTTCTGTTGATGTCTCTTGAGCTTCCTAGCATGGTCTTCAAACTACAAGATTGACCGTGAGCAAGGATTGGTCTTGTTGATATGGCAATCAAGAGCATGGACCAATTTGAGTAGCTTCAGGTGTATATACACATTTATCTGTACACAATATCTCCAACGTGTGAGCTCCTCTGTATATAGCAAGTGACTTACTACTAAACTAAGTTTAGAACAATGTTTGTGCCTAGGATCAGACTCAAAACGATTAGCTTTTGAATATAGCATGAGAACCTACTTTGATACTAATTGTTAGTTCCCAGTAGGCACAATATAGACATAGAAGGGGGGTTGAATAGATCCTTTTTAATTTCAAATACTTTTCTCATTTATTTTTGTATTGCTAATGATTTAGCATATGACAAGCATAAGAATCTTTTCAGGCACAGAGGAATAAGTAAAAGATCCCCTTCATTGATATATTCATAATCATACATACATTGTTCTTAGAGTTAGTTCGGTTGTAAGCAGTTAAAACATACATAGCAGTTATAGCAGTTAATGTACATAATGTAAATGACATAAAGTAAAATACACAAGGGGTTTTAAGTGGTTCAGAGACTCAAGCTCCTAATCCACTCTTCTGCTTTTAACTAGCAAGATTTCCACTAAGGAAGGGTAGCACCCTAAATCACTAAGATTCCTTCAAGGCCAGCAGCCTTGGGACTTCAGTTCACTAAGAACTCTTCAAGGCCAGTAGCCTTGAAACTTCTCTAGTTCCCTAGGAACTCTGCAAGCCCAGCAGGCTTGGAACTTCATTTAGTCCCTCCGGACAAGGACCCCTCAGGCCCTGGCTTCTTGTTGTTGTTTGTTGTTATTGGTGGTGGTGCTGAGCTGCTAAGATGTCTTTAAGCTTGATCATCTTTTGTACTTAGCAGCTTGGTGTGGTCCTCTTTGCATTCTGCTTCGAGTCTGGACCACATCTTTTTTGGTGCAGCTGATCTTCTTCTGTTCTGCTCATCTTCATTTAGTGTCAGCTGTGCACCATCACCATTTCCTGAACCCTTCTTAACATGTTGGCAGACATGGTTCTGCACTTGCTCTGGTTCAGCTTTAGATTCATGGTGAATCGTAGAGTGGCTCTCAGGATTTACCTTGTGCTTTGTCACTCTTCTAAATGCTATCTTCTTGTCCTTCTCGACTCTTAGCTTAAATGCTAATTCAAGTGGCATTCTCATCTTTGTTGAGTGAAGCTTTGGTCTGTTTAAGTCCTTCTTCAAAGCTGCTTCACTTCCACCTTCGTAGTCTCACTGTCATTGAGACTTGTTCTATTAAGCTCAGGTGGAACTCGTAGAGTCAACATTAGCATTCTACAAACTCAACGATTTTGTAACATAGCAATCATCAGCCCCTTTGATTGTTGAAGCTCTGACTTATTTATACTCCTTCCCAATCCTCCCGTTGAGAAGTAGCCGTTGAAAGCTCTTTAAAATGCTTCGCAGATCTCGAGTTATTTGGTGTAAACTGCAGATGTGACATGACAACTTTTTCTGACTCTTTGACACTGCAGTCTACTGTTTCACCTACCACGTCAGAGATGTTACTCTGATGTCTCGCGCAGGTCGACGACTTTATTTCCTCCTTCTGATTTCTCGATCAGAGGTTGTCCTTTTGCATCGATGCTCTCAATAAGCTCTAGTCTGAATATCAATTATGATGCACGTCTTCTTGGACCTGATCGTAGTGTCTTGTTGAATGTTGTTCATTGTCTGGTAGAGTCAACACTACGATCCTGAAGAGTGTTCATTGGATCTTCTATATAAAACAACTCTTCCTTCTTATTGTGCAGTGCTTTAACACTTCTGTTTGTCTCGACTGTTCTCAGATATTAATGGCTTGACTTCTTGTTCTGGTCCCTTCTGAATAGCAAGACACTTTAGATTTGTGGCGTGTCCAGCTCACTTTCTCCTTGTGATCTCCCGTTCACTTATTATCAGTGGACTTACCCAATGCTTAATCACTTTAGCCTTGTTCTTCAGAGGCTGACCTGTATCTCTGTGTACACTCCATCAGTTCCTTCTTTGTGTGACAAATACTACGATCCTGGTTGCTTCCAAGATCGTCGTCTTTTGTCAACTTGACAGCTACTGCACTTGATGACTTTCCTTAATCAGTTACTGAAGTCTTCTTCTGATCAACTTATGGAAGACTTCATCTCGAATGGCTTCCCAACTCAATCTGAATGCTGATTTGGTTGGTGCTTTGATCTTCTGTTATCTTGCATGTCATTCGTTGAGTGCTCTCTGGTTTTCTTCAGGTGGGATGTATCTTTGCAGTGCCAACCAGATGCTTGGTTCCTTTGGATATTTTGGGAGTGCTCATTTGTTGAGAATCGTATTTGATCTACGATTCTGCCTTGTCATTGTGAGCACATCTGTTGGGGTCTCAGTTCTACACTCTACGATTCAGCTTCGGCTATTTAGATACTACGACTCCTAGATCAGATCTTGACACTCTACGATTTCTGACTTTGTGTTTGTTGTCTTCATCTGATCTTTCTCGACTACGATCTCTACCTCTGATGTGGTCAGTAGACTCTACGGCTCTGAGTGTAGTCTACAATTCTTAACTTGACTTCGGCATATGCTCGGTCGCTCGTAGGTAGGCTGTCTCTATGATTCTGAACATGACTTCCTTAGTAGTCTACGGCTCCGAGGAGGTTCTACTCGACACACTACTATCCTTCCTCATCTCTCCTGGCAGTCTACGAACTCCGAGATCTACTATCTTGCAGACTACGATTCTGCCTCGATAGCTCTCGAGTTTTCCTTGACTCTCCTGGCAGACTACGATTTCTGGTGCAATGCTCGACGATCAGACTAGCCTATCTATTACATCATAAGATCAACCTAACATTCTTGATCTTTCTATATTTATAGTCCTAGTACATCATTTCTTTTTAAGGACTTTACAAAGCTGTTTTGCTTATGTAGGATCATCCTAACATATTTGATCAATTCATTCTAAGTCCCTTGTACACATGTTTCTATTATCTATCAAAGGACTTTACAGCCTTTCTTAATGTAAGCATACTTGCATATTCATTCATATATATATATATATCATAATCAAATCATATGCAAATAGGAATATCATTCACATGCTTATTCCTAACAATCTCCCCCTATTTGATTATGACAAAAAAATAAGTGCATATGCATGTTATGAATGAATCTTATATACAGTGAGCATCTGTATTTATAAAACAGATAGTCATGAATGTCATTTATAATAATATGGAATTTAATATACTATGACATTTTACATCATGGATCCAGAACAAACCTAACTAGTTAGAGATGTACCTCTTTGGCTCCATATATACTTCCATGATGTCTGTTGATTAGCTATTCATTTGTTTGATCTTCTTGCACCTGCTCACCCTTGGATGTTGACTTCATTTCTTCTTCTTCTTCTGGCTCCCCCTCAGCCTTTGCAGACACAGGCTCATCATCATTTGGCTCCCCCTCAGATGATGACCTAGCTTCTTCTTCTACTGTCTTCTTTTCTTGTTTCCTTCTGCTCTCTTTTCCCTTTCTTGAATGCCTCTTACTGTGCCTCTTTCTATGCCTCTTTTTCTCCCCCTTTCTGTCATTAATCACTTGAGAGAGTTGTTCCATGTTGGACATAAGCTGCTCCATCAGATAAGAGGATTTAACAACTTTAATCTTGAGTTCTTGTTGGCTCAGCTCAAGTTGCACAGAGAAAGATTGATTCATGTTGTCAATCTTGTCAGAGAGGACTTGGAGTTGTTCTTCATTGGCCTTCTGTGTTCATAGAGCTTCTGCTTTCTGGTCATTTATGGCTTTTAGATAGATGTGATCTCTTTCTTTAATTTTGAGAGATACATCAGCCATGGCGGCTTGAAGTCTGTCTTGAACTGAATTATCTCCTGTTCTCAACAGCCTTGACTCTTCATTGACTAGAGATATCTTCTTGACCAGCTCATTAGAATTCTTCAACAGCTCCTGCTCCATAGGAGTTTGGTCATCTGGTTGGGCAACCTCTTGTTGAGCATCAGATTGGATTCTACGATTTTTATCCTTCGACGAATTTTCGAAAGTAGTGAGAATCTGAAAAATCGTTGAGTGCCAATCGCTGTTGGAGGATGAAGGAATGTCAGTCAGTAGTGTTTGAGCAGATGGAGGCTTCTCATTTTGGATTTGAACGCCATCAGTGGTAGAGTGAACAAACTCTACGATTATCTCCTTGGCTATAATCCTTCTGCCTTCAGAGTCCACTCTACGATCAAAGGGAATATAGTGGTTGTCAGCATGTCTGTAAACTTTGTAGTGGGGTTGGTCTTTGATCATCATTGTTGCAAATTTCTTCACCCTTGGGAAGTTCTGTGCCACCAACTCCATGCTTGGAAACTGAGAGTAGCACCAGGTGAAGTAACTTCCATCTCTTTCAGTATGTGCCTTTAGCCAAGGCATCCATTAGAAGAACCATCTCATCAGCAGATCATCAGGATTGTAGAGGATAGTCGTGCAGTCTAACTCCATGTTGTTCTAGTTTTTAAACACCTCAAATGCAGTTATCCTCACCACCTTGAGCTGTTCTATTCCATAGTTTACCCATCTCTTGGGAGGTGCTTCTTGTAAGACCACAACTTATTATAAATAAAATTGAATTTTCTTTATTTATTAATTTGAAATAGTAAGGATTAATTTGATTAATGTGGTTAGTTATGGGTAAAATGCGCAAATATTTCAAATAAGCAAGTGGTTATTGTTGTCGGAGAATATTCGTTTGGTCGTAGAATATTTTTACTGTCGGGGAATATTCGTACGACGGTGCAGCCTTGTGTGGGCCCCATAACGGAAAGCGATTGGATGAAGAAAACGACAAGTATGAGTTGTGTATAAATAACGGCGTAGTTGTTACCGTTAATACTGTTGGAATACCCGGTGGTTAAAACACAGTAATACGCATTGTTGCACAGTAGCACACGGTATTGCACCAATTATTGATTCTTACGTAGGAAGACACTACTTAATAATGGTTACAGTAATTACTGTTCAGTATTTTATTTTATTGATTCAATAATTGTTGCGTTGATATTTTATATTACTGTTGTTTCAATAATTGTCACTACATAGTATTTTCCATTATCGGAGCAATAATTCATATTATCTGAATAATTTTATTAGATAACATTATTGGCAATGTCTAGAAAGTTTTGTCTAAGGAGAGATTTGGTCACCTAATTGCGCGCCAGTAAAGAGAAATCCTTATGGGAAAGCCCCCTCTTTCCTGGGAACGGTCTGGTTGTCATTATTGTGATTCTGTAATATTATTTATGAATAATTAATTATTGATTTATATGATGAGGAAAATATTAATTTTATGTGGATATAGATGGAGAAAATTTTTCAATGTGACAATTATTGAAAATTAATATTTTATCTTTTTCTGATAAAATAATTCATTTAAATATATTTTGTTAATAATATATTAATGGTGATATTTTTAAAATGAATGTAGGATATATGAATAAATGAGGAAGAAGAGTATTTTTGTTGGATTAAATGTTTAACACATGTTTTGTGTGTTGGTGGACACAATTCTTGACCGAAAATTTATTATAGACTGTAAAATCGCCCGTTTGTGGATTTCGGTCAATTTTTGTTTGGAATTTAGAAAAACTTTCTTCTGCAAAGTTGTAGAGAATTGAATTTCCTATACAAACTCACAAGATTCGAATTTTCTGATAAAAGAGCTATTTATTATGAATTATTGAAGTTCCGAAGTTCCGAAATAATTAATTTTTGGGAGTTTTAGTTAATTATTTTGAGAAAACGGTTTTTATATTTTTTTTGGACATCATTAACATGTGTGGCTGGTGTTTTTGACCAAAAGGTGGGCTAAAGAAAATTTGTATAATTATATTAATATTTTATTAAATTTTCTGCTTTGGTGTTCTAAGCATTTTCCTATAAATAGGATGCTTAGGTTAGAATTGAAAATCACACCAGAAACTGAAATCTTCTCTTTCTCTCTCGATATATTGAGCATATTCTTCTGAGTATTTTATTACTTTGAGTGTTTCTATACGGTGCAAGTTCAAGTCATAGTCTATATCCGGTGTTCAACTAGAAGTACTGTCTTTACGAGGTAAGGGATGTTGTTTCTTCTTAAATGATATTATCTTCTTCAATATCATTATGCCGAAATATTATTTTAACCTTTTTATCAAATTTGGAATTTTTTCATGTTGGGGTTACTATTCATGAGTTACTATTCACGAGTTACTATTCATGAGTTACTATTCACGAGTACTATTCACAAAACATAATGATGTTTTTGTGAAATTTCTATCTTTTAGTGTCAGAGTTACTATTCACGTATACGGCACTATTCACGAATACGACACTATTCACCGAAAAATGAAATTTTCTTCTTTTTGTCCAAAATATCTATTCTGGATACTAGCTTTGATTGTATCCATGTTTTAATCATTCTTGAATTTTACTCCACTATGATTATTTATGAGATATTTTTGGACATGAAATAGCTGAAATACGAATCCTTAATATTTACTCTTTTGTTTCACTGGATTCGTTTTCTTTAAAATATTTTTCATCATCCTTAGTCCTAAATGATGATATAACTAAATATCTTTGGCCTGTAGTGTAAAGATGAATAATTTCTGATGAATATCTTTGGCCCGTAGTGTAAAGATGAATAGGTGTTTAGATGAACATGACCAACTGATGAATATCTTTGGCCTGTAGTGCAAAGATGAATATTTGATTCCATATATATATTGATTGATGTTACAAGGATAAAAAAAATAGGCGATGAACTTTTAAATTCATATATAGAAGATAGTAGTTTGCATTTTCTACTTAACTCTTCTAATGAATTATTATTTTCGCTGCGAAGATTGATTTAAAACTGATTGTCTATTGTATTCTATTAGATTTTTCCATGTTGAAGACTAACGATAATTTGTTCTATGTTATCTTAGTCATAATATTCTTTACTGGGCTAGTTGAGCTCACCATTTTCCTTGTTGTTCCATTTTTCTTCTTAGGAGGCGAGAATATAGCAAGTACTAGTCGGGGTGTGGAATGATGGTTCTAGAAGTTATTTTAATAGTTCTCACCATTTTTGTATAATATTGTATCAATAATTGTAATGAGGACTTATTTGAGTATGGATATTGTCTAGATGACTATATTTGTATTTAAACTCACAGTTTTTATGTTGTATTAATAAAGTTGTAGTTGTATCTGTACCATGTATTTTGACGACTCAGAATGGGTGTTGTATACCTATTTTGGGGGCGTCACAGTTGGTATCAGAGCCATAAGTAAAGAGCCCCGAGCCTCTATCTGGTGACTTCCGTTCTGCGGTGGCAAGCTGATAGGTACCCTGGTGAGGTGCTAACACAAGTTGGTGTCCAAAGTCACAGTTGGTATCAGAGCTTAGGGATATAATCTCTGACAGAAATCGGGGAATAGAACTAGGAGGGGAGAGACGAGTAAATCCTTCGCTAGTGTGTCCTACCTAAGCTTATTTGTTGGTCGGTTAAATTATAGGGATATTATGTGATATGTTAATTTATTAAATTAACCCTTGTTTTATGGTAGTATTTGAGAATGTCGACTTAGAATGTTAACAGTGGAGTAAATGAAACCGTGAAAATGCCTGTACTCACCAACAAGGAGAACGTACAACAGGTTGGCAATGTTCCTCCTGTGAAAAATACCAATCTGCAGATGATGAATGATGGGATGTTTAGAAGCTTTTTGCAATTTATGCAAAACGAAACGAGGGAGACTCGTGTTCAAAATACAGGAGGAAATGATAGCAATTCACGGTTTGTCACAGCCAAGCAGTTCAAAGAATTGGGACCACCAGAATTTAAGGGAAAGCCGGATCTTATCATGGCGGAAACTTAGGTCAAGCAAATTATCAAAATATTCGATGTCCTGTGATGCACGGAGGAAAAAAAGGTTCCATTCGCCACCTTTATGTTCCGTGGCAAGGCAGACCACTGTTGAATGATTTCGCAATCAATGAATACGTGCAAGTATACACGGTCAACAAGTAATATAATGATAAATTAGAGTGTCGATCCCTCAGAGAATTCCAATTAATAAACTCCAACTACTAGTACTATATCAATTCAATTTTATTTAAACAACCGAAAATTTTGATTCTTTAAAACTAAAAAAAAAATTAATTTTAATAAAGCAAGAAATTATTCTAAAAGAAAACAAAGAACAAATCAATAATTATTTGAATGCAAATAAATGATAATTAAGACTCCAATTTCCCCAATTATGATTATTAAATCACTTATCCAATTATCCCAATTATTATATCTACTGAATTGTTAACAGAAATTCTCAAATGCCAAAAGCCCTCTCTCGAGTGATCAATTGCCTTCTATTCAACCCAGATTAATTTTGCTATATCTCAATGCAAAATAATTGAATTAAACTCGTTACAAACCCAATTCCTTTTATGTTACATGCGACAAATAGATATTCTCATTCTATTCACAAACCTAATTATTCACTATGCAAATAACTAAGTCACATGTCACCCTGCCCAATTCTAACTCTAGAATTCCTTTCCCAATTTCTTCTAAAGTAACAAGGTAATTATTGGCCAGATAATTAATCAATAAACACAAAGCAAGATGAACAATTCACTTCAACATAAATAATTGGAATAAATTAAATAATTAACTCATAACCATAATAAGTTCCATTGGAATCTTAATAAAAGGAATTAGTTCATGACGAAAATAAAAGCTATAAATAATTGATAAATCATCCTTAATGAGTTAACAATTTAAAAGAATAAAGAAGAAGAAGAACTCCAATTTTTCAGCTTTCAGATCTGCTCCTATTCCTCCGTTAATCTCCCCAATGTTCAGCTTCCTTCAATAAAAAGAATCACTTTATATATATATGTTTATTTTTTACTTCCCCCAACTCCACAACTCCTAATCCAAATAGACTCCTCATAAACTCCTCCAACAAGGTCAAACTAATAGTCAAAGTGTTGTCCAAGCCTGCCTCACGTGCGCGATCCGCGTCAGAACCAGTCACGGCTTAGCGCCCCGGCGCTATTTCTAATGCATTTCCCAGCGCCCCGGCGCTATCTTCTGAAAAAATTACAACTTTGCCATTTATTAGCTTAAATCCCCAATTTGTCTCCTCAGCTTCCGAATCTGCAATACAACACATAAATACAGTAAAAATATTCCTAAATGACTCGAAAATACAATAAATTAAACCCAAGTATATCCGATTCATGGGTATATTACCCAATCATCAAATACCCCCAAACTTAAACCGTTACATGTCCTCAAGCAACAAACACAAAACAATACTAACAATATAAAAACACAACTCATGCAAGTGCAACTAACTGAATGAACATAATTCCAGTATCCAATAGCTTACGTATATCCATAGGCCTCAGAAAAATCACAAAAATATGCTAATACATCTTGTGAACACAGATCAATGATATCCCAACAATCAACCAATCCAAATCTGTTATTACTGATATTGTGAGTGTGTGTTCAACAACCATGCTAACTAATGAAAAGCAAAACGCTGAAAAATAATAAAGTTTATAAAAAGCTTCATACAGTTCTACTCAAGAGTTCATCAAATAAACTAGATTCGACTGAAATTAAACAATCACCAAAATTCAGGGGTCAACATGAAATACTTATGCTTAATATTTTTTTTCAGACGGGGGCATTTTGCACTTTTCCCGCTTTATTAGTATTACTAAATTTTTTTTTCACATGACTATGCATTGTCTTATTCCCTTAGGCTTTTCAATGCTACCTTAACGAGCTTTCGACCAACGACTCCCAAGCCATTAAGACCTTAGGGCGCTAGGTGTAAAGACAGTCCCCTCGGGCGTACTTGCTCAAATAACAAAGGCCACAAAACTAGACAAGCACGCCACAGTGTTTTTTTTAATTGCTTATATATTCCAAATATTTTTCCCCCAAACTCGAGTTTATGTATAAATTCAGTCTTCACTAGCTATTCAACTTGTCTTTTCATTTCACTAGCAATCATCCTTTAGAACTCTATTATCTAACCATTTAAACTATCATAGCCAACATGGTCGTTTTTCAAAGTGCTAACCTATAATATCAGTGTCAAACAGATAGAGATTCAAATCATGTCCAGACAATCATATCACTGACTCAACAATCCTTACTAGACTTGTTCATGCAATTCTAATTTCATCATTGGCCCCCGAATAAATGCACTAGCAAACGCCAGAATTATTATGCAATCCTAAATGCAATAATTACCTAATCAATAACAATCCAAATCCACAAACTAATAACAAACTAGAAATTTGAAAATAAAACTTAACTACCCCCAAACTAATCTAGAGCAATGTCCTCATGCGAAAAATATAACAAAATAAAACAGAGAACTTTCCTGACGAGCTTATTCTTCGGGTGGTGCATCATCATCCTCGCTCATCTCTTGATCGGAAGGGGGAAATACAGGGAGAACAGGAGCAGTCAGAAAATGGCTAAGTTGCACGCCCGGATGTGATTGGACGGTCAATGCATTCTGTGCAGCAAATTGGTCAACTAAAAATTTGAAAATCACATCTTGACGTTCCGACAAGCGCACATTCTGGGATTCCATGTTGTAAAACCAGCCATCTATCTCTCGCTGGACAGCTTCGGGGACCACACCACAATGAGCTGCTGTAGATGGGCTATAAGTAGGTGGAGCCTGAGGTGGTGGGTCTTGTGCAGGTGCAACTTGGGGAATTATGAAACCCAATCCCCTAGGGTGATTTGCCCCACCTATCCACACTTTGTATCTACTTATCAACTTGTGGTCCAGCACTGGCATGGCCTTTTGAATCATCTCGTCAGACTTCCATTTGACACCGAACTTGGCACACAAAACGCAGATGAGAGACGGATGTGGTAACCCTCCAGTGGTACTTCCACGAGATGCTCGAAGGACAGATTGCAAAATGAGATGTCCCACATTAATTTTATAGCCTTTGATGATTGAGAAAAGAAGGACTGCACGTTCCCGAGTAACATGACTCACATGTGTACATGGCATGAGTTTTACGCAAATGAACGCATATCATGCCTTCCCATATAAGCTGAGATTCGATAGTGGGAAAGTCATATTTTCGCGTTCATGCACGGTCCATGTGGTGCCCGGCTGATAAAGTTCACGTATTATCTGCTCATAGTCCGGTCCATCACTAATAAAACCAGCATACTCATCATGAAAATCCTCAACTGGCAATTGATAACACTCATTGAAGTCCTCTTCGCCAATTTCCACTGTTTTGCCCCTTATAAATACCGTATAGTGATCATGTTCGGGCACGTTGGCATAAAATTCTTTCACCACTGTTATTACGGCTGGTTCGGGCTGCTCGATAAGTGTGAACCAGTTCCTCTTAGCTATCATGACTGCCATGTCGCCATCCTTTGATTGATCCGGTCTCAACCCACGCTCCGGAACCAATGACCGAGTAGCCATTCGATTGTATCTTTCCTGAGCCGCATGCCTGACAAAACAGTGGCTGTCAAATCGCGGAGGTGGAGTTGAGGCGGTCCCTGACCCTTCACCACGTTGGCGTTTGGATGCCATGACAAAAATTCTACAATTACAAGCATATTTATGTATTAGCATCGAATAAAATTGGAAATTGGATAATCTTAGGTTTGACTTTACCCCCAAACTTTAAAATATATGTCGAATTTGACTACATTAGTGGGGGATGATACTTGACACAAAAATGCAACAACATGCACAATAGTATCAATCGGAGTCAGGGATTATTAAGTTTCGAGAATGAACGCAAGCCACACAGGAAATATCCATAAGAGTTGCCATGTAGTGCAATAAGAGACATGCATGTATCAAAATAGTGTAATTCCCCCCACTCTAAGTGACTATGTGTAATGATAGCTATGTGCTACAGTAGATTGAAATCATTGTGGTAGCATGAAGGTCCAGAATGATAGTGCGAAACATGGTGATATGTGTGCATGTAGACAAGATTAATGATTCAGGCAAATTATCAAACACCTTGTGGGTGTGCCATGCATCCCTATCAGTCAAACATTTATAATAACATATGCTCCCAATTTAAGAATTAACACATGTGTCGTAAAAATATAATCAAGATCCGGAGAGTGACATTCTTCGATGTTGGTGTAAAAAGATATACATTTAGTAGAATATGTACATACCAACCATATCCGTAGATAGCTTTTTGCCCCAAAGATCAAATATAATTCAAGACATACCTGGTTAGATCTTGTTACAATTGAATGAGAAAGATGAAATTTATGGAACAAATGAGAACAATGGATCGTATCTATCTGATCTTAATTATGAAATTGGTATTAACACTATTCAACTATCCTGTGAAGGTAAGGAAGGCTTGTGGCACGGAATTAATAGAGAAGAGAAGTTGAAATAGAAAAGAATTGTAACCGTCCAGTATTTAAGTTCAATTAGGAGTCTGGGACGCAGCCGCAGCGCCGGGGCGTTCCAAAAATACTAGGAAACAGCGCTGGGACGCTATTTCATGAAGTGCATAGCGCCGGGGCGCTGTGTTGTAGCACAAATTGAGAGCCGGGGCGCTAATGGTCAGTAGCTCGTGGATGGGGCTAGCGCCAGGGCGCTATAATTGCCCTTAGAGACAGCGCCGGGGCGCTAATGGTCAGTAGCTTCTGAATTGGGCTAAGGCCGGGGCTCTTGTTCCCTACACCGTATAAGTTCAAGAATCAAAATAAAAATAAAAATAAAATTAAAATTAAAAAGGAAAATGATTGGGTTGCCTCCTAATAAGCGTTTGGTTTACTGTCGTCGGCCCGACTTTGCTGGTGTGTTCAATTTTCCACTGAGTCGGAGAGGTTCATGACCGTAATGTGACGTTCAATGGGCCCACTCCAATAATGTTTGAGTCTTTGACCGTTAACCTTGAATGGGCAATTTGAATTTGGTTTTTCGATCTCGATGTTACCGTGTGGTGCAACAGACACGACTGTAAAAGGACCTAACCAACGTGATTTCAGTTTCCCAGGAAATAAACGCAATCTCGAGTTGAAAAGCAAGACTTGTTGGCCCGGTTCAAATGTTTTAGTGAGAATTTTCTTATCATGCCATGCTTTGACCTTCTCCTTGTATAGTTTTGCGTTTTCATAAGCGTTGAAACGAAGTTCATCCATCTCATTCAACTGCAGTAACCTTTTCTCACCTGCTGTTTGTTCATCAAAATTTAGCTTTCGAATGGCCCAGTGTGCACTATGCTCTAACTCGACTGGGAGGTGGCACGCCTTTCTGTAAACCATTCGATAAGGTGACATACCGATCGGATTCTTGTATGCTGTACGATATGCCCATAGAGCATCGTCAAGACGTAAAGACCAATCTTTTCGTGACGGATTGACCACCTTTTCCAGAATCCTCTTAACCTCCCTATTGGAGACCTCAGCTTGGCCATTAGTTTGGGGATGATACGCAGCTGCTATTTTATGATGAACCCCATACTTCACCAACAATTTTGTGAACTGCTTGTTACAGAAATGCGTTCCCTCATCACTTATTATTGCCCACAGAGTTCCAAATCGCGTGAAGATATTTTTCTTTAAGAATCGAAGAACGACGTTGGCATCATTTGTGGGCAAAGCTGCGGCTTCTAACCATTTGGACACATAATCCACCGCCAACAGAATATACTGATTATTAAAAGATGAGGGAAACGGTCCAATGAAATCGATTCCCCGACGTCGAACATCTCTACCTCCAATATAGAGTTGAGTGGCATTTCATTTCGCTTGGAGATATTACCTACGCGTTGACATCGATCACACTTTAGCACATAGAGATATGCATCCTTGAATAACGAAGGCCAGTAGAATCCTGATTGTAACACCTTCGCCGCAGTTCGATCACCGGAATAATGACCTCCATAATCAGATGAGTGGCAATGACCCAAGATACTGTCCATCTCTTCATGTGGCACACAACGTCTAATTATTTGATCCGCGCAGGCTTTAAACAAGAATGGTTCATCCCAATAGTACTGCTTCACGTCATGGAGGAATTTCTTTCGTTGTTGTGAGTTCAACTCTGGTGGTAACACCTTAGCAACCACATAGTTCACATAATCAGCATACCAAGGCAGTGTTGTGGTTACTCGGAGAAGTTGTTCGTCCGAAAATTTCTCGTTAATCAATGCATTGTCTTTTCTCTGCACCTCATCATTTTCCAATCGCGAAAGATGATCTGCTATTTGATTTTCTGTACCCTTTCTATCCCGAATCTCCAAATCAAATTCTTGAAGTAATAACACCTACCGTATCAATCTTGGTTTGGCATCCTTCTTCTCGATCAAATATTTGATTGCAGAATAATCAGTATAGACAATGACCTTGGTTCCGATGAGGTATGCTCTGAATTTGTCAAAGGCGAACACAATTGCAAGTAGTTCTTTTTCGGTGGTTGTGTAGTTCAACTGAGCATCTGTTTACGTCTTGCTTGAGTAATAGATTGTATGGAAAATTTTGTTGTGCCGTTGACCCAAAACTGCTCCCACTGCATAGTCGCTGGCGTCGCACATCAATTCGAATGGTATAGACCAATCGGGTGCGACAATGATTGGGGCAGATACTAACTTCTTTTTTAAAATTTCAAATGCCTCGATACATGACTGATCTATTTTAAAGGGCACATCTTTCTCTAACAGGGAACACAAAGGTTTTGAAATTTTTGAAAAATCTTTGATGAAACATCTGTAGAAACCCACATGTCCCAAGAAGCTCCGAATTCCTTTCACAGATGATGGAGGTGGTAATTTCTCAATAGTCTCAATCTTCGCTTTATCCACCTCTAATCCTGCTGCAGAAACCCTATGCCCGAGAATAATCCCTTCCTTCACCATAAAGTGGCATTTTTCCCAATTAAGAACTAGATTAGTCTCCACGCACCGTTTCAACACTAAATTCAGATTTTTCAGGCACAAATCAAAGCTATCACCGAACACAGAAAAATCGTCCATAAATACCTCCAAATTTTTCTCGACCATATCAGAGAAGATTG
Source organism: Panax notoginseng (assembly GCA_016801055.1). Classification (NCBI taxonomy): domain Eukaryota; kingdom Viridiplantae; phylum Streptophyta; class Magnoliopsida; order Apiales; family Araliaceae; genus Panax; species Panax notoginseng. The sequence continues at coordinate 83,210,065 of CM029023.1, forward strand.
CCATCATGCATCGCTGAAAGGTTGCTGGTGCATTGCATAAACCAAAAGACATTCGCCGAAATGCAAACGTACCGTATGGGAATGTGAAGGTCGTTTTCTCTTGATCCTCCGGTGCTATAGCAATTTGATTATATCCGGAATAACCATCCAAGAGACAATAGAACTGATGTCCCGCTAACTTATCCAACATCTGATCAATGAATGGCAAGGGGAAGTGATCCTTGCGTGTGGCTTTATTTAGCTTGCGGTAGTCCATGCATACTCTCCATCCTGTAACTGTTCGAGTAGGGATGAGCTCATTCGCCTCATTCTTCACCACTGTCATACCCCCTTTCTTTGGTACGCATTGTACAAGACTCACCCATGAACTATCTGAGATCGGGTAAATAATGCCAGCATCCAACCACTTTATAATCTCCTTTTTTACCACCTCCTTCATGATGGGGTTTAGCCTTCTTTGCGTCTCGATGGTTGGTTTTGCCCCTTCTACCATTAAGATTTTATGCATACAGAATGATGGGCTAATACCTCGAATGTCCGCTATAGTCCACCCAATTGCTGTTTTGAATTTTTGTAAGACACGCAGCAGTTTCTCCTTTTGCGTATCATTCAATTCTATTGAAACAATAACTGGTAGGGTATCGTCTTTGCCCAGGTAAGCATATTACGGATGGGATGGTAATGGCTTTAACTCTAGCACCGGTGGCTCTTCTATTAATGGTTTGAACTTTTTACCTTCCGCTTCGGGCCTCTCTATGGTGTCGAAGGATTGATTGCCTTTCCGAAACATTGATGGTGTGTCTAGCCATTTGACGTATTCGATATCCTCTTCAATACCATAGTCATCTGCCCCGAGCAAAATTGATTCAAGTGGGTCCTCCGAAAAAGTTATGTTGAATTTATGATTCACCAATTCCTCCATAATATCAACCCGCATACATTCACCTTTTTCTTTTGGGTACGACATTGACTTGAAAACGTTAAAGGTGACCTGTTGATCTTCAACTCGCATTGTCAATTCACCTTTTTGAACATCAATCAATGTTCTTCCTGTCGCCAAAAATGGACGCCCAAGAATGATCGGGATTTCACTGTCCACTTCACAATCCAGAATAAAGAAATCCGCAGGGAAGATGAATTTATCCACTTTTACTAACACATCTTCAACTATACCTCGTGGATATGTAACCGACCTATCTGCTAACTATAAACTGATATTTGTTGGGCGTGGAGCCTGAAGTCCGAACTGGCTGTAGACGGATAATGGCATTAGATTTATACTGGCCCCCAAATCGCATAAAGCTCATCCAGAAAACTGATTTCCAATCTCGCATGGAATATTAAAGCTACCTGGATCCTTGAGCTTTGGCGGTAATTTATCCTGAATGATAGCACTGCATTCCTCTGTCAATGCTACTATTTCAAATTCACCCAATTTCATCTTCTTTGACAAAACCTCCTTCATAAACTTCGCGTAACTCGGCATTTGTTCCAAGGCTTCGGCGAAGGGGATGTTGATATGCAATTTCTTGAAGATATCCAAAAATTGTGAGAACTGCTTATCTAACTTGGATCTTTAAAATCTCTGCGGATACGGTATGGGAGGCATTGTATTGGTTGGTTCCGAATTTTTCTGCTGTAAGGTTTCATCTTGACGCTTTTCGGTCTCCACCACTTCATCGGTTTCAATTGATACCTTGTCCTCTTTTTCCTTATCTGTGATGGACTCTGGTAGTTCTTTTCCACTTCGTAGGGTTACCGCCTTACAATGCTCATCTTTGCCCGGGTTTTTCTCAGTGTCGCTCGGAAGTGTTCCCAGTGGTCGGTTATTCAATGCCTGTGCCATTTGTCCCATTTGATTTTCTTGATTTTTGATTGATGCATGCTTACTTTGTATACTTAGCTCCACTTGATTAAATCTCTTATCACTCTCCTCACTCCTTTTCTCAGTTGATTTCACAAATCTTTCCAAGGCTTCTTCCCAACTTGCTTTCCGTACAGTTTGTTGTGTCTGGTTTTGAAACCCGGAATTGTTTTGTTGTTTTGGCACTTGTTCTGCAGCTTGGTTGTTACTCCATGAAAAACCCGGATGATTTCTCCACCCCGGATTATATGCATTTTGATTCTGATAAGGCTGAGTAGATCGATTATAACTCCCTACATATTGTGCTACTTCAGCATTTATGGCACATTGATCCGTAGTATGACCCCCAACACGTATATCACAAACCATCGCTACCTGCTGAGTGGATTGTGGTCGCAATAATTCTATCTGCTTAGCCATTGCGGTCATTTGCACTTGTAATCATGTTATCGCATCCACATCATACTTTCCCGATGTTTTCGGAGGATTATTTCTTGTCATGGGCCACTGATAGTTGTTGGTGGCCATCGTTTCTAACAACTTATATGCCTCGTCCAAATTTTTTGACATAATCGCTCCTCCTGCTGCTGCATCAATACTTGCCCTCGTGGATGCTTGTAAACCATCACAAAATATCCCCAATTGCATCCACTGTGGAATTCCATGGTGTGGGCACTTGCGGAGCATATCCTTAAACCTTTCCCACGCTTCATACAACGATTCTGAATCAAACTGTGTGAAGGTATGAATATCATTCCGTAGTTTTGCTGACTTTGCTGGTGGGAAAAACTTAGCTAGAAATTTTTGAGCTAAATCGTCCCAAGTAAGGATTGAGTCCGAAGGCTGAGAGTGTAACCAACTTCGTGCTTTATCTTTCAGGGTAAATGGAAACATTCTCAACCTTATAGCATCTTCTGACACGTTATTGAATTTGAAGGTGTCGCAAACCTCCAAGAAACTTAAGATGTGCTCATTCGGATCATCTAATGAACTTCCCCCAAACTGACATTGATTCTGAAGCATTTGAATGGTTGTCGGTTTGATCTCAAAGGTGTTAGCATTGATTGTCGGCCTCCTAATACTCGACTGAATGTCCGTGACATTCGGCATGGCATAGTCCCGAAGTGGTTTCTAATCATTCCCTGCCATGTTCACTAGAATTTCTTGTTCTGCCAGTTTTTCTTCCTCGGGTGGTGCCGCACTAGTCGATTGCGCTTTCCGGAACTCCCTTTCAATCTCGTCTGTATAAGGAAAAAGTTCCTTTCTCGCCTTTGATCTAGTGAGCATACACTTCCAAAGAATTCCTGCAAAGACAAGAAGAAAAATAAGTAACGTTTAAATTAAGAACGAATTAATTATAACTAATATGGAATTAATATTAACAAAGAGTTCCCCGGCAGCGGCGCCAAAAACTTGTTGAATGATTTCGCAATCAATGAATACGTGCAAGTATACACGGTCAACAAGTAATATAATGATAAATTAGAGTGTCGATCCCTCAGAGAATTCCAATTAATAAACTCCAACTACTAGTACTATATCAATTCAATTTTATTTAAACAACCGAAAATTTTGATTCTTTAAAACTAAAAAAAAAATTAATTTTAATAAAGCAAGAAATTATTCTAAAAGAAAACAAAGAACAAATCAATAATTATTTGAATGCAAATAAATGATAATTAAGACTCCAATTTCTCCAATTATGATTATTAAATAACTTATCCAATTATCCCAATTATTATATCTACTGAATTGTTAACAGGAATTCTCAAATGCCAAAAGCCCTCTCTCGAGTGATCAATTGCCTTCTATTCAACCCAGATTAATTTTGCTATATCTCTATGCAAAATAATTGAATTAAACTCGTTACAAACCCAATTCCTTTTATGTTCCATGCGGCAAATAGATATTCTCATTCTATTCACAAACCTAATTATTCACTATGCAAATAACTAAGTCACATGTCACCCTGCCCAATTCTAACTCTAGAATTCCTTTCCCAATTCCTTCTAGAGTAACAAGGTAATTATTGGCCAGATAATTAATCAATAAACACAAAGCAAGATGAACAATTCACTTCAACATAAATAATTGGAATAAATTAAATAATTAACTCATAACCATAATAAGTTCCATTGGAATCTTAATAAAAGGAATTAGTTCATGACGAAAATAAAAGCTATAAATAATTGATAAATCATCCTTAATGAGTTAACAATTTAAAAGAATAAAGAAGAAGAAGAACTCCAATTTTTCAGCTTTCAGATCTGTTCCTATTCCTCCGTTAATCTCCCCAATGTTCAGCTTCCTTCAATAAAAAGAATCACTTTATATATATATGTTTATTTTTTACTTCCCCCAACTCCACAACTCCTAATCCAAATAGACTCCTCATAAACTCCTCCAATAAGGTCAAACTAATAGTCAAAGTGTTGTCCAAGCCTGCCTCACGTGCGCGATCCGCGTCAGAACCAGCCACGACTTAGCGCCCCGGCGCTATTTCTAATGCATTTCCCAGCGCCCCGGCGCTATCTTCTGAAAAAATTACAACTTTGCCATTTATTAGCTTAAATCCCCAATTTGTCTTCTCAGCTTCCGAATCTGCAATACAACACATAAACACAGTAAAAATATTCCTAAATGACTCTAAAATACAATAATTTAAACCCAAGTATATCCGATTCATGGGTATATTACCCAATCATCAACTACTGGTGGGAGTCTGTGAAACGGACCCAGCCTGCCGTACCCAGCATGTAAGACCCCAACTTTTATAAATAAAGATGAATTTTCTATAAATATCATTTTTGAATATTATGGAGTTAATTTGATATAATGTTATAGTTGTGGTTAATATTTATAAATTTTGCAAAGTAAGCAAGTTGTTTTAAAATATTCGTTTGGTCGGGGAATATTCTTTTTATCGAAGAATATTCGTACGACGGCACAATCATTGGTGGACCCCACAACAGAAGTATAGTCGTAGTTAGAAAACGACAAAATTATATTTCTATAAAAATAATGGCTGAGGTGTTACCATTAAAACCGTTAAAACTGTTGAACTACCCGGTAGTAAAAGTACAGTAATACGCGTGGTTGTATAGTAGCACACGGTATTGATTATTGATGCTTACGTGAGAAGTCACTCAGCTATACTTAATTATTGCTACAGTAATTGCTGCATCATATCTCTTAAATTATTGTCATAGTATCATCTGTATAATATGTTATATTATTAAATCAATAATTGAGACGTTGTGGTAAGTTTGGTTATTTTTTATGGGGGGCCCATATGTCATCATCTAAGAGTCTCTTCGTCAATAGTAATTACCGTCGTCAATAGTATTTACTTTGGTCAATAGTATTTACCTTGGTCAATAGTAATTACCTTTGTCAATAGTATTTACCTTGGTCAATAGTATTTACATTGGTCAATAGTAATTACTTTCGTCAATAGTAGTTGTCCCTTCAATATTACCAAGAGTCATTTGACCCTTCGTTAAGACCAAGAGTCATTTGACCCTTCGTTAAGACCAAGAGCCACCTTCAGTTTTTCTATAAATAGAGGCCTAGGGCTTCATTATTTTTCACGAATTCATTCAAGCTATAGAGAGAGAAAGTATAGAGAGAATAAGAGAGAGAGAATAAAAGTATTCTACTACTTCACTTTTCCAATATCCAGTTCTTTTAAGGTAAGGGGTGTTATTCTTTCTTATTCATAAAGAGAACTGTTGTTATTCCATTTCTTATTATTCTGTTGGAATAACCTGTATACGTGGTCTACCCTATACTTGGTGACATTCTTCTATTATTCTGTTGGAACATCCTGTCTGTGCGTTTACGCCGGACCTGGTTCCATTATTTATTATTCTGTTGGAATAACCTGTCTGTGCGGTCTATCGCATGCATGGTGATTTCTTTTGTTATTCCATTCTTTATTATACTCAGTTCGTTAAGTTTTGACTTCTATACTCCATAAAATTTGTGGAATATCCTTGATAATTGCGGTTCATCCAGTATCTTTTCATGAAAATATTCTTCTAAGCATTTTTGAATTCTACTCCACAAAGCAGTATTATGTTGACAATTTGGACGTTGTTAATTCTTGGATAAATTAATTCTTGAACTTGTTTTATTGAATTCTTATATCATTGTCATCATCCTCATGTTTATAAAATGTTGAAAGTCATCTGTGGCCTGTAGTGCATAGATGGACTTGGTATGATTATGACCAGAGATTATTCGGTATAATCATGACCGTAATGTTACAAATGATGTGGTAAAAGTTCTCATTGGCCCGTAGTACATTGATGGACAGTTGTTGGCATGATCATGACCATTAATGAATATACGAATATCCTTGGCCGTAGTGCAGGGGTGATTTGATGATGTGGATTATTTTATTAAGCTGAGTCCCAGCGATCACAGTGTTGGAAAATCTTTTAAATCATAAAAGATAGTAGAGTTTATTTTCTATTTGACTCTCTTAATGGATTGCTTGTTCCGCTACAGTTAAACTTGATGTCTATTATATTTTATCAGTTTAACATTGTTGAAGGCTAATGATAATTTATTCTGCATTATCTTAGTCATAATATTTCTTACTGGGCTAGTTGAGCTCACCCTTTCTTTCACTGTTCTCTTCAGGAAATGAGAACGTAGCTGGGGCAAGTCGGGGAACGGAGTGATGGTCCGAATGATAGTATTAGTTAGTAGTCCTCACTATTCTATGTAATGGTGTGTTAATAAATGTAATGAGGACTCCTTTTGAGTATGAATACTCTCTAGAAGATAATATTTGTATTCAAACTCACAGTTTATGTTTTGTCGTATTGTACACGACAGTTGTATTAGTAAGTTGTATTTGTATTCTGTACTATGTATCTGACAACCCAAGATGGGTGATGTATACCTAATTTTGGGGTGTCACAGTTGGTATCAGAGCTTAGGGATATGATCCCTGGCTAAGATGTGAGAATAGAACTAGGAGGGGAGAGGCGGGGAATTCCTTCGCTAGTATGACCTACCTAAGTTTATTTGCATGGTATTTAATTGGTCGGTCATAATATAAGGATAAAATATGACATATCAATTAATTTTTATTTTATGGCAGTATCTGAAAATGGCATCTGAGAATGTTGAGAATAGCAATGGAGCACAGGCGATTGTTGATTCACCACATATCAATAATCAGGATAATGTGCATCAGGAAGGTGACAATCCTCATGCAAACAACAACACTGACCAAATGATGAATGATCAAATGTTCAGAGGCTTTATGCAATTCATGCAACAACAGGTGAAAGCGGCTCCTGTCCACAACATAGGTGGAAATACTGGAAACTCTCTGGCGGTCACCGCTAAACAGTTTAAGGAGCTGGGACCACCGGAGTTTAAGGGAGAACCCAAACCACTTGTAGCTGAAACATGGATAAAGCAGATCACCAAGATATTTGATGTCTTGGGTTGCTCCGAGGAGCAAAAGGTTCCCTTTGCCGCCTTTATGTTGCGAGGAGAGGCAGATTACTGGTGGGAATCGATAAAGCGTACTCAACCTGCCGCACTGAAGATATCCTAGGAGAAGTTCCAAGAGCTGTTTAACGACAAATACTTTCCCGAGAGTATTCGTCACATGAAGGAGGTGGAGTTCATCAAATTGGAGCAGAATAATATGACCGTGCCGCAGTACGAGGCAAAATTTGCGGAGTTATCCCGGTTTACGTCCCACCTGGTGGATAATGAAGAAAGAATGACGCGGATGTTTTTAAGAGGTTTGAAGCCGGAGATACGTCAACATCTTGTTTCTCATAAACTGTGTTTGTATTCAGATGTTGTAAATAGGGCTCAGTTGGTGGAGCGCGATAACGAGACAACCCAACCAAAAGAGAGCAGCCGGCAAAATGATAATACTAGTGAGAGCAGTCATCGAAGCGGTGACAACAAGCGTGGAGGGAATCAACAGGCCAGAAATGGTAACCACTTCGGTGGTAATCAGGGCCAAAACAATAAGAATGAGCATTTCAAGAAGAGGAGATTCAACAATGATGGAAAGACGTCAGCACCAGCACCTGTCGTTAAGGAAGGAGAACGACCACCTATCATATGTTTCAAATGCGGAGGGGAGGGGCACATCAGTCCAAACTGCGCAATGCCGTCCAAATCATGTTATAATTGTGGAAGAGAAGGTCATTTAGCCCGATTTTATCGTTTACCGAAGACAAATTCAGCTAGGATGGTGGCACCAAAGGCCGTCCCAGAAAAGTCAAAACCGGTTGTGCAAGGGAGAGCATTTGTTGTGAACTCCCAGAAAGCAAGGAACCCGAATGAGGTCATCACGGGTAAGCTTATCATAAACTCTAACGAAGTCTATACTTTATTTGATACCGGTTCTACCCATTCTTTTATTTCTCCTACTTGCGCTCATCGATTAAATTTGATTCCGGGGAAATTAGACTTTGACTTAGCTATTGAAACTCCACTGGGAGAAACCTTCATTACATCCACGGTTTATAAGTCTTGTTTGGTTCAAGTTGGTACCCACACATTACCTGTCGATCTGATTTCATTAAAAATACTTGCATTTGACGTGATTCTAGGGATTGATTGGTTAACTACTCATCATGCAAAAATTGATTGTTTTCGTAAGGTTGTTAGCTTTCATATTCCTAATCGACCTATTATGTGAATTCAAGCAACCAAACCATTAAAATCAATCGCTGTCATCTCAAGCCATAAAGCTATTCGTTTATTGAAAAACGGATGTCAAGCTTTCTTAGCTCATGTCACAGATCTAAACAAAAATACGTCAGCTTTGAATGATATTTCTGTTGTTAATAAATTTCCTGACGTATTTCCCGAAGAACTTCCTGGCTTACTCCCAGAGCGTGAAATTAAATTTTGTATCGACCTTAAACCCGGTACAAAACCCATTTCTAAAGCCCCATATCGAATGGCTTCTATTGAACTTCAGGAGTTAAAGACCCAACTGCAGGAATTGTTAGACATTGGTTTTATTCGTCCTAGTACTTCTCCTTGGGGTGCTCCTGTTCTGTTCGTGAAGAAGAAAGATGGGAGTATGCGACTTTGTATTGATTATCGGGAGTTGAATCATGTCACCATCAAAAATAGGTACCCATTGCCACGTATTGATGAACTGTTTGACCAGTTGCAAGGAGCACAATTCTTTTCAAAGATCGATCTTCGTTCTGGATATCATCAGCTAAAGGTTAGAACTGAGGATATTCCAAATACTGCCTTCAGAACTCGGTATGGGCATTATGAATTCTTAGTTATGTCTTTTGGATTGACTAATACTCCTGCTGCCTTCATGGATATGATGAACATGGTATTCAAGGAATATTTGGATCACTTTGTGGTCTTCTTTATCGATGACATCCTTATTTATTCCAAAAGCCGTGAAGATCATGAGCAACACTTGAGGCTGGTACTCCAAAAGCTTCGTGAATACAAACTTTATGCCAAGTTGAAGAAATGCGAGTTCTGGCTGGAAGAGGTAGCATTCCTTGGGCACGTAGTATCAAGTCGTGGAATATCTGTTGACCCGGCAAAGATTGAAGCAATTCAAAGCTGGGAGCAACCTAAATCAGTAACCGAAGTACGTAGCTTTCTCGGTCTAGCTGGTTATTATCAGAGATTCGTGGAAGGATTTTCTCGAATCGCTACTCCATTAACTCAGCTGACTCGGAAAGATACAAAGTTTGGTTGGAGCGAAGAATGTGAGCAGAGTTTTCAAGAACTCAAGAGGAGACTCATTTCAGCGCCTGTTCTAACAATACCATCTGGCTTGGAGGGATTTGTCATCTACAGTGATGCTTCGAGCAAAGGGTTCGGATGCGTTCTCATGCAACATAGAAAAGTCATAGCCTATGCATCAAGACAACTCAAGGAATATGAGAGGAATTATCCTACTCACGATCTAGAGTTGGCAGCTGTTGTCTTTGCACTAAAAATTTGGAGGCATTACTTGTATGGGGAGAATGTGGAGATCTTTACGGATCATAAAAGCCTCAAATATTTCTTCACTCAAAAAGAACTCAACATGCGACAATGACGTTGGCTTGAACTGTTGAAAGATTATGATCATACCATTCAATACCATCCTGAAAAAGCGAACGTGGTAGCTGACGCATTGAGTAGAAGATCATATGCGGGTACAAGTGCAATATTAACAACGCAAAGGCCCATTTTGTGTGACTTGCAAAGGATGGAGATAGAGTTAAAGACTCCAGGGACCCATGTGATGATGCCGAATATACGAGTAGAACCAACTTTAATCGATAAGGTTAAAGCTGCTCAAGCTACAGACCTGGAGCTGATGCGTATGAGAAAGAAAGTGCAAGAAGGTGCTATGCTGGAAGAAAGAATCGATGAAGAAGGAATACTTTGAGTCAACTCCAGACTTTGTGTTCCTAACAACCCTGATTTAAAGTATGAAATCATGATGGAGGTGCAGAACACACCGTTTGCAATCCATCCTGGAAGTACCAAAATATATCATGATCTTCGTCATACATTTTGGTGGAGCAATATGAAGAGAGAGATAGCGTTGTTTATCTCAAGGTGTCTAACTTGTCAACGAGTCAAAGCGGAGCATCAAGTACCAAAAGGTCCATTGCAACCACTTGAAATTCCAAAATGGAAGTGGGAGCACATTACCATGGATTTCGTTACCGGTCTTCCTAAGGTTTCTCAAGGTATAGATGCGATTTGGGTCATTGTTGATAGATTGACCAAGTCTGCTCATTTCTTACCGATACGAGAAACGAGATTGTAAGACTGCATGGTATGCCAGTATCCATGGTTTCTGATTGAGACCCAAGATTCACTTCACGATTTTGGGTTAGTTTACAAAAAGCTATGGGCACAGATTTACGATTTAGTTCGGCATATCATCCTCAGACGGACGGACAATTAGAGAGGACTATTCAAACTCTAGAAGATTTATTAAGACTCTGTGTCTTTGACTTCAAGGGAAGTTGGGACAAGTTCTTACCATTGGTGGAGTTTTCCTACAACAACAGTTATCAAGCAAGAATTGGCATGGCTCCATTCGAAGCATTGTATGGAAGAAAATGTCGTTCTCTAGTATGCTGGGATGAGGTGGGTGAAGCAACGTTGTTGGGACCGGAGTTGGTACGTATGACTACAGAAAAGATTCAAACGATCCGACAATGTATAAAAACCTCACAAGATCGACAAAAGAGTTATGCTGATCTTCATCGAAAGGACGTGGAATTTGATGTAGGAGATCATGTGTTCTTACGTGTTGCTCCATGGAAAGGAGTTACGAGATTTGGAAAAAGAGAAAAGCTCAATCCTCAATTCATCGGTCCATTTTTAATCCTCGATCGAGTAGGAACTGTGGCTTATAGACTCGCTTTACCGCCATGTATGTCTTGTGTTCATAACGTTTTTCACATATCCATGTTACGCAAATATGTTTAAGATCCGAACCACATTATTGAGTTAGAACCGGACGAAATAGCGGAGGATTTGACGTATGAAGAAGTTCCTGTTCAAATCTTGGATAAGAAGGAACATATTCTACGCTCCAAAGTTATACCTCAAGTCAAAGTTTTGTGGAGAAACCACGATGTTGAGGAAATGACCTGGGAGTTAGAATCTGAAATGAAATCAAGGTATCCTTACCTCTTCGACATACCAGGTATGTACCCTAATTTCGAGGGCGAAATTTCATAAGAAGGGGAGGTTGTAAGACCCCAACTTTTATAAATAAAGATAAATTTTCTATAAATATCATTTTTGAATATTATGGAGTTAATTTGATATAATGTTATAGTTGTGGGTAATATTTATAAATTTTGCAAAGTAAGCAAGTTGTTTTAAAATATTCGTTTGGTCGGGGAATATTCTTTTTGTCGGGGAATATTCGTACGACGGCACAATCATTCGTGGACCCCACAACAGAAGTATAGTCGTAGTTAGAAAACGACAAAATTATCTTTCTATAAAAATAACGGCTGAGGTGTTACCGTTAAAACCGTTAAAACTGTTGAACTACCCGGTAGTAAAAGTACAGTAATACGCGTGGTTGCATAGTAGCACACGGTATTGATTATTGATGCTTACGTGAGAAGTCACTCAGCTATACTTAATTATTGCTACAGTAATTGCTGCATCATGTCTTTTAAATTATTGTCATAGTATCATCTGTATAATATGTTATATTATTAAATCAATAATTGAGACGTTGTGGTAAGTTTGGTTATTTTTTATGGGGGGCCCATATGTCATCACCTAAGAGTCTCTTCGTCAATAGTAATTACCGTCGTCAATAGTATTTACCTTGGTCAATAGTATTTACCTTGGTCAATAGTAATTACCTTCGTCAATAGTATTTACCTTGGTCAATAGTATTTACCTTGGTCAATAGTAATTACCTTCGTCAATAGTATTTACCTTGGTCAATAGTAATTACTTTCGTCAATAGTAGTTGTCCCTTCAATATTACCAAGAGTCATTTGACCCTTCGTTAAGACCTAGAGTCATTTAACCCTTCGTTAAGACCAAGAGCCACCTTCAGTTTTTCTATAAATAAAGGCCTAGGGCTTCATTATTTTTCACGAATTCATTCAAGCTATAGAGAGAGAAAGTATAGAGAGAATAAGAGAGAGAGAATAAAAGTATTCTACTACTTCACTTTTCCAATATCCAGTTCTTTTAAGGTAAGGGGTGTTATTCTTTCTTATTCATGAAGAGAACTGTTGTTATTCCATTTCTTATTATTCTGTTGGAATAACCTATATACGTGGTCTACCCTATACTTGGTGACATTCTTCTACTATTCTGTTGGAACATCCTGTCTGTGCGTTTACGCCGGACCTGGTTCCATTATTTATTATTCTGTTGGAATAACCTGTCTGTGCGGTCTATCGCATGCATGGTGATTTCTTTTGTTATTCCATTATTTATTATACTCAGTTGGTTAAGTTTTGACTTCAATACTCCATGAAATTTGTGGAATATCCTTGATAATTGCGGTTCATCCAGTATCTTTTCATAAAAATATTCTTCTAAGCATTCTTGAATTTTACTCCACAAAGCAGTATCATGTTGACAATTTGGACGTTGTTAATTCTTGGATAAATTAATTCTTGAACTTGTTTTATTAAATTCTTATATCATTGTCATCATCTTCATGTTTATAAAATATTGAAAGTCATTTGTGGCCTGTAGTGCATAGATGGACTTGGTATGATTATGACCAGGGATTATTCGGTATAATCATGACCGTAATGTTACAAATGATGTGGTAAAAGTCCTCATTGGCCCGTAGTGCATTGATGGACAGTTGTTGGCATGATCATGACTATTAATGAATATACGAATATCCTTGGCCGTAGTGCAGGGGTGATTCGATGATGTGGATTATTTTATTAAGCTGAGTCCCAGCGATCACAGTGTTGGAAAATCTTTTAAATCATAAAAGATAGTAGAGTTTATTTTCTATTTGACTCTCTTAATGGATTGCTTGTTCCGCTACAGTTAAACTTGATGTCTATTATATTTTATCAGTTTAACATTGTTGAAGGCTAATGATAATTTATTCTGTATTATCTTAGTCATAATATTTCTTACTGGGCTAGTTGAGCTCACCCTTTCTTTCATTGTTCTCTTCAGGAAATGAGAACGTAGCTGGGGCAAGTCGGGGAACGGAGTGATGGTCCGAATGATAGTATTAGTTAGTAGTCCTCACTATTCTATGTAATGGTGTGTTAATAAATGTAATGAGGACTCCTTTTGAGTATGAATACTCTCTAGAAGATAATATTTGTATTCAAACTCACAGTTTATGTTTTGTCGTATTGTACACGACAGTTGTATTAGTAAGTTGTATTTGTATTCTGTACTATGTATCTGACAACCCAAGATGGGTGATGTATACCTAATATTGGGGGCGTCACACAGCATGTCTTGGGAAACGTTTCAGAAACTTTTCAACAAAAAATACTTTCCTGAAAGTATTCGCCATATGAATGAGGTAGAGTTTATTAGACTGGAGCAGAATAACATGACGGTGTCCCAGTACGAGGAGAAATTTGTAGAGTTGTCCAGGTTTTCACCTCATTTGGTGGAGAATGAGGAACGTATGACGCGAATGTTTCTGAAAGGTTTAAAACCCAGCATACGTCAATATCTCATTTCTCATAAATTCTCTCTCTATTCAGATGTTGTCAATAGGGATCAATTATTAGAGCGAGATAACGAGTACGGTCAATCGAGGGACCACAACCAGGATCCTACCGGTGACAGCAGTCATCAGAACAATGATAACCAGCGGAGAAAGAAAAATACAGACAAGAACGGCAACCACTCTGGTGGTAATCGTGGCCATGAATATAAAAAAAGCAAGTCGGGAGGAGATTTTAAAAAGATGAGATTCAACAATGACAATACGAAGACGTCAGCACCAGTAGCAACTGGTTCCAAGGGAGGAGAACGACCACCGGTCATATGCTATAAGTGCGAAAAAGAAGGACATATCATCCCAAACTGTCCACAACAGTTCAAGGTATGTTATAACTGTGGAAAGGAAGGACATATCGCTCAAGATTGCATTGTAGCGAAACCAAGTCCAGTGGGGATGGAGACTCAAAAGGTTGTCCCAGAAAAGTTAAAGTCAACGGTTCCTGGAAGAGCGTTTGTCGTGACTGGTCAACATGCGAGGAACCCAAATGAAGTGATCACGGGTAAGCTAATCATAAATTCATTCAAAGTTTATACCTTACTAGATACCGGTGCTACCCATTCATTTATTTCTCCTGCTTGTGCTCAACGTTTAAACTTGACTCCGGAGAAGTTAGACTTTAATTTATCTGTGAAGACTCCGTTAGGAGAAACTTTCATCACATCCACTTCTTATAAATCTTGTTTGATCCAAGTTGGCACCATCACCTTACCTATTGACCTTATCTCTTTAAAGATACTTGCATTTGACGTGATTTTAGAAATTGATTGGTTAACTACTCATCATGCCAAAATTGATTATTTTCATAAGGTTGTTAGTTTTCATATTCCTAACCAACCTGTTGTGCGAATTCAAGCAACTAAGCCATTAAAATCAATCACTATTATATCAAGTTATAAAGCTATTCGTTTATTAAAAAATGGATGTCAAGCTTTCTTAGCCCATGTTATGGATTTGAATAAAGACACGTCATATTTGAATAATATTCCTATTGTTATTGACTTTCCTGACGTATTTCCTGAAGAACTTCCCGGTCTACCCCCGGAACGTGAAGTTGAATTCTTTATTGATTTTGAACCTGGTACAAAGCTCATTTCTAAAACCCCATATCGAATGGCTCCTATTGAACTTGAGGAGTTAAAGGTCCAACTATAGGAGTTGTTGGACATCGATTTTATTCGTCGTAGTACATCTCCTTAGGGTGCTCCTGTTTTATTTGTAAAGAAGAAAGACGGGAGTATGCAACTTTGTATCGATTATCGGGAATTAAACCATGTCACTATCAAAAATAGGTATCCGCTACCTCGTATTGATGACCTATTTGACCAGTTATAAGGAGCACAATTCTTTTTAAAGATCGATCTTCGTTCTGGATATCATCAGCTGAAGGTTAAAACTGAGGATATTCTGAAAACTGCCTTCAGAACTCGGTACAGGCATTATGAATTCCTAGTCATGTCTTTTGGATTGACTAATGCTTCTGCGGCTTTCATGGATATGATGAACCGAGTATTCAAGGATTATTTGGATCAGTTCGTTGTTGTCTTTATTAATGACATCCTCATATATTCCAAAAGTTGTGAAGATCATGAGCACCATTTAAAGCTGGTACTCCAAAGGCTGCGTGAAAAGAAGTTATATGCTAAATTGAAGAAATACGAGTTCTGGCTTGAGGTAGTAGCATTTTTAGGGCACGTGGTGTCAAAACATGGAGTATCTATTGACCCGACGAAGATTGAAGCAATACAAAGTTGGGAGCAACCAAAGATGGTGACCGATGTACGTAGCTTTTTGGGCTTAGCTGGTTATTATCAGAGATTCGTGAAAGAGTTTTCTCGAATCGCTACCCCGTTAACTCAGCTGACTCGAAAGGATATCAAATTCGTATAGAGCGAGGAATGCGAGGAGAGTTTCCAAGAGCTTAAGGGGAAACTCATTTCGGCACCTGTTCTGACAATACCATCTGGTTCGGATGGATTTGTTATCTATAGCGATGCTTCAGGCAAAGGGTGAGGATGTGTTCTCATGCAACGTGTGAAAGTCATAGCCTATGCCTCGCGACAACTTAAAGAATATGAGAGAAATTATCCTACTCATGATCTAAAGTTGGCAGCAGTCGTTTTTGCGTTGAAGATATGGAGACACTATCTATATGGGGAGAAAGTGGAGATATATTCAGACCATAAAAGCCTCAAATATTTCTTCACTCAAAAAGAACTCAACATGCGGCAACGACGTTGGCTCGAGCTGTTGAAAGACTACGACCACACTGTTGTTTGTTGTTGTTGGTGGTGGTGCTGAGCTGCTAAGATGTCTTTAAGCTTGATCATCTTTTGTACTTAGCAGCTTGGTGTGGTCCTCTTTGCATTCTGCTTCGAGTCTGGACCACATCTTTTTTGGTGCAGCTGATCTTCTTCTGTTCTGCTCATCTTCATGTAGTGTCAGCTGTGCACCATCACCATTTCCTGAACCCTTCTTAACATGTTGGCAGACATGGTTTTGCACTTACTCTGGTTCAACTTTAGGTTCATGGTGAATCGTAGAGTGGCTCTCAGGATCTGCCTTGTGCTTTGCCACTCTTCTAAATGTAATCTTCTTGTCCTTCTCGGCTCTTAGCTTAGATGCTAATTCAAGTGGCATTCTCATCTTTGTTGAGTGAAGCTTTGGTCTGTTTAAGTCCTTCTTTAAAGCTGTTTCACTTCCACCTTTGTAGTCTCACTGTCACTGAGACTTGTTCTGTTAAGCTCAGGTGGAACTCGTAGAGTCAACATTAGCATTCTACCAACTCAACAATTCTGCAACATAGAAATCATCAGCCCCTTTGATTGTTGAAGCTCTGGCTTATTTATACTCATTCCCAATCTTCCCGTTGAGAAATAGCCATTGAAAGCTCTTTGAAATGCTTCGCAGATCTCGAGTTATTTGGTGTAGACTGTAAATGTGACATGATAACTTTTTTTGACTCTTTGACACTGCAGTCTACTGTTTCACCTACCACGTCAGAGATGTTACTCGGATGTCTCGCGCAGGTCGATGACTTTATTTCCTCCTTCTGATTTCTCGATCAGAGGTTGTCCTTTTGCATCGATGCTCTCAATAAGCTCTTGTCCGAATATCAACTTTCAGATTGAACCGTTGCCAATGCTTCAATCTTCGGTTGACCAAACTCTATGATTCTGATGCACGTCTTCTTGGACCTGATCGTAGTGTCTTGTTGAATGTTGTTCATTGTCTGGTAGAGTCAACACTATAATCGTGAAGAGTGTTCATTGGATCTTCAATATAGAACGTCTATTCCTTCTTATTATGCAGTGCTTCAACACTTCTGTTTGCCTTGACTGTTCTTAGATACTGATGGCTTGACTTCTTGTTCTGGTCCCTTCTGAATAGAAAGACACTTCAGATTTGTGGCGTGTCTAGCTCACTTTCTCCTTATGATCTCCCGTTCACTTATCATCAATGGACTGACCCAATGCTTAATCACTTTAGCCTTGTTCTTCATAGGCTAACCAGTATCTCTATGTACACTCCATCAGTTCCTTCTTTGTGTGGCAAACACTACGATCCTAGTTTCTTCCAAGATCGTCATCTTCTATCAACTTGACAGCTACTGCGCTTGCTGACTTTCCTTAATCAGTTACTGAAGTCTTCTTCTGATCAACTTGTGGAAGACTTCATCTTGAATGGCTTCCCAACTCAATCTGAATGCTGATTGGGTTGGTGCTTGGATCTTCTATTAGCTTGCATGTCATTCGTTGAGTGCTCTCTAGTTTTCTTCAGGTGGGATGTATCTTTGCAGTGCCAACCAGAGGCTTGGTTCTTTTGGATATTTTGGGAGTGCTCATTTGTTGAGAATCGTATTTGCTCTACGATTCTGCCTTGGCATTGTGAGCACATTTGTTGAGGTCTTAGTTCTACACTCTATGATTCAGCTTCGGCTGTGTAGACACTACGACTCCGAGATCGGATCTTGAAGACCGATTAACCTCGGAGATAACCCCGAGGTATCCAGTCTCAGTTCCAACCATGGGAATAGCCACCAACCTTGGTGGTAACCCCAAGGAATGCAGTTTCGGCGATAACCCCAGAAATACTTGTTTCAAATGCGACCAGCTTCAATCCCGGTGCGTACAACGAGATACACTGTACCAACCCGACGATAACATCGAAAAGACTGGCACACCTCAAAGATGACAATGAGGACCTTTGTAAAACCCCAACTTTTTGAATAAAGATGATTTTTCTATAAATATTATTTTTGAAAATTATGGAGTGAAATTGATATAATGTTATAGTTGTGGGTAATATTTATAAATTTTGCATAGTATGCAAGTTGTTATATTATATTCGATTGGTCGGGGAATATTCGTTTTAGCAGGGAATATTCATACAATGGGGCAATCATTGGTGGACCCCACAACAGAATTATTGTCGGATTGAGAAAACGATAAAAATATTTTTATGAAAATAACGACAGAAGTTTTACCGTTGATACTGTTGAACTACTCGGTAGTAAAAGTACAGTAATACGCGTGGTTGTACAGTAGCACACGGTATTGATTATTGATGCTTACGTGAGAAGTAATTCAATTTTGTTCAATTATTGCTATAGTAATTGTTGCATAATATCTCACGTTATTTGATTCAATTATTGTCGATATTTATTATATTGTTAAAATCAATAATTGAGACGACAAAGCTATTAATATTATTATTTGCAATATTAACGATGTCTAGAAGTTCTGTCAAGGAGAGGTTTTGTTACCTAATTGCGCGCCAATAGGGAGAAATCCTTATTGGAAAGCCCCCTCTTTCCTGGAAATGACCTGGTCGATTAATATTATGAATTGTAATAAAGATGATAAATGTTGTTAAAATTATTAAGGTGATTTTTATGAAGTTTGCTTATTTTATGGATTCCTATTTACCCATTTTTCAAAATAATCGGTAGAAAATTATTTAAAGGTGGGGCCCACATGTGGGGCCCATATGTGTTGGAAAATGATTTTGGAAATGGAAGAGTATACGTATGGAAGTATATGTGTGTATTGAGTATATGGTGGGAGAAAATGAGATGTGAAAGTGATGGGTGCGTGATGTGTGTGTGAGTGAAAAATGGTGCAAAAGTGGTAGTGTGATAGTGATGTGTAAGAGTGTAGTAAATTTTATTATTGGGTGGGTGGGGGATTGATGTTGGTTATGGTGGAGAAAAATTAAGTGGTGTATATATAATATTGATATATATAATATGAAAACATGTGTTTATATATATGTGTTATATTTTAATTTGTCTTGTAATGTTATTGGTTAATTGTTTGACTTAATTGTTAGTTGATTGAAAAATGATTCTGCAGAAATAATTCGTTCATAAACAGTACACTTCCATTCTCCTATAAATAGAAGCTTATTCCTTCATTATTTCTTACAAATTCACTGAAACTCTAGAGAGAGAAAAATTATAGAGAAACTATAGAAAAGTATTCTGCTACTTTCCTACTCTTATATTCAGTTTCTTTTACGGTAAGGGGTGTTATTCTTTCTTATTCATGAAGAGAACTGTTGTTATTACATTTCTTATTATTCTGTTGGAATAACCTGTATACGCGGTCTACCCTATACTTGGTAACATTCTTCTATTATTCTGTTGGAACATCCTGTCTGTGTGTTTTACACCGGACCTGGTTCCGTCTTATTATTATTCTGTTGGAACATCCTTTCTGTGTGTTTTACACCAGACCTGGTTCCGTCTTATTATTATTCTGTTGGAACATCCTGTCTGTGTGTTTTACACTAGACCTGGTTCCGTCTTTATTATTCTGTTGGAACATCCTGTCGGTGCAAATTTTGCTTGACCTGATTCCGTTATTATTATTCTGTTGGAATAACCTGTCTATGCGAAGTACCGCATGCATGGTGATTTCTTTTGTTATTCCATTCTTTATTATACTCAGTTGGTTAAAGTTTTGACTTCTATACTCCATGAAATTAGTAGAATATCCTTGATATTTGCGCTTCATCCAGTATTTTTTTATGAAAATATTCTTCTGATCATTCTTGAATTTTACTCTACAAAGAAGTATCATGTTGACAATTTGGACATTATTAGTTCCTGGATAAATTAATTCTTGAAGTTGTTTTTATTGAATTCTTATATTATTGTCATCATCCTCATATTTATATTTTTGAAAGTCATCTGTGACCTGTAGTACATAGATGGACTTGGTATGATTATGACCAGAGATTATTCAGTGTAATCATGACCGTAATGTTACAAATGATGTGGTAAAAGTCCTCATTGGCCTGTAGTGCATTGATGGACAGTTATTGGCATGATCATGACCATTAATGAATACACAAATATTCTTGGCCCGTAATGCATGGATAATTGTAGTCGTGATACTAAAGAATATCCTTGGCCGTAGTGCAGGGGTGATTCGATGATGTGGAATATTTATTAAGCTGAGTCTCAGCGATAACAGTGATGAAAGACCTTTTAAATCATAAAAGATAGTAGATTTTATTTTCTACTTGACTCTTTTAATGGATTGCTTGTTCTGCTGCAGTTAAACTTGATGCCTATTATATTTTATCAGTTTAACATTGTTGGAGACTAATGATAATTTATTCTGCATTATCTTAGTCATAATATTTTTTACTGGGCTAGTTGAGCTCACCCTTTCTTTCACTGTTCTCTTCAGGAAATGAGAAATTAGCTGGGATGAGTCGGGGAACGGAGTGATGGTCCAGAGGATAGCATTAGTAGTCCTCACTATTCTGTGAAATAGTGTGATAATAATTGTAATGAGGACTCCTTTTGAGTTTGTATAATCTATAGTAGACAATATTTGTATTCAAACTCACAGTTTATGTTTTGTCGTATTGTACACGACAGTTGTATTAGTAAGTTGTATTTGAATTCTGTACCATGTATCTGGCGACCCAAGATGGGTGATGTATACCTAATTTTGGGGGCGTCACAGTTGGTATCAAAGCTTAGGGATATGATCATTAGCTAAGATGTGAGACTAGAACTAGGAGGGAGAGACGGAAAATTCTTTCACTAGTATGACCTACCTAAGTTTATTTGTTATTTAATTGGTTGGTCATAGTATATTGATAATATGTGACATGTTAATTAACCCTTGTTTTGTGGCAGTATTTGAAAATGGCAGCTGAAAATGTCAACAATGGAGTGAATGAGACCGTGGCACCTCTAATCACCAACCAGGATAATGTAGCATCAGGCGAAGAAGAAATTAAAGATATCTACGCGGTAAGTGAAGAACTAATAGTTGCACCCGAGCTAGTGGCAGAGGTAACAGCTGAGAATGAGGAAGAAGAGGAAGAAGAGGAAGAAGAGGAACCTAAGGAGAATTGGTTAGAAGAAGTTTATGATCAAAACTTAGAATTACAAAATCGTATTCATGAGTTAGAAGAGCAGGTTGAAGAGCGGCAAGCAGTCGTGGAGCAAAGAGATGTAACGATTCAAAATTATGTTACCCGATATGTGATGCTCGAACAAAATCACGCTTTGGCAGAGTGTAAGATATTAAAGTTGGAATCTGAGAATTCAAATATCAAGGATCAGCTGAAAGAATTCAAAATCACGCTTTGGCAGAGTGTCAGACTCTATTCGATGAGCCTAGATTTTACATCCGGTGCGTTTACTACTTTAATATATATATATATATATATATATATATATATATATATATATATATATATATATATATATATATATATATTTGTCCCACCTGGAGTTTCCTCCGTGGTGGTTGATCGCTTTTACAGCTTTCTTTACATTCTGTCCCGCTTGGAGTTTTCTCCGTGGCGGTTGACCATATTTACAGCTTTATCTACGTTTCGTCCTGCCTGGAGTTCACTTCGTGGCAGTTGATTGCTTTGTACAACTTTATTTACGTTTTCATCCCGCCTGGAGTTTCCTCCGTGGCGGTTGATAGCTTTTACAGCTTTATTTACGTTTCTGATCCCCCATGGAGGTGTTTCGTGGTTGGTGATCATGTCTGTATATATATATTTATAGCTTATATATATATATACCTGCTTACTGCTTTCATACAAATTGCAGTATCTTATGCGCCTAGGAATCATGTGATCACAGATTCAGCCTATTGGATCTAGATTCGGTTCCCGTGATGGACATTTTCGGCTGTAAGCAGCTTGTAAATTATTCTGCAATGTCTGAATTTCCTCAGATGGTTTCCATACCCACGAGGAAGTCGACATTATTTTGTATATTATTTTCGTACAGATGCTTCGCATCTGTCAAATAAAATTAATCAAGCCGAGCACTTAATAAAATGGGAGTGTAAAAGGTCTCAATTACTATTGAGCAACAGGGTTTGAAAAAACCTCTTTTATAAAACATCACTGCTATATCTTGTTTATAACTGAATTTTTACATAAATTCAAACCCTGTGTATATAGGTGCGAACGAGGCCTCGCATTACTTCCAAATAATGGCACATTGACCCACACACACACACACATTCAGATAATAGTTTCTTGAAAAGAGGCAGTCACCGTGGTAACACGAATGTCGGGAGGTGCCTAACACCTTCCCTCCGCATAACCAAGTCCCCGAACCCTAATGAATCTCGGTTTCACCGACCCGTTTAGCAGTGTCACATCACTGGGTCAATGTGCAAACCTTTTCTCGATTGTGTCGGTACAACCATTTGAAAAACCAACTGGCGACTCTTAACAGTCCATCGTCGACATTATACATGTCAGACCTTTTTCACTTGTTTTTTCAAACAAATCTCACCTAAAATGAGAACACCAAAGAACAAGTAACGGAAAGGGACATCTAAAAATCCCGACGTCGACAGGTGGCGACTCTGCTGGGGACTCCAGTAAGAGGACTTAAGCTGCTATTACAATCATTTCAAAACTGTTATCTGCTTATGTGTGGATGTTGCATTTACATTTGATGAATGTGTACGAATGCATTTCCTTATTGCACTTAGTGCTTCGCACCATATCTACTTGTGATATTAGTGCTTCGCACCATATCTGCTTGTGATATTAGTGCTTCGCACATGTCATCATTTTCATACGGTGAGACGCGATGTATGTGAATGTATGTTGTGTGGTCCCTTCACCAGGAGGCTATCCCGTCGGTGTTTGATTATTGGACTTGTGAGAAGACTAATTCTCCGAGGCTCAGGAAAGGCACCACCCAAATTCGCTCCAGTTGAAAGACCGGATTAACTTCCTGTCAAGTAGATTGCGATGATTTGGGAACCTTCATGCCAAAAAGCCGCGAGAGTAACCTAAGATAGGTCTGCCTCTGATAAACCCAAAACGGAGGAAAGTCTCTTCATGCTCTCATTTCAAATTACTTGTAAACATAATTACTTATAATTACATTCCATATCTATCTCCATGTAATGAGAAATATGAAGAAATGTATACATATTAACATGCTGCAAACAGCTGACATCCGTTTTGCAGGATAAAATTCCTAAAATGGACACATCACATAGCATGTTATTATACATTCCCTAAAGACTAAACTATGCAAGTCTTTCGCAGGGAACCAATCAGCCCTACTACCCAGTCAAAGTTCAAAAAGGCAACAGACCTACAGTTAATCATGTCATCATTCGACTAGACTAAACTTAATCCAGTTTCTCGCAAAGAATTCGACGGATTAAGCAAGCAAATTACAGATTTGGCTGTTCTACTCGAAGAATTACACCAGTCTCATCAGGGTCCCAAAATACCTGTACATGCTGAATCCTCCACACAAGGGGGAACCCAGGTCATTACAATACCTGAACTGCAGTTGGATACGACCAACAAAACTCATGATGCTACCCATCCTACTGGAGATCCAAACACTGGTGCATCAAAAAGAAAGTCCTCCAAATGGAAGAGACCCTTCGTGCTATCAAAGGAATTGGAACACACGGAAGTGTTTCATATGCTGATCTTTGTATTTTTCCTGGTGTTCATTATCCAGAAAAATTTAAAACTCCTGACTTTGAAAAATATGACGGGTTAGGAGATCCTTACACACATTTAAAGGTGTTTATTGGAGAACTTGGATCTTATGCAAAGGACGAAAAACTCAGAATGCAATTGTTCCAAAAAAGTCTAACTGGAGAAGCCCGTTCGTGGTACACAAGATTAGACAATTCAAAGATCCATAGTTGGGAAGAGCTAGCACACGCTTTCCTCACCCAATACAACTTACAATCTCAAATGGCTTCTGATCGGTATCAAATTACCAAGATCAAGAAACAGTCTAACGAGTCTTTCAGAGAGTATGCTCAGAGGTGGAGACGCCTGGCTGCCCAAGTTAGTCCTTCCATGATAGAATCAGAGATGATCATGACTTTCATAGACATACAAGAAGCACCTTTCTATGAAAGAGTTTTAGCCGGCATCGGCAAGCCATTTTCTGAAATGGTCAAACATGGGGAGATGGCTGAGATGGGATTGAAGTCCGGAAAGATTCAAGACCTAGCTGCACTCAAAGCTGTTACTGATCACATCCAGTCCAAAAATTATGGGAACAACCCCCGGAGGGTCCATAAAAAGAAAGAGGAAGATGTTTCCCTGATACTACAGGGTCAAAAAGGCAATCAAAATATGCCTATTCAAAGGAGAAACTACACTCCCTTTCAAGCACAGTCTGTGAATTCTCTAATACCAAAAGGTGGAGAAGTCAAACGCCCTCGAGTGTTTACACCCTTAGGGGATACCCTCGAGAACATTCTCAATCTTCTGACAACACAGAAGAAAATTACGCATCTTCTTCCACCAGCCAGCCCTAATGGACGGGGTTTCAATGCTACTCGGAAATGTGCTTATCATGTCGGGGCACCTGGACATGATACTCAGGATTGTTGGGCCTTGAAACACAAGATCTAGGACCTGATAGACAACGGGGAGATCGTGGTCACCAAACCAGATCAGCCTCATGTCCAAGACAACCCTCTTCCTCAACACAAAGAAGAAGAGGCCGACATGATAAATTGGAGCAACGGACAGAGTTCCAATTTCAGTTCTGAATCCTCCCAAACCCTCAAAGACGGTGATGACAAATGGGATTATGCCGAGTTCCAATTCACAATGGAACGAAAAATGAAAGCTCTATGTAAGAAAATTGAGCAATTGGCAGAACTGGTGACTTATCAGCATCAAGTGACATGTCAATTGATCAGCCAGGAGCATGCCAGTTTCCTACCTCTTGTCATGAATATTCCCTCGTCACTTTCAGAAAATGAAATGTTGGAAGACAAATTGACAAAGAGAGCAAATGCCAAGGCCCGTCGTGATTTTGCCAATAAAAGGGAATTCACATATTTGGGCAACCTATGGAGGAAATTCTTCAAATGTTAATCAATGAAGGAAGGATCAGTTCTCTTCTACCTCCAATCAACCCCCGTTTAGGACGGTACAACTCTGATGGAGTATGTCAATATCACTCCCAGTCTTGCGGTCACAGCACAGAAGAATGATGGGCACTCCGCCACCTTATCCAAAATCTAATTAACAGCGGTGTCCTGCACTTAGTAGACGACGATACTGTGTTACGTGCAAGTGAGGATTCAGGCCCCACTAAGTGGAAGAGTGTGGTAGCAGTCATATCCACTGAAACTGATGGAGCTAACACATTACTCACAAGGCCAACAATTCAACTCAAAGGAAGCAATAATCCTTTGAAAGTGGCCGCTCCCGAGCCAATCAACTTGCCGTGTAGAGCACAATATCCTATTGTTAGCTTGCACAAAGTTCCGTGGAATTATGGAAAAGGTGAAGGATCCACCTCACATACAACTGCTACAATGTCAAAAAAAAATCCACTGTATCTTCCCCAACGGGTGATGAAGTCTACCATCAAATCCAAGGGGAAAATACCCACGGAGAAGATTGAAAAATTCCTCCGCACTATGGGTCGTCACGAAGCTAAGGTGGTTTTAAGCTTAAAAGAAGCTCCACAACATATATCAATTCTGGACTTGGTCCTAACTTCCGAGAATCACCGGAAAGTCTTGCTGAAGGTTTAAGAAGAAGCCTATCTACCAACATCAGTTGATACGGAAAAATTTCAACATCTGGTTGATCACATTTTCAACAACAATGTGATATCCTTCAAGCCGTTGCACATTGCGGTCTTGTCCTCTGGATACATGCTAGCTGGAGTCTTGATAGATGGAGGTTCCTCTCTAAATATACGTCCATACACTACCTTGGTGAAGATGAATATCAATCTCAACCGAATTCAGAGTAGCCATACTATCATCAAAGCCTTTGATGGAGCCTGGCGGAATTTGGTCGGAGTAATTGAGCTGCCAATCGAAATTGGTCCTCATACATTCTACGTATCCTTCTATATGCTCAAGATAGATTCGGGATACAACCTGCTCTTGGGACGACCATGGATTCACATGACAGGGGCAGTCCCCTCCACTCTTCACCAATAGTTGAAATACATTATCAACAATAGCTTGGTCACTGTCAATGCTGAACCAGAGATTTCTCAGCACGGAAACATGTCCGTCATCAATGCTAATGCAGACGTTGAACCAATCAGTTTTCATGCTTTGGAAGTAAGCAATACCCAATACCATGCTATTGGAATGACATTGCCCGAACCCAAGATTTCTACCGAGGTAATGTCGGCTACTCAAGAAATGATGTCGTTGGGTCATAAACCAGAACAAGGGTTGGGTAAAGATTGTCAGGGTATCAAGTACCCAATTCGATTAACCAAGCAAACTGGGACAGCTGGACTAGGCTATTCTGCCAGTTCTAGTCACAGGAATCCTCATAAGCATCAGCAGATTCCTTCAGCTTTAACTATGCGGCGTTTATCTTCACCTTCAAACTCTGAGTCCGCACAACCTCCTGTAAAGGTGCCTGCCAATGTAATGGCTATGTTATTTCCCAAGCCGGTACCGGTGAAGGATAAAGAAGTCCTTGTTCTAGATCCCGCAGTGGAAGAGGAGGAGAGAAGAATCAAGCAAGACATCATCCGAATGATGTCAGGCATACGCATCATCATTCATGATGAACATACCAACAGATACACCCCAGACGATGATTGCCCAGATATAATGGCCATCATTCGGGACAGGGAGGATGATGACAATCCCTCCATCACTACGGTCCACCCGGATTTTGTCCTTGCCAATTGGAATAGCATTCCTTGCATTGGTCGTCAAGGATAAAGCGGGCAGAAACTCTTTCTGCCCTGTAGATATAATAACTGCTTACTTTTTTGTACAGTATTAGCAGTTTATTTTGCCAGTATATGCTAACACTGTGTATGATCAACACATTTCATATATACTAAGTGAAAACATATTTTGTTTCAGGACTCTGAATTTAGATGTTCATGTACTTGCTGATACAGTGCCTCTTCTCCGCAAGGATTGCAACTTTAATGTAGAGATGAATTCAGCCTTGATGGATATACAGGATAACATTGAGGTGCCTCCAAAAATTCAAGAATGGGTCAAAGACAAACCTAAACCTAACCTTGACCAAACCACTTCTTTCAATCTTGGAACCTTAGAAAGCCCTAAGTTAATCCAGATTGGTTCAGACCTTACCCCAAACCAACGGAATGACATGGTTACACTATTAACCCAGTTCCAGGATGTGTTTGCATGGTCTCATAAAGACATGGTGGGTTTGTCCACTAACATTGTCCTTCATCGCCTTCCCATTAAAGAGGGATTTAAGCCAGTCAAGCAAAAGCTCAGGTGATTGAAAGCTAAGTAGAGTTTAAAGGTGAAAGAAGAAATTGTGAAACAATTTCAAGCTGGCATCATCATGGTGTCTACATATCCTGAGTGGATATCCAACATTGTGCCCATACCTAAACCTAGAGGGAAGGTGCGAGTTTGCGTGGATTACCGTGACTTGAATAAAGCTTGCTTAAAAGATAACTTTCCCGTGCCATTTATCCACATTCTCATTGACAATACTGCGCAATACGACATGTACTCCTTTGTTGATTGCTTCGCAGGGTATCATCAGATCATGGTTGCTGAGGAAGATCGTGAGAAAACTACTTTCATCACGACTTGGGGAACCTTTTGCTATAGACGATTGTCATTCGGCCTCATCAATGCCGGATCCACCTATCAACAAGCTATGATGGCTCTTTTCCATGACTTAATGCACAAAGAGATCGAGATCTACGTAGATGACATCATCGTCAAGTCCCGGAAGGAGGATGACCATCTAGACCATCTTAGAAAGTTGTTCAACAGGTTGCGTAAGTACAACTTGAAGTTGAATCCATCCAAGTGCGCCTTTGATGTTAAATCAGGCA
The DNA here is from genome assembly GCA_016801055.1 of Panax notoginseng. NCBI lineage: Eukaryota > Viridiplantae > Streptophyta > Magnoliopsida > Apiales > Araliaceae > Panax > Panax notoginseng. The sequence goes on from CM029023.1 coordinate 83,238,475, forward strand.
AGTTGCTAGGATTTCTAGTCAGCCACAAAGGGATTGAGCTGGATCCTACTAAAATCCAAGCCATCGCGGAAATGCATTCCTCAGACAGAAAAGGAAATACGGGGATTTTTGGAAAGAATTAACTTCATTAGCAGGTTTATCTCCCAACTCACAGCAACCTGTGAGCCAATCTTTAAGCTATTAAGGAAGAACTCCTCCATGAAATGAAATGATGAGTGCCAGAATGCCTTCCTCACAATCAAGAAATAGCTAGTCAAAGCTCTTGTGTTGGTACCACCCAGGGATGATGTTCCCCTGTTCATGTACCTGTCCATAAGTGACAATGCCATGGGCTGCATGCTGGGACAGAAGGACGATAGAGGACAAGAACGAGCTATCTATTACCTCAGCAAAAGTTTCAGCAGCAGTGAACACAAGTCCACTCTGATCGAAAAGACGTGTTGTGCTTTAGCATGGGCTTACATGAGGTTACAACATTACCTCCATGGTCACACAACCCATCTTATATCCCTCGTGGATCCTCTCAAGTTCGTGTTCAGCAAACCCATGTTAAATTACTGACTGTTCAGATGGCAGTTGATCCTACAACAATTTGACATCGTATATATGACTCAAAAGTCCATCAAAGGTCAAGGAATTGCGGATCAACTGGTCGCCGCACCTTCAGGGGATTTCAAACCCTTGGAAACATATTTCCCCGATGAAGGAGTAATGACAGTTCAGTAACACCATCAATACGATACACGCCAGTCATGGAAGATGTGTTTTGATGGATCTGCTAATATGGAAGGTTCTGGAACTGGAGCAGTTCTAGTATCTAATACGGGGGATCAGTATCCCATCACCGTCAAATTACAGTTTGTCAGCACCAATAATACGGCTGAGTATGAAGGTTGTCTCATGGGTCTAAAACTTTCCCGTTCAATGGGCAGCAGGCGGTTAACTGTCTTTGGAGATTCAGAGTTGGTAATCAGACAATCCACCGGAATCTATCAAACCAAGGAACTACATTTACTGCCTTACCATCGACAAGTTTTACAAATGGTTTTGGAGATCGAAGAAATCTCCTTTCTACACATTCCTCGTAATAGGAAAGATTTTGCGGACGCTTTAGCAACTTTGGCCTCCTTGATTCGCATATCAGATAAGGAACACTTGCTAAGCGTCACAATTTTCCTGCACAAGGCCCCAGCCAATGGGAATTACGTTGGAGAAGTATCGGATGAGCTACCTCCCATCCAACATCCTTGGTATCATCATATCAAGGAATATCTACGAGATGGATCTACACCCGCGGAAGCGAGCCCGATTGAGAAAAGGCGGATCCATCGACTTGCTATGAAATTATACCTGAGTGGAGATGCGCTCTACAAAAGAGAGACAGGACTAGGTCTCCTCAGATGTTTAGATAAAGATCAAGCCCAAAGGCTTATGGATGAAATCCATGGCGGAGTCTGTGGCCCCACATGAGTGGCCCCCTCCTTGTTAAGAAAGTCCTCAGGACGGGACATTATTGGCTATCTCTCAAAGATGATTGCCATGACCACGTCAAGAGATGCTATCAGTGCCAGATTCATGGGAATGCTATACACGCCCCTCCACGGGAACTCCACAACATGAGTTCACCTTGGCCCTTCTCAATGTGGGGAATGGACGTTATCGAGCCCATTGAACCTAAAGCCAGTAATGGACATCGATTTATCTTCACCATTATCGACTACTTCACCAAGTGGGTAGAAGCAGCCTCCTTCCCCAAGGTTACCAAAGAAGTCATCATTGCTTTCATCAGAAACAATGTTGTTTGTCGATATGGACAACAAGAGGTGATTGTGTCAGACAATGCCAAGAACCTTAACAACAAAATAATGGAGGAATTATGTAGTAAATTCCACATCAAACATCTTAACTCTGTCATCTATCGTCCGAAGATGAACAGTGATGTTGAAGCGGCTAACAAAAACATCAAGAAGATTATGCAAAAGATGTCCGCCAACCACAAAGATTGGCCTGACCTATTGCCTCTTACTATGTTAGCCTACAAAACCTCAATGCGCACTTCCACTGGGGCAACCCCCTACGCTTTAACCTATGGGATGGAAGCAGTGCTACCCATAGAAGTTGAAATGGAATCCCTCCGAGTGTTGATAGACGCTCAACTAGATGAAGACCAATGGGTACAAGACAGGTATCACCAATTGTCTCTAATAGACGAAAGGCGAACCGCGGCTATCTTCCATGGTCAGTTATATCGGAAAAGGGTCGCCAGATCCTACAACAAAAAAGTCTGGCTACGGCAGTTTAAACAACATGACTTGGTTTTGAAGAAGATCCTTGACAACCAAGATCAATCTAAGGGAAAATTCACTCCTAACTGGGAAGGCCCGTTTATTTTCAAGGAAGTATTGACAGCAGGCGCTCTTAGATTACAAGAAATGGACGGCGATGAATTTCCACAACTCATCAACTCGGACATCGTGAAACGGTATTATGTTTGAAGTTGCCATCAAGAAAACATCCTGGTGTTGGACCATCAGATCACCAGTCATTCCGATTCTTTAACCCTTTACCACATACAACTTTTCTACACTTTGCCCCTCAGGGAAACATACTTTTCAAGCCAGCAGCCTGGCTCTCCTTTGCGTTCCTACCATTTAGGTCATCCCACTGCATATTGAACCTCTTGCGTTTGCAGTTTGGCTACCCATACCTGGGATCAAACTTCTCGTACCTACAGTTTATCCTTAACCTAGGATTAAACTTTCTCCTCCCCGTACTCTGACCTGCACATGGGATTACACTTTTCATTTCGCCCTGAGGGGCGAACTATGTCGACATGATCTCCTCTTCAATAGGAGTATGTAGGCAACCATTTCATATGGCCCGGTCGCAATAAAACAAAAAATAACAAAAACATTTCTACCCTCTTCTCCTTACAAAAACAAAAACAACAAAAACATTCTTATACCATTTCTGCCATACACAGCGTTGAACCTCTTACACCAGGTTCGAACTGCGCAGACCTTATCTCCTCTTCAATAGGAGTACGTAGGCAACCATTCATGGTGCGGTCTTACCCCCTACCAAAACACAAACCCTTATCAGTTGGTACTGGGATCAAACTTCAATCCACTACGTTTCATTGGCTTTAGACCAAAGGGATGGAATTACCTGAGCTCTTCCCAAATAGGAGATTCGGCGACCATCTAAGCTGTGGTCATACCTTGAAGAGCAACACCAATCCATAAGAGATGAAATTAACTAGGTTTCTCCTGAATAGAAGTACTGGCGACCATCTGTGGTGCGGTCAATCTCAGAGAGGAAAGCCACACTCCTCTCCACATTTCCATATAGAAACCAGTCCCAAGACACCAAAGATGGTAGGGATACATACAGATCGATGATCCATTCTGAACTTTCCAGAGATAACTCAATGTCCATCCACCCAGGAGAAATTCAGAATACATCAAGATCACAAGCCCTAAAGCACCAGGAAAAATATCAAGCAAGTAGCAAAGCATATCTAAAAGGGAAGTGATCCAAAAATATATTTCCCTGTTCTATATATAATGTTGTTTGATATATACAATGTAAACTGTACATGACAAAATGGCTAAACTAGTATGTGCAGGAAAATATAAGATCATCTACAAGTCAGGGTATATGCGAGCTAACAAGCCCAACATGGCGTCCCTCTCAGAAGATGGAGGTGAAGCTGTGGTCTCCTGTACGAGAATATCCACACGATCCAACAGATCTGCAGCCATATGCATGGTGACCATATGATCATCAATATATGCGCTCATCTCTGCGATCATGTCAGTGGTAAGGGACCTCACTGCAGTACAATCTGTGACGGCTACATCCCGGGCAGATATAGCACTATCCCGCTCAACTATCACTGCATCTCTGGCTAATCTGGCCTCGTCTCGCTCAACAACAGCGATATCTCTACAAGCTAATGCCTTATCTCTCTCTAATAGAGCTGCGTCTCTCCCCTTAAGGGCAGTCAACATCATAGATCGAGCCTGATCTCTCTCGAAGGTCATCAGATGAAGACTCTGCTCTAAGCATTGTGCCGAGTGCTGAATCACAATAGTACTGGTACTGGGAGAATCCGAAAGAAATGCTGGCAACCCAGCAGCGGGCTCCTCCTCTAGATGGGTATCGATGTCCTCCATGGGCTCTACATCATCTGACTCGCTATCCGGTACTGTAGATACTGCTGCAGCCGATAAAATCTCTGTCTCCATCCATGCGGAATACTCTGCAGAACAACCCAGATGGCTCACAAAAAAAGCAGCTATCTCACGCTGATCCCAGCAAGCATACACATGAGATCTGTCCTCTGCTGAGAGATATCGAGAAGCTGAACGCTGACCTATTGCCCCGTCGAAAGGATGAAAGTCCTGAAACTGGTCAAACTGTGACATCACGGCCAGTGGGTGATAAGTAGTCACACCCCTCAAACCAGCCAGAGGGAGGTAATCCATGCCTGGAGCATGAGTAATGAAGCTGTATAGTGAGCTAAGCCCCGAACACGGCAATATACTAAATGGATCTCAGACATCTGCCAAAAATGCGAACCAAGACAGAGCATTTATACAATCTGATGGCTAAAAGGAGTACGACACGGCTACATCATGGGTAAACCAATACCCGTGCCATCTAAGAGTGCCAATCGGTCTCAAGTGTGATATAAACCACACATACAGCATGACCGAACTCCCAGTAAACACTCCTGTCGGATAAGTGCAGCAGTAGGATGCTGACCGCAGGGTCTCTGCTACAATCATTGGTATAATGGTACGATCCTCCTTGAGAGCTCTCACCGCCATGATGACTCCGATGTTTATCTCATCCATATATCGCGGCATATAGACATACGATAGTATGCACAATAGCAGTACATCAACCTTGGCCAAACGTCAGTGATCCTCCAGTGCTGTGAAATCCCCAAAATATCGTGAATAGCTATCCTCCGAGCGAAATCTGTCATACAAAAAACACTGGGATATCACGTGGCTAGATGTCAGCTCATCCTATACTAGTCTGCGCCGCAATCCAGTGAGAGTCATGAATCGTCTACTTATGTCTCCCAAAGCCAGATGCACGCAAGGTCTGTCTAGAGGCAGCATCATCAATCGTACATACTCCTCCAGAGTAGGAGTTAACTCATGGGTCCCGAATTAGAAAACCTACCTATCCGGTATCCAATGCTCTAGCATCCCATCCACAAACCCTGCGGGAACTTGAAACATCAATAAAGTCATGGTATGCTGCAGCAAATGATCTACAGTCACCCTATCTGGTGGTGACATGCTATCATACCACGATCGCATACCCGATGCCACCAATGATGGTGGGGTATGATCAATACGGCTAACTGTCGAGGAAGACATATGTGCGGGCCGTGTCATAAGACCATCCAGGGGTCAATGCATGATATCTCTGGACATACATATGTATGCATAACATGATACATGCATAGCAGATAATAGATGGCAATATGATATAGGGAATGAAAAAATTGTGCATACATTCCTAAGTATATCATCATCTAATACATCATCTTTGTACAGCTATAAGTATAGGGAAATGGGGAACAGACGCCCTACTACTAACAGAGGCCTATCAAAAGAGCTAATGAGAATACACATCAGAAGAAGACAATGGTGTCGATGTCCACATCATCAATCCTGTCCACCTGATGTAACTCCTCTTGAGTCACTGGATCTCTATCAACAGGGATGTCAGGCCTATATAGAGGAGGAACTGCACCGAAAAAATCGAATGGGTCATCTGAGGGGCCAGCGCCTGAGCTAGAAGGGTCAAATGAAGCCGCCTCTGTTGGATCTCTGCCCAAATGCCTGATAAATATATGTGCCTGGTCCAACTGCCGGGTCAAACTATCAATTTGGGTCATATGAGCCGGATCTCGAACACAAGATATCTAATCCGTCATCATCAAGGATCTTGGAACCATATCCCCCATAAACTGTGTAGCGCAGGACTGGGCTCCGATAGTACGAGAGGACCACCACCGCTGGAACGTCTCCTAAGTACATGGACCCTCTAACAATGCAAAACCGTCAACCCCCAACAATGGGATATCAGTGATGGGCGACTATGATACAGACCAATATCGCCTGGAAGGAGGCAAGATCGGCATACGAATCTCCCTTGTGGTGCTCCTAGTAGCACGCTCTCCTAAATAGAGCTCCCAGCCTCCATCTGTGAAGAGAGGAACTCTCCTGGTGGAAATCACGTATTCGACGCCAGTCGGGTATCCATCCTCAAAACCGATGGTCAAGTGTTCCCCTGAATAGGGAATCCATGTGATGGTATCAGCAGTCAACAACTCCAGCTGCCTACGGCAGTGAGTGAAACCCTCAGCTATAGGGCCCTCCTGCAAAATCGAATGATGCCATCGTCATCCTCCTGGATAGGTATCTAAACCTAACACACTCACAGGACGCAAGCATGGGAGCCTCTCATAGGCCCAAAACTGCTAACACAATGGTAAAACATTTGCTATCGGTAAACACTCTTAACCTATAAATGGGAAATGACAAGAGAAATACTCACCAGCAGAAATAGGTAGAATCCTAGCCAAGCCTCGATCAAACCCTGTGAGCGCATACGCATGCCCCGGAGGAAATAGACAAAGGTGTAGGAACCACAATCATAATCTCCAATGTGGTCCACATCACGCATGGCGCTGATCAAAGCGAAAGAAACCATAGAAGAGTTATCTGCTATGAAGCAGCCTCTAATGATCATCAGGAACAATCGCCGTAGAATGCGATCCCTGATTCTGACATCATTAGGCATAAGCTCACTCAAAAGCCCGCTCATAGCATCTACGCTCAAAGGACCTGAACGGACAGTCCTGCCTTTGAGCGCCTCCGTCGGAACTCCTAACAAGGATCTGACGGCAGTAGGGGTAATATGCGCCATGCAAGGCACTGGCTCCCTTCCAAACTCCATACCTGTGATAAATCGCCAATCCATCGACGTCATCATCACCTCGCAATCCAACAGATGGAGTGACTGAGTCTGATGAAACCATCGCTCAGACAATGTCCTGAGGTAACCCAGGGACAACGACGGGGAAGGATGGAGAAGAATGCCCTGAATCCCCAGTCATGCACTACAGCTTTGTAATCAGGATGAAGAGCCTTATACATGGAGTGTATACTAAACCAATTCCCTCGAGGTTGTGTGAAGCCAGGAACCTGCATGAAATGCAGATCAGCATCATAACCCTTTAATCCTCATCAATAGGAAAGAAGGAAGATCAAAGTCTAACGTCATACCTCGTTAGCATGCAAATACATCGATGGATGTCTGCTCAAATCACCCAATAGCTCTGTGTTTGCCACCTGAATACAAGGTAGCTCCCTACGAGGGACATGTGCAGTAGGAGCGGGATCCTCGATCGAAATATCCTCATCCACGTCCTCAACGTCTGACACGTCTGCCCGAACTGGACGAATCACGGCCTCCTCCAATCGACAAGGCTGTCTGACAGAACGGGGACGAGGCACTTCAGAAGCCCTCCGCCGTATACCAAAAGTAGTCCTATGGGAACTGCTCGGTTAATTCGGATCCATAATATCTGGACAACAAGTCTCCAAATCACCTCAGAAAGGGTGTGGTATTTCCTTACCTGGAGCTTTCTAGAATGCATTTTATGACTATATGCATGCATTTACTTTAACATATAATAGAGTTAAAATGCATGACTACCCAATGCCTACATTTTGGAAAATTTTTGCCATAGTCCCCTTTGAAAATAGGACTATCCACATGGACATAGGCATGACTAGGTGGCCATTCAGTAGCACACCTGCCCCAAAGTCATATACATAATATATGCATTAAAAATCAAAATCATCCATGCATAAGGTTAACCTCAATATCAGGAGTACTTTGCCTTTGTACCTTTGCTTATTGGATCTCAAATAGGACCAAAACTAGCAGAAAAAGGTGCCAATTTGACTGTCTCAAAAGTTAAATTTTTTTCACATCATTATGTTTAGCATGGTTTAATACTAGCATTTACTAAGTTGAATATTTTTTAACAAGTCATTTGTGCATACATAATCACTACTATGTGTTTAGATGCATTTCATGCTATAACTCAAAATCCAACGGATAAAAACTGGAAAAAAATACATGCATACGTTACCAGGATAGTGCAGAACACTTGTACAGTGACAGAATTTACAGAAAATAGCCCGAACTCAGCAAATCCGAAGGCTCATGGATTTCTCTTCGCGTGACAAGCTGAAAATGACTTGTGTTGCCAACCTGCTGGAATTTATCATCCGCGATTGGCCGCAGGCTCACCTGTGGCTGTAGCAGGTACATCTACGGCACCCCTATGTGGGTCCCACCCCTCCGGCTCGGTCCAGTTCGAGTTGCAAAGGAGTTCTTACAGACTAGAAAAGTCAGATTGGGAATACAAACGCCACGCGATTGAGCAAAACAGCATGCAATCTTGGTCTTCTCAGATGAAAATTTGAGTCTTTACATCGCTCATTGGTGGTCACCCGGACACGAGGTATACTCTGCCAATAATCTCGTTTGTTATAAATCGCATCCGGCAATACCTGGTACAGGTCCTATGCCGTCAACTCCGGGTCATTACCCTAAATATGTCCCCGACGAGGGTTACCACATATGTCCCCGACGGGGGTTACCACGTATATCCCCGACGGGGGTTACCACGTATGTCCCCGATGGGGGTTACCACGTATGTCCCTGGCGAAGGTTACAACGCGTGTTCATCCGTTGACACATAAATCAACGAAGGTCAAGCAGCCTTGACATCATGATAACCGTTGGAAGCAAATCCAACAGAACATCGAAAGCCATCCGATAACCAGCCGCTGCTACACACATCAGCGATGATCTCAACTTCAGTCCCCGACGGAGGTTATAACGTAGAAGCCCCGGCAGGGGATTACAACGTGAATTCAAGTCGTTGACACATATATCTGTTAGTTCTCAGAGGGCATAATAGATCTAGAAGGGGGGGGGTTGAATAGATCCTTTTTATTTCAAATACTTTTCTGGTTTATATTATATTGTTCATAAATAACATATGACAAACATAAGAATCTTTTCAAGTACAGCGGAATAAGTAAAAGATCCCCTTCATTGATATATTCATAATCATACATACATAGTTCGTAGAGTAAGTTTAGTTGTAAGCAATTAAAACATACATAGCAGTTATGACAGTTATAGTGCATATTGTAAATGACATTATGTAAAAGACACAAGGAGTTTTAAGTGGTTCAGGGACTCAAGCTCCTAATCCACTCTTCTGTTTTCAACTAGCAGGATTTCCACTAAGGAAGGGCAGCACCCTGAATCACTAAGATTCTTTCAAGTCCAGCAGCCTTGGGACTTCAGTTCACTAAGAACTCTTCAAGGCCAGCCGCCTTGGAACTCCTCTAGTTCCCCAGGAACTCTTCAAACCCAGCAGGCTTGGAACTTTGTTTAGTCCCTCCGGACAAGGACCCTTCTAGCCCTACTTCATTTAGTCCCTCTGGACAAGGACCCCTCAGGCCCTGGCTGTTGAGTTGTTTGCTATTGTTGTTGTTGGAGTCGGTGCTGAGCTGCTAAGATGTCTTCATGCTCTGAACATCTTCTATACTTAGCAGCTTGGCTTGATCATCCTTGAAGTGCAGCTGAGTGATGCATGATGCTCAACTTCTTCGGTTACTCAACCACTTCAGATGACCCCTTTATGAACTACCTTGAAAATCCTTCTCCTTGGTACTTGATGGCTGCACATGATAGGCTTCTAAGATGACTGTAAGCTCTTCTGTTAGGTACTTAGAAGCTTTCTCATGCTTGACACCAAGATGGCATTTGTGATCTCCCTTCTTGCTACTTGATGCCTTCTCATGATGGACTGCTAAGATGACTGTAGGTTATTCTCTATTGTACTTAAAGTCTTCCCATGACGGACATCAAGATGACATGATGCTCTTCTTTCTCTCGACAGTTCAGAACACTCTTCATGTTGTAGAACTCACACTTCTACATAGTAGAACTCACACTTCTACTTCTTTTGTTGTCTGACTTCTGAGTGTTCTTGGTGGATCGTGGAGTTAGCCTTCAGACTCACTGTTTCACAATGTATGGATCAATCCACCTTCTCTCTAAACTTGGCAACTCCAGCAACCTTTGATCTTTGAAGCTCTTTCTTATTTATACTTCTTCCCAATCCTTCCGTTGGAAAGTAGCCGTTGAAGGATATTCAAATCTCTTTACAGATCTCGAGTTGCTTGAGGTAGACTGGTTGATGTGACATGTCATACTTTTTCTGACGCTGCAGTCTACTGTTTCACCTACCCTATCAGATGTATCACTTTAATGTCTTGGGCAGGTTGAAGACTTTATTACCTCTTTCTGATTTCTCGATCAGAGGTTGTCCTATTGCATCGATGCTCTCAATAAGCACTTGTCCAAATATTACTCTTCAGATTGAACCTCTGCCAATGCTTCAATCTTCAGCAATTCGAACTCTACGATTCTGATGCACGTCTTCAAGGACCTGATCGTAGTGTCTTGTTGAGTGTTGCTCATTGACTGGTTGAGTTAACACTACGAACTGAAAGAGTTTTGATTGGATCTTCAATGTAGAACCCCTCTTCCTTGTATTGTGCAGTGCTTCAATACTTCTGTTTGCTTCGACTATTCTCAGAGACTGATGACCTAATTCCTTGCTCTGGTCCCCTTCTGAATATTAAGATACTTCAGATTTGTGGCGCATCCAGCTTTCTTTCTCCTTGTGATCTCCCGTTCACTTATAATCAATGAACTGACACTGCACTTAATCACTTTAGCCTTGCTCTTGATAGGTTGACCAGTATCTCGGTTCACCTTCCATCAGTTCCTTCTTTATTTGGCAACACTACGATCTTGGTTGCTTTCAAGATCATTATCTTCTGTTCACTTGATAGCTACGACATTTGTTGACTTTCCTTAGTCAGCTTCTGAAGTCTTCTTTGGATCTCCTCGTGGAAGACTTCATCACAAATGGCCTTACAACTCAATCTTGATGCTGATTGGGTTGGTGCTTAGATCTTCTGTTAGTCTGCATGCCATTTGTTGAGTGCTCTCTAGTTTCCTTGGATGTAGCTTGCAGCTTGAACCAGAGGCTTCGTTCCTTTGGATATTCTGGGAGTACTCATTTGTTGAGAACCGTATATGCTCTATGATTCAACCTTGGCATTGTGAGCACTTTTTTTGAGGTCGTAGTTCTGCACTCTACGATTCAGCTTTGGCTTGTGCAGACACTACGATCCCGAGATCAGATCTTGACACTCTACGTTTTCTGCCTTGTGCTTGTTGTCTTCATCTGATCTTGCTTGACTACGATCTCTGCATGTATCAATAGACTCTTCGAACTCAGAGTGTAGTCTACGATCCTTAACATGGCTTTGGCATCAATAGACTCTACGACTCCGAGTGTAGTCTATGTTTCTGTCTTGGCTTCGGTAGATGATCGGTCGACTCGTAGGCAGGTTGTCTCTATGATTCTGAACATGACTTCCTCAGCACACTACGATCCCAAGGAAGCTCTACTCGACACACTACGGTCCTTCTTCATTTCCCCTGGCAGTCTACAAACTTTGAGATCTACTATCTTGTATATTCCTATTTTGTGTCGATAGCTCTCGAGTTAACCTTAACTCACCTGGAAGACTACGACTTCTAGTGCAGTGCTCGATGATCAGACAAGCCTATCTATTACATCATAAGATCAACCTAACATGCTTGATCTTTCTATCTTTATAGTCCTCGTACATCTTTTCTTTTTAAGGACTTTACAAAGTTGTCTTTCTTATGTAGGATCAACCTAACATATTTGATCAATTCATTCTAAGTCCTTGTACATATATTTATATTATCTATCAAAGGACTTTACAACTTTTCTCAATGCAAGCAATGCAAGCATACTTGCATATTATTCATTCATATATATATATATATATATATATATATATATATATATATATATATATATATATATATCATAATCAAATCATATATAAATAGGAATAGCATTCACATGCTTATTCCTGACAATATCTCCCTATTTGATTATGACAAAAATAATAAGTGCATATACATGTTATGAATGAATCTTATATATACAGTGAGCAGTTGTATTTCTAAAACAGTTAATCATGAATGTCATTTATATTGATATGGCAATTTATATATTAAGACATTCTACATCCTGGATCTAGAACATACCTAACTAGTTAGAGATGTACCTCTTTGGCTCCCTGTATGTTTCTAGGATGCTTGTTGATCAGCTACTCATCTGATTGGTCTTCTTTTTCTTGCTCCCCTTGGGATGATGACCTTCTGTCTTTGCCTAGCTCCCCTTCAGACTTTGCGATCATGGGATCATCATCTTTCGGCTCCCCCTCAGATGATGATACTCTTTTTGCAGCTGATGTCTTTTTTGATTTCTTTTCTTCTTTCCCTCTGCTCTTCTTTGAGTGCCTCTTGCTCTTCTTGCTCTTCCTCTTTCCATGCCTCTTTTTCTCCCCCTTTTTGTCATCAATCATTTGAGAGAGCAGCTCCATGTTGGACATAAGCTGCTCCATTAGGTAGGAGGAGTTGGCAACTTCGAACTTGAGTTCCTGCTGTCCCAGCTCAAGTTGCACTGAGAAAGACTGCTTTAAGTCATCAATCTTGTCAGAGAGGACTTTGATCTGCTCTGCATTGGCCTTCTGAATTTATAGAGCTTCTGCCTTCTGATCTTGTATGGCCTTCTGATAGATGCTATCTCTCTCTTGGAGTTTGAGCGTTAACTCAGCCATAGTAGTTTGAAGCTTGTGCTGGAAGGAATTATCTCCTGCTACTGTCAGCTTCTGGGATTCTTCAGTGAGCAGAGATATTTTCTCGCTTAGATCACCAGAGCTCTTTTGTAGTTCTTGCTCCAAAGTAATTTGATCCTTTTGTTGGGCAGCAGCTGATTGAGCATCAGTTTGGACTCTACGATTTTCATCCTTAGACAGATTTTTGAAAGTCTAGAGAATCTGAATAATCGTTGAGTTCCAATCACTGGTTGAGGATGAGGGAATGTCTGGTAGTAGTGTTTGAGCATAAGGAGGCTTCTGGTTTTGGGCTTGAACATCAGCAGCAGTAGAGTGAACAGACTCTACGATCAGCTTCTTGGTCATGACTCTTCGTCCTTCAGAATCCACTCTACGATCGTAGGGGATGTAGAGATTTCCAGCATGTCGATAGACCTTGAAGTGAGGCTGGTTTGTGATCATCTTTGTAGCATAGCTTTTCACCCTTGGGAAGTTTTGAGCTACCAGCTCCAGACTTGGAAATTACTTGTAACACCAACTGAAGTAGCTTCCATCTCTTTCAGTGTGGGCTTTGAGCCATGGCATCCACTAGAAGAAACATCTCATTAGCATTTCATCAGGATTGTAGAGAATGGTTGTGCAATCCATTTCCATGTTGTTCCAGTTTTTAAACACCTCAAACGCAGTCATCTGTACTACCCTGAGCAGTTCATTTCCATGACTTACCATCTTTCAGGTGGTGTCTCTGATGGCTCATTTGGAACTTCCACCGCTATTCTTCTGGTGAATCTGGCAGGAGAGAGGACAAGGTAAAATTCTAATTCTTCTGATTCTTGATTTTCAGAATTTGAATCATTCTTCATTGCTTCTCTTTCATGTCCTGAATCATCCTGATCATTTCCAGCAGAGAGATTTTCTTGCTGTATTTCATCTTTAGAACCTTCTTCAGCAGGATCGTCTTCAGATTCATCTTCTTCATTGCTGGTTTCATCTTCAGCACTTTCTCCTGGAGATACAGACTCATCATCGCTCAATTCAATGATGGCATTTGATTGACCACTGCTCCTTTTGGAGGCAAACTTAGCTTGCAGTTTGTAGCTTTTCCTTCTTCTTGGAGGTTCAGGTTTGGGAGAGTCAGACTTCTTCTTCTTCAGACTCTGACTTTTCTGGCTCAGCAGATAAACTTCTTTGAGGTTCAGCACTGGCAAGGATAAACTCTTATTTTGTCATCTCATCAACTTTTCATTCACCATGGGGGCTTTCTGGATTTGAGGAGGCATTTTCTTCTTCTCTTAGAACCACATTGTCTGACCCATTATCTGCGCTTGTTGGGGCAGTTGCATTTGGGGATGCAATTTGGTCATCTTGGATTCCTTCTTTATCATCACAATGACTACTCTGAGAATTAGCCACTAGGCTTGCATATTTCTCTCCTTCAGTAGATACTGAATTTTCATACATTAATCCAGCTTCATCTTCGCTGCTGGATCTAATTTGAGGGGACTCAGCCTTGACATATGTTTCCTTTTCTTCTGCTGACTCTACGTCCCTTTCTTCAGTAGAGGTACTATTTTGGGAAGCTGAGGCTGGTTTGGTTTCCACATTAGCTTTCTTGTTGATAGGCCCTTGAAGCAGCCTGTTGCTTCTCCTCTTTGTTGTTTCAACAGTTAGAGCTCTTTCTTCTTCACCTTTTTCTTTGATGGAGAGACTCCTTGGTGGGGCCTTGGCTTTCTTCACATCACCAGCTTTCTTCACACCTTTTGATTTCTTTTTGGCTGGTGTGATTTCTGTTGGTGCAGAGTCATCAGACTCAGAGCTCTCTGCCTCTTCTAACTTCCTCTTCTTTGCAGAGGCCCTTCTGCTGCTCCCAGCTGTCAGCCTTTTGTTCTCCTTAGGGTTCTTCCAGTTCACAAATAATTGAGGAGACATCATTTTGTGCACGTTCAAAGTTTCTCCCTCATCATCCTTGATTTTCCCTCCTAGCTTCTTCTTTAGCACAATACTCAGCAATCTACCATGAAACACCTTGGTCAGAGGGTTTTCAGTGGATTTCTTCTTGTCAGCCTTCTCTACCCACTTGGAGATTTGATCAAACAAGACAGCTCCAAAATTAATTTGTTTCTTCAGAAATATTGCTGACATTATTTTCAACTGTAGGTCAATCACTATATCATGTGCAGTGTTCTTGCATAGTATGCATTTTCCAACTATTTCAGCAAGGAATTCATACTCTTCAGAAAACTCCTTCTTCATGTCTTTAAAACTAAGGTTTCTTTGGTACCCCATAACCTCCTTTGCTTGTTCAGTATTGACATTATCAAGGTTCTTCAGCCCTTGGTTAGGAAAGCCTAAACATTGATTAAGGTCAGAAAATTTGAACTTCAGAGACTGACCTTTAACCTTGGTAGTAAAGGTTTCGGAGTTGATGGAGGCATTTGCATAGAATTCTTTAACCAGGTCGATGTAGACTCGACCTCAAGACATTCTGAGAATCTAGCTTTCTTCACAAACTCGAGAATATGTCTGAACTTCTTTTTGGTTTTCTCAAACGATTTGGTTCCGAGCTGAATGCCAGTGATTACTTGCCAATTTTCCATTTTGAGTAGTTCGAAGAATGTGGGTATCTAATTTAGATATGTTTATAAGAGATGACTGAGTGTAATTTGGCAAGGCTCTGGAGGGTTAACTGATTTTAGCTCTTAAGAGGATTCTAGGGTTTGACAATAGGAGGGAGAAAGGTTCGATAGCTTTTTGTAACTGTCTGCAGATTTGAAATTGTCTTTAAGGCAGTTCCTTCCAACTCTGCATACTCAGTGATGTGTCTACCTTTCATTAGTTGCACGTTGCCCAGTAATGAGCTGTAACTCCCCCATAACTTTTCAGTTAGATATTTCCTTTTAGAAGAGTAGACTTTTAATTGACGTGGCCTTTACCATTGAACTTTTGATTCGTAGAGTAGCATGGTAAGGTAGCTATGAACTCTACGATTCCCTTTGTTGACTCAACGATCAACTTCTGAGAGATGCTGCCGTGGATGGCTTTTACTTCTATCCTTACATTTATGCAGTATAGCTCAATCACTGATATTCGAACTTATCTCCTCAACTTGAATGGTTTAGCAAATGTCTCATTTTCCAAGCTCCTTGTGAACCGGAGTACCCTTTGGTAGGATTACGATCTTCGAGTTGTATTCTTCGATCGCTGAGGTTGTACTACGATCGTTGTGGTAGCACTACGATCGTTGAGGTTGCACTGCTATCGTTTAGTTCTCTTCAAACTTGACTCTACGATCGTTGACTGACTTGGTCCTTGAGATGAACTAGATCAAACATTCCTTCTGGGTCAAGGTAGCTCAGGAAGGGCCAACCTCTTAGAGTGAGCTAAGGGTCAGGTTTGTCCCTGAGGCGCTCTCCAGATGTAATGCTATAGAAGTGATTTGTACTAACATCTCATTCGACCTTTTCTGGTGGGGAGATCTTTTACCAGCTTTAGACAATTGCTTTTCTGAAATCGTGGTGTCCTCCTGTTCTTACACTACGATTATATGTTTGATCGTAGGCACTTCACGATTATGGGTTGGGTGGCTGAAAGGTTATCAGTAGTACGTTTTGAGACGTTCCTACTGACTATGGATCTTCATTTGGTTCATCAGCCATAGAGTTTTGGGACTCTGTAGTTAGTACAACTTTTCATAGTGCATCTCAGTGCTGTTGTTCCTTAACAGTTCATTACTCCCCATTGTTGATGCTGTCTTCCTAGATAGATGTGATTCCCTCTTCTTCAAATTCATTTGAAGGCATCGTTGCATATCTCTCTCTGACTGGAATCTCCATCATTACTTAGATCTCCTTTTATCGTAGAGATGAGTAATTTCATAACAGATCACTCTACGATCATTTGACAGCACTACGAACGTAGTCTTCTTTGACAGTCTTGAGTTTGAGAAGTTCTGCTTCTTAATGAACTCCTCTTTTCTGATGCTCGATGATCCTCTGATGTGAGCTTCCATGAGGATTCTTCTTATGCAACACTCTTTGCAAGCTTTTGAGCATATAAGACCCTTTTCATCTTCTGTTGCATGGCCTGCTCCCATAAACAGATTAGCAGCCATATGAGCTCCATTCTGTTTAGCTCAGAGGGTCTTCAAGAACAGGCTTGGACATATAGGAACTTTATCCGACTCATATTTGAATAGTCCTTAGCCTTCTGCTGGTTGAGTCTTCTTGGCTGAAGTCTTCTGCTTCATCATTCCTTAGTGTGGTCAAGTTGACCGAGTACCTGCAGGTTTGAATATATTTCTATTTTTTGGTACCCATAATAAAATGGATCCTGCTAGGTTAGTTCTCTAAACCCCTGTTCCTCTTATTTGGGCAATCATCATATTTATCACCAACAGACATATTCATGCATGCAACTATCTTAAGATAATACATTTTGAGATGCATAATGGTGAGTGTGTGTAGGATATGGCATTTAATAACACACTCGCTATCTATGATGGTTTCATCATTTACTGGATTATGTTCACAGTGTTTAAGTGTTCAGAGTAGGAATCAACTCTACGATTTATGAGTATCTAGTTGATTCATGGAGGTGATCAGTTTCTACAGATCAGCCAGATCCTCTTGTAGAACTGATCATACTATGTGAGTTGTCAAACACTTAGAACATAGGCTTGTCATACATACTAACCCACTAGCAACGATTACTTCACATAAAGTTTATTAGGCATGTGATGCTCTTATGACCTATTTTAGATTTCCTTCAAGATGTCATCTTCAATCTAAACTTGGATGGAGAGAAAGTTTATAGTCATTTGAGTTTCCATCCTCAGGTTACTTTCTCTCTTCACCTTTTTAGGTAGATTATGACTCCTTGACAGAATACTGTTATAGTTCATATGAGAATGCAATTATGATGTATACATTTATAATAGTGAGGAACCGTACCTTTTTACTGTCAGTTACTAAATAGTCATTTATCATGGATATACTGAGTTTAGGTATTGATGTGCATAGCTTTACTTTTGCTCCTGACAGCTTATTGCTCTTGTTGACCTTTAATCAATCAATCATGGTCTTGAGGATGTAGGCCAAGAGAATCTCAGTGTTGAGATCTTTGACATCCTTTAGCTGACAGAGTTTGCACCCAGCTGTTGGTTGGTCAGACATAAGTTTGAGAAGATCTTCTTTCTTCTCTCGATAAGCATTTCTTAGCATGTATGGCTTCTTCATCTTTCAGACTAGTGGGTGCTTGACTCTTTGTTATTGATGTCTCTTGAGTTCTCTCGTCTGGTCTTCGGACTACAAGATTGACTGCAGGCTAGGATTGGTCTTGTTGATGTAACAGTAGAGACCATGGACCAATCTGAGTAGCTTCAGGTGTATATACACATTTAACCTATACACAATATTTCCAACATGTGAGCTCCTCTGCATATAACAAGTTACTTACTACTAAACTAAGTTTAGAACAATGTTAGTGCCTGGGATCAGACTCAAAGCGATTAGCTTTTGAATATAGCATGAGAACCTGCTTTGATACCAATTGTTAGTTCCCAGAGGGCACAATAGATCTAGAAGGGGGGGTTGAATAGATCCTTTTTGTTTCAAATACTTTTTTGGTTTATATTATATTGTTCATAATTAACATATGACAAACATAAGAATATTTTCAAGCACAGCGGAATAAGTAAAAGATCCCCTTCATTTATATATTCATAATCATACATACATTGTTCGTAGAGTAAGTTTAGTTGTAAGCAGTTAAAACATATATAGCAGTTATGGGAGTTATAGTGCATAATGTAAATGACATAATGTAAAAGACAAAAGGAGTTTTAAGTGGTTCAGACACTCAAGCTCCTAATCCACTCTTCTACTTTCAACTAGAAGGATTTCCGCTAAGGAAGGGCAGCACCCTGAATAACTAAGATTCCTTCAAGGCCAGCAGCCTTGGGACTTCAGTTCACTAAGAACTCTTCAAGGCCAGTAGCCTTGGAAGTCCTCTAGTTCCCTAGGAACTCTTCAAGCCCAGCAGGCTTGGAACTTTGTTTAGTCCCCCCGGATAAGGACCCTTCTGGCCCTGCTTCACTTAGTCCCTCTGGACAAGGACCCCTCAGGCCCTGGCTGTTGAGTTGTTTGTTGTTGTTGTTGTTGGAGTCGGTGCTGAGCTGCTAAGATGTCTTCATGCTCTGAACATCTTCTATACCTAGCAGCTTAGCTTGATCATCTTTGAAGTGCAGCTGAGTGTTGCATGATGCTCAGCTTCTTCGGTTACTCAACCACTTCAGATGACCCCTTTATGAATTGCCTTGAAGATCCTTCTCCTTGGTACTTGATGGCTGCACATGATAGGCTTCTAAGATGACTGTAAGCTCTTCTATTAGGTACTTAGAAGCTTTCTCATGCTTGACACCAAGATGGCATTTGTGATCTCTTTTCTTGCTACTTGATGCCTTTTCATGATGGACTTGCTAAGATGACAATAGGCTCTTCTCTATTGTACTTAGAGTCTTCCCATGACGGACATCAAGATGGCATGATGCTCTTCTTTCTCTTGGCAGTTCAGAACACTCTTCATGTTGTAGAACTCACACTTCTACTTCTTTCGTTGTCTGACTTCTGAGTGTTCTTGGTGGATCATAGAGTGAGCATTCGGACTCACTATTTCACAAGGTTTAGATCACTCCACCTTCTATCCAATCTTGGCAACTCCAGCAACCTTTGATCTTTGAAGCTCTTTCTTATTTATACTTCTTCCCAATCCTTCCGTTGGAAAGTAGCCGTTGAAGGCTATTCAAATCTCTTCACAGATCTCGAGTTGCTTGAGGTAGACTGGTTGATGTGACATGTCATACTTTTTCTGACACTGCAGTCTACTGTTTCACCTACCCTGTCAGATGTATCACTTTAATGTCTTGGGCAGGTTGAAGACTTTATTACCTCTTTCTGATTTCTCGATCAGAGGTTGTCCTATTGCATCGATGCTCTCAATAAGCACTTGTCCAAATATTACTCTTCAGATTGAACCTCTGCTAATGCTTCAGTCTTCAATTATTCGAACTCTACGATTTTGATGCATGTCTTCAAGGACCTGATTGTAGTGTCTTGTTGAGTGTTGCTCATTGACTGGTTTAGTTAACACTATGATCTGGAAGAATGTTGATTGGATCTTCAATGTAGAACACCTCTTCCTTGTATTGTGCAGTGCTTCAATACTTCTGTTTGCTTCGACTAATCTCAGAGACTAATGGCCTAATTCCTTGCTCTGGTCCCCTTCTGAATATCAAGACACTTTAGATTTATGGCGCATCCAGCTTTCTTTCTCCTTGTGATCTCCCGTTCACTTATCATCAATGAACTGACACTGCACTTAATCACTTTAGCCTTGCTCTTCAGAGGCAGACCAGTATCTCGATTCACCTTCCATCAGTTCCTTCTTTGTTTGGAAAACACTACGATCTTGGTTTCTTTCATGATCGTTGTCTTCTGTTCACTTGATAGCTACTGCATTTGCTGACTTTCCTTAGTCAGCTTCTGAAGTCTTCTTTGGATCTCCTCGTGGAAGACTTCATCACGAATGGCCTTACAACTCAATCTTGATGCTGATTGGGTTGGTGCTTAGATCTTCTGTTAGCCTATATGCCATTTGTTTAGTGCTCTCTAGTTTCCTTGGATGTAGCTTGCAGCTTGAACTAGAGGCTTCGTTCCTTTGTATATTCTGGGAGTGATCATTTGTTGAGAACCGTATATGCTCTACGATTCAACCTTGGCATTGTGAGCACTTCTGTTGAGGTCGTAGTTCTACACTCTACGATTCAGCTTTGGCTTGTGCAGGCACTACGATCCCGAGATCAGATCTTGACACTCTTCATTTTCTGCCTTGTGCTTGTTGTCTTCATCTGATCTTGCTTGACTACGATCTCTACATGTAATCAATAGACTGTTCGAACTCAGAGTGTAGTCTACGATCCTTGACATGACTTCGGCATCGATAGACTCTACGACTCCGAGTGTAGTCTATGTTTCTATCTTGGCTTCGGCAAATGATCGGTCGGTTCGTAGGCAGGCTGTCTCTACGATTCTGAACATGACTTCCTTAGCACACTACGGTCCCAAGGAAGCTCTACTCGACACACTATGGTCCTTCTTCGTTTCCCCTGGCATTCTACGAACTCCGTGATCTACTATCTTGCATACTCTTATTCTGCCTCGATAGCTCTTGAGTTAACCTTGACTCACCTGGCAGACTACGACTTCTGGTGCAGTGCTCGACGATCAGATAAGCCTATCTATTATCATAAGATCAACCTAACATGCTTGATCTTTCTATCTTTATAGTCCTTGTACATCTTTTCTTTTTAAGGACTTTACAAAGCTGTCTTTCTTATGTAAGATCAACCTAACATATTTGATCAATTCATTCTAAGTCCTTGTACATATATTTCTATTATCTATCAAAGGACTTTACAGCTTTTCTCAATGCAAGCATACTTGCATATTATTCATTCATATATATATATATATATATATATATATATATATATATATATATATCATAATCAAATCATATATAAATAGGAATAGCATTCACATGCTTATTCCTGACAATATCAACGAAGGTCAAGCAGCCTTGACGTTATTTCAGCCGATAGTGATTAAACCTATCAGAGCTCTAGAGCTATTCGAGAATTTCGTGCTCGAGTACTCATATTCCCCAGCGGATCCCCGGCGGGGGTCACAACGCAATGCTCCGTTGATTCACATGTCAGCGAAGGTCAAGCAGCCTTGACAGTATATCCCACAGGATATTTCAGCCATTGATTCACATGTCGGTGAGGTACACGTCAACGAAGGTCAGACATCCCTGACAACATTTGATGTTGGCTATAAATCCAACAGAATCTTGACATATCCTGGCGATACAAACCAGGAGATTGTCATCAAGGAGGATTGATGATGGAATATGTTATACACATCCTCAAACAGATCAAGCTTTATCCCCATAGATCTCTTACACACAAGAGGTACATCTTCAGGATCAAGTCATTAGCCAGGAAGTTGGTGATAACTCCAACATCAACATCATAACAGATTCAGATTACACATCAAATCCGGTCATCATTGCCAATCCCCAGTTGAAGCAACAGGGAGCCAGCAATCATCCCCAGCATCTTGGGCCACAACCCCATACACATGCATCATACATTTGCATCACGTTGCTTCACATGATATCATGTTTATCTTGTTGAGTTTCAAGTGTCTAGGATTCTTTATCCTACCCATGCATCGCCATGTATGAGTATGATAAAGAGGGGCATCTGTAGACACTCAAAATTTTTTGTACACCTGTCACTAACATTGCAGGAGGACAGATTCGTCTTTTAAGAGAGAACCCTGAAAGACAATCCATACTGCATACTACCGGAAGCTCAACATCAACCCCGGAGCACACTCTGGGAGTAACAAATCCAACCTCGGATATAACCCCGAGGCGTGCAGATGCAACACCGTAACATACACCAGAGAAGATCGATTAACCTTGGAGATAACCCTGAGGTATCCAGTCTCAGTCCCAACCATGAGAATAGCCACCAACCTTGGTGATAACCCCAAGGAATGCAGTTTCGGCGATAACCCCGAAAATGCTTGTTTCAAATGCGACCAGCTTCAATCTCGGCGCTCACGATGAGATACACTGTACCAACCTGGCGATAACATCGGGAAGACAGGCACACCTCAAAGATGACAATGAGGACATTCGACAAATGTGACAGTCCAATCTCAGTGAAGCTCTTAGCAACGTCTGCTTTATCAGCCCAATCCGGTGATAACACAGGTGAGGGGCAACATCGTCATCTAACTAACATGATGCCATGCCACGTCGTCTTAACATCTCTACGCAATGATGTCCTACAAGACTAACCAATCCCGAGTGACTATTGTGCGGGGTAACGAATGAAAGTTTAAGCTTGAAGACCGGAGGGCATCGTCCCATCTTCAATGACTTCGTACAAACTCTAATCCCATGCCATCGTATAACTCTCGACAACGGCGGTCCGAAATAGGTCCTGTATACCTCAAACGGATGCCCGGATTGCACTTCTGAAAGTTCGAGTGGACATTACAGTGCCCGAGTGCACGTACTTCGAGTCGACCCGACCCGAAAAACTCGGGCCCGCCCGGGTTGCCTCTGATACACCTGCGCCTAAATCGTCTATAAATAGAGGACTTGGGCTGCCCATTTTGCAAGAGAAAATGGCGAGGAAGCCCTGCCCAATTTGCTTCGCACTCACCCCATACAGTGTACTTTCTCATTTTAAACACATGTGAGCTCATATATAGCTTCTTTTGTACCTACAAAAGCCAGTGTTTGCCCACTTTAAAGAAATAAAAGTCTTCTTTGGCAGCCCACTGTAAGCTTTCTCACATACTTTAGAGTCTTTCTCTTCATCTTTGCACACACCCTTCTACACGTTGAGAGTCGTGTTGCTTGCTTTTGCCCTGACTTTTGTCTGTGGTTTCATTTCAGTTTGTATATATATATATATATATATATATATATATATATATATATATATATATATATATATATATATATATATATATATATATATATATTGACTAACATTATCGAGTTATGCCTCGATTGAGCCTAGACTTCGGTCTGGAGCATTTATTTGCTTTTATATATATATATATATATATATATATATATATATATATATATATATATATATATATATATATGAACTGTTGTCGAACTCTGTTCGATGAGCCTGGATTTTACATCCGATGCGTTTATCGCTTGTATATATATATATATATATATATTTCGTCCCACTTGGAGTTTCCTCCGTAGTGGTTGATCACTTTTACAGCTTTCTTTACATTCTGTCCCGCCTGGAGTTTCCTCCGTGGCGGTTGACCGTATTTACAGCTTTATCTACATTTTGTCCTGCCTAGAGTTCACTTCGTGGCAGTTAATTGCTTTGTACAGCTTTATTTACGTTTTCGTCCCGCCTGGAGTTTCCTCCGTGGCGATTGATAGCTTTTACAGCTTTATTTGCGTTTCTAATCCCCCATGGAGGTGTTTCGTGGTTGGTGATCATGTCTGTATATATATATTTACAGCTTTTATATATATATACCTGCTTACTGCTTTCATACAAATTGCGGTATCTCGTGCGTCTAGGAATCATGTGATCATAGATTCAACCTATTGGATCTAGATTCGGTTCCCGTGATAGACATTTTCAGCTGTAAGCAGCTTGTAAATTATTCTGCGATGTCTGAATTTCCTCAGATGGTTTCCATACCCACGAGGAAGTCGGCATTATTTTGTATATTATTTTCGTACGGATGCTTCGCATCTGTCAAATAAAATTAATCAAGTCGAGCACTTAATAAAATGGGAGTGTGAAAGGTCTCAATTACTATTGAGCATCAGGGTTTGAAAAAACCACTTTTATAAAACATCACTACTATATCTTGCTTAAAACTGACTTTTTACATAAATTCAAACCCTGTGTATATAGGTGCGAACGAGACCTCACACTACTTCCAAATAACGGCACATTGACCCACACACACACATATTCAGATAATAGTTTCTTAAAAAGAGGCAGTCACCGTGGTAACACGGATGTCGGGGGGTGCCTAACACCTTCCCTCCGCATAACCAAGTCCCCGGACCCTAATGAATCTCGGTTTCACCGACCCGTTTAGTAGTGTCACATCACTGGGTCAATGTGCAAACCTTTTCTCGGTTGTGTTGGTACAACCATTTAAAAAACTAACTGGCGACTCTTAACAGTCCATCGTCAATATTATACATGTTGGACCTTTTTCACTTGATTTTTCAAACAAATCTCACCTAAAATGAGAGCACCAAAGAACAAGTAACGGAAAGGGACATCTAAAAATCCCGACGTCGACATACATCATTTCTTTTTAAGGACTTTACAAAGCTGTTTTGCTTATGTAGGATCAACCTAACATATTTGATCAATTCATTCTAAGTCCCTTGTACACATGTTTCTATTATCTATCAAAGAACTTTACAGCTTTTCTTAATGCAAGCATACTTGCATATTCATTTATATATATATATATCATAATCAAATCATAAGTAAATAGGAATATTATTCACATGTTTATTCCTAACATAGTTGTATAATTAAGTTGTATTTGAATTTTGTATCATGAATTTGGCGACTCAAGATGGGTGATGTATACCTATTTTGGGGGTGTCACATATAACATAATTCATTTAAATAAATTCTCATAAATCTTCAACACTTGGACATCTTGCCCTTTCCTTTGCTAGTAGATGGCTCATAGACTCTTTCAACTCTAGCTGCAGTGTTAATTGCAAGAGTGAGCAAACAATTGCTCATGGATATAAAGAGTAGTAATGATAACAACAGTAGAGTGAACAACGAATGCTGAACAATAATGAACTTGTTCTACGAATCAAAAATAGAAAACAAGTTCGAATTTAATATCTGAGGGTCTTAAGACCACGAACTATGTCCCCAGTGATTAGGTATTACTACCCCAACCTTAACAGTCATTTATACTATACAGACCCTTCTTAACGTACTTAGGAGGATCATCCCTCTGTACCATGTATTGTGCACAAACATCTAAACGTTACACGTACAAAATCCCCTATGTTAAGGTTGTTCGTCTCAGTTTGGATTTAGAATTTCCGCATTAAAGAAAGTTTAGCTTGGAACTAACTTATCAGTGGTTCTAGAATTTTAGAACACTAATCCATTATAGACTAGTTCAATCAACAAGAGTTTGCTTACTACTTGAAGGTTTAATACAGCAATATGGAATTAAACAAGGTTATCAAGGTCAAAGATCGAATAACAACAATATATAATTGAGTAAACATGATATGCATGCAAAGTGCTATATTCATAAGAGTTAGAACAATCTCCTTTGAATCGATGTATTAGAACAATATATAATTCGAATAATATTAAGGAAAGTGAAACTTGCTCGATGTAACGAATTAGGTTACAAGAGCTTGTCTAATCATACACAAGATAGATTTGTTTTGTTCAACTTTAACATAGAATTTAGAAACTTGTACAATGATAATTTAGGAATAGAAAGCTTGCATTCTTATAAAGAGAATATTGTTAGGAAACTTGCCTTGTATGTAAGCTACACAAGTATAATAATGTTCGCCAATTACCCTACATATATCATTGAAATCGCAATAACAATTACTTGTATTAATATTAGCTTTAGGGGTTTAAACCACCATTTAAGTCATAACCTTATCTTAACGTCTAATCATGTTGGTTAATATCCTTAACGAATCTGAAATCACACTATAAACTAACATAAACCTTATCATTTATCTTTAACTTTTGAAAACATCACATTTGGTTCATTACATTACTTATTCAAGTGACAACTAAAATCTCCATATTTTGGTATTATATTATACTACAACTTGTTATGATGACTTATGTTATGTTTTAACATCATTAACATTCATGCCAAACTAGATTAGGTTCACATACTACGGTCTGTAAACAAACAGAACTCTCTGCCTAGGCTCAGCGCACGGCGCAGCTGCGCTGTCCCAAGCCTTGGTATCGGCGCACTGCGCTACTGTAGATTCCCAGAAGGCCTACGGCACAGCTGCGCCATTTCTGCCTATGGTAACTGATAAGTGTATTTAATATACACGAATCGATGTTCATTTCAAGTTTAAATTCATAGTTATCTTCTTGTTTTGTGTTCGTTTTTACTTTTTTCACGTTCTTTTGTGTGTAGGGTGGTCATGGAGGCAAGTGGTGAAGAAAGGCGGACTTTTGGAGCAAAGTTGGAAAAATGCATGAAGTCGCAATATTCTTTAGCAGTGGACATGCCCGCCGAGGCGGGCTATATTAGCCTTGTACCCCCCGTCGGGGCGGGGGTGCCGAAACCTGAAGACTCCTGCTGCCTTTTGAAGACTACTGCGACATGGATTTTAGATGTTTTGTTAGGCGCCTGGACTCTT
The DNA here is from genome assembly GCA_016801055.1 of Panax notoginseng. Lineage (NCBI taxonomy): Eukaryota > Viridiplantae > Streptophyta > Magnoliopsida > Apiales > Araliaceae > Panax > Panax notoginseng. Next base: position 83,265,357 of record CM029023.1, read on the forward strand.
ATAAGGGTGGACTTCGGCCAGAATATAGAGGATATATATATTACGTTGCAAACAACAAATCGAAGATAACGCAGAGCATATTACAGAGATAAATTCCAGGATTTGAGTGCAAGCTTTAGAAGAGTAATTTGAAGAGATTTTCGTGACGATTGCAATTCTAGGCTACGTGAAGGGTGTTCATCATTATTCTTCTCTTTAGTCTTTTATTTGTAATTGCAAGGATGTTTTCGTTAGATTATTCAATTTTTACTTCATTCGTTATGAACTAATTTGCTTATTAGGCTTGTGATGGATCCTTGAGTGAAACAATGATTTTATAACTTTGATTTCCAGTTCAATAAGATATTTTCAGTTTATCTATATTAATTTGAGCGTGAATTTATGAATTGCTTGATCAACAATTCTTTGTAGATTTGTATGGAATCGAGAGAGGATATTCAAATCTAGACTTAGTTAATATAGCATGTGTCATGAATTTTGTGAATAGCAGATTCTTGATTATTGTTAAGGTAGAGATATGCTTGACATCGCATGTAATCGGATAGAGAACTCAAGCTTAAACCTTCTTTAATTTCAGTTCACATAGAGATATAGCGAGTTGGTTGATTTAGGTGTTTAACTTGTTTCTATCTTAATTGTGGATTTAAGTTAATATGGTATTAGTGCATCGAGAGGTGGTTAGTACTACATTCGTGTTCTTGATTAATAAATTGAGATATTAAGTTAAATTAGAATAAAGGTTTGAAAATCAGAGTGAAGCTTAGGGTGAAATCATAAGTCTAATTCTCCATAAATTGTTTGAAATTCTGAATTTTGATATTAGTGATTGTTTTGTGATAATTTAATTATTTATTAATTTAGTTTCTATAATTTTAAACCATTGAATTGAATAGTTTAATAGAATTAGGATTAATAGAAAATTGATAATTGTGAAGTTTAATTTCAACGATACTTTATTCACTACTATATTAGTTGTTGACCGCGTACACTTACGTGTTTTGCGTACATAGATTTTACCTAACAAGTTTTTGGCGCCGTTGCTAGGGACAATTTAGCCTAGATTTTAATATTTTTACAATATCAGTTTAATTAGTCTAGTTTTACTTAAACATTTTTTGTTTTTGTTTTTGTTCACCTTATTTCAGGTTTTTGACATTGGTTTATGCAAACACAATCCAAACATCCAGACTTGCTTCCTTTTGAGGACGACATTGAAAGAAGATTTCAGAGGTTAAGTAAGTGGATCAAGGAAACGAGGAACAAATTCGAAAATTCTGATAAGGAAGAAACAATGGCTGCCGAAGACCATAAAGCGTTAAGGGATTTTACAACACCTAAGGTGACTGATCTGCAGTCGAGCATCACTAGGCCTGCAATAGCTACGAATACTTTTGAAATCAAGCCTGGAACCATTCAGATGATGCAGAATTTAGTTCAGTTTGGGGGAATGGCAAATGACGATCCGAACGAGCATTTAATCAGTTTTCTGGAAATGTGCGACACGTTCAAGTACAATGGGGTGCCGGATGAGGCAGTGAGACTTCGTTCGTTCCTGTTCACTCTACGGGACAAGGCGAAGAGTTGGTTACATTCTCTGCCGCCGGGATCGATTGCTACGTGGGAAGACTTGGCTCAGAAATTCCTTGCCAAAATTTTCCCACCGGTGAAAACTGCAAAAATGAGGAATGACATCACTATGTTTGAGCAGCAAAATGGGGAGTCGCTATATGAGGTATGGGAGAGGTACAAGGAATTACTTAGAAAGTGCCCACATCATGGATTGCCCAAGTGGCTGCAAATGAACACCTTCTATAACGGATTACATGGGAATGTCAGAACGAGTATTGACGCAGCGTCGGGCAGAGCATTCATGGCGAAGAGTTACGAGGAAGCCTACAATTTGATTGAAACCATGGCGACAAATAACTACCAGTGGCCCACAACAAGAATGACACAGGCAAAGGTGGCTGGGGTTTTGGAAGTAGATGGGGTGACAGCTATACAAGCACAGATTTCTGCACTGTCCAAGAAGTTGGATGCTATGACAAGGGCTCAAGTACAGCAGGATGCGGTAGTATGCGAATTGTGTGCGGGTGATCATCCTACAGATCAGTGCGTAATTAATCCAGCATCCGTCCAGTTCATAGGTAGCTATAACAGAATTCCGCAGAATACATACCAAAACACCTACAACTAGGGTAATAGGAACCACCCAAATTTCTCGTGGAGAAATAACCAGCAAAATCAAGCTCCACGACCATCATATCCCCCAGGTTTTCAGAGTCATCAACAATCGGTTCAACATCAGGAAAGGAAATTAGATTTCGAGAAAATGGTGTCGAAGTACATAACTAGCAATGAGGCAATAATGAAAAATCAAGCAATGACAATGAAAAATCAAGAGATGGCAATGAAATCACAAGAGATGGCTATCAAAAATTTAGAAAATCAGATAGGACAGATGGTGTTAGCATTGAATAATAGACCACAAGGAATGTTACCAAGCGACACTGAGAGAAATCCGAAGGGTAGTCATGAGCAATGTCAAGCAGTTATGTTGAGAAGTGGGAAACATCTCGGGGGTAATAATACAGAAAATTCAGCGACACCGGAGGAAAAAGTGGATGACAGTAACGTGGTTGAAGGTAACAAGGGTGAGGATAAGCAATGTGAGGACATAAAATTAACCAATAAGCTAATTGTTTATCCTCCACCACCGTTTCAGAAGAGGATTCAAAAATAGAAATCAGATAAGCAGTTCGCAAAGTTTTTAGAAGTGTTCAAGAAACTCCAGATTAACATCCCATTCGCAGAGGCCCTAGAGCAAATGTCGAGTTATGCGAAGTTCATGAAAGGAATTCTGTCGAGAAAAAAGAAATGGGAAGAATTTGAAACAGTGGCACTAATAGAGGAGTGTAGTGCGGTGTTACAGCAGAAGCTACCACCAAAACTTAAGGACCCGGGGAGCTTTACTATCCCATGCACGATCGGGAAAATGTCATTTAACAAATGTTTATGTGATTTGGGGGAGAGTGTGAACCTTATGCCATTGTCAGTATACCCAGAATTGGGTTTGCTCGCGCCAAAGCCTACGAATATTTCATTGCAGTTGGCGGATAGGTCAGTCACATACCCGAGAGGCATAGTAGAGGAAATTTTGGTTAAAGTGGATAAGTTTATATTCCCCGCGGACTTTATCATTCTGGATTTTGATAAGGATAAGAACATCCCGATTATCTTAACGAGACCCTTCTTGGCCACGGGAAGGACACTCATAGACATGCAAAAATGAGAACTTACTATGAAAGTCCAAGATCAAGAAATTAAATTTAATGTGTTTAAGGCCATGAAATTCCCTACGGATGAGGAAGAATGTTTTCAGATGGATTTAATTGAGTAAATCATCAGTGAAGATATGAGCAAGAGTTTGGCCAACGATCCGTTAGAAACAACCTTATTGGGGGATAAAGAAAATGACGACCCAAAATTTGTGAACTACTTACATATTTTAGACTCATTGCCACGAGTTAGCTGTTTCAGAGCACCGTTTGAACCCTTTCACACTGAGGAGATAGCTGCAGAAAAACTTAAACCGTCATTGGAGGAGCCACCAACATTAGAACTTAAACCACTCCCTAAACATCTCAGGTATGCGTACTTACGCAATTCAAATTCTTTACCTGTGATTATTTCTGCTGCACTTAACGAATTGCAAGAAGAAAAGTTGTTGAGGGTGCTTAGGGAACACAAATCAGCGATTGGTTGGATAATTGCGAATATAAAGGGAATTAGCCCGTCATTTTGCATGCACAAGATTCTGATGGAAGATGATGCAACACTGTCGGTGGAGCATCAACGTCGCCTTAACCCTATTACGAAGGAAGTGGTAAAGAAGGAAATTCTGAAATTATTGGATGCCGGTATCATCTATCCGATTTTCGACAGTAAGTGGGTTAGTCCGGTTCATTGTGTGCCCAAAAAGGGGGGAATGACTGTGGTACAGAATGAGGATAACTAGTTAATTCCAACAATAATAGTGACAGGTTGGAGGGTGTGCATCGATTATAGAAGGTTGAATAAGGCAACCCGAAAAGATCACTTCCCGCTACCCTTTATTGATCAAATGTTAGATAGATTAGCGGAACATGATTACTACTGTTTATTGGATGGATACTTGGGCTATAACCAGATCGCCATCGCCCCTGAGGATCAAGAAAAGATAACATTTACATGCCCTTACGGCACATTTGCATTCAGGAGGATGTCATTCGGGTTATGCAATGCACCTGCAACTTTCCAACGGTGTATGATGGCCATTTTTTTAGATATGGTGGAGAAAAATGTTGAAGTCTTCATGGACGATTTTTCGGTCTATGGAGACAACTTTGATACTTGCCTAGGGAATCTGGTCATGGTATTACAGCGATGTAAGGATACAAACCTCATACTCAATTGGGAAAAATGCCACTTCATGTTTGAAGAAGGCATAATTTTGGGTCATAAGGTGTCAGCTCAAGGATTGGAGGTGGACAAAGCAAAGCTAGAAACAATCGAGAAACTGCCTCCACCGAGCTCAGTTAAGGGTATTAAAAGTTTTCTGGGGCATGCTGGGTTCTATAGGAGGTTCATAAAGGACTTTTCTAAAACTGCAAAACCTCTTTGCAGTCTTTTAGAAAAGGATGATACTTTTAGATTTACTGCGGAATGCAAGTCGGCATTTGAATTATTGAAGAAGAAATTAACTACAGCCCCCGTGATAGTCGCACTGGATTGGAATCTGCCACTCGAGCTGATGTGTGATGCGAGCGACTATGCGATTAGGACTGTGTTGGGCCAACGCAGAGACAAGATGTTTCACGCCGTATACTATGCAAGCAAAACACTCACAGAGACTCAACTGAATTATACAACCACGGAAAAGGAATTGCTTGCAGTGGTGTATGTAACGGGTCAAAATTTATTGAGTCGTGATTCTGGGGACATAATCCTTTTAAGGGGGGAAAGATGTGACGAACGAGATTCTTTGTAATTAAATTCTAATATTTATTGAATTAAATAAATATTTTTTCGATGATTTAATTATTGAATTAAATAATTAATTGATGCAGTTATGGTAGATTAATTTAATTATATGTGTTACATTTATTAAATTAATGAAGAAGAATACTTATTTTTTTTCTTTCAAAGTATGTAATTAATTGAGCTTATTGAATTAAATGAAATATTTAATTAAGCATGATGTTATTTAATTAATGTAATTATTAATTAGAGATTTAATAAGTTGTCATTATTTATTAATGAGATAATTAATTATGTGACTATGTAAAATTATGAGAAATTATTATATTTTATTTATATTAAATTAAATAAGATATGAGTTTATTTTATGAATTGGGTGTGACATTTTCAAACTATATGATAAAAGGTTTATTAAAATAAAGGTTTAGTTGCTAGCCAAACGTGGCCTTAGAGGAGTTATGGCCAGTTAACCCATGATGGGCAACTGACCATGATGCGCTCAGTTATCTGATCATTTATACGACGCTTTCTTTTTCTTTCATTATTTTCTTCTAAGTCTAATATTAAGCAGAGAAAGATACAGAGAGAGAGTTGAGGAAATTAGAGTAAAGTGTGGGAGAAACACTGTGATTGAGATAGGGAGGAAGTTGTTATCTTTATATTCTACAATCAGGGTAATCTCCTCCTTCCCAAATTGATAATTTACGTCTTCATAGAAATATGGCTTTCAAAACTTCTATTAATATATGTGAATTGGGAATTGGTGTTGTTATAAGGATATATGTAATAATACGAGTAGCATAACATGTATATATATATATATATATATATATATATATATATATATATATATATATATATATATATATATATATTGCATGATTCCATATCATAAGTTTCGTAATATGATGAATTGCTATTTCAAAAATTTACAGAGTATGGGTTATGGCCTTATGGCCTTATACGTGATATTTTATGTATTGATCATATATTATCCCTAAATTTTACACTCGTATGTTGTTGTACATGTTAATACGAAGAGACCAAGCCTTAAACAAACGGATTCGGTGCTATAACGAATCCGTACTGTTAAATTATATGATTTTGTTCATTAACTTCAAGAACAGTCCAATTTTACATGATTTAATTCTGTTATTAGGTGTTTTAATGGATTAAAATCACTTTATAGATGTTGAGTAACAATTATGTATGAAATATAACATGTGGGTATGATTTATTTCGTGTAGCAGTAATTTAATTGGAATTTTTGGGCTGTGTTCTGCAATTTTCACGAATTGCAGAACAGTTGTTGGTTCGCCGCGTCGCGACGCCAATCTAATGCCTTAAGTCCCGCGCCGTAGCGCCACCGCGTCGCAGCACCAAAAGTCCAGCCGCAGCGCCACGGCGCCGCAGCGCGACTCCTTAGTACTACAGTGGCGCCGCAGCGCCACTCCCCAAAAACTTCAGGAATGAGATATTAAAAATGTTTAAGTCTAACAATGTGTTAGTGGATTAATGTAATGAACATGTAAACATGTTAGAGGTATAATGTGATATTAAAATAGATGCTTAACATGTAAATAACATAATTACATGTGGATTTAATGATTGAATACATAATTAGATTGTCATTCATGAAGTAATATTATGTGTCAGTAAATGTGATAAATTGACTAAGCATAGTCAATAATTAAAGTAGACAAAGAGAAAGAGTTTTGATAACTAGTTAAAGTATAATTAACTGGTATTGTGTATGTGAATGGTATGTAGGATTAAATTCAAAGAACGAGTTTAGTTAAGTGTAATCTACACACGAGGCAAGTATCCTATCCCTAACTCCATTCTATTGAGCAAGTTTATTTAAATTTAAACTTTACTTTTATGTCGAGCAAGTTTCTTAAACTTAAACTCTTAAATTTGAGCAAGTTTCCTAACCCTACTTGTCATTATTGTTCAAGTTTATTATTTACCTTGGTAAATTATCAATTCTATTATTCAAGTTCAAATGTATATTAAAGATGGATTTTCTTTCAAAGCTTGATTCAGTTATACAATATTTGTTCTATTATATACTTATTGAAATTATTTTTCATATTGAATATCATTATTATTGAACCTTTTAGACTAGTGAACCTTATTGATTCAACTAGTCCTTAGTTGATGAACGTTCTAAATTTTAGAACCCTTATTGAATTATCCAAACCAAACTTCCTTTGATGCGGACTCGAATGTCAAACTGAGATGAACAACCCTGTATAGGGGATTATTTACGCTTTAGCGTTGAGATATTGTGCACAGTATGGTACTAAGGGATGATCCCCCTAAGTACGAGAAGAAGGTCCATAGTCTTATGACTGTTAAAGGTTTCAAGTATAACCCTTGATAACCTAGGACATAGTTCAAGGTCTTATGACCCTCAGAATTCTTTTGATTCTTACTATTTATTCTTGATTCAAAAGCTGAGCTTTTATTCAGATGTCTTTGATTTATTCGCATGTTATTATACTGTTGTTTCATTATTATACTTGTGAGCAATAGTGCTCATTCTTTCTATATAATAACATTGCAGTTAAGAATGAAAGAACTGACGAACATTCCACTAGTAAGGGCAAAGGCAAAGTTAGCAAGTGATGAAGACTTGTTATTTTTAATTGATGATGTATTTATGTTTAAGACTTGAGTATGATGTTGTTAAGACTTAATTGTTTATGATTCCGCACAGATATTTTAAGGTTAGTTTAACCTGGGATTGTATTATTATTATTCAGATGATGTAACCTTTAAGGGAAGATTTTATTTCTATCTATTGCATGGTTTGCATTTATATTGGGTATATAGATAGATGATATTTGTACAGTGAACACCAAATCCCGTGAAATCGAAGTACCCAGATTTGGGGGTGTCACAGTGTATGCGTTTGACAAATTCCGGGCATACTTGATCGGGATTAAGGTGATAGGCTACACGGACCATTCGGTGATTCGGTACCTAATAGCAAAAAAAGATGTTAAGCCACACCTAATTCGATGGATTCTCCTTCTTCAAGAATTCGATTTGGAAATAAAAGATAGGAAGGGTACGGAGAATCAAGTTGCCGACCATTTATCAAGGCTAGAAAATCGGGATAAAAAGGAAGAAGATAGATGTTCAATCAACGAGCCATTCCCGGATGAGCAACTATTTGGGTTAAATGCAAAATTTCTATGGTATGTGGATTTCGCGATTATCTGGTGAGTAACATTCTTCCCTCTAATCTTACACGACAACAGAAAAAGAAGTTTCTTCATGATGTCAAGTGGTACATGTGGGATGAGCCGTATTTATTCAAACAATGCATCGACAAGATGATTAGAAGGTGTATCCCCTACAGTGAAGTGCATAACATACTGCAGGAATGCTATTCATCGACATATGGGGGACATTTTGGGAGTGAGCGTACGGTAGCAAAAGTGCTTCAAGTCAGGTTTTATTGGCCTACATTGTTCAAAGACGCCCACCAATTTGTGAAAACATGTGATAGATGCCAAAGGGTTGGCAACATATCGAAAAGGAATGAGATGCCCCTACAAACAATTCTAGAAGTTGAAATTGTTGATGTATGGGGCATAGATTTCATGGGGCCATTCCCTTCGTCTTTGAGCAATCAGTATATTCTACTCGCGGTGGATTACGTTTCGAAGTGGGTTGAAGCTGCAGCACTACCATCCAACGATGCCAAGGTGGTCCTCAAATTCCTACAGAAAAACATTTTCACGAGGTTTGGCACGCCAGGAGCAATAATCAGTGACGAAGATAGTCACTTCTGTAATAAATCTTTTACAACTCTTTTGGCTAAGTATGGGGTTAACCACAAGGTAGCGACAGCGTATCACCCTCAAACAAATGGGCAGGCTGAGGTCTCAAACCGGGAAGTAAAGAAAATATTGGAGAAAGTAGTAAATCTGAGCCGTAAGGATTGGTCACTTCGGTTGGACGATGCATTATGGGCATACCGGACTGCATACAAAACACCAATCGGGATGTCACCATATCAACTACTGTATGGGAAGGCATGTCACTTACCGGTAGAACTACAGCACAAGGCTTATTGGGCAATTCAAAAACTCAATTTTTATCAAGCAGCTGTAGGGGAAAATAGAATACTTCAACTGAATGACCTCGACGAATTCTGCCTTCACGCCTATGAGAACTCCAAATTATAAAAAGAAAAGGTAAAAAGATGGCACGGCCAGAAAATTGTGCATCAAACATTCGAGCCGGGTCAATCAGTCCTCTTATTCAACTCACGGCTGCGATTGTTCCCAGGAAAGCTTAAGTCGAGATGGTCAGGACCATTCACGATAAAGCGAGTATTCCCTCATGGCACCGTTGAACTCTACAGTCGTAATCCATTAGAGACGTTCAAGGTCAATGGTCAACGGATAAAGTATTACTTGGGTGGCGAGTCAAACTGGGATGTCGTCAACATTACCCTCGCCGATACATAGTGAAACAGGGAGTAGTCAGGCTAAACGACTTAAAATCAAGTGCTAATTGGGAGGCAACCCAATATTTTGTTATTTTTTTCTTAATTTCATTTATAATTGTTAGAATGTAGTTTTTATTAAGTATTAGGTAGGTATTATAGAGTAAAAGTTTTGTTGAATCTCTCAATCATACTCCAAGTCATCAATGATCTAATATCTTGCATGTTTATGGTTATAGGAGGAGTCAAAAGTGAGTAAGAGCAACAACCACCTCCCCAGACTTAGGCGATTGCAGGGAAGTCCTCATGCACTTAATTTAGATTTTTATCCAATGAGGGCATTGTGTTACTTAAGTTTGGGGGAGTTAATTTCTTGTTTGCATGCATATGTTATTTTTATTTATAGTCTAGTTTGCATAGTAGCTTAGGTTATTGCATAGTAGTCTAGGTTATTTTTGATATTGCATAGTAGTCTAGGTTATTTTTCATATTGCATTGTTTTCATTTCTGTTATTATCATATCTAAAAAAAATTAGTTAAATATTATGTTTGCATATGCCCAATAGTGCTGCAGCTTATGTTATTTGTGGGCCAATGATGAAATTGTGAACAAGTTAACCAATACAGTATTGATTATTAGAACTGTGATATAATTTCTGTTATGAATCGAATCTTGCACTTGTTTGAAACTGTTATAAAAAGGTTAGCACGACAATAACATCTTTGTTGACCGGTCAGTTCCAATCGATATATAAATAGTTTCTAATGGATAATGCTAGGGTTAATGAGAAAATGACAAGGTTAGGCAGTAAAGGCTAAAATTAGGCAAGAACCTAAGTTTGGGGGAGTATATGTGGGGTACATAAGCTAAAAAAAGAAAGAAAAAAAAAGAAAAAAATATATATATGAAAAAAAAAAGAAAAAAAAAGGGTATACATTGTGACTAGTCTTGTTTTGGGGCCTTTGTTACTTGAGCAAGTACGCCCGAGGGGATTGTCTTTACACCTAGCGCCCTAAGGTCTTTTACGGTCTGGGAGTCGTTAGTCGAAAGCTCGCTAAGGGGTAGCACTGTTAGCCTAATGGGATGAGACATTGCACAGTCACTTATGTATATATATAAAAATAAAATAAATAAATAAATAAATAAAACGAGAAAAGAGCAAAAAGCCCCCGTGAAAAATAAAATAAAATAAAAGAAGTATCAGTACCCTGCATAAACCCTTAAGTATGGTATTGCGTAGTTTTAGTTTTAGTTGGAATATGCCTATTTTTGACATTTTTAAGTTTGCACTGTATGATTCTTTCTAAGAAATTACTTATGTGTTGAATTAGAGTCCGTATCAGTTTTCATAGATGTTAAACACGCACACACATTATATCAGTGATAATTGTTCAAGATTTGAGAATTAATATGAAACCGTGGATTGGTTCTGGTAATTCATATTGTAGAGTTGCTTGTTTTCTATGAGGCCGATGGGATAATTTTGTTTCTGCGTTATTGTTGGATTCGAAGGCATTTAGATTTTATTTATTTCATCTCATTTCATTGCATAGCGTATAGTTTGTTTTGTGCTCGAGGACTAGCACAGTTTAAGTTTGGGGAATTTTGATAAGTGGATTTAATATACACGAATCGATGTTCATTTCAAGTTTAAATTTGTAGTTATCTTCTTATTTTATGTTCGCTTTTACTTGTTTCACATTCTTTTATGTGTAGGGTGGTCATGGAGGCAAGTGGTGAAGAAAGGCGAACTTTTGGAGCAAAGTTGGAAAAATGCATGTAGTCGCAATATTCTTTAGCAGTGGACATGCCCGCCGGGGCGGGCTATATTAGCCTTGTACCCCCCGCCGGGGCGGGGGTGCCGAAACCTGAAGACTCCTGCTGCCTTTTGAAGACTACAGCGACATGGATTTTAGATGTTTTGTTAGGCGCCTGGACTCTTATAAGTGTGGACTTCGGCCAGAATATAGAGGATATGTATATTACGTTGCAAACAACAAATCGAAGATCACGCAGAGCATATTACAGAGATAAATTCCAGGATTTGAGTGCAAGCTTTGGAAGAGTAATTTGAAGAGATTTTCGTGACGATTGCAATTCTAGGCTACGTGAAGGGTGTTCATCATTATTCTTCTCTTTAGTCTTTTATTTGTAATTGCAAGGATGTTTTCGTTAAATTATTCAGTTTTTACTTCATTCGTTATGAACAAATTTGCTTATTAGGCTTGTGATGGATCCTTGAGTGAAACAATGATTTTATAACTTTGATTTCCAGTTCAATAAGATATTTTCAGTTTATCTATATTAATTTGAGCGTGAATTTATGAATTGCTTGATCAACAATTCTTTGTGGATTTGTATGGAATCGAGAGAGGATATTCAAATCTAGACTTAGTTAATATAGCATGTGTCATGAATTTTATGAATAACAGATTCTTGATTATTGTTAAGGTAGAGATATGCTTGACATCGCATGTAATCGGATAGAGAACTCAAGCTTAAACCTTCTTTAATTTCAGTTCACATAGAGATATAGCGAGTTGGTTGATTTAGGTGTTTCACTTGTTTCTATCTTAATTGTGGATTTAAGTTAATATGGTATTAGTGCATCAAGAGGTGGTTAGTACTACATTCGTGTTCTTGATTAATAAAGTGAGATATTAAGTTAAATTAGAATAAAGGTTTGAAAATCAGAGTGAAGCTTAGGGTGAAATCATAAGTCTAATTCTCCATAAATTGTTTAAAATTCTGAAATTTGATATTAGTGATTGTTTTGTGATAATTTACTTATTTATTAATTTAGTTTCTATAATTTTAAACCACTAAATTGAATAGTTTAATAGAATTAGGATTAATAGAAAATTGATAATTGTGAAGTTTAATTTCTTACTAATTTGTCTTCGTGGGAACGATACTTTATTCACTACTATATTACTTGTTGACCGCGTACACTTGCGTGTTTTGCGTACATAGATTTTACCCAACAGTAACGGCGCAACTGCGCCGACACAGACAGAAACTGCAGCAGCAGTTCTGTTACACGGTAGTCACCAAAATCCCAATTGTAAGACCCCAACTTATTAATAAATAAAATCAAATTTTCCTCTAATCATTATTGTGAATAATAAGGTGTTAATTTGATATAATATTTTGGTTATGGGTGAAATGTGCAAATTTTTCAAAATAAATAAGTAGTTATAAAATATTCATTTTGTCGGGGAATATTCATTTTGTCGGTGGAATATTCTTTCTGTCGGAGAATAATCGTACGACGGCGTAGCCAATTACGAGCCCCATAACGGATAATGGTCGAATGAAGAAAACGACAAAATTGAATAACGGCGTAGTTGTTACCGTTAACATTGTTGGAATACCCGGTGGTTAAAAATACAGTAATACGCGTGGTTGCACAGTATTTTTGAATGATTTATTCTTACGAAGGAAGACACTACTCAATAATTGTTACAGTAGTTACTGTTCAATATTTTATTTTATTGATTCAATAATTGTTGCGTTGATATTTTATATTATTGTTGTTTCAATAATTGTTACTGCACATTATTTTTCATTATCAGATTAATAATTCATATTATTTGAATAATATTATTAAATAATATTATTGGAAATGTCTAGAAAGTTATGTCTAAGGAGAGGTTTGGTCACCTAATTACGCGTGAGTAAGGAGAAATCCTTATTAGAAAGCCCCATCTTTCCTGGAAACGGCCTGGTTGTCATAAATGTGATTCTGTAATATTATTTGTGAATAATTAATTATTGATTCATATGATAAGGAAATATTTATTTTATGTGGATATAAATGAGGGATATATTTTTGTGGTTAAAAATGAAGGAGTTAATGTTAAGGGGTTTTATCAGTATTTTTGTCGGAATGGAGGTATTAAAAATCAAATTAGAGTTTTTGAGATATTTTGTGGGGGGTATAATTTTTAATCCGATCGTTGGATCGTGGTAATTTTTGGATATGTTATAAATATATAAGTTAAGTATATGTCCACAAATTTTGAACCGTTAAAAATGAACGTATGATTTGATATGAATTTTACGAGATGACTGGTTCAGAAATTGTTGAATTTTTGGAGTTTATCATTTTGGTGGAAAATTCTAGAATTAGTGGGCCCCACTCTTGGTTGGTGAAGAAATGTGCTGAGATTTTTATTCAAATGTGGTGGGTGGGAATAGTAGCAAGTAAAGCTATCAAGTTGCAGGTTAAGTCTGCTTCGGCGTACTAACATTTTCCTATAAATAGAGGGCTAAGTTAGAATTGAAAATCACACCAGAAACAAGTTTTCTCTCTTTCTCTATCTAGATTATTGAGTGTATTTTATGAGTATTTAGATACTTTGAGAGTTGCTATTCAGCACAAGTTTCATTCAGCCTCATATCCGATATTCAGTCAGAAGTACGGTTATTTTGAGGTAAGGGGTGTTATATTCTTCTTAAAAAGATATTTTCTTCAATATCATTATACCGAAATGTTGGTATGAACTTTTTATCAAATTTAGAACTTTTTGTGTAGGGTTACTATTCACGTATACGGCATTATTCACGAATACGACACTATTCACCGAAAAATAAAATTTTCTTCTTTTAGTCCAAGTTGTCTATTATGGTTACTATCTTTGATTGTATCCATGTTTTGATCATTATTTTTGAATTCTGCTTCAAAATTGGTTATTTCAGAATATTATTGAACTTGGATAAACTATAATACGAATCCTTAGTTTTTGATCTTTTATCTCACTGGATTCGTTTTCTTTAAAATATTTTTCATCATCCTCAGTCCTAAATGATGATACAAATGAATATCTTTGCCCTGTAGTGCAAAGATGAATGATTACCTGATGAATATCTTTTGCCCGTAGTGCAAAGATGAACAGGTGTTGAGATGAACATGACCAACTGATGATACAAATGAATATCTTTGGCCTGTAGTGCAAAGATGAATATTTGATTCAAGATGTATATTGATTGATGTTACAGGGATAAAATATTGATGATGGACTTTTAAATCTTAGAAGATAGTAGAATTCTTTCTCTACATGACTCTTCTAATGGATTGCTATTTCCGCTGCAGTTGTTGATCTAAAACTTGTTGTCGATTATTTCTATCAGATTTTTCCCTGTTGAATACTAATGATAATTTGTTGTATATTATCTTAGTCATAATATTTTTTTACTGGGCTAGTTGGGCTCACTCTTTTTGTTCCATTTTTCTAAGGAGGCGAGAATATAGCGGAAACTAGTCGGGCTGCGTAGTGAGGTTTTCAGTCAGTGGTGTTAGCAGTCCTCACTATTTTATAAAATAATGTGATAATAATTGTAATAAGGACTCCTTTTGAGTTTATATAATCTCTAGTAGAGAATATTTGTATTCAAACTCAGAGTTTTGGGTTGTTGTATTTTACACCACAATTGTATTAATGAAGTTGTAGTTGTTTCTGTACCAAGTTTTTGGCGACTCATAATGGGTGATGTATACCTATTTTGGGGGCGTCACAGTTGGTATCAAAGCTTAGGGATATGATCCCTGGCTGAGATGTGAGACAAGAACTAGGAGGAGAGAGACGGGGAATTTCCTTCGCTAGTATGACCTGACTAAGTTTATTTGGTATTTATTTGGTCAGTCAGAGTATAGGGATAATATGTGACTTATCAATTAACCCTTGTTTTGTGGTAGTATTTGAGAATGGCAGCAGAGAACGTTAATAATTGAGTGAATGAGACTGTGGAGACACATTTGATCACCACCCAGGAGAACGTGCAACAGGAAGGCAATATTCCTCCTGTAAACAACACTACCGAGCAAACGATGAATGATGGGATGTTTAGAAGCTTTTTGCAGTTTATACAAAACCAGACGTGGGAGACTCGTGCACAAAATACGGGTGGAAATGCTAGCAATGCGCGGCTTGTCACAGCCAAGCAGTTCAAAGAGTTGGGACCACCAGAATTTAAAGGAAAACCGGATCCGATCATGGCGGAAATGTGGGTCAAGTAAATTACCAAGATATTCTATGTCTTGGGATGCACAGAGGAACAGAAGGTTTCATTCGCCACTTTTATGTTCCACGGTGAGGCAGACTACTGGTGGGAGTCTGTGAAGCGTACTCAGCCTGACGCACTCAACATGTCCTGGGAAACGTTTCAGAAACTGTTTAATGACAAGTACTTTCCTGAAAGTATTCGTCATATGAAGGAGGTAGAGTTTATTAGACTAGAACAAAACAACATAACGGTGTCCCAGTACGAGACGAAATTCGCAGAGTTATCCAGGTTTGCACCTCATTTGGTAGAGAATGAGGAGCGAATGACAAGGATGTTTCTGAGAGGTTTAAAACCCGAGATTCGGCAATATCTTATCTCTCATAAATTTTTTTTATATTCAGATGTTGTAAACAAGGCTCAATTATTAGAGCGAGATAATGAGTATGTTCAACCGAGGGAACACAACCAAGGTAATACCGGTGGCAGCAGTCATCGGAGTAATGAAAACCAGCAGGGAGGAAAGCATTTGGACAAAAGCGGTAACCACTATGGTGGTAATCGTGGCCGTGAGAATAGAAGGAGCAAGTTGGGAGGAGATTTCAAAAGGAGAAGGTACAACAATGATAGCGTAAAGACGTCAGCACCAACATCAGCTGTTTCTAGGGGAGGAGAACGACCACCGGTCGTATGTTACAAATGCGGGAAAGAGGGACACATCAGCCCAAACTGCCCACAACAGTTCAAGGTGTGAAAAGGAAGGTCATATAGCTAAAGATTGTCTTGTTGTGAAACCAAGTTCAACGGGGATAGTGACTCTGAAGGCTGTTCCGGACAAGTCAAAGTCGGTGGTTTCTGGAAGGGCGTTTGTCGTGACTGCCCAAAACGCGAGGAACCCGAACGAGGTGATCACGGGTAAGCTAATAATAAACTCTTGCGAAGTTTATACCTTATTAGATACCGGTTCTACCCACTCTTTTATTTCTCCTACTTGTGTTCAACGTTTAAATTTGACCCCGGAGAAATTAAACTTTGACTTATCTGTTGAAACTCCGTTAGGAGAAACTTTCGTTACATCTACCGTTTATAAATCTTTCTTGATTCAAGTTGGTACCATCACATTACCTGCCGATCTTATTTCGTTGAAAATTCTTGCATTTGATGTGATTTTAGAGATTGATTGGTTAACCACGCATCATGCTAAAATTGATTATTTTCGTAAGGTTGTTAGTTTTCATATTCCTAACCAACCTATTATGCGAATTCAAACAACCAAACCATTAAAGTCAATCACTGTCATTTCAAGCCATAAAGCTATTCGTTTATTGAAAAACGGATGTCAAGCTTTCTTAGCCCATGTCACGGACTTGAACAAAAACACGTCAGATTAGAATAAAATTTCTGTTGTTAATGAATTTCCTGACGTATTTCCTGAAGAACTTCCCGGTCTACCCCCAGAACGTGAAGTTGATTTCTTTATTGATCTTGAACCTGGCACAAAGCCCATTTCTAAAATCTCATATCGAATGGCTCCTATTGAACTTCAGGAGTTAAAGGTCCAACTACAGGAGTTGTTGGACATCGGTTTTATTCGTCCTAGTACATCTCCTTGGGGTGCTCTGGTGTTATTCGTAAAGATGAAAGATGGTAGTATGCGACTTTATATCGACTATCGGGAATTGAACCATGTAACCATCAAGAATAGGTATCCGCTACCTCGCATTGATGACTTGTTTGACCAGTTGCAAGGAGCACAATTCTTTTCAAAGATTGATCTTCGTTCTGGATATCATCAGCTAAAGATTAAAACTGAGGATATTCCAAAGACTGCTTTCAGAACTCGGTACGGGCATTATGAATTCTTAGTCATGTCATTTGGATTGACTAATGCTACTGCTACTTTCATGGATATGATGAACCATGTGTTCAAAGAATATTTGGATCAGTTCGTTGTTGTCTTTATTGATGACATCCTCATCTATTCCAAAAGCCGTAAAGATCATGAGCACCATTTGAAGCTGGTACTACAAAGGCTTCGTGATAACAAGTTATATACCAAGCTGAAGAAATGCGAGTTCTGGCTTGAGGAAGTAGCATTCCTTGGGCACGTGGTGTCAAAACATGGAGTATTTGTCGGCACGGCGAAGATTGAAGCCATACAAAGTTGGGAGCAACCGAAGTCGATGACTAAAGTACGTAGCTTTTTGGGCTTAGCTGGTTATTATCAGAGATTCGTGGAAGGATTTTCTCGAATCGCTACTCCGTTAACTCAGCTGACTCGTAAAGATACAAAATTCGGTTGGAGCGAGGATTGTGAGAAGAGTTTTCAAGAACTTAAGAGGAGACTCATTTCGGCACCTGTTCTGACAATACCATTTGGTTCGGATGGATTTGTTATCTACAGTGATGCTTCAGGCAAAGGGTTAGGATGTGTTCTCATGCAACATGGGAAAGTCATAGCCTATGCCTCGGGATAACTCAAAGAATATGAGAGGAATTATCCTACTCATGATTTGGAGTTGGCAGCAGTCGTTTTCGCGTTGAAGATATGGAGACACTACCTGTATGGGGAGAAAGTGGAGATCTATACAGATCATAAAAGCCTTAAATATTTCTTCACCCAAAAGGAACTCAACATGCCACAACGACGTTGGCTCGAGCTTTTGAAAGATTACGATCATACCATCCAATATCATCCTGGAAAAGCCAACGTAGTAGCTGACGCATTGAGCAGAAGATCATACGCAGGTACGAGTGCAATGTTGTTAACACAAAGGCCCATTTTGTATGACTTGCAAAGAATGGAGATAGAGATGAAGGCTCCAAGTACCCACGTGATGATATCAAACATACGAGTAGAACCGACTTTAATCGATAAAGTTAAAGCTGCTCAAGCTATGAACATGGAGCTGATGCGTATGAAGAAAAAAGTGCAAGAAGGTGCTATTCCAGAAGCAAGAATCGATGAAGAAGGAATACTTCGAATCAACTCCAGACTTTGTGTTCCTAACGATTTTGACTTGAAGCATAGAATCATGATGGAGGCACACAACACACCATTTGCAATCCATCCTGGGAGTACCAAAATGTATCATGATCTTCGACATACATTTTGGTGGAGCAATATGAAAAGAGAGATCGCGGAGTTTATCTCGAGGTGTTTAACTTGTCAGCGTGTAAAGGCGGAGCATCAAGTACCAAAGGGTCCGTTCCAACCACTTGAGATTCCGAAGTGGAAGTGGGAACACATTACCATGGATTTTGTTACGGGTCTTCCCAGGGTTTCTCAAGGCATAGATGCGATTTGGGTTATTGTTGATAGATTAACCAAGTCTGCCCACTTCTTGCCTATACGTGAGACATATTCCCTTGAACGTCTTGCTAGTATGTACGTGAACGAGATTGTGAGATTGCACAGCATGCCAGTATCCATAGTTTCGGATCGTGACCCAAGATTCACTACACGATTTTGGGTTAGCTTACAGAAAGCTATGGGCACGGATTTACGATTCAGTTCGGCATACCATCCTCAAACGGACGGACAATCAAGGAGGACTATTCAAACTCTTGAAGATCTATTAAGACTCTGTGTCCTAGATCTCAAAGGGAGTTAGGATAAGTACCTACCATTGGTGGAATTCTCCTACAACAACAGTCATCAGGCATGTGATAACCCGAGATTTTAAATAATCCAAAATTTGCGAATAATTTTTTTTTAATTAATATTAATATTAATTATCATTTATGTGACAAGTATCGGTGATACATGTATCGAGAAGGTCAATTTGTGTATTGACTAATAAAAATAGAGTAGAGTTGTGCTTAACGGAGAATAGAAACCCTAATCCTAAGTCCGTATAGGGATTCGATATAAAATATAATTAAAATAATTATATTATTGATTACGTGTTTGTATTGTGTGGTAGTGTTCATCAATAATTGATCGGGTAAGGTTTAATATTTATAAACCCTAAGAAGAGATTAGAAAACCTAATTTCAGGATGAAAAACCCTTATGTACCGTTAGAAATCCTAATCGAAAGTCGGGAAACCCTAATTTCATATTCGTGAATCCTAAACCCTAAATTAGGAAACTTTAATCCTAATTCGCAAGCCTAATGTGTGTATTAAACTTAAATATGATTAGAAAACCCTGATTATATTTTTGTTATATTAATTTCTATTTTTCAAACCATAATTGTAATTTAGAAAATTTATTTTTTTAACTAAAACCCTAATTTGTGGGTTATAAACCCTAATGACCATTTTGACCCTAATTGCTAAACTAAGCAATTTTAGTTAGGAATATTAATCCTAATTAGCAAGATTGAATTTTATGATTAGAAAATATTAATATAATTATTGAATCCTAATTGTAATTTGAAATTATAAATTTTCTATTTTGGAAAACCGAAATTCAAAAATCTTAGAAATTATAGTATAAACCTAAAAGGTTTAAACCCTAAGGGTTCCAAACCCTAAACCCTAAGGATTTGTACAAATGATAAGAATGCCATTAATTGTATTTTAGAAATTACAAAAATGCCCTTTTATTATATTTTATTAGCTAACTTGTAAGATTTGGTTTAACTTTAGTTGGTCACCAACTATTGTTGACATTTTGTCTCAAAATATCAGCAAATCAGTAGCCAAAATCGTCCAGCAACATCAGTCATAGCAACAAGTCATAATATAAATAGTTTGGAGAGAGAAAGTTCACCAAAAATTGTAAAATTGCTAACTTGCTCTCACCAACTCTCTCTCTCTCTCTTAGCATACGAAATTTCTTAGGCAAATCAGTTCCATAAACACCCACTTGATCACCTAGATCAGATTTGGAGAGCAAGAATCAAAGATTGTTCAAGAAAGGTATAAAACCTACTTTTATTTTTGATCTTTGTTGCTAAGAAAATTTTTTTGTCTAAGTGTTTAGATTCATGCTAGAGGATGCTTTATGTTGATCTATGTTGATATAACATAGATCCATAGCATCAAAATGCTTTAAAATCGCGTTTTTCAAAATCTGTCCAAGAACAGTTAAGAGGTCTGACAATCAAATGTCAGTCGCCTTAGATCTTTGTGTGTTTATAATTTTTGATGTTTTATTGTTTAGATCAATAGTTTGGTATGTTGTCTTTCATCTGAAAGTGGTTTTATAGCTATTAGATGTCTGGATTTGAAGTTATTTAAGGTCAAAACTCGTTGACCGACGTTGACTGGGTTAAAATCTGGGCAGCCCAGAACCTAAGAAACATAGTCTGACAAGATTTTTAAGTCGTTTGATCTGTCAGGTTTTATACGTTTTGCTGTTGTTGATTGTAATACATGTGTAGCTTGTTATCTTTACTGTAGATTCATGGCTTTATATCATGTATTTGATAAACAGACCGAATTTAGAAAGCGGTCAAAGTAGCCTACTCGGCATGAATGTCTGTTTTCTGGAATTTCCAGAAAACCTATGAACTCAGTTTTTGTCAGAGTTTGACCGGGTCATATATTGTAGATCTGTTGTTGTTAAACGGACTTGTTGTTATATTCATGTACCTTGACACTAGTACTATATATTTGAACCATGAAATCGCTTGAATCATGACCAGAGAATCGATTTAAGTTGGCTGGAAAATGAGACCATGGAACTGCCTAGGTTTCTGGGTTACCCAGAAAACCCAGCAGATCTTGCTATCTTGTTAAGTTATGACCCTGTTAATTGTTGATATTGGTAGTCCTACATACATATTACACGACTGAAGCCTAAGGTAGCCCAGAGAATGCTTGATCTGACAATAATAGCCGGTCAAACGTGACCCTTATAATTGCCGGCTGTCAGTGTTCTTGAGCTCAAGAACACCAACAGCGACGCTTTGTGTCGCTAAAGCCCTATAGCGACGGTTTTATTTATTTTATTTTCTAAATTTCTGGAAAATGATTAAAAATTAGAAATAAATTATAAAAATTACCAAAAATGATTTTAAAAATTATTTTAAATTATGAAAAGTAATTTTTGACCAATTAGAATATTTTTCTTTAATATTTATAATTATTTAAATATTAAAAATATTTAATTTATTTAATTAGTGTATTAAATAAATTAGAGGAAAATGATTTCATATTATGAAAAATTATTTTTAAATAAGAATAATGTATTTAAAATTATTTTGAGTTATAAAATATGACTTTTGATATTTTTAGAGAATTTTCATTAATAATTTAATATTAATGATATTAGATTTATTTAATTATTAAATTAAATAAATATGATAAAAATGATTTTATTGATTTAAAAATCATTTTAAATGAGAATAAAGTGGTAGAAAATATTTGGAATTATAAAATATTATTTTCAATATTTTTGGAGAATTCTCATTAATAAATTAATATTAATGATATTAAATTTATTTAATTATTATATTAAATAAAGGAATTAAAAATGATTTTATTGATTTAAAAATGAGAAAAATGATTTAAAAATATTTTAAGTTATAAATAGTGACTTTTAATATTTGGATAATAATTTCATTAATATTTAAATATTAATGGTGATGATTTAAAAATAATTTTAATTACTTTAAAAATCATTTAAGTAGAATATTGATGATTTAAAAATATTTTAAGTTATTAACAATAACTTTACTATTTTGACAAGTATGTTATTAATGTTTTTATATTATTAAATATTAATGATAATAAGATTATTTGATAATTAAATCATTTAAAAATGATTTAAGTGTTTGAAAAATTGTTATAAATTATAATAATTTTTTATAAATTATTAAAAGCTTCCGAAAAATATTGTTAATGATAATTTACTTATCTAAAATAATATTGAAGTTTAGAGATCAAGTTTAATTGACAATCAATGTGTTAATTGTCGGATAGGGTGACCAAAATACCGAGATGAGACCGAAGTCCAACCAGACCGAACTAGTTAGACTTGTTAAGTGTTTATATAGGTTATAAACACTAATGTGACTATGTGGTAATGTGTCTAGGAGAAGTTTGACTGTAGATTACAGTGTTATGTGTTATAAATTATAGTGCTAATTGTGAGACCGATATTATTGGTTATAGGTCTTACGAACGCAGATAAATATATTGTGTAGCTGTAAACAGCGGAAGAGGCAAGTTTCCTAACTCAACCTTGAGTTATATTCATTCAATTATTATAATGGTTAATTATTGCTAATTATACCATGTCCAGGGAATTTATTGTTGAATATTCGCAGTTAGTGCATGATTAAAATTCAAATTGAATTACTGTTATTGGATATTTATATCTGTAGAAACTAATAGTGACAGTACAGATAATTCATGTTTATTGTCAAATTATATTGAGAAATGTCTTAGCTAATTATTCTGGCTAGATGAACATTTGTTAGAACTTGGTAAATACGAGAAGAGAAATCAATTATTATTGATAGATCGATGCCAATTGTTTCGGCTAGATCAATAAGTAGATAGAATTTGAAATCACAGTATTTCGTTGATTAATCAAAAATCTTAATTCTGAGACTGAGAAGAACAACCTTTTATATAAAGGGAACATTTTGGGTCGTATATTCGACCATTGCGCGCTGTTAAGTATTATGAATAATATAGGGTATAATAAAGCTGATCACTTGTTATACTTGCAGAGGGGTATGATTTAATCTTTATGGTTATCTGATACGCCTGAGTATGTATCAAAGTAAATCTTTGATAGATACCCGAGAAAATAAGTTCAAAGATCTGGTGAGATCACTCAGCATAAATCTGGAAAATATTCCACTTTGTTATTGCGTAGAATTGATTCTTGTTTATTCATTTGAATATCGTAGAAACTTTGAAAGCGTTGTACTCTTTCATTATCATATTATTACATTGCCTAGAATACGAAAAGACTTGTTATTGATTAACAACTTGTTCAGCTATATCAAAGTTCCCCGAACTTTGGTTTTATTCTATCAACATAGATAGGCTATTATTCTGATACTTATACATTCATTGTATATCTTAACTTGCGGGGCAAAATTGTTGCTCACCCTTGCTAAATAAAACTTTTCAGCTAGGAATGAAGTTGCAGAAGATGCTGTGAAGAATATAGGCAAAATGCTGGAGTAGTTATAATAAGCATATTTATTATGTTGTTTGTAAACCCTTTTTGTATATCTAAGGGGTATGTTTGTAATGTTAAGGTTAGCGGACCTGGGACTAATGTATTAACAATCTCTGTTAATGACTTATGTATTACTATTTCTATATGAATGGGTAGTTAGATGTTATTATATTGTGGATCGTGAACACCAAACTCGGGGGTCAGGTAACCCGGATTTGGGGGTGTCACAGGTTGGTATCAAAGATGTAGTGACCAAGGTGTCACCCGTTAGTAGAAGAGCTGTAGGTTATAAATTTTAAGTGGGGTGGGAAAAACCCTAGGATTATAAGCATAAGCGAAATCTAGAAAACTCATTTAGAGTACTAAGTGAGGGATTGCCGAAGTGCGTCGATAGTGAGATATGTGGGCACATAGTGTGAGAAGTTGGTACTGGAGAAGTATTAATCAAGTCATTTAGACTGATTGTAGGATGTCTGGAGAAGATAAAATGAGTGTGGGGATGCTAGTGTCTGTTGCACCAGTGCCAGTAGCCGAGGTGCTAGCGCAAAGCGAATCAGTTGAAGAGGTAGGAAAAGATAAACCTATGGTAAATCTGGGGAGTGATCATGATAATTATCCCGAGATGTATCGGAGTGGTGATGAGAAGGTGGAGTCTGAAGAAGCTAAGGTGGAGAAAGAGAATAAGGTTAAAGTCGAAGAACAAGATCAACTATCTGCAGAAGTTCAAGAACTCCAGAGTAAAGTATTTCTCTTGGAGGAGTTGTGGAAGACGGAGCAAGCGTTACACAAAATGACCGAAGAACGGAACGAGCTGAAGGCGCATGTGGAAAGTATAAAGACTGAAGATGGTGGATCGTCTGAAGGAACAATCAAGTAGCAGAAAGGCAAGAAAAAGAGAAAAATGGACAACGACAGCGATGATTCTAAAAGTTTAAACCCGAAGAAGAAGCAAGTCTGCAGCAAGTGTGGAAATACTCATGTGGGAGAACGGGTCACGGATTCAACAAGTGTCCCAGTAAGAAGAAGACGGGTGAAGGGAGTGAACGGTAGATAGCTTAAGTTTAAGCGATAGTATCTTTTGATAGTGTATCGAGAAATATGTGTGAACATATGTAAATATATATGAGTGAAATCTTTATTTTCTATATGAATATAAGATTAAGATTAATTTGTGAGTTCATAAAACTCATACTTATGGTAAGTTCATGACTCATAATTATATGAAATGTTTTGAACCCCTCAGCGAATGGACGCCAAAGGTCTGACTAGGATAAGTTCATACACTTACATAATTGTGGTAAGTTCCTGAACCCCTAGGTGTGGTAAGTTTGATGAATTGAGAATAGTTATGTGTGAATGGAGAATTAAAACTTTTTGTATAAAGTTGGAGAATAACAACTTTTGTTTAAAGTTGTGTTGTTGATCCTGATATTATTTAAAAAGGGATATTGCTATGTGTTAGGAGCTAAATGTACTGTGTGCTATTTGAATAAATATGCGATTATATGAGAAATTTTTTTTATTCTTATTGTGTTATTAATAAGAATATGTGTAAACAAGGAGAATTAATGTAAGATTTTTATTAGATAATGCCACCAAAGAAGGGAAATCTAAAGAGAAATATGGAAGAACAATTTTTGAATCTGAAGCAGGAAGATATGACGGTGACAGAATATTTTGTCAAGTTCAACGAGTTAGCAAAATTTGCTCCACATCGAGTGGACACTAAGGAGCTTAAAGCACGATGTTTTAGGAACGAATTAAAATTGTTGGTACTCGAGAAGCTGGATGTGCTGCAAATTAGTTCATTTTCAACGTTATTAGAAAAAGCCATTATCGCTGAAGGAGAAATTGAAGCTGTATTGAAGAATAGTCAAGAACAAAGAAAGGAAGCCGAAGGAAATAATATGATAGATGGTAGTGGAGGTAGTAATCTTAATAAACGTAAGAGGGATGGTGATATTAATAATCCAGTAGAGATTAGGAAGAAAGGCGTGACGTGCGTAGTTTGCGGGAAGCATCATCAAG
This sequence comes from Panax notoginseng, assembly GCA_016801055.1. Lineage (NCBI taxonomy): Eukaryota > Viridiplantae > Streptophyta > Magnoliopsida > Apiales > Araliaceae > Panax > Panax notoginseng. Next base: position 83,290,964 of record CM029023.1, read on the forward strand.
GAGTTTGTTTGAAGAACAAAGGAGTCTGTTACAACTGTGGTCAAGAGGGACACATGTCACCCCAGTGTCTCATTCCAAAGAAGACACAAGGTTGTTTTGCATGTGGATCGACCGATCATATGGTTCGGAATTGTCCGAAGAGAAATGTAGAGAGGAGAAGTGCCAACAAGGGACCTGGTAGCGGAACCTTTGCGATTCGAGGACCTGCACAACCAAGAAGACCAACAACATTCACTTTTAGCATGACAGTTCCAAATGCAACAGCTGCCCATGAAGAGGCAACAGGTAACGAGTTCGGATAGAAATTAAATTACGCGAGAAATACGAGTTAGATATTTTGTGATTTGTTTTCTTTTATACGATCCAAGTCACATGTTAGAATTGGAAACACAAATTTATATTGTGTTGATAAAAAAATGAATTGATGATACAACTTTAAAAGATTGTAGAGAATAAGAAAGCGGTGATTCCGAGGACGGAATCCTTTTAAGGAGGGGTGAATGTGATAACCCGGGATTTCGAATAATTCAAAATTTGTGAATAAATTTTTTTTTAATTAATATTAATATTAATTATAATTTATGCGACAAGTATCGGTGATACGTGTATCGAAAAGGTCAATTTGTGTATTGACTAATAAAAATAGAGTAGAGTTGTGCTTAGCGGAGAATAGAAACCCTAATCCTAAGTCCGGATAGGGATTCGATATAAAATATAATTAAAATAATTATATTATTGATTACGTGTTTGTACTTTGTGGTAGTATTGATCAATGATTGATCGGGTAAGGTTTAATATTTATAAACCCTAAGAAGAGATTAGAAAACCTAATTTCAGGATGAAAAACCCTAATGTATCGCTAGAAATGGTAATCGAAAGCCGGTAAACCGTAATTTCATATTCGGGAATCCTAAACCCTAAATTAGGAAACCCTAATCCTTATTGGCAAGCCTAATGTGTGTATTAAACTTAAATATGATTAGAAAACCCTAATTATATTTTTGTTATATTAATTTCTATTTTTCAAACCATAATTATAATTTAGAAAATTTATTTTTCTAATTAAAACCCTAATTCGTGGGTTATAAACCCTAATGACCATTTTGACCCTAATTGCTAAATTAAGCAATTTAAGTTAGGAATATTAATCCTAATTAACAAGATTGAATTTTATGATTATGAAATATTAATATAATTATTGAATCCTAATTGTAATTTGAAATTATTAATTTTCTATTTTGGAAAACCGAAATTAAAAAATCATGGAAATTATAGTGTAAACCTAAAGGGTTTAAACCCTAAACCCTAAGGGTTCCAAATCCTAAACCTTAAGGGTTTGTACAAATGACAAGAATGCCATTAATTGTATTTTAGAAATTACAAAAATGCCCTTTTATTATAATATTTTATAAGCTAACTTGTAAAATTTGGTTTAACTTTAGTTGGTCACCAACTATTGTTGACATTGTGGCTCAAAATATCAGCAAATCAGCAGCCAAAATCATCCAGCAACATCAGCCATAGCAACAAGTCATAATATAAATAGTTTGGAGAGAGAAAGTTCACCAAAAATTGTAAAATTGCTAACTTGCTCTCACCAACTCTCTCTCTCTCTCTCTCTCTCTCTCTCTTAGCATACAAAATTTATTAGGCAAATCAGTTCCATAAACACCCACTTGATCACCTAGATCAGATTTGGAGAGCAAGAATCAAAGATTGTTCAAGAAAGGTATAAAACCTACTTTTATTTTTGATCTTTGTTGCTAAGAAAATTTTTTTGTCTAAGTGTTTAGATTCATGCTAGAGGATGTTTTATGTTGATCTATGTTGATATAACATAGATCCATAGCATCAAAATGCTTTAAAATCGCGTTTTTCAAAATCTGTCCAAGAACAGTTAAGAGGTCTGACAATTAAATGTCAGTCGCCTTAGATCTTTGTGTGTTTATGATTTTTGATGTTTTATTGTTTGGATCAACAGTTTGGTATGTTGTCTTTCATCTAAAAGTGGTTTTATAGCTATTAGATGTCTGGATTCGAAGTTATTTAAGGTCAAAACTCGTTGACCGACGTTGACTGGGTTAAAATCTGGGCAGCCCAGAACCTAAGAAACATAGTCTGACAAGATTTTTAAGCCGTTTGATCTATCAGGTTTTATACGTTTTGCTGTTGTTGATTGTAATACGTGTGTAGCTTGTTATCTTTACTGTAGATTCATGGCTTTATATCATGTATTTGATAAACATACCGAATTTAGAAAGCGGTCAAAGTAGCCTACTCGGCATGAATGTCTATTTTCTGGAATTTCCAGAAAACGTATGAACTCAGTTTTTGTCAGAGTTTGACCGGATCATATATTGTAGATCTGTTGTTGTTAAACGGACTTGTTGTTATATTCATGTACCTTGACACTAGTACTATATATTTGAACCATGAAATCGCTTGAATCATGACCAGAGAATCGATTTAAGTTGGCTGGAAAATGAGACCATGGAACTGCCTGGGTTTCTTGGTTACCCAGAAAATCCAGCAGCACTCTGACAGTACCTTTGAAGGGGTAGATCTTGCTATCTTGTTAAGTCATGACCCTGTTAATTGTTGATATTGGTAGTCCTACATACATATTACACGACTGAAGCCTAAGGTAGCCCAGCGAATGCATGATCTGACAATAATAGCCGGTCAACGTGACCCTTATAATTGCCGGCTGTCAATGTTCTTGAGCTCAAGAACACCAACAGCGACGCTTTGTGTCGCTAAATCCCTATAGCGACAGTTTTATTTATTTTATTTTCTGAATTTCCGGAAAATGATTAAAAATTAGAAATAAATTATAAAAATTACCAAAAATTATTTTAAAAATTATTTTAAATTATGAAAAGTAATTTTTGAACAATTAGAATATTTTTCTTTAATATTTATAATTATTTAAATATTAAAAATATTTAATTTATTTAATTAGTGTATTAAATAAATTAGAGGAAAATGATTTAATATTATGAAAACTCATTTTTAAATAAGAATAATATATTTAAAAATATTTTGAGTTATAAAATATGACTTTTGATATTTTTAGAGAATTTTCATTAATAATTTAATATTAATGATATTAGATTTATTTAATTATTAAATTAAATAAATAAGATAAAAATGATTTTATTGATTTAAAGATTATTTTAAATGAGAATAAAGTGGTAGAAAATATTTGGAATTATAAAATATTATTTTCAATATTTTTGGAGAATTCTCATTAATAAATTAATATTAATGATATTAGATTTATTTAATTATTATATTAAATAAAGGAATTAAAACTAATTTTATTGATTTAAAAATTATTTAAAAATGAGAAAAATGATTTAAAAATATTTTAAGTTATAAATAGTGACTTTTAATATTTGGATAATAATTTCATTAATATTTAAATATTAATGGTGATGATTTAAAAATGATTTTAATTACTTTAAAAATCATTTAAGTAGAATATTGATGATTTAAAAATATTTTAAGTTATTAACAATAACTTTAATATTTTGACAAGTAGGTTATTAATATTTTTATATTATTAAATATTAATGATAATAAGATTATTTGATAATTAAATCATTTAAAAATGATTTAAGTGTTTGAAAAATTGTTATAAATTATAATAATTGTTTATAAATTATTAAAAGCTTCTGAAAAATATTGTTAATGATAATTTACTTATCTAAAATAATATTGAAGTTTAGAGACCAAGTTTAATTGATAATCAATGTGTTAATTGTCGGATAGGGTGACCAAAATACCGAGATGAGACCGAAGTCCAACCAGACCGAACTAGTTAGACTTGTTAAGTGTTTATATAGGTTATAAACACTAAGTGACTATGTGGTAATGTGTCTAGGAGAAGTTTGACTGTAGATTACAGTATTATGTGTTATAAATTATAGTGCTAATTGTGAGACCGATATTATTGGTTATAGGTCTTACGAACGCAGATAAGTATATTGTGTAGCTGTAAACAGCAGAAGAGGCAAGTTTCCTAACTCAACCTTGAGTTATATTCATTCAATTATTATAATGGTTAATTATTACTAATTATACCATGTCCAGGGAAATTATTGTTGAATATTCGCAGTTAGTGCATGATTAAAATTCAAATTGAATTACTGTTGTTGGATATTTATATCTGTAGAAACTAATAGTGACAGTACAGATAATTCCTGTTTATTGTCAAATTATATTGAGAAATGTCTTAGCTAATTATTCTGGCTAGACGAACATTTATTAGAACTTGATAAATACGAGAAGAGAAATCAATTGTTATTGATAGATCGATGCCAATTGTTTCGGCTAGATCAATAAGTAGATAGAATTTGAAATCACAGTATTTCGTTGATTAATCAAAAATCTTGATTCTGAGACTGAGAAGAACAACCTTTTATATAAAGGAAACATTTTGGGTCATATATTCGACCATTGCGCGCTGTTAAGTATTATGCATAATATAGGGTATAATAATGCTGATCACTTGTTATACTTGCAGAGGGGTATGATTTAGTCTTTATGGTTATCTGATACGCCTGAGTATGTATCAAAGTAAATATTTGATAGATACCCGAGAAAATAAGTTCAAAGATCTGGTGAGATCACTCAGCATAAATTTGGAAAATATTTCACTTTGTTATTGCGTAGAATTGATTCTTGTTTATTCATTTAAATATCATAGAAACTTTGAAAGCATTGTACTCTTTCATTATCATATTATTGCATTGCCTAGAATACGAAAAGACTTGTTATTGATTAACAACTTGTTCAGCTATATCAAAGTTCCCCGAACTTTGGTTTTATTCTATCAACATAGATAGGCTATTATTTTGATACTTATACATTCATTGTATATCTTAACTTGCGGGGCAAAATTGTTGCTCACCCTTGCTAAATAAAACTTTTCAGCTAGGAATGAAGTTGCAGAAGATGTTGTAAAGAATAGAGGCAAAATGCTGGAGTAGTTATAATAAGCATATTTATTATGTTGTTTGTAAACCTTTTTTGTATATCTAAGGGGTATGTTTGTAATGTTAAGGTTAGCAGACCTGGGACTAATGTATTAACAATCTCTGTTAATGACTTATGTATTACTATTTCTATATGAATGGTGTGACGCCCCCAAAATAGGTATACAACACCCATTCTGAGTCGCCAAATACATGGTACAGAAAGCAAACTACAACTTCAATAATACAATTATCGTGTAAAATACGACAACACATACTGTGAGTTTAAATACAAATATTGTCTTCTGGACAATATCCACACTCAAATAAATCCTCATTACAATTATTCAAACACTATTTTACAGAAATAGTGAGGACTGCTAAAACATCTTTCTAGAACCATCACTCCATACCCCGACTAGATCCTGCTATGTTCTCACCTCCTGAGAAGAAAAATGGAACAAAAAGGAAAAGGGTGAGAGCTCAACTAGCCCAGTAAAGAATATTATGACTAAGATAATATACAAGAAATTATCGTTAGTCCTCAATAGGAAAAAATCTGATAGAATATAATCGACAACAAGTTTTAGATCAACAACTGCAGCGGAAACAGCAAACCATTAGAAGAGTCAAGTAGAGAAAGAATTCTACTATCTTCTAAGATTTAAAAGTCCATCATCAATATTTTATCCCTGTAACATCGATTAATAATCATCTTTAACCAAATATTCATCTTTCCACTACAGGCCAAAGATATTTATTTGTATCACCTGTCAGTCATGTTCATCTCAACACCTGTTCATCTTTGCACTACAGGCCAAAGATATTCATCAAGTAATCATACATCTTTGCACTACAGGCCAAAGATATTCAGTAATATCATCATTTAAGACTGAGGATGATGAAAAATATCTTAAAGAGAACGAATCCAGTGAGACAGAAGGACAAATAGTAGGGATTCGTATAACAGTTTATCCAAGATCAATAATACTTCATAATAATAAATTGTGAAGCAGAATTCAAAAATAAGGATCAAAACATGGATACAATCAAAGATAGTAACCATAATAGACATCTTGGACAAAAAGGAAAAATTTTATTTTTAGGTGAATAGTGCCGTATTCGTGAATAGTACCGTATACGTGAATAGTGCCATATACGTGAATAGTAACCCCGACATAAAAAATTTTAAATTTGATAAAAACTTATATCAATATTTCAGCATAATGATATTGAAGAAAATAATATCATTTAAGAAGAAAATAATATCCCTTACCTTAGAATATCAGTACTTCTGGTCAGAATACTGGTATAAGGCTGAAAGAAACTTGCTCTGATGAATAGAAACTCTCAAAGTATCTAAATACTCACAAAATATACTCAATAATCTAGAGAGAGAAAGAGAGAAAACTTGTTTCTGGTGTGATTTTCAATTCTAACTTAGCCCTCTATTTATAGGAAAATGTTAGCACGCCGAAGCAGACTTAACCTACAACCTGATGGCTTTACCTGCTACTATTCCCACCCACCACATTTGAATAAAAATCTCAGCACATTTCTTCACCAACCAAGAGTGGAGCCCACCAATTCTAGAATTTTCTACCAAAATGATAAACTCCGAAAATTCATAATAAATCATACGTTCATTTTTAACGGTTAAAAATTTGTGGACATATACTCAACTTATATATGTATAACATATCCAAAAATTACCACGATCCAACGGTCGGATTAAAAATTATAATCCCTGCAAAATATCTCAACAACTCTGATTTTTAATACCTCCATTCTGACAAAAATACTGATAAAAACCTCAACATTAACTCCTTCATTTTTAACCACAAAAATATATCCCTCATTTATATCCACATAAAATAAATATTTCCTTATCATATGAATCAATAATTAATTATTCATAAATAATATTACAGAATCACATTTATGACAACCAGGCCGTTCCCAGGAAAGAGGGGGCTTTCCAATAAGGATTTCTCCTTACTGGCGCGCAATTAGATGATCAAACCTCTCCTTAGACAGATCTTTCTAGACATTGCCAATAATGTTATCTAATAATATTATTCAAATAATATGAATTATTGATCTGATAATGAAAAATACTGTGCAGCAACAATTATTGAAACAACAATAATATAAAATATCAACGCAACAATTATTGAATCAATAAAATAAAATATTGAACAGTAACTACTGTAACAATTATTGAGTAGTGCCTTCTTACGTAAGAATCAATAATTTGTGCAATACCGTGTGCTACTGTGCAATAACGCGTATTACTGTATTTTAACAACCGGGTATTCCAACAATGTTAACGGTAACAACTACGCCGTTATTTGTAAAAACTCAAATTTGTCATTTTCTTTATCCGACAGTTATTCTGTTATGGGGCCCACAAATGGCTGTGCCGTCGTACGAATATTCCCCGACAAAAAGAATATTTCACGACCAAACGAATATTCCTCGACAACAATGATTATTTTATAATTAACCACTTGCGTATTTTGAAAAAAATTTCATATACCACCCTTAACGTTAACTTTTATCAATTTAACCATTTACTGAATAGTAATTATAAGAAAAAATTAAATACTTTTATTTCATAAAATTCGGGGTCTTACAAATGGGTAGTTAGATGTTATTATATTGAGGATCGTGAACACCAAACTCGGGGGTCAGGTAATCCGAATTTGGGGGTGTCACAAGGCAAATATAGGCATGGCTCCATTCGAGGCGTTGTATGAAAGAAAATGTCGTTCTCCAGTATGCTGGGACGAGGTGGGTGAAGCAACATTGTTGGGACCAGAGTTGGTACGCATGACTACAGAGCAGATCCAAACAATTTGATAACGTATACAAACGGCACAGGATCGATAAAAGAGTTATGCGGATCTTCATCGGAAGGACGTAGAATTTAATATTGGGGATCATGTATTGTTACGTGCTGCACCATGGAAGGAAAGCTCAATCCACGATTTGTTGGTCCGTTTGAAATTCTTGACCAAATAGGAAATGTGGCCTATAGACTCGCATTACCTCCAAGTATGTCTCTTGTTCATAATGTTTTTCATATATCTATGCTTTGTAAATATGTTAAAGACCCGAACCACATTATTGAGTTAGAACCGGACGAGATAGCTGAAGATTTAACGTACGAGAAGTTACCTGTTAAGATCTTGGATAGGAAAGAGCATGTCCTACGCACGAAGGTTATACCACAAGTTAAGGTTTTGTGGAGAAACCATGCTATTGAAGAAATGACCTGGGAGTTAGAATCAGAAATGAAAGCGAGATATCCTCACCTTTTCGAAACACCAGGTACGTACGTCAATTTCGAGGACGAAATTTCATAAGGAGGGGAGGTTGTAAGACCCCAACTTATTAATGAATAAAATCAAATTTTCCTCTAATTATTATTGTGAATAATAAGGTGTTAATTTGATATAATATTTTGGTTATGGGTGAAATATGCAAAATTTTCAAAATAAACAAGTGGTTATAAAATATTCATTTTATCGGGGAATATTCATTTTCTCGGTGGAATATTCTTTCTGTCGGGGAATATTCGTACGACGGCGCAGCCAATTGTGGGCCCCATAATGGTCGAATGAAGAAAATGACAAAATTGAATAACAGCGTAGTTGTTATCGTTAACACTGTTGGAATACCCGGTGATTAAAAATACAGTAATACGTGTGGTTGCACAGTAGCACACGGATTGCATAGTATTTTTGAATTATTGATTCTTACGAAGGAAGACACTACTCAATAATTGTTACAGTAGTTACTGTTCAATATTTAATTTTATTGATTCAATAATTGCTGCGTTGATATTTTATATTATTGTTGTTTCAATAATTGTTACTGCACATTATTTTTCATTATCAGATTAATAATTCATATTATTTAAATAATATTATTAAATAACATTATTGAAAATGTCTAGAAAGTTATGTCTAAGGAGAGGTTTGGTCACCTAATTGCGCGTGAGTAAGGAGAAATCCTTATTGGAAAGCCCCCTCTTTCTTGGAAACGGCCTGGTTGTCATAAATGTGATTCTGTAATATTATTTATGAATAATTAATTATTGATTCATATGATAAGGAAATATTTATTTTATGTGGATATAAATGAGGGATATATTTTTGTGGTTAAAAATGAAGGAGTTAATGTTAAGGGGTTTTATCAGTATTTTTGTCGGAATGGAGGTATTAAAAATCAAATTAGGGTTTTTGAGATATTTTGCAGGGGTTATAATTTTTAATCCGACCGTTGGATCGTGGTAATTTTTGGATATGTTATACATATATAAGTTGAGTATATGTCCACAAATTTTGAACCGTTAAAAATGAACGTATGATTTGTTATGAATTTTACGAGATGACTGGTTCAGAAATTGTTGAATTTTCGGAGTTTATCATTTTGATAAAAAATTCTAGAATTGGTGGGCCTCACTCTTGGTTGGTGAAGAAATGTGCTGAGATTTTTATTCAAATGTGGTGGGTGGGAATAGTAGTAGGTAAAGCCATCAGGTTGCAGGTTAAGTCTGCTTCGGCGTGCTAACATTTTCCTATAAATAGAGGGCTAAGTTAGAATTGAAAATCACACCAGAAACAAGTTTTTTCTCTTTCTCTCTCTAGATTATTGAGTGTATTTTGTGAGTATTTAGATACTTTGAGAGTTGCTATTCAGCACAAGTTTCATTCAGCCTCATATCCGATATTCAGTCAGAAGTACTGTTATTTTGAGGTAAGGGGTGTTATATTCTTCTTAAAATGATATTTTCTTCAATATCATTATACCGAAATGTTGGTATGAAATTTTTATCAAATTTGGAACTTTTTGTGTCGGGGTTACTATTCACGTATACGGTACTATTCACGTATACGGCACTATTCATGAATACGGCACTATTCACCGAAAAATAAAATTTTCTTCTTTTTGTCAAAGTTGTCTATTATGGTTACTATCTTTGATTGTATCCATGTTTTGATCATTATTTTTGAATTCTGCTTCAAAATTGGTTGTTTCGAAATATTATTGAACTTGGATAAACTGTAATACGAATCCTTAGTTTTTGATCTTTTATCTCACTGGATTCGTTTTCTTTAAAATATTTTTCATCATCCTCAGTCCTAAATGATGATACAAATGAATATCTTTGCCCTGTAGTGCAAAGATGAATGATTACCTGATGAATATCTTTTGCTCGTAGTGCAAAGATGAACAGGTGTTGAGATGAACATGACCAACTGATGATACGAATGAATATCTTTGGCCTGTAGTGCAAAGATGAATATTTGATTCAAGATGTATATTGATTGATGTTACAGGGATAAAATATTGATGATGGACTTTTAAATCTTAGAAGATAGTAGAATTCTTTCTCTACTTGACTCTTCTAATGGATTGCTGTTTTCGCTGCAGTTGTTGATCTAAAACTTGTTGTTGATTATATTCTATCAGATTTTTCCCTGTTGAATACTAATGATAATTTGTTGTATATTATCTTAGTCATAATATTTTTTACTGGGCTAGTTGAGCTCACCCTTTTTGTTCCATTTTTCTCAGGAGGCGAGAATATAGCGGGAACTAGTCGGGGTGCGTAGTGAGGTTTTCAGTCAATGGTGTTAGCAGTCCTCACTATTTTATAAAATAGTGTGATAATAATTGTAATAAGAACTCCTTTTGAGTTTGTATAATCTCTAGTAGAGAATATTTGTATTTAAACTCAGAGTTTTGGGTTGTTGTATTTTACACAACAATTGTATTAATGAAGTTGTAGTTGTTTCTGTACCAAGTTTTTGGCGACTCATAATGGGTGATGTATACCTATTTTGGGGGCGTCACACCAATACTTCATAAATTCTTGAAACGTATCAACTAAAGCTTTGTAAAAACATAGTTAGGCATGCTATTCACCATTCTAACATCATAAACATTACATAAACTTAATTTTGAAGGATCAAAACCCCAAATTTCCCAACTTCATCATTTTTTTACACTTTTAGCGAATTCGATCGCCACGACTTTGTTTCTTAACCAATTGACATGATTCAAACTACTTCGCTTTTATTTCTTAACATACTAACACAATCCAACATCAATTCGCATATTACAACACATATTGAACATGAAATTTTGTACTTTCTTAAGCCATTTTCATACATATAACACTGTTTTTAAAAGCTTATACTATAAACCTAATTTCATGCATTTAATCATCAAATAGCACTCACAAATGATGATTAACAGATTATAAACCATATATACATGTATATGTATCAATCCAACATAACTATCAATAGAAAATTCAAACCTAAAAGTTAAAATTGAAGTAAGTTATACTTTTTCTTTGATTGTATGATGCAAAAGATGGTGACCCTCTCCTTCCTCTTGGCAAAATCACAGAGATTGGTTCTCTTCCTCACCAAGCTCTCTCTCTCTCTCTCTAAACTCTTTGTGTTTCTTCTTCTCACCCAACTTAGTACTAGCCTTAAGAAAAATAAGACGCGTGAAAATATAAACGGATATGGCCTCACCTCCCACGTACTCTTCAGTTTAAAAAAAACAATACGTCTGCGTCAGTTAAAATAAACCAAAAGTCATAAGGCTGCGTTTGGTTACACACAAATTCCCCCATACTATATTATTTTTATAATACTTATATTATATAGTTACTTTTGTCACACTTATTTTAGTTAATTTAAATAACTTATACTAGTAATTATAATACTTTCTATTATAATTATATTTATGATTAATAAATAATTATATATCTAATTTAATTAATAAATTAGACTAAAACATTACTTTATTTAATTTACTTATTTTCTTAAATATTAAAAAATTCATTTAATTTAATTATTTTCATTAAATTAAATCTTCAAATAATAAAATTATCATTCATTAATTTAGTTAACACACATACTCAACTAAATTATTACATATTAATTCATCAAATATTTATTTATCTCAATAAATAAATTATTAAAAATATTTATTTAATTCAATAAATATTTTAATTAAATTATAAATTTCTCGATCATTACAAAAACTCGTACATAACCTTATATTTTCTACCTATTTGTTATACACATGAGAAAAGAATCACATTCTCAACATGTATATAGAAAATAGCGTGACACAATCATTTCAATGATTATCAATACAGGAAACTAAGTGGTTATCGAACCAAACACAATCCATTTCCCATACAAGGAATTGGTCAACTCAGCCACTAATCAATATAGGAAGTTAAGCGGTTGTTAAACCAAGGACAAATCCCTCCCTATACAAGAAATCATACAACTTAGCTGCTGACATGAATTCTTAATTGAAATCCCACATAATCCTAGCTTCATACTTACTCAATATGAATTTTATTTAATCTGTATCTCATCATGCATAACTCTTTTTTGAGTTTGTATGGTACCATTTCATAATACAATTTACGTATTACAACTCTTTTCTGAGTTCGCATAGTACCAATTCATAGTACAACTTACACACAACAATTTTGTTGTAAAATTTTCAATCATTTGATTGATACTCCTCCCTCCTGCTATGACCTTATCAGATCACGTGGTAATCACTTATTATAATCGTATTATATTACGATTCTTTTCTATGTTATGATCGTTTTGTTTTACGATCTTCTTTCCCTTTATACTTTTAGTCTTTTAGACTCTATCTATTCATTACTACGGTTCATCTTTATCATCAGAGTTAGGTAAATCTGAATCTTATTACTTGTCGAGATTCTTCTTTGAATCTTATTGACTTACTAATACCTTTCCCAACTTCATCCCTTAGAACTTAAACTCTATTTGAGTTAGCCCTTATCACCATCCCTGCGGTTATAGCCTAAGGTACCCTACCTAAGGTTTATAACCTACAGCTTTGATACCAACTATAACGTCCTCAAATTCGGGTACTTTTTATCTTAGATCTGGTACGTTACGATACATCATTTCTATAACTATTGTGGAAGATATAAACATAAATTGTTTATACAATAAATCTTTACAACATAATCCCCAAGGTCTGTAACCTTAACTTAATACATACCTTCAATATCTTAACAGATTTAAAATGTCATTTGTATTAAATACTTTTACAATTTTAACTACATAATAGTCCAATTCTGTAATTTTTCTTTGCCTTTGCCTTTATTCAAGCCTTCGCCTAAATCTAAAAATGTTATCATGATATAGCAAGGGTGAGCTATTGGGTTTCGGCATATAAAACGCAGCGGAAATAAACCAATTTAAAGGTAATTCCGAAACCCTAAAACAGGATCCATGCGGAAAAAAAATTAATTCAGAGGTTTAGAATTTATACCGATTATAAAATACTCTAAAACCGCTTCGAATCTCCAACGCAATCCAACGGAACAATGTCTCAATCGTATCCACACGAACGCTCGCGAATCATCGCACAATTCTGCAATTGAAGGGAGCTACGGTACTAGCCACCAAAGGAATGGATTTTCGAAATTTCTCTCTAATCTCTCTCTAAGAGCGGCTAGGGTTTTTAGGTTATGATTCGTTACCTAAAATGGCTGCTATATATCATATATATAGTAGTTAATAGGAATTAATCAAAAACCCTATTCTAATAAAATCTGAATTTATATATGTATATATCTTAATTAAGACTTACTTAATTAATATACCTATATATAAATTATCCTATTAATTTAAATTCTATCAATCATATTGACATATTTAAATCTTTACAATTTAAATTAATTCTCTTTTAATTATATTTTTTGTGTGTGACCCTATAAGTTATTATTACGTTGGCAATAATTTTAAAATTATATTATAAAATTATAAACAGTGAGCGACATCTAGTAATCCATCACTGCTACCCAAGTAATAATAAGATTGATGATTCGATGCAACCTTTTTGTGACCAATGTTTCAATGTAATTTAATCTTTTTAACCTTAATATCCTATATTAAACTCGAGTCATGGAATGTGTCATGCTCTTCATAATTTAATCTGAGTTTTTCTTGATCAATGAGTAGACTATATGAAACAAATCACTATTTGAGCATGGCCATGCATTTCATAGTCATACTCAATCAAGAGGCCTATGGATATCACTCCTAATAAATAGGAGGGTTAAATTCCATCTAGATCACTCATATTCCTCACACGATTCATGATGTACCCAATAATCACCTTTATAGTCCACCCTATTAAAGATGACCTTTGATTATATCAAAATACATAAATTATAAAACCCCAACTTTTTGAATAAAGATGAATTTTCTATAAATATTATTTTTGAATATTATGGAGTAAAATTGATATAATATTATAGTTGGGGGTAATATTTATAAATTTTGCAAAGTAAGCAAGTTGTTATAAAATATTCGTTTGGTCGGGGAATATTCTTTTTGTCAAAAAATATCTGTACGACGGTACAATCATTGGTGGACCCCACAACAGAATTATTGTCGGATTGAGAAAACGACAAAAATATTTTATTAAAAATAACGACGGAAGTTTTACCGTTGATACTGTTGAACTACTCGGTTGTAAAAGTATAGTAATACGTGTGGTTACATAGTAGCACACGGTATTGATTATTAATGCTTATGTAAGTCACTCAATTTGATTCAATTATTGTCAATTAATACTATGAATTATTTAGCGATAATGAAGTTTTGTTTTATTCGTATTATTAACGTAATAAAACAGAAGCATTTTTTTATATAAAACAAAATACTTTATTAAAGTTATTCTATAAATAGAATATATTATATTTTATTATGCATAGTGTTGCATAGTATTTTGCATAGTGTTTGCATAGTAAAAATCTTTTTATATAAATAGAATATATTATATTTTATTTAAAAGATTTTTCTTTAAATATGGACCGACAGATTAAAGTAAATCAATCTGGACCGTTCATGGATTAGTTACTATGCATTCCATTTTCCTATAAATAGAAGCTCATTCCTTCATTATTTTCTTATGAGTTCACTGAACTCTAGAGAGAGAAACTATAGAGAGAAAGAAGAAAAGTATTCTGCTACTTAACTACTTCTTTATTTCAATTCTTCTTTAAAACGGTAAGGGATATTATTCTTTTGTATTCAAGAAGAGAACTTCTGTTATTCCATTTCTTTATTATTCTGTTGGAATAACCTGTATACGCGGAATACCCTATAGTTGGTGACATTCTTCTATTATTCTGTCTTTATTATTTCATTGGAACAGCCTGTCTGTGCTATACGCCGGACCTGGTTCCGTCTTTATTATTATTCTGTTGGAACATCCTGTCTGTGTGTTTTACATTGGACCTGATTTCGTCTTTATTATTATTCTGTTGGAATATCCTGTCGGTGCGTTTTACGCCGGACCTGGTTCCATTATTTATTATTCTATTGGAATAACCTGTCTGTGCTGTCTATCGCATGCATGGTGATTTCTTTTGTTATTCCATTCTTTATTATACTCAGTTGGTTAAAAGTTTGGCTTCTATACTCCATGAAATTAGTGGAATATCTTTGATATTTGCGCTTCATCTAATATCTTTTCATGAAAATATTCTTCTAAGAATTCTTAAATTTTACTCCACAAGCAATATCATATTGACAATTTGGACGTTGTTAATTCTTGGATAAATTAATTCTTGAACTTGTTTTATTGAATTCTTATATCATTGTCATCATCCTCATGTTTATAAAATATTGAAAGTCATCTGTGGCCTGTAGTGCATAAATGGACTTCGTATGATTATGACCAGGGATTATTCGGTATAATCATGACTGTAAGGTTACAAATGATGTGATAAAAGTCCTCATTGGCCCATAGTGCATTGATGGATAGTTGTTGGCATGATCATGACCATTAATGAATACACAAATATTCTTGGTCCGTAGTGCATGGATAATTCTGGTCGTGATACTAAAGAATATCATTGGCCGTAGTGCAGGGGTGATTCGATGATGTGGATTATGTTATTAAGCTGAGTCCCAGCGATAACAGTGTTGAAAAACCTTTTAAATCATAGAAGATAGTAGATTTTATTCTCTACTTGACTCTTCTAATGGATTGCTTGTTCCGCTGCAGTTAAACTTGATGTTTATTATATTTTATCAGTTTAACACTGTTGAAGGCTAATGATAATTTATTCTGCATTACCTTAGTCATAATATTTCTTACTGGGCTAGTTGAGCTCACCCTTTCTTTCACTGTTCTCTTCAGGAAATGAGAATATATTTGGGACGAGTCGGGGAGCGGAGTGATGGACCAGATGATAGAATTAGTAGTCCTCACTATTCTGTTAAATAGTGTGACAATAGTTGTAATTAGGACTCCTTTTGAGTTTGTATAATCTCTAGTAGACAATAATTGTATTCAAACTCACAGTTATGTTTTGTCGTATTGTACACGATAGTTGTATTTGAATTCTGTACCATGTATCTGGCGACCCAAGATGGGTGATGTATACCTAATTTTGGGGGTGTCACATAAATTCTAGGGTAATAATATGGTGACTTCAGGTCGAAGGATCATTACATCATTGTCACTATGAGAATCGCTAATGACACTTCGCATAATGCTCCACATAGAATTCTCATGGTGGGTCTGTCCAGTACATCGTTCTCTAACACGTACATATGCATTGACTTAATATCTCATATATTTATGACCAATGAGATTTGGTCATCAGTCAATCTACATACTAGTCTCAATGCATCATTATTGTCCCATCAACAATGATACTCGACTAGGGATATTTAAGAGCAATGATACTAATTATAATTATATAATCTCATGTTCAAGTCACATACTTGAAACTATATAGTTTGTATTACTATTCTAAGGAATTTTATTATGTTAACATTTATATAATGCAATAAATAGAACCATAATAAAATCATTCATTTATTCAATCAAATATAATATCAAAATGTTAAGCAATTATATCAAATAATTGGCCTCTAGGGCATAAACTCTAACATGAGCAACATATTTGTCCAGCGAGTTTTAAATACAAGTGAAGATATATCATGACTGGAAAGAAAGAATAAACTTTCAAGTTTTCAACAATGTAATAATTGTGAAATAACATTAATCAAGTTTGAATAATTGAATGACTGAATTAATAATGTTTGGACGTCAATAATGACAATGAACAATTTAAATGAACCTTAAGGTAATGAAGGTGATCAGCTTTTCATACCTGATGAACATATGCAACATGCACTAAGTGCAAATCAATAATCAGTATAGATGTGAATAATCAACAATAATTATTCACTAACATGCTTTGAACATGCAACTCAAGTTTGAGTTGAGAAAACTTGTTTGTACCGTCGATTACTGTTACGCAATATAATTTAGCTTCATTTGAAAGACCTATTATTGTTAAGATTGATCTTTCAATTAGCATAATATACTTTATCCCATAATACAACAACTCTATCAACAAATTAGCTAACACTTAACCACATAATCAAATATTAGATTACACCTTAAAACATCATTATTATTATCATCCTTTGATAATTTTTCAATCACTATATCATATACATTATGATTTAACACTAAGTTTTTCATATTATAAGTTCTTTTCTATAATCAAGTAAGTCGAATACTAATACTATAGTCTGGATTATTCAAACATACCAATCCAGCAACCTATATTGACTAATCCTTCAATCAAGTAAACTGTTTTCCAATCCGAAAAACTAGATTCAACTAACTTTTAATCCAGCAAGCCTGTGTTCAAACTAATCTCCAATTCAGTAAACTATTTTCCAATTCAGCAAACTTGATTCAACTGATTTTTAATCCAGCAAGCTGGATTCATTAATTCCTTTCACGAAAATATCAAATCAACTTATTATTTTTCTATCATTTGGCTAAACATATATACATATATTCCATGCACAAAAAGAATTTTTCTGTAATTTTTCAATTCCCTTTAGTATTTTTCAAAAATCATTTTTAGCTCGTAGCTTAAGAAATTAGCCCTATCATGCTCAACTCCAGAAATTCCCAAGTCTTGGCATAATCTTACATGTATTAACGTGAACCTCCAGTTTAAGTATCGTGGCCATCGGAGTTATAGAACTCCGATTATAGCAGTTTTCGTCGAAAAATCCCAAAAATTGAAATGATCATAACTTGGTCAATTTAAGTCGAAATGAGCTTATTTTTGGACAGGAGCTACTTTATATCATATATTTTCATGTCCAAAAAGTTATGAATTTATTTCATTAATTAAGTTGTCGAAACTGCCCTTGAAAAATCTTGGGCAGTTTGTCTTTTGAAATTTCTACTTTTGCCTACTTTGCCAAAAACAGTCCATACGGAAATCTACAACTCCTTTTTTAGTGATTTCACTTGAAAATATTAGAAAACTCATCTTATTATCATCCCAAATATTTTCAAAATTTTTGAAGGTCATAAAAATTATGAAACTTCCCCTGCCAGTGAGTGGACCAAAATAGTTTATATTTTCTTAAAAAATCGGGACTGTTTTTTACTAAAACAATCACTACTACTTGTAAACTCAACATTTTTGAGTGCTACCACTTGGGTTTACTAGATAACTTATACATCTAGCACCTCTATTTGGAGGATCATAAAAAGAATGTATAGATTAAAAACGGTGGAAATCCAAAGTACATATGTAATAACCCGATAGTTTCTATATAATTAAATCAGAAATTTTGCGTATAAATATTTTTTTTTATTTTAAAGGTGGGAATATGTGCCAGATAATGTGTATACATTTATGTGATAAATATAAAAAAAATTTATTACAAGAATAATTACAAATAATTTTTTTTATTTATTACTCATTATAAATTATATTCCTATAATAATTAGTTTTATAGTAAAAATGTTTTTATTATTTATTTTTCATGAAAATATGATTATATATTATTTAAATAATATATGATATTGTGACGCTCCCAAAATAGGTATACATCACTCTTTATGAGTCGCCAAAAACTTGGTACAGAAACAACTTCAACTTCATTAATACAATTATTGTGTAAAATACAACAACCCAATACTGTGAGTTTGAATACAATTATTCTCTACTAGAGAGTATACAAACTTAAAAGGAGTCCTTATTATAATTATTATCACAATATTTTATAAAATAGTGAGGACTGCTAACACCACTGATTGAAAACATCACTCCGCACCCCGACTAGTTCCCGCTATATTATCGCCTCCTGAGAAAAATGGAACAAAAAGGGAGAGCTTAACTAGCCCAATAAAGAATATTATGACTAAGATAATATACAACAAATTATCATTAGTTTTCAACAGGGAAAAATCTGATAGAATATAATCGACAATAAGTTTTAGATCAACAACTGCAGCGAAAACAGCAATCCATTAGAAGAGTCATGTAGAGAAAGAATTCTACTATCTTCTAAGATTTAAAAGTTCATCATCAATATTTTATCCCTGTAACATCAATCAATATTCATCTTGAATCAAATATTCATCTTTGCACTACAGGCCAAAGATATTCATTTGTATCACCAGTTGGTCGTCATCTTTGCACTACGGGCCAAAGATATTCATCAGGTAATCATTCATCTTTACACTACAGGCCAAAGATATTCATTTGTATCATCATTTAGGACTGAGGATGATGAAAAATATTTTAAAGAAAATGAATCCAGTGAGATAAAAGATCAAATACTAAGGATTCGTATTACAGTTTATCCAAGTTCAATAATATTCCGAAATAACCAATTTTGAAGCAGAATTTAAAAATAATGATCAAAATATGGATACAATCAAAGATGGTAACCATAATAGACAACTTGGACAAAAAGAAGAAAATTTCATTTTTCGGTGAATAGTGCCGTATTCGTGAATAGTGTCGTATATGTGAATAGTATACGTGAATAGTACCCCCGACACAAAAAGTTCTAAATTTGATAAAAAGTTCATGCCAACATTTCGGTATAATGATATTGAATAAAATATCATTTTAAGAATAATATAACACCCCTTACCTCAAAATACCAGTACTTCTGATTGGAATATCGGTAAAAGATTGAAGAAAACTTGCACTGATGAATAAAAACTTACAAAGTATCTAAATACTCACAAAATACACTCAATAATCTAGAGAGAGAAAGAGAGAAAACTTATTTCTGGTGTGATTTTCAATTCTAACTTAGCCCTCTATTTATAGGAAATTGTTAGCATGCCGAAGCAGACTTAATGTAACACCCCCTTTCCGAAATAGAAAGAGAGGTTACTCAAAACATAACAAAACAGATGAATTTAATAGCAAAGCTCTAATCCACAAAAGAATAGTCTTAAACTAATTAAATGTCTTAAGACTAACCATAATAAATGCCACACTGGCTCAAACCACAATCTGAAATAACTATTACAACTCCAAATAAATCAATGTATCATAGCCTAACGAAATATATCAAAGCTATTGGATAGAAGGGAGCTCTCATAACACTTACCCTTGACTCCCCTGATTACCTGCCGGAAGAAAAACACAGCATGAGCCAAATGCCCAGTACGGATATTAAATACAATTAATGAATTGAAATAATTAACTTAATTAAATGAAATAGAACGAAACTAACTGAAACGAAACGAACAAAACTAACACAACGAAATAATAGGCTGAATCAAATGGTTGGGTGTTATTTCATACCGAGCTCATAATAAAACAGAAATATACATTGCCACACAGGCAAGTCAAATAATGCCACATAGGCAAATCACACACATGGGACCGCGAATCCAATGTATGTAAAATCGGAGGGCGTGTTTGGCACAAACATCACCACTCCGCAGAACAGAACAGAACAGAAAACCAGGGTCGACCCATACGCCTCCCACAACAAAACACCAAATGACCAACTCCCACCGGAGCACAAAACGGAGACGCCGTGGACTGATCACACCACCACGGAAGGTGTCATGCCTCGGTGCCAAGAGGACATACCTGTGGTACCCCCACAGGTGGTTATAGCTCAGGTATACCTTACGGTATTCTAACAAAATATAATGTCACAACACATGAAATAAAATATCAACACAAAGGGGTTCTGACATGTACATGTTAAATCGAACGAATCATCAACACAAGTCTCTAAAATAATAACATGTACATCACTATAAATATCAAAATAAAATTTAGACATGATGCACTAGTCTAAAGAGTACAAATATGAGTTCTAATACAATGCCAAAATAAATTTATCACAATAAATTGACAAGGAGCAATTATGAGAGACAATACTAAATTTTGAAACGAATAACGAAACGAACAAATCAAAAACAAAAGAGTCTCGCTGAAAGAGTACAGAATCCGTACTTGGATTAAGCAACGTAATACCCAAAATTTAAACAAGATTATGCTAATCCCCTTCAAGTCAATCTAATAAAATAAAATAAAATTTTATTACAAATTTACCCATTAACAACAAGATACTGTTAAATTGATTATCGAGTAAATTTTACAATATTATCAACAAGATTAACGAGTTTAAATTAATATACATAACTTTCAATTTAATTTATCAATTCTGATTTATAAGTTTTATGGCCAAATACTTATTTAAATACAATATAAATATATATAAATATATACACCAACAAAACAAAATAAAATAAAATAATAAAAATAAAATAAAATAAAATAAAATGAAAACGTCACCTGCAATGATGCAGGTTGATGGATTAGGTAAATATACATATATATTATATATATAGAATAACCTGTAACCAAACTTTATATATATATAACGTCAGAAGCAGTAATAGACCTAATAAAACATCAAAACTTGACTGCCATGAAATGACACATGCATATACATATATAACTATCAATTCTTAATTCTTATGTCATACCAGTATAATTCGATTGTCTCTTTCCTTTGTTTAGCTGTTGCGGCTGTATTCTCTTTTCTTTTTCTCAGTCGGTATAACGAAAGTAAGATTAGGTTTTGTTATATGTTTATTTATTAATAAATTTTATTAATTAATATATTTTACTAACTCTCCTAATTTAATAGGATTTTAAAATTACATAATTATAAATTAGACCCATTTAATTTAAAGCCCAATTTTACTAATTTAATTTATCCATCATTTATTAATATTTATTAGCCCACATAAATTAAATATCTAGTTTGACCCAAAATAAATAACAAAGTCCAATTAATATGTTTTAAAACAAAGAAATTTTTATTATTCAATATTTATTTATTTATAAATTTTTACCGGGTATTACATCACCTACCCCTTAAAAAGGATTCCGTCCCCAGAATCAAAAGAATATAACGTACCTAATTATCAAAAAGATGCGGATATTTCGCTCGAATAGACTCCTGAAGCTCCCAAGTGGCTTCTCGCTCCGAATGGTTCCTCCACAGAACCTTAACAAACGGAATAGTCTTCCTCCTCATAATTCTTTCTTGACGATCCAAAATAGCTTCAGCTTTCTCCTCACAAGTAAGATCCTCCCGAATCTTTTTGAATGGATATTGCACCACATGCAACGGATGATAATGATAACTCCTCAACACCGACACATGAAACATATTGTGCACATGAGCTAGCTGTGGAGGCAAAGCTAACCGATATGCAACCTCACCAACCCTCTCCAAAATCTCAAATGGGCCGATATAGCGCGAACTAAGTTTCCCTTTCAACCCAAATCGTCGAATGCCCTTCCAAGGAGAAACTTTTAGAAACACATGTTCACCAGGTTCAAACTCTAAAGTCCTCCTATGCTTATCAGCATAACACTTCTGACGTGATCGATCCGACTTCAATTTCTCCTTAGCCACTGATATCTTCTCCGTAGTGATTTGAACTAACTCAGGCCCTTCTATGACCCTTTCACCAACCTCATCCCAACAAGTCGGTGCCCGGCACTTCCTGCCATACAATGCCTTAAACGGATCCATTCCAATACTTGCATACCAGCTGTTGTTATAAGCAAACTCAACTAGGCTTAAGTAATCATCCCAATTACCCGACCACTCAAGTGCACAAGACCTCAACATGTCCTCCAACATCTGAATAGTCCTTTCAGATTGCCCATTAGTTTGCGGATGAAAAGAAGTACTGAAGTTGAGCCGAGTACCCCAAGCTCGTTGAAACCCTTTCCAGAACCGTGAAGTAAACTGTGGGTCCCTATCTGAAACAATAGACACCGGAGTACCATGAAGTCTAACAATCTCCTGCTGAAAGATATGTGCTAACCTATCCACCGACTAACCCTCATGGATAGCCAAAAAATGTGCCAATTTGGTCAGTCGGTCAACCACTACCCAAATGGCATCATTCTTGTTGAAAGTCTTCGGCAAACCAGTCACAAAATCCATCGTGATATCTTCCCACTTCCACACTGGAATGTCTAACTGTTGCAGCAAACCACTAGCTCGTTGATGTTCTATCTTCACTTGTTGACAAGTAAGACACTTCCCAACATATTCATCCACGTCTCGTTTCATCCCATTCCACCAAAAATTCTTCTTTAAATCCCTATACATCTTCGTAGAACCTGGATGAATAGAAAATGGCGAACTATGAGCCTCAACCAACACCGCTTCCCGAATGATTGGATCGGACGGTACACACAACCGCTCACCCAACCAAATCACACCATGGTCATCAATATGAAACTCGGACTGGTTGCCCTCCTCTAGATTCTGCATCATACTCCACAACTCCCCATCTTATTTTTGAGCTTCTTTAACTCGCGAGATAAGAGAGGGTTCCACTCTCATACCTGCCAAATGCCCATCCGAACCTCGTACATACAACTCCAACTCGATCCGCTCCATATCTGAAATAAGCTGAGGTTGTGTAATAAGGGCTGCTACACTCCCTGAACTCTTTCGGCTAAGAGCATCTGCAACCACATTTGCCTTCCCCGGGTGATACTGAATTCTAACATCATAATCTTTTAGAAGCTCCAACCAACGCCTCAGCCTCATATTGAGCTGCTTCTGAGTGAAAATGTATTTAAGACTTTTATGATCGGTGAAGATATCACAAGTCTCTCCATACAAATAGTGCCTCCAAATCTTTAAGGCAAAGATCACCGCTGCCAACTCCAAATCATGTGTGGGGTAGTTCACCTCATAAGGTTTAAGCTGCCTAGAAGCATAAGCAATCACCTTACCGTGTTGCATCAAAACACACCCCAAGCCCTTATTAGAAGCATCACTATAAATCTGGTAATCTCCTGTCCCCGACGGCAATGCAAGTATAGGAGCCGTCACAAGTCGTTTCTTCAATTCCTCGAAACTCTTCTTACGCTCCTCATTCCACACAAACTTTGTGCCCTTTCTTATCAACTGGGCTAATGGTAAGGCAAGCAAGGAAAACCCTTCCACAAACCTCCTATAATACCCTGCCAAACCCAAGAAACTTCTAATCTCTGTCACTGTAATAGGTCTCGGCCATTTAGTGATAGCCTCAACCTTCGCAGGATCCACCTTAATGCCCTCAGCAGAAACAACGTGACCCAAAAATGCAACCTACTCCAACCAAAACTCGCATTTAGAGAATTTAGCATACAACTTCTCTTTCTGCAAAATTCCTAACACTGTGCGAAGATGCTCCTCATGCTCTTCTTTAGACTTAGAGTAAACAAAAATGTCATCAATAAAGACAATGACAAATTGGTCCAAGTACTCCGTGAACACACGATTCATCAAATCCATAAACACCGCCGGAGTGTTAGTCAACCCGAATGGCATCACCAAAAACTCGTAATGCCCATATCGAGTGCAAAAAGCTGTCTTAGGGATATCCTCATCCCTCAACCTCAACTGATGATAGCCCGACCTCAAGTCTATCTTTGAAAAATACTTCGCCCCCTGAAGTTGGTCAAACAAGTCATCAATCCTCGGCAATGGATACCGATTCTTGATAGTAATCTTGTTCAACTCCTTGTAGTCTATGCACAACCTCATAGACCCATCCTTCTTCTTCACAAATAAGACCGGAGCACCCCATGGTGAAACAGTCGGCCAAATCACACCACAATCTAACAGTTCCTGTAACTGTTCCTTCAATTCTTGCAACTCCAATGGTGCCATCCGATACGGTGCCTTAGAGATAGGCTCCGCACCAGAAACAAGCTCAATAGAAAATTCTACTTCCCGCTGTGGTGGCAACCCTGACAACTCATCAGGAAACACATCGAAAAAGTCACGAATAATTGGAACATCTTCAATACGAAACTCACCCTTGGAGGTATCTTTCACAAACGCCAAATACCCCTCACAACCCTTTGCTACCAACTTTCCAGCCTTCAAAGCTGAAATTAACTTTACCACCCTACTCAGTTGTGAACCTTGAAACACGAATTCTGGAGACTTCATATCTCCAAATATAACCTTCTTCGCTTGACAATCGATAGTGGCCTGGTGCTTATCCAACCAGTCCATCCCAAGAATGACATCGAAATCGTGCATACTCATTGGAAGAAGATTAGCCCTACGAATCTTATCCCCAAAACTGATCGGACACCCTCGATACAAATCAGAATAACAACT
This sequence comes from Panax notoginseng, assembly GCA_016801055.1. Classification (NCBI taxonomy): domain Eukaryota; kingdom Viridiplantae; phylum Streptophyta; class Magnoliopsida; order Apiales; family Araliaceae; genus Panax; species Panax notoginseng. Next base: position 83,316,507 of record CM029023.1, read on the forward strand.
GAAGTCCCCATCGGGGTAGAAATAGACATAACAGAATCTAATAACTGAGATGGCACACCCAGGTGCCGAACAAAAGACTGAGCAACAACAGAATGAGTAGAACCCGTATCAAATAAAATAGATGCCTCACGATTGCCAACTAAAAGAGTACCAGAAACAGTACCTGGTGCACCTGCTGCCTGTTATATGTCAAGGCAAACACTCAACCACCCTGACGCTGACCTCCATTGCTACCATTATCACCACTTCCACCATTTTTGCGTGGACCGGTACAATCCCTAGCAATATGACCCATCTATCCACACAAGAAGCATGCACCTGTGAGTCTATGGCACTGCCTCCCCGGATGATTTGCCCCACAAGTAGCACAAGGAGCTATCAGAATGAGATTCGGGTTACCCCTACCAGCTGGTCCCGGATAACGACCCTGATTCTGCCCCTGCCGACGATTCTGCCACTGCGGACGATTCTGACCATTCCAAGGTAGCTGCAGCTGACGATTCTGCCCTTGGTGAGGCATCTGCTGATAACCCCTATTTTGATTCAAGCCAAGCCACTATCCCTGTTGGCCACCACGATTCCTATTCAACTGACCACCTTGACTTCTCCCATGTTGAACTGAAGTTTGACCCTGCTGGTCATCTCTGTCCCTCTTTTGACTCCCATCCAGTTTAGAAGACCGAAAGTCCTGTTGCTCCATCTCAATATTTTTGGCTGCATTAGCCATTGCTGACACGTCTGCAAACTTGTTGTTAATGAGATGCTGCCGATACCTGTAATGAATCCTCCACTTAAACTTCTCTGCCTGTTCTGTTGCAATCCCTGCTGAGGTTCCCGCAAAGTCTGCCAACCTAGTAAACCTCGTCATGAATTCCGTGGTGGACTCATCATCTTTCTGCCGAATCGACAGATACTCCCTAGCATAGGCCTCTTTATCAGCAGCTGGCAAGTACTGCTGATAAAAGACCTCACAAAATTTCGCCCAATTAAGTGTCTCAGCAAAATTTTCACGTTTTGTTGTTTTCAACGCTTTCCACCACCTCTGCGCATCCCCTTCCAATTTATAAGCAGCTAGCAACACTTTCTGATTATCTGAGCATCCCAACACATCGAAAATCTTCTCTAAGTGAGCAATCCAATTCTCTGCATCAATTGGAGTTGGAGCTGAACTGAATGCCTGTGGTTTCTGCTTTTGAAATCTTTCCAACCACATATACATTGGAACCACCTGCTGATCAATACCATCTGCATTCACTTCCTCTTCATTTGCCTGTGGACCATTATTTCCCGGGATCTCCTGCTCAGGAATTTCTAGTGGCGGTTGCTGCATTACCTGTACAACATGTGCCACCAACTGAGGTAAAGCCTAATTCACCGCCTGATTCACCAAGTTAACCAGTTGAGCATTAATCTGATTATTAGGTTGCTCATTGGGCTCACCCTCACCTCTTCCCCTATTGTTGCCTCGCCTCCTAGCAACTCTGGCGGATCTACGAGCCATCTAACAAAGAGATCAATGAATAAATAACAAAGCAGATTAGAGACAGATTCAAAAATAGCTGATATGATAGCTGAACAGAAAATCAAACAGAACAAAAACCTAACCCAGAAGTCTACCCATAACTCACAGGTCAAACCTAAATAGGTTTTCTACAAGAAAGAACCTAAGCTTTGATACCAACTCTGTAACACCCCCTTTCCGAAATAGAAAGAGAGGTTACTCAAAACATAACAAAACTGATGAATTTAATAGCAAAGCTCTAATCCACAAAAGAATAGTCTTAAACTAATTAAATGTCTTAAGACAAACCATAATAAATGTCACACTGGCTCAAACTACAATCTGAAATAACTATTACAACTCCAAATAAATCAATGTATCATAGCCTAACGAAATATATCAAAGCTATTGGATAGAAGGGAGCCCTCGTCACACTTGCCCTTGACTCCCCTGATTACCTGCCGGAAGAAAAATACTGCATGAGCCAAATGCCCAGTACGGATATAGAATTTAATTAATGAACTGAAATAATTAACTCAATTAAATGAAATAGAACGAAACTAACTGAAATGAAACGAACAAAACTAACACAACAAAATAATAGGCTGAATCAAATGGTTGCGTGTTATTTCATACCGAGCTCAGAATAAAACAGAAATATACCTTGCCACACAGGCAAGTCAAATAATGCCACATAGGCAAATCACACACATTGGACCGCGAATCCAATGTATGTAAAATCGGAGGGCGTGTTTGGTACAAACATCACCACTCCGCAGAACAGAACAGAACAGAAAACTAGGGTCGACCCATATGCCTCCCACAACAAAACACAAAATGGCCAACTCCCACCGGAGTACAAAACGGAGACGCCGTGGACTGATCACACTGCCACGGAAGGTGTCATGCATCGGTGCCAAACGGACATGCTTGTGGTACCCCCACAGGTTGTTATAGCTCAGGTATACCCTACGGTATTCTAACAAAATATAAGGTCACAACACATGCGACAAAATATCAACACAAAGGGGTTTTGACATGTATATGTTAAATCGAACGAATCATCAACACAAGTCTCTAAAATAATAACATGTACATCACTATAAATATCAAAATAAAATTTAGACATGATGCACTAGTCTAAAGAGTACAAATATGAGTTCTAATACAACGCCAAAATAAATTTATCACAATAAATTGACAAGGAACAATTATGAGAGACAATACTAAATTTCGAAACGAATAACGAAACGAACAAATCAAAAACAAAAGAGTCTCGCTGAAAGAGTACGGAATCCGTACCTGGATTAAGCAACGTAATACCCAAAATTTAAACAAGATTATGCTAATCCCCTTCAAGTCAATCTAATAAAATAAAATAAAATTTTATTACAAATTTACCCATTAACAACAAGATACTGTTAAATTGATTATCGAGTAAATTTTACAATATTATCAACAAGATTAACGAGTTTAAATTAATATACATAACTTTCAATTTAATTTATCAATTCTGATTTATAAGTTTTATGGCCAAATACTTATTAAAATATAATATAAATATGTATAAATATATACACGAACAAAACAAAATAAAATAAAATAAAATAATAAAAAATAAAATAAAATGAAATGAAATGAAAACGTCACCTGAAATGATGCAGGTTGATGGATTAGGTAAATATACATATATATTATATATATAGAATAACCTGTAACTAAACTTTATATGTATATATAACGTCAGAAGCAGTAATAGACCTAATAAAACATCAAAACTTGACTGCCATGAAATGACACATGCATATACATATATAACTATCAATTCTTAAGTCTTATGCCATACCAGTATAATTCGATCGTCTCTTTCCTTTGTTTAGCTGCTACGGCTGTATTCTCTTTTCTTTTTCTCAGTCGGTATAACGAAAGTAAGATTAGGTTTTGTTATATGTTTATTTATTAACAAATTTTATTAATTAATATATTTTACTAACTCTCCTAATTTAATAGGATTTTAAAATTACATAATTATAAATTAGACCCATTTAATTTAAAGTCCAATTTTACTAATTTAATTTATCCATCATTTATTAATATTTATTAACCCACATAAATTAAATATCTAGTTTGACCCAAAATAAATAACAAAGTCCAATTAATATGTTTTAAAACAAAAAAGTTTTTATTTTTAATATTTATTTATTTATAAATTTTTACCGGGTATTACACTTAACCTACAACCTGATGGCTTTACCTGCTACTATTCAAGCCTACCACATTTGAATAAAAATCTCAGCATATTTTCTCACCAACTAAAAGTGGGGCCCACCAATTCTAGAATTTTTTATCAAAATGATAAACTCTGAAAATTCAACAATTTCTGAACCAGTCATCTCGTAAAACTCATAACAAATTATACATTCATTTTTAACGGTTCAAAATTTGTGGACATATACTCAACTTATATAAGTATAACATATCCAAAAATCATAACGATCCAACGGTCAGAGTAAATATTACGACCCCAACAAAATATCTCAAAAATCCTAATTTGATTTTTAATACATCCATTCCGACAAAAATACCGATAAAACCCCTTAACATAAACTCCTTCATTTTTAACCACAAAAATATATCCCTCATTTATATCCACATAAAATAAATATTTCCTTATCATATGAATCAACAATTAATTATTCACAAATAATATTACAGAATCACATTTATGACAACCAGGCCATTCCTAGGAAAGAGGGGGCTTTCCAATAAGAAATTCTCCTTACTGGCGCGCAATTAGGTGATCAAACCTCTCCTTAGACAGAACTTTCTAGACATTTCCAATAATGTTATCTAATAATATTATTCAAATAATATGAATTATTGATCTGATAATGAAAAATACTGTGCAGTAACAATTATTGAACAACAATGATATAAAATAGCAACGCAACGATTATTGAATCAATAAAATAAAATATTGAACATTAACTACTGTAACAATTATTGAGTAGTGCCTTCCTTCGTAAGAATCAATAATTCAAAAATACTGTGCAATCCGTGTGCTACTGTGCAACCACGCGTATTACTGTATTTTTAACCACCGGGTATTCCAACAGTATTAACGGTAACAACTACGCCGTTATTTATAAAAACTCAGCTTTTGTCGTTATCTTCCCCAGACTGTTTTCTGTTATGGGGCCCACAGATAGCTGTGCCGTCGTACGAATATTCCCTGACAGAAATGAATATTTTATAACCACTTGTTTATTTTGCAAATTTTGCACATTTCACCCGTAACCAAAATATTATATCAAATTAACACCTTATTATTCACAATAATACTTAGAGGAAATTTGATTTTATTCATTAATAAGTTGGGGTCTTATAACCTCCCCTCCTTATGAAATTTCGTCCTCGAAATTGACCTACGTACCTGGTGTTTCGAAAAGGTGAGGATACCTGGCTTTCATTTCTGATTCTAACTCCCAGGTCATTTCTTCAATAGCATGATTTCTCCACAAAATCTTAACTTGTGGTATAACCTTCGTGCGTAGGACATGCTCTTTCTTATCCAATATCTTAACAGGTACCTTCTCGTATGTTAAATATTCGGCTATCTCGTCCAGTTCTAACTCAATAATGTGGTTCAGGTCTTTCACATATTTACGAAGCACAGATATGTGAAAAACATTATGAACACGAGACATGCTTTCCTCTCAGTAATGCGAGTCTATAGGCCACATTTCCTATTCGGTCAAGAATTTCAAATGGACCGACAAATCGTGGATTGAGCTTTCCTCTCTTCCCAAATCTTGTAGCTCCCTTCCATGGTGCAACACGTAACAATATATGATCCCTAATATTAAATTTCACGTATTTTCGATGAACATCCGCATAACTCTTTTGTCGATCCTGTGTCGTTTGTATACGTTGTCGAATCGTTTGGATCTTCTCTGCAGTTATGCGTACCAATTCTGGTCCCAACAATGTTGCTTCACCCACCTCGTCCCAGCATACTAGAGAGCGACATTTTCTTCCATACAACGCCTCGAATGGAGCCATGCCTATACTTGCCTGATAACTATTATTGTAGGAGAATTCCACCAATGGTAGGTACTTATCCCAACTCCCTTTGAAATCTAGGACACAGAGTCTTAATATATCTTCAAGAGTTTGAATAGTCCTCTCTAATTGTCCGTCCGTTTGAGGATGGCATGCCAAACTGAATCGTAAGTTCGTGCCCATAGCTTTCTGCAAGATAACCCAAAATCGTGAAGTGAATCTTGGGTCACGATCCGAAACTATGGATACTGGCATGCCATGCAATCTTACAATCTCATTTACATACATATTAGCAAGACGTTCAAGGGAATAAGTCTCACGTATAGGCAAGAAATGGGCAGACTTGGTTAATCTATCAACAATAACCCAAATCGCATCTATGCCTTGAGAAACCTTGGAAAGACCCGTAACGAAATACATAGTAATGTGTTCCCACTTCCATTTCGGAATCTCAAGTGGTTGTAATGGACCCTTTGGTATTTGATGCTCTGCCTTTACACGTTGACAAGTTAAACACCTCGAGATAAACTCCACGATCTCTCTTTTCATATTACTCCACCAAAATGTATGTCGAAGATCGTGATACATTTTGGTACTCCCATGATGGATTGCAAATGGTGTGTTGTGTGCCTCCATCATGATTCTATGCTTCAAGTCAAAATCGTTAGGAACACAAAGTCTGGAGTTGACTCGAAGTATTCCTTCTTCATCGATTCTTACTTCTGGAATAGCACCTTCTTGCACTTTTTTCTTCATACGCATCAGCTCCATGTCCGTAGCTTGAGCAGCTTTAACTTTATCGATTAAAGTCGGTTCTACTCGTATGTTTGATATCATCACGTGGGTACTTGGAGCCTTCATCTCTATCTCCATCCTTTGAAAGTCATACAAAATGGGCCTTTGTGTTAACAACTTTGCACTCGTACCCGCGTATGATCTTCTACTCAATGCGTCAGCCACTACGTTTGCTTTTCCAGTATGATATTGGATGGTATGATCGTAACCTTTCAACAGCTCGAGCCAACGTCGCTGCCGCATATTGAGTTCCTTTTGGGTGAATAAATATTCGAGGCTTTTATGATCTGTATAGATCTCCACTTTTTCCCCATACAGGTAGTGCCTCCAGATCTTCAACGCGAAAACGACTGCTGCCAACTCCAAATTATGAGTAGGATAATTCCTCTCATATTCTTTGAGTTATCGCGAGGCATAGGCTATGACTTTTCCATGTTACATAAGAACACATCCTAACCCTTTGCCTGAAGCATCGCTGTAGATAACAAATCCATCCGAACCAGATGGTATTGTCAGAACAGGTGCCGAAATGAGTCTTCTCTTGAGTTCTTGAAAACTCTTCTCACAATCCTCGCTCCAACCGAATTTTATATCTTTACGAGTCAACTGAGTTAACGGAGTAGCGATTCGAGAAAATCCTTCCACGAATCTCCGATAATAACCAGCTAAGCCCAAAAAGCTACGTACTTCAGTCACCGACTTCGGTTGCTCCCAACTTTGCATGGCTTCAATCTTCGCCGGGTCGACAGATACTCCATGTTTTGACACCACGTGCCCAAGGAATGCTACTTCCTCAAGCCAGAACTCGCATTTCTTCAGCTTGGCATATAGCTTGTTATCACGAAGCCTTTACAGTACCAGCTTCAAATGGTGCTCATGATCTTCACGGCTTTTGGAATAGATGAGGATATTATCAATAAAGACAACAACGAATTGATCCAAATATTCTTTGAACACACGGTTCATCATATCCATGAAAGCAACAGGAGTGTCGACGTTGGGATTTTTGGATGTCCCTTTCCGTTACTTGTTCTTTGGTATTCTCATTTTAGGTGAGATTTGTGTGAAAAAATAAGTGAAAAAGGTCTGACATGTATAATGTTGACGACGGACTGTTAAGAGTCATCAGTTGGTTTTTTAAATGGTTGTACCAACACAACCGAGAAAAGGTTTGCACATTGACCCAGTGATGTGACACTGCTATACGGGTCGGTGAAACCGAGATTCATTTAGGGTCCGGGGACTTTATTATACGGGGGGAAGGTGTTAGGCACCCCCCCGACATCCGTGTTACCACGGTGACCGCCTCTTTTCAAAAAACTATTATCTGAATGTGTGTGTGTGTGGGTCAATGTGATGTTATTTGAAAGTGGTACGAGGCCTCGTTCGCACCTATATACGCAGGGTTTGAATTTATGTAAAAATTCAGTTTTAGCAAGATATGGCAGTGATATTTTATAAAGGAGGTTTTTCAAACCCTGATGCTCAATAGTAATTGAGGCCTTTTACACTCCCATTTTATTCCGTATTTGGCTTGATTGATTTTATTTGACGGCTGCGAAGCATCCGTGCGAAAATAATGTACAATATAATGCTAACTTCCTCGTGGGTATGGAAATCATCTGAGAAAATTCAGACATCGCAGAATAATTTACAAGCTGCTTACAGCTGAAAATGTCTATCATGGGAACCGAATCTAGATCCAATGGGATGAATCTGTGATCACATGATTCCTAGGCTCGCATAATACTGTTGTTTGTATGACAGCAATAAGCAGGTATATATATAAAAGCTGTAAATATATATATATATAGATATGATCGCCAACCATGAAGCACCTCCATGGGGGATCAGAAATGTAAATAAAGCTGTTAAAAGCTATCAACTGCCACGGAGGAAATTCCAGGCGGGACAAAAGGTAGATAAAGCTGTACAAAGCGATCAACTGCCACGAAATGAACTCCAAGCAGGACGAAATTTATATATATATATATATATATATATATATATATATATATATATATATATATATATATATAGGAAAGCAAATAAACGCTTCAGACCAAAGTCTAGGCTCAATCGAGGCATAACTCGATAATGTTAGTTAATATATATATATATATATATATACAGACTGGAATGAAACCACGGACCGAAGTCCGGGCAAAAGTAAGCAACATGACTCTCAACGTGTAGAAGGGTGTGTGCAAAGTTGAAGCGAAAGACTCTAAAGTGTGTGAAAAGCCTTACAGCTGACTGCTAAAAAAGGCTTCTATATCTTTAGAGTGGGTAAACACTGGCTTTTGTGGGTACAAAAGAGGCTATATATGAGCTCACAGGTGTTTAAAGTGGGCAAATACACTGTATGGGCGAGTGTGGAGCGAGTTCTGCAGGGTTTCCCTATCTTTTTCTCTTAGAAAATCAGCACCCCAAGCCCTCTATTTATAGGCATATGAGCCGCAGGTGTACCTACGGCTGAGCCGCTGGTGTACCAGAGGCGGGTCAGGTCGGCCCGATTTGGTCGGGTCGGGTCGTCTCGAAGTACGTGCACTCAGGCACTATAATGTCCACTCAATTTTTCAGAAGTGCAATCCGGGCATCCGTTTGAGGTATACAGGACCTATTTCGGACCGCCGTTGTCAAGAGTTTGTACGATGGCATGGGATTAGAGTTTGTATGAAGTCATTGAAGATGGGACGGTACCCTCCGGTCTTCAAGCCTCAACTTTCATCCGTTACCCCGCACAATAGTCACTCGGGATTGGTTAGCCTTGTGGGACATTGTTGCGTAGAGGTGTTTGAGACAACTTGGTGTGGCATCGTTTTGGTCAGATAACGATGTTGCCCCTTACCGGTATTATTGCCGGGTTGGGCCGATAAAGCAGACGTTGCTCAGCTTCGCTTGGATTGGACTGCTGCAATTGGTTGAAAGTCCTCATTGTCATCTTTGAGGTGTGTCTGTCTTCCTGATGTCATTGCCGGGCTGGTACAGTGTATCTCGTTGTGAGCGCCGAGATTGAAGCTGGTCACACTTGTAACAAGCATTTCTGGGGTTATTGCCGAAATTGCATTCCTTGGGGCTATCACCAAGGTTGGAGGCTATTCCCATGTTTGGGCTGAGACTGGATACCTCGGGGTTATTTCTGAGATTAATCGGTCTTCTCCGGTGTGTGTTTCGGTATTAATCTGCATGCCTCGGGGTTCTCCAAGATTGGAATGATTACTCCTATATTGCGATCCGGGGTTGATGCTGAACTTTCGGTAGTATCCGGTATGACTGTGGGCCGTCTTTCAGGGTTCTCTCATAAAAGACGACTCTGTCCTGCTGCAACGTTGGTGACAGTAGTACAGAAAATTTCGAGTGTCTACAGATGCCCCTCTTTATCATACTCATGCATGGGTAAGATAAAGAATCCTAGACACTTGAAACGTAACAAGACGAACATGGTACTATGGATAGCAACATGATGCAAATGTATGATGCATGTGTACGGAGTTGTAGCCCAACATGCTGGGGATAATTGTTGGCTCCCTGTTGCTTCAACTGGGGATTGGCAATGATGACCAGATTTGATGTGTAATCTGAATCTGTCAGGATGTTGATGTTGGAGTTATCACCAACTTCCTGGATAATGACTTAATCCTGAAGAGGTACCTCTTATGTGCAAGGGATCTGTGGGGATAAAGCTTGATCTATTTGAGGATGTGTATAACATATTCTATCATCAATTCTCTTTGATGACAATCTCCTGGTTTGTATCGTCAGGACATGTCAGGGTTCTGTTGGATTTACTGCCAACAGCAAATGCTGTCAGGGATGCCTGACCTTCGTTGCCGTGTATGATGTCAAGGCTGCTCGACCTTCGTTGATATGTGTGTCAACGGCTTGAATGTACGTGGTAATCCCCTACCGTGACTTCACGTTGTAACCCCCCTCGGGGATCTACTGGGGACGTATGAATTGATCGAACAACTTTCTATGTTCTGATGGATTTACTTGCCATCGGCTGAGATAATGTCAAGGCTGCTTGACCTTCGTTGATTTGTGTGTCAACGGACGAGCATGCGTTGTAACCCCCGCCGGGGATTCCACGTTGTAACCCCCGTCGGGGATTGAGGTTGAGATCATCGCTGATGTGTGTAGCAGCGGCTGGTTATCGGATGGCTTTCGATGCTCTGTTGGATTTGCTTCTGATGGCTATCACGATGTCAAGGCTGCTTGACCTTCGTTGATTTGTGTGTCAACGGATGAACACGCGTTGTAACCCCCGCCGGGGACTCATTTTGGGTAACGACCCGAAGTTGGCGGCATCGAACCTATACAAGGTATTATCGGACTTGACTTATATCATTGGAGATCATTGGCATAGTGTACCATGTGCGTAGGCGAATACCAATGCGTGATGTGCAGACTCGTGGTTCCATCTGAGAAGGCCAGGATTGCAGGCTATTTTGCTCAATCGCGTGGCATTTTTATTCCCGATTTGGCCTTTCTAGTATGTGCGAACTCCTTTGTAACTCGAACTGGGCCGAGCTGGAAGGGTGGGATAGGCCTCTGTTAGCTATTGGGTGGCTACCCCATTCTCGCTATATCTTTTGATAGGCCTCTGTTAGTAGTAGGGCGTCTGTGCCCCATTTCCCTGTATTTGTAGTTATATAGAGCTGATGTATTAGATGATGATATACTTAGGAATGTATGCGCAGTCTTTTCCATTCCCTATATCATATTGTCATCCATTATTTGTTATGCATGTATCATGTTATGCATATGTATATATGTCCAGAGATATTCGGCATTGACCCCTGGATGGTCTTATGACACGGCTCGCACAGATGTCTTCTTCGACAGTTAGCCGTATAGATCATACCCCACCGTCAGTGGTGGTATCGGGTATGCGATCATGGTACGATAGTATGTCACCACCAGATAGGGTGACTATAGATCTGTTACTGCAGCATACCATAACTCTTTTGGCATTTCAGGTTCCTGCAGGATTTTTAGATGGGATGTTAGAGCATTGGCTACCTGATAGGCAGGTATTCCGTTTTGGCACCCATGAGTTGACTCCTACTCTGGAGGAGTATGCATATTTGACGATGTTGCCCTTAGACAGACCTTGCGTGCACATGGCTTTGGGAGACATGAGTAGACGATTCATGACTCTCACAGGATTGAGGCGCAGAGTAGTGCAGGATAAGCTGACATCTGGCCACGTGATCTCTCAGCATTTTCTGTACGACAGATTTGGCGCGGAGGACAGCTACTCACGATATTTCGGGGATTTAACCGTGTTAGGGGATCATTGGCGTTTGGCCAGAGTTGATGTACTGCTGCTATGTGTACTGTCATACGTGTATATGCCGCGATATATGGATGAGATAGATATAGGCGTTATCATGGCCGTGAGAGCTCTCCAGGAGGGTCGCACCATTATACATATGATTGTAGCAGAGACTCTGCGGTCGGCATCCTATTGCAGTACTTATCCGTCGGGAGTGTTTACTGGGAGTTTGGTCCTACTGTATGTGTGGTTCATATCACACTTCAGACCGATTGGTACCCTTAGACGGCATGGATATTGGTTTACCCATGATGTAGCTTTGTCTTACTCCTTTCAGCCATCGGAGTGTACAGATGCTCAGTCCTGGTCCACATTCTTGGTAGATATCAGAGATCCATTCACCATATTGTTGTGCTCGGGGCTTTGCTCACCATACAGCTTCATTACTCACGCTCCGGGCATGTAATATCTCCTTCTGGCTGGTTTGAGTGGCGTGACTACTTATCACCCATTGGCTGTGATGTCGCAGTTTAACCAGTTCTAGGATTTTCATCCTTTTAAGGGGGTGACAGGTCAGCGTTCAGCTTCTAGATACCTCTCAGCAGAGGACTGATCTCGTATATACACCTACTGGGATCGGCACGAAATAGCTACTTTTTTAGTGAGCAGTCCAGGTTATTCCGCAGAGTATTCCGCCTGGATAGAGGCAGAGGTTTTATCGGCTGCAGCAGTATCTGCAGTGCCGAATAGTGACACAGAGGGTGTGGAGCCTATGGAGGACATCGATACCCACTTCGAGGAGGAGCCCGCCGCTAGGTTGCCAGCATTTCTTCCGGATTCTCCTAATACCAGTACTGTTGTGATTCAGCACTCAGCGCAGTACTTAGAGCAGAGTCTTCATCTGATGACCTTTGAGAGAGATCAGATTCGATCTATGATGTCGACTGCTCTTGATAGGAGAGATGCCGTTATATTGCAGAGGGACGAGGCATTAGCTCACAGAGATGTCGCTGTCGTGGAGCGGGATGAGGCTAGGTCAGCTATAGATGCAGTGATAGTTGAGCAGGACATTACCATATCTGCCCGGGATGTAGCCATCACAGATAGTACCGCAATGAGGTCCCTTACCACTGGTATGATCGCAGAGATGAGCGCTTACATTGATGAGCATATGGTCATCATGCAGGCGGCTTCTGATCTATTGGGTCGTGTGGATACTCTCATGCAGGAGACCATAGCTTTACCTCCTTCTTCTGAGAGGGATGTTATTTTGGGCTTGTTAGCTCGCATGTACTCGGACTCATAGATGAGCTTGTATTTACCTGCACAGACTAGCTTAGCCATTTTATCATGTACAGCTTATATTTGTAAACATCAAACAACATTATATATATGACAGAGAAACATATTTTTGGATCACTTCCCTTTTAGATATGCCATGCTATTTGTTTGATATTTCGCCCGCTACTTCAGGGCTCATGATCTTGATGTATTCTAAATTCCTCCTAGGTGGATAGACATTGAGTTGTCTCTGGATAGTTCAGAATGGATCATTGATCTATATGCATCCCTACCATCTTTGGTGTCTTGGGACTGGTTTTTGGATGAAAATATGGAGAGGAGTGTGGCTTTCCTCTCTGAGATTGACCGCACCACAGATGGTCGCCAGTACTTCTATTCAGGAAAAGCCTAGTTAATTCTACCTCTTATGGTTTGGAGTTGCTCTTCAAGGTATGACCGCAGCTTAGATGGTCGCCGAATCTCCTATTTAGGAGGAGTTCCGGTAATCTCATCCCTTTGGTCTGAAGCCAATGAAATGTAGTGGATTGAAGGATGATCCCAGTACCAGTTGACAATGGTTTGTGTTTTGGTAGGGGGTGAGACCGCACCATGAATGGCTGCCCACGTACTCCTATTGAAGAGGAGATCAGGTCTGCGTAGTTCGAACCTGGTGTAAGAGGTTCAACGATGTATATGGCCGAAATGGTGTAGGAATGTTTTTGTTTGTTTTTGTAAGAAGAAGAAGAGGGTATGAATGATTTTGTTGTTTTTGTTTTATTGCGACAGAGCCATATATATGAAATGGTTGCCTACGTACCCCTATAGAAGAGGAGATCAGGTCGACGTAGTTCGCCCCTCAGGGCGAGATGAAAAACGTAATCCCATGTGCAGGTCAAAGTGCGGGGAAGAGAAAGTTTAATCCTAGGGTGAGGATAAACTGCATGTATGAGAAGTTTGATCCCAGGTGTGGGTAGCCAAACTGTAAACACAAGAGGTTCAATCCGTTGTGGGATGACCTATATTGTATGAGCGCAAAGGAGAGCCAGGCTGCTGGCTTGAAAAGTATGTTTTCCTGAGAGGCAAAGTGTGGAAGAGTGGTATGTGGTAAAGGGTTAAAGAACCGGAATGATTGGTGACCTGATGGTCCAACACCAGGATGTTTGCGAATTACTTCAAACATAGTACCGTTTCACGGTGTCTAAGTTGATGAGTTGTGGAAATTCATCGCCGTCCATTTCTTGCAATCTGAGAGCGCCTCCTGTCAATACTTCCTTGACAATAAACGGACCTTCCCAATTGGGAGCGAATTTTCCTTTAGACTGATCCTGGTTGTCAAGAATCTTCTTCAAAACCAAGTCATGTTGTTTGAACTGTCGTAGCTGGACTTTTTTTTTGTAGGATCTGGCGATCCTTTGCTGATATAACTGACCATGGAAGATAGCCACAGTTCGCCTTTCGTCTATTAGAGACAATTGATGATACCTGTCTTGTACCCATTGGTCTTCATCCAACTGAGCGTCTATCAACACTCTGAGAGATTCTATCTCAACTTCTATGGGGAGTACTGCTTCCATCCCATAGGTTAAAGCGTAGGGGATTGCCCCAGTTGAAGTACGCATGGAGGTTCTGTAGGTTAACAGAGTCAGAGGCAATAGGTCAAGCCAATTTTTGTGGTTGGCGTACATCTTTTGCATAATCTTCTTGATGTTTTTGTTAGCCGCCTCAACAGCACCGTTCATCTTTGGACGATAGATGACAGAGTTAAGATGTTTGATGTGGAACTTACTGCATAATTCCTCCATCATTTTGTTGTTGAGGTTCTTGGCATTGTCCGACACAATCACCTCTGGTTGTCCATATCGGCAAATAACATTGTTTCTGATGAAAGCAATGATGACTTCTTTAGTGACCCTGGGGAAGGAGGCTGCTTCTACCCACTTGGTGAAGTAGTCGATCATGGTGAAGATAAATCGATGACCATTACTGGCTTTGGGCTCGATGGGCCCGATAACGTCCATTCCCCACATTAAGAAGGGCCAAGGAGAACTCATATTGTGAAGTTCCCGTAGAGGGGTGTGTATAGCATGCCCATGAACTTGGCACTGATAGCATCTTTTGACGTGGTCGTTGCAATCAGCTTTGAGAGATAGCCAATAATGTCCCGTCCTGAGGACTTTCTTGACAAGGAGGGAGCTACTCATGTGGGGGCTACAGTGTGACGCCCCCAAAATAGGTATACATCACCCATCTTGGGTCGCCAGATATATGGTACAAAATTCAAATACAAACTTAATTATACAACTGACGTGTACAATACGCCAAAACATAACTGAGAGTTTTAACACGGATAATGTCTCATAGAGAGAATAAAAACTCAAATAAAGTCCTCATTATATTTATTGTCACACTTTTTTACAAAATAGTGAGGACTACTAATGTACCATCTAGGACCATCACTCTGTTCCCCGACCAGTCCCTACTACGTTCTCATTTTCTGAAGAGAACAGTGAAAGAAAGGGTGAGCTCAACTAGCCCAGTAAGAAATATTATGACTAAGATAATGCAGAATAAATTATCGTTAGCCTTCAACAGTGTTAAACTGATACAATATAACAACCATCAAGTTTAACTGCAGTGGAACAAGCAATCCATTAAAAAAGTCAAGTAGAGAATAAAATCTACTATCTTTTATGATTTAAAAGGTTTTTCATCACTTTTATCGCTGGGACTCAGCTTAATAAATAATTCACATCATCGAATCACCCCTGTACTACGACCAAGGATATTCTTTAGTATCACGACCACGAATTATCCATGCACTACGGCTAAAGATAATCATGTTTTCATCAACGGTCCTGATCATGCCATAAAACAATTCATCTTTGCACTACGGCCAAAGAGAATCCATAGCCATAATCATACCAAAAACTGTCCATCAATGCACTACGGGCCAATGAGGACTTTTTCCACATCATTTGTAACATTACGGTTATGATTACACCGAATAATCCCTGGTCATAATCATACCAAGTCCATCTATGCACTACAGGCCATAGATGACTTTCAACAAAATATAAACAAGAGGATGATGACAATGATATAAGAATTCAATAAAACAAGTTCAAGAATTAATTTATCTAGGAACTGATAACGTCCAAAGTGTCAACATGATACTGCTTTGTAGAGTAAAATTCAAGAATGCTCAGAAGAATATTTCCATGAAAAGATACTGGATGAAGCGCAAATATCAAGGATATTCCACTAATTTCATGGAGTATAGAAGTCAAAACTTTAACCAACTGAGTATAATAAAGAATGGAATAACAAAAGAAATCACCCTGCATGCGGTACTTCGCATAAACAGGTTATTCCAACAGAATAATAATAACGAAACCAGGTTAGGCGAAATTCGCACCGACAGGATGTTCCAACAGAATAATAAAGAATAGAATAACAACAGAAATCACCATGCATGCGGTACTTTGCATAGACAGGTTATTCCAACAGAATAATAAATAACGGAACCAGGTCCGGCGTAAAACGCACAGACAGGATATTCTAACAGAATAATAATAAAGACGGAACCAGGTCCAGCGTAAAACGCACAGACAGGATATTCTTACATAATAATAATAAAGACGGAACTAGGTCCGGCGTAAAGCGCACAGAAAGGATATTCCAACAGAATATAATAAAGATGGAATAATAAAAGAATGTCACCAAGTATAGGGTAGTCCGCATATACTGGTTATTCCAGCAGAATAATAAAGAATAGAATAACAGAAGTTCTCTTCATGAATACAAAAGAAATAATACCCCTTACGGGTACAACAAATAATATTTCCTACCTTAGAAGAAGACTGGATATAGGAGTAGTGAAGTAGTAAAATACTTTTCTTCTTTCTCTCTATAGTTTCTCTTTATAATAATTGCTCTAAAGCTTTAGTGAATTAATGAGAAATAAAAGAAGAATGAGCTTCTATTTATAGAAAAATATAGTTTCGATAATTGCACGTTCTGGGGCTCGAAAAATTACAGAACAATACCTTCCTCTTTTTCTTCATTTTTAATTTAGTCCTGCAAGTATTATCAAACTTGCACCACCTCCCCTAATAGTAAATAATGTGAATCAATAGTAAATCATGTGACTCAATAGTTCTAATCATGTGATAAAAATAATTACAGTACAGTACCTCCATCTATACCTCTATTTTTAACTTAGTCATGCAAGTATTATCAATCTTGCACCCACTCCCCTAATAGTAAATAAATGTGATTCAATAGTACACACATGTGAATAAATAGTTATATAAGCATGTGAATTAGTAGCAATTTATTGCTTATTTATCCGATAAATTACTCGATTTATCAATATAACCCCCAGACATCAATTATTATCGAAATAACTGTCGATTTCCACTAACACAAATAATCCCAATACAATGAAACAATCAATTTCATCTTTAATCAACACAACTTATTCATCATTAATATTATAACTCACATTATTTAACAACCAGGTCTTTCCCAGGAAAGAGGGAGCTTTCCGATAAGGATTTCTCCCTATTGGCGCGCAATTAGATTATCTAACCTCTCATTGGCAGAACTTCTAGACATTGTCAATATTGCAAATAATAATATGAATAACTTTGTCGTCTCAATTATTGATTTAATAATATAAAATATTATGCAAATGATACTGTGACAATAATTGAATCAATAATATGAGAGATATGATGCAGCAATTACTGTAGCAATAATTGAGTATAACTGAGTGACTTCTTACGTAAGCATCAATAATCAATACTGTGTGCTACTATGCAACCACACGTATTACTGTACTTTTACTACCGGATAGTTCAACAGTTTTAACGGTAACACTTTTGCCGTTATTTTTATTAAAAGATAATTATGTCATTTTCTAACTACGACAATACTTCCGTTGTGGGGTCCACCATTGATTGTGTCGTCGTACGAATATTCTCCGACAAAAAGAATATTCTCCGACCAAACGAATATTTTATAACAACTTGCATACTTTGTAAACTTTATAAATATTACCCACAACTATAACATTATATCAAATCCACACCTTAATATTAAAAAAATATTTTGAGAAATTTAAATCTTTATTCATAAAATATGGGGTCTCACAATCTCCCCTCCTTATAAAATTTCGCCCTCGAAATTTACGTACGTACCTGGTATGCCGAAGAGATGAGGATACCCTGACTTCATTTCAGATTCTAACTCTAGAGGTATAACCTTTGAGTGTTGAATACGATCATTCTTATCCAAGATTTTAAAATGTATCTCATCATACGTTAAATCATTCGCTATCTCATCCGGTTCTAAATAAATAATGTGATTTGGGTCGTCCACATATTTACGTAACATCGATACGTTATGAACACGCGACATACTTGATGGTAAAACGAGTCTACAAGCCACAGTTCCTACTCGACCAAGGATTTCAAATGGGCCAATAAAATCGAGGGTTGAGATTTCCTCTCTTCATCGATTCTTGCTTCTAGAATAGCGCCCTCTTGAACTTTCTTTATTCATCAGCTTTGAGTATGTAGCTTGAGCGGCTTTAACTTTATCGATTAAAGTCGATTCTAATCGTATATTCGTTATCTTCACGTGGGTTCCTAGATTCTTTAAATCTATCTTCATCATTTGTAAGTCGTACGAGATGGCTCTTTGTGTTAACAACATCGCACTCGTAAACGCATACGATCTTCTACTCAACGCATCAGCTATCACTTTTGCTTTTCCACGATGGTATTGAATGGTACGATCGTAATCTTCAACAGCTCGAGCTAACGTCTTTGGCGCATGTTACGTTCGTTTTAAGTAAAGAAATATTTGAGGGTTTTAGAAATGGGTTTTGTACTGGGGTCAATACAAAATTCGATTTCACGCTCTAGGGGTAGGCTAAGAAGTCTTCAAGAATACGTCAGAAAATTTATTAACAATAGAAATATCATTCAAAACTGTGATTCTCATCCAAGACTTGGATAGCACGTCACATTGATACCTATCAATTTGCCACCATTATTCACGACGTTCTCTACGGATAGTCTGGCTTTGGTGTATTCCAAGACTTGGATGTCACCAACGAAAGAATATGGGCTCCTTACTTATGGCTTGATATGACAATGGTTGACTTTAGTGGTTTGGTTGCTTGAATTCGCATAACAGGTTGGTTAGGAGTATGAAAGCTAACAACCTTACAAAAAGCATGATGAGTAGTTAACCAATCGATTCCTAAAATCACAGCAAAGGAAAGTATTTTCAAAGAGATAAGATCGACAGGTAACGTGAAAGTGTTGATTTGAATCAAACAAGATTTATAAATAGTGGAGGTAACGAAGGTTTCTACTAACGAAGTTTCAACCAATAAGTCAGAGTCTAATTTCTCTGGGGTCAAATTTAAATGTTGAGCGCAAGCAAGAGAGATAAAATAATGGGTAGAATCGGTATCTAATAAGGTATAGACTACGCAAGAATTTATAATTAACTAACCCGTGCTAACTTCGTTCGGTTTACTCGCTTTTTGAGAAGTCACGAAAAACGCTCTTCCTGAAACCACCGACTTTGTTTTGTCCGTATCCGCCTTTGGTGCCACCGTCCCAGCTGGACTTGACCTTGGTGCACGACAAAATCGGGCTAGGTGACCTTCTTTTCCATAATTGTAACATGCTTTGGACTGCATCACGGAGTTTGGACTGATATGTCCCTCCCCTCCGCATTTGAAGCATACAATTGGTGGTTGTTCTCCTTCTTTGAAAACGGGTGTTGGTGCTGCTATCTTTCCATCGTTGTTGAACCTTCTCTTCTTGAAATTTCTACTCCTATTATCCTGGCCATGATTACCACCGAAGTGGTTACCATTCTTGGCATGATAATTTCCCCCACGATGGTTATCATTGTTCTGATGACCGTTGCCAGTGATACGATTATTATCGTGTTGTTGGTCGTTACCTTTTGGCTGTGCTGACCATGGAAATAATGTTGTAACCTCATGGAGGCCCATGCTAAAGCACAACACGTCTTTTTGATCAGAGTGTATTTGTGTTCACTGCTACTGAACCTTTTACTAAGGTAATAGATGGCTCGTTCTTGGCCTCTATCATCTTTCTATCCCAGCATGCAGCCCATGGCATTGTCACTTACGGACAGGTACATGAACAGGGGAATATCATCCCTGGGTGGTACCAAGACGGGAGCTTTGACTAGCTATTTCTAGATTGTAAGGAAGTCATTCTGGCACTCATCATTCCATTTCATGGAGGAGTTCTTCCTTAATAGCTTGAAGAATGGCTCATAGGTTGCTGTGAGTTGGGAGATAAACCTGCTGATGAAGTTGATTCTTCCCAAAAGTCCCCGTATTTCCTTCTCTGTCTGAGGAATGGGCATTTTAGTGATGGCATAGATTTTGGCAGGATCCTGCTCTATCCCTTTGTGGCTGACTAGAAATCCTAACAACTTGCCTGATTTAACGCCAAAGACGCATTTAGCTGGATTCAACTTCAAGTTGTACTTACGCAACCTGATAAACAACTTTCTGAGATGGTCTATATGGTCATCCTCCTTCCGGGACTTGACAATGATGTCATCCACGTAGATCTCAATCTCTTTATGCATTAAGTCATGGAAAAGAGCCATCATAGCTCGTTGATAGGTAGCTCCGGCATTGATGAGGCCGAATGACAACCGTCTATAGCAAAAAGTTCCCCAAGGAGTGATGAAGGCAGTCTTCTCACGATCTTCCTCGGCAACCATGATCTGATGGTACCCCGCAAAGCAATCAGCAAAGGAGTACATATCGTATTGAGCATGAGAATGTGGATAAATGGCATAGGAAAGATGTCTTTTAAGCAAGCTTTATTCAAGTCCCGGTAATCCATGCAGACTCGCACCTTCCCTCCCGGTTTAGGTACGGGCACAATGTTGGATATCCACTCAGGATATGTAGACACCATTATGATACCGGTTTGAAATTGTTTCACAATTTCTTCTTTCACCTTTAAACTCCATTCAGGTTTCAATCGCCGGAGTTTTTGCTTGACTGGCTTAAATCCCTCTTTAATGGGAAGGTGATAAAGGACAATGTCAGTGGACAAACCCACCATGTCTTCATGAGACCATGCAAACACATCCTAGAATTGGGTTAATAGCGTATCCATGTCATTCCGTTGGTTTGGGGTAAGGTCTGAACCAATCTGGATTAACTTAGGGTTTTCTAAGGTTCCGAGATTGCAAGAAGTGGTTTGATCAAGGTTGGGTTTGGGTTTGTCTTTGACCCATTCTTGAATTTCTAGAGGCACCTCAATGTCATCCTGTATATCCACCAAGGCTGAATTCATCTCTACATCAAAGGTACAATCCCTGTGTAGGAGAGGAATCGCATCAGCAAATACAGGCACATCTAAATTTAGAGTCCTGAAAAAAAATATGCTTTCACTTAGTATATATGAAACGTATTTGATCATACACAGTGTTAGCATATACTGGCAAAATAAACTGCTAGTACTGTACAGAAAAGTAAGCAGTTATTATATCTACTGGGCAGAAAGAGTTTCTGCCCGCTTTACCCTTGACGACCAATGTAAGGAATGTTGTTCCAATTGGCAAGAGCAAAGTCCGGGTGAACCGCAGTGATGGATGAATTGTCATCATCCTCCATGTCCCAAATGATGGCCATTATGTCTGGGCAATCATCGTCTGGGGTGTATTTGTTGGTATGTTCATCATGGATGATGATGCGCATGCCCGACATTATTCAGACAACGTTCTCCTTGATTCTCCGCTCCTCTTCTTCGATTGCGGGATCTGGAATAACGATTTTCTTTTCTTCCACCGGTTTCGGCTTAGGAAATAACATGGCCATGATATTGGCTGGCACATTTACTGGAGGTTGTGCAGACTCGGAGCTTGAAGGCGAAGCTAAACGCCACATGGTTGAAGCTGCAGGAATCTACAGATGCTTATGAGGGTTTTTATGACTAGAGCCGGCAGAATAGCCTAGTCCAGCTGTTCCAGTTTGCTTGATTAAGCGAATAGGGTATTTGATACCCTGACCATCTTTACCCAACCCTTGTCCTGGCTTATGACCCAACGACATCATTTCTTGAGTAGCCGACATTACTTCGACAAAAATCTTGGGTTCAGGCAATGGTGTTCCAATAGCATGGTATTGGGTGTTACTTATTTCCAAAGCATGAAAGCTAACCAGTTCAACATCGGAGTTTGCATTGATGAACGGCATGTCTCCGTGTTGAAGAATCTCTGGTTCAGCGTTGACTGTGACCAGGCTATTGTTGATGATGTATTTCAACTGTTGGTGAAGAGTGGAGGGGACTGCCCCTGCCATGTGAATCCATGGTCGTCCCAAGAGCAGGTTGTATCCCGACTCTATCTTGGGCACATGGAAGGATATGAAGAATGTATGAGGACCAATCTCAATTGGCAGCTCAAATACTCTGACTGAGTTACGGCGGGATCCATCAAAAGCTTTGATAATGGTATGGCTACTCCGAATTTGATTGGGATTGATATTCATCTTTGCCAAGGTAGTGTATGGGCAGATATTCAGGGAGGAACCTCCATCTATCAATACTTCAGCTACCATGTATCCGGAGGATAAGACAGCAATATACAATGGCTTGCAATGACCGGTCCCTTCGGGCGGTATGTCATTATCAGTGAAGGATATCACATTGTCGTTGAAAATGTGATCAACCATATGTTGAAACTTTTCCGTATCCACTGATGTCGGGAGATAGGCTTCTTCCAAAACCTTTAACAAGATCTTCCGGTGATTCTCGGAAGTTAGGACCAGGTCCAAAATTGATATTTGTTGTGGAGCTTCCTTCAAGCTTAAAACCACCGTAGCTTCGTTATAACCCACAGCGCGGAGGAATTTCTCAATCTTCTCGATGGGTATTTTCCCCTTTGATTTGGGGGTGGGTTTCATCACCCGATGGGGAAGATACAGTGGATTTTCCTTTGACACTGCAGCAGTTATATGTGAGGTGGATCCTTCACCTTCTCCATAATTCCACAGAACTGTGCGCAAGCTAACAATAGGATATTGTGCTCTGCACGGCAGGTTGATTGGCTCGGGAGCGGCCACTTTCATAGGATTGTTGATTCCCTTGAGTTGAATTATTGGCATGGCGAGTGATTGATCAGCTTCAATAGATATGACGGCTACTACACTCTTCCATTTAGTGGGACCTGCATTCTCACTTGCACGTAACAGAGTGGCGTATATCTGCCAGACGCAATACGCCATTGTCGATTAAATTTTGAATTAAGTGGCGGAGTGCCCAGCATTCTTCTGTGCTGTGACCGCGAGACTGAGAATGATATTGACATACTCCCTCAGAGTTTTATCATCCCGACCGGGGGTTGATTGGAGGTAGAAGGGAATTGATCCTTCCTTAATTGATTAGCGTTTGAAGGATTTCCTCTATAGGTTGACCCAAATAGGTGAATTCCCTTTTGTTTGCGAAATCCCAACGGGCTTTAGCATTTGTTCTCTTCGTCACTTTGTCTTCCATCATTTCATTTTTGGAAAGTGAAGAGGGAATATTCCTGACAATAGGCAGGAGACTGGCATGCTCCTAGCTGATTAGCTGGCGAGTCACTTGATGCTGGTAAGTCACCAGTTCCGCCAATTGCTCAATTTGTTTGCAGAGAGCTTTCATTTTTCGTTCCGTTGTGAACTGGAACTTGGCATAATCCCATCTGTCATCACCGTCTTTGATGGTTTGGGAAGAATCGCAGCTAAAATTGGAACTTTGTCCATTGCTCCAATTAATCATGTTGACCTCTTTTTCTTTGTGTTGAGGAAGAGGGTTGTCTTGAACATGAGGTTGATCGGGTTTGGTGACTACGATCTCCCCGTTGTCTATCAGGTCCTGGATCTTGTGTTTCAAGGCCCAACAACCCTGAGTATCATGTCCAGGTGCCCCGGCATGATAAGCGCATTTCCTAACAGCATTAAAACCCCTTCCATTAGGGCTGGCTGGTGGAAGCAGATGCGTAATCTTCTTTTTTGTTGTCAGAAGATTAAGAATATTCTCGACGGTATCCCCTAAGGGTGTAAACACTCGAGGATGTTTGGCTTCTCCACCTTTTGGTATTGGAGGGTTCGCAGACTGTGATTGAAAGGGAGTATAATTTCTCCTTTGAATAGGCATGCTTTGATTGCCTTTTTGACCCTGTAGTATCAGGGAAACATCTTCCTCTTTCTTTTTATGGACCCTTCGGGGGTTGTTACCATAATTTTCAGACTGGATGTGATTAGCAACAACTTTGAGTGCGGCTAGGTCTTGAATCTTCCCTGATTTCAATCACATCTCAGCCATCTCCCCATGTTTGACCATTTCAGAAAACGGTTTGCCGATGCCAGCTAAAACTCTCTCATAGAAGGGAGCTTCTTGTATGTCTATGAAAGTCATGACCATCTCTTATTCGGTCATGGAAGGACTAACTTGGGCAGCTAGGCGTCTTCATCTTTGAGCATACTCTCTGAAGGACTCGTTAGACTGTTTCTTGACTTTGGTAATTTGATATCGATCAGGAGCCATTTGAGTTTGAAAGCAGTATTGAGTGAGGAAAGCATGTGCTAGCTCTTCCCAACTATGTATTTTGGAGTTATCTAATCTTGTGTACCACGAACAGGCTTCTCCAGTTAGACTCTTTTGGAATAATTGCATTATGAGTTTTTCGTCCTCTGCATAAGATCCAAGTTCTCCAATAAATACTTTTAAATGTGTATACGAATCTCCTAACCCGTCATATTTTTCAAAGTCAGGCGTTTAAAATTTTTTTGAGTAATGAACACCAGGAAAAATACATAGGTCAGCATATGAAACACTCCCGTGTGTGCCAATTCCTTTGATAGCACAAAGAGTCTCTTCCATTTGGAGGACTTTCTTTTTGATGTCACCAGTGTCTGGATCTCCAGTGGGATGGGTAGCATCGGGAATTTTGTTGGTTGCATCCAACTGTAGTTCAGGTATTGTAATGATCGGGATTCCTCCTTGTCCGGAAGACTCAGTAGGTATGGGTATTTTCTGACCCTGTGTAGACTGGTGTAATTCTTTGAGTAGAACAGCCAAATCTGTAATTTGTTTACTTGATCCATCGAATTCTTTGCGAGAAACTGGATTAAGTTCAGTCTGGTCGGAGGACGACATGGTTGACTGTAGGCCTGTTGCCTTTTTGGACTTTGAACGGGTAGTAGGTCCGATTGATTCCCTGCGAAAGACTTACATAATTTAGTCTTTAGGGAAGGTGAATATTAATATGCAATGTGATGAGTCCATTTTAGGATTTTTATCCTGCAAAATGGATGTTAGCTGTTTGTAGCATGTATGTATATGTGTACACATTTCTTCATATTTCTCATTACATGGAGATAGATATGGCATAAAATTGTGTAATTGAAATGACAGCATGAAGAGACTTTCCTTCGTTTTGGGTTTATCAGAGGCTGACCTATCTTAGGTTACTCTCACGGCTTTTAGGCATGAAGGTTCCCAAATCATCGCAATCTACTTGACGGGAAGTTAATCTGGTCTTTCAACTGGAGCGAATTTGGGTGGTGCCTTTCCTGAGCCTCAGAGAATCAGGCTTCTCACGAGTCCAGTAATCAAACACCGACGAGATAGCCTCCTGGTGGAGGGACCATACAACATACATTCACATACATCGCGTCTCACCGTATGAAATGATGATATGTGCAAAGCACTAATATCATAAGCAGTTTATAGTGCGAGGCACTAACATCACAGGCAGTTTATAGTGCGAGGCACTAAGTGTAATCAAGACACGCATTCGTACACATTCATCCAATGTAAATGCAACATCCACACACAAGCAGATAATAGTTTTGAAAAAATTGAAATAGCGGCTTAAGTCCTCTTACTGAAGTCTCCAGCAGAGTCGCCACCTGTCGACGTCGGGATTTTTGGATGTCCCTTTCCGTTACTTGTTCTTTGGTGTTCTCATTTTAGGTGAGATTTGTGTGAAAAAGGTCCGACATGTATAATGTCGACGATGGACTGTTAAGAGTCGCCAATTAGTTTTTTAAATGGTTGTACCAACACAACCGAGAAAAGGTTTGCACATTGACCCAGTGATGTGACACTGCTATACGGGTCGGTGAAACCGAGATTCATTTAGGGTCCGGGGACTTTATTATGCGGGGGGAAGGTGTTAGGCACCCCTCGACATTCGTGTTACCAAGGTGACCGCCTCTTTTTAAGAAACTATTATCTGAATGTGTGTGTGTGTGTGGGTCAATGTACTGTTATTTGAAAGTGGTACGAGGCCTCGTTCGCGCCTATATACGCAGGGTTTGAATTTATGTGAAAATTCAGTTTTAGAAAGATATGGCAGTGATGTTTTATAAAGGAGGGTTTTCAAACCCTGATGCTCAATAGTAATTGAGGCCTTTTACACTCCCATTTTATTCCGTATTCGGCTTGATTGATTTTATTTGACGGCTGCGAAGCATCCGTACAAAAATAATGTACAATATAATGCTGACTTCCTCGTGGGTATGGAAACCATCTGAGGAAATTCAGACATCGCAGAATAATTTACAAGCTGCTTACAACTGAAAATGTCTATCATGGGAACCGAATCTAGATCCAATGGGATGAATCTGTGATCACATGATTCTTAGGCTCACATAATACTGCAGTTTGTATGAAAGCAGTAAGCAGGTATATATATAAAAGCTGTATATATATATATATATATATATATATATATATATATATATATATATATATATATATATATATGATTGCCAATCACGAAGCACCTCCATGGGGGATCAGAAATGTAAATAAAGCTGTTAAAAGCTATCAACCGCCACGGAGGAAACTCCAGGCAGGACAAAACGTAGATAAAGATGTACAAAGCGATCAACTGCCACGAAATGAACTCCAGGCAGGACGAAATATATATATATATATATATATATATATATATATATATATATATATATATATATATATAAAAGCGAGTAAACGCACCAGACCGAAATCTAGGCTCATCGAACAAAGTTCGACACACAGTTAATATATATAAATATATATATATATATATATATATATATATATATATATATATATATATATATATATATTAAAGCAATAAACGCTCCAGACCGAAGTCTAGGCTCAATTGAGGCATAACTCGATAATGTTAGTCAATATATATATATATATATATATATATATATATATATATATATACAGACTGGAATGAAACCACGAACCGAAGTCCGGGCAAAAGCAAGCAACACGACTCTCAACGTGTAGAAGGGTGTGTGCAAAGATGAAGAGAAAGAGTCTAAAGTGTGTGAGAAGGCTTACAGCTGACTGCTAAAAAAGGCTTCTATATCTTTAGAGTGGGTAAACACTGACTTTTGTGGGTACAAAAGAGACTATATATGAGCTCACAGGTGTTTAAAGTGGGCAAATAAACTATATGGGCAAGTGTGGAGCGAGTTCTGCAGGGTTTCCCCGTCTTTTTCTCTTAGAAAATCAGCACCCCAAGCCCTCTATTTATAGGCATATGAGCCGTAGGTGTACCTGCGGCTGAGCCGCTGGTGTACCAGAGGCGGGTGGGGTCGGCCCAGTTTTGTCGGGCCGGGTCAGGTCGTCTCAAAGTACGTGCACTCAAGCACTATAATGTCCACTCGGTTTTTTAGAAGTGCAATCAGGGCATCCGTTTGAGGTATATAGGACCTATTTCGGACCGCCGTTGTCGAGAGTTTGTACGATGGCATGGGATTATAGTTTGTACGAAGTCATTGAAGATGGGACGGTGCCCTCCGGTCTTCAAGCCTCAACTTTCATTCGTTACCCCGCACAATAGTCACTCGGGATTGGTTAGCCTTGTGGGACATTGTTGCGTGGAGGTGTTTGAGACGACTTGGCGTGGCATCGTTTTGGTCAGATGACGATGTTGCCCCTTACCGGTATTATTGACGGGTTGAGCCGATAAAGCAGACGTTGCTCAGCTTCGCTGGGATTGGACTGCTGCAATTGGTTGAAAGTCCTCATTGTCATCTTTGAGGTGTGTATGTCTTCTCGATGTCATTGTCGGGCTGGTACAGTGTATCTCGTTGTGAGGGCCGAGATTGAAGTTGGTCGCACTTGTAACAAGCATTTCTGGGATTATTGCCGAAATTGCATTCCTTGAGGCTATCACCAAGGTTGGAGGCTATTCCCATGTTTGGGCTGAGACTGGATACCTCGGGGTTATTTCTGAGATTAATCGGTCTTCTCCGGTGTGTGTTCCGGTATTGATCTGCATTCTTCGGGATTCTCCGAGATTGGAATGATTACTCCCAGATTGCAATCTGGGGTTGATGCTGAACTTTCGGTAGTATCCGGTATGGCTGTGGACCGTCTTTCAGGGTTCTCTCATAAAAGACGACTCTATCCTGCTGCAACGTTGGTGACAGTAGTACAGAAAATTTTGAGTGTCTACAAGGAGCATTAGTCAATCCAAACGACATGACTAAGAATTCATAATGCCCGTACCGAGTTCTGAAAGCAGTCTTTGGAATATCCTCCGTTTTAATCTTCAGTTGATGATATCCAGAACGAAGATCGATCTTTAAAAAGAATTTTGCTCCTTGCAACTAGTCAAACAAGTCATCAATGTGAGGTAGCGGATACCTATTCTTGATGGTGACATGGTTCAATTCTCGATAGTCGATACAAAGTCGCATACTACCATCTTTCTTCTTTACGAATAACACAGGAGCACCCCAAGGAGATGTACTAGGACAAATAAAACTGATGTCCAACAACTCCTGTAGTTGGACCTTTAACTCCTAAACTTCAATAGGAGCCATTCGATATGGGGTTTTAGAAATGGGCTTTGTACCAGGTTCAAGGTCAATAAAGAAATCAACTTCACGTTCTGGGGGTAGACCAGGAAGTTCTTCAGGAAATACGTCACGAAATTCATTAACAACAAAAATTTTATTCAAATCTGACGTGTTTTTGTTCAAGTCCGTAACATGGGCTAAGAAAGCTTGACATCCGTTTTTCAATAAACGAATAGCTTTATGGCTTGAAATGACAGTGATTGACTTTAATGGTTTAGTTGTTTGAATTTGCATAATAAGTTGGTTAGGAATATGAAAACTAACAACCTTACGAAAGCAATCAATTTTAGCATGATGCATGGTTAACCAATCGATCCCTAAAATCACATCAAATGCAAGAATTTTCAATGAAATAAGGTCGGTAGATAATGTGATGGTACCAACTTGAATCAAGCAAGATTTATAAACAGTAGATGTAACGAAAGTTTCTCTTAACGGAGTTTCAACAGATAAGTCAAAGTCTAATTTCTCCGGAGTCAAGTTTAAACGTTGAGCACAAGCAGGAGAGATAAAATAATGGGTAGAACCGGTATCTAATAAGGTATAAACTTCTCAAGAGTTTATGATTAGCTTACCCGTGATCACCTCATTCGGGTTCCTCGCATTTTGGGCAGTCACGACAAACGCCCTTCTAGGAACCACCAACTTTGACTTGTCCGGAACAGCCTTCGGAGTCACTATCCCCGTTGAACTTGGTTTCGCAACAAGACAATCTTTAGCTATATGACCTTCCTTTCCACAGTTATAACATACCTTGAACTGTTGTGGGCAGTTTGAGATGATGTGTCCCTCTTTCCCGCATTTGTAACATACGACCGGTGGTCGTTCTCCTCCCCTAGAAATAGTTGATGCTGGTGGTGACCTCTTCACGTTATCGTTGTTGTACCTTCTCCTTTTGAAATCTCCTCCCGACTCGCTCCTTCTATTATCACGGCCACGATTACCACCAGAGTGGTTACCGCTTTTGTCCGAATGCTTTCCTTCCCTTTGGTTGTCATTGCTCCGATGACCGCTACCACCGGTATGACCCTGGTTGTGGTCCCTCGGTTGAACATACTCATTATCTCGCTCTAATAATTGAGCCATGTTTACAACATCTGAATATAAAGAAAATTTATGAGAGATAAGATATTGCCGAATCTCAGGCTTTAGACCTCTCAGAAATATCCTTGTCATTCGTTCCTCATTTTCGACCAATTGAGGTGCAAACCTTGATAACTCTGCAAACTTCGCCTCGTACTGGGACACCGTCATGTTGTTTTGTTCCAGTCTGATAAACTCCACCTCCTTCATTTGACGAATACTTTCAGGAAAGTACTTGTCATTGAACAGTTTCTGAAATGTTTCTCAGGACATGTTGAGTGCGTCAGGCTGGGTACGCTTCACAGACTCCCACCAGTAGTCTGCCTCACCGCGGAACATAAATGTGGCGAATGGAACCTTCTGTTCCTCCGTGCATCCCAAGACATCGAATATCTTGGTAATTTGCTTGACCCATGTTTCCGCCATGATCGGATTCGGCTTTCCCTTAAATTCTGGTGGTCCCAACTCTTTGAACTGCTTGGTTGTGACAAGCCGCGCATTGCTAGCATTTTCACCTGTATTTTGTGCACGAGTCTCCCTCGTCTGGTTTTGCATGAACTGCAAGAAACTTCTAAACATCCCATCATTCATCATTTGTTCGGTAGTGTTGTTTACAGGAGGAATATTGCCTTCCTGTTGCAGGTTCCCAGGGGTCTCCACGGCCTGATTCACTCTATTGTTAATATTTCCAGCTGCCATTCTTAAATACTGCCATAAAACAAGGGTTAATAGTCATGTCATATATTATCCCTATACTCTGACCGACCAAATAAACACCAAATAAACTTAGTCAGGTCATACTAGCGAAGGAATTCTCCGTCTCTCCCCTCCTAGTTCTTGTCTCATATCTCAGCCAGGGATCATATCCCTTAGCTTTGATACCAACTGTGACGCCCCCAAAATAGGTATACATCACCCATTATGAGTCGCCAAAAACTTGGTACAGAAACAACTACAACTTCATTAATACAATTGTTGTGTAAAATATAACAACCCAATACTGTGAGTTTGAATACAATTATTCTCTACTAGAGAGTATACAAACTCAAAAGGAGTCCTTATTACAATTATTATCACACTATTTTATAAAATAGTGAGGACTGCTAACACCACTGACTGAAAACATCAGTCCGCACCCCGACTAGTTCCCGATATATTCTCGCCTCCTGAGAAAAATGGAACAAAAAGGGTGAGCTCAACTAGCCCAGTAAAGAATATTATGACTAAGATAATATACAACAAATTATCATTAGTTTTCAACAGGGAAAAATCTGATAGAATATAATCGACAATAAGTTTTAGATCAACAACTGCAGCGGAAACAGCAATCCATTAGAAGAGTCAAGTAGAGAAAGAATTCTACTATCTTCTAAGATTTAAAAGTCCATCATCAATATTTTATCCCTGTAACATCAATCAATATTCATCTTGAATCAAATATTCATTTTTGCACTACAGGCCAAAGATATTCATTTGTATCACCAGTTGGTCATGTTCATCTCAACACCTGTTCATTTTTGCACTACGGGCCAAAGATATTCATCAGTCATTCATCTTTAACCAAAGATATTCATTTGTATCATCATTTAGGACTGAGGATGATGAAAAATATTTTAAAGAAAATGAATCCAGTGAGATAAAAGATCAAATACTAAGGATTCGTATTACAGTTTATCGAAGTTTAATAATATTCCGAAATAACCAATTTTGAAGCAGAATTCAAAAATAATGATCAAAACATGGATACAATCAAAGATAGTAACCATAATAGACAACTTGGACAAAAAGAAGAAAATTTTATTTTTTGGTGAATAGTGTCGTATTCGTGAATAGTGTCGTATACGTAAATAGTACCGTATACGTGAATAGTAACCCCGGCACAAAAAGTTCTAAATTTGATAAAAATTTCATACCAACATTTCGGTATAATGATATTGAAGAAAATATCATTTTAAGAAGAATATAACACCCCTTACCTCAAATTATTTGTGGTCAAACTTTGACCCTGGTGACTGCCTATGCATTTCTGGGTTAAGCACAAGAACACGAAAAACACCTATAGTGACAGTTATGTCGCTATAAGCACCCTTTAGCGACAGATTAATTACTAAATTAATTATTTTTATTAAATAAATAGAAAAATTAGTTTTTAATTATTAAAAATACAAAATAAATTATTAAAAATTATTTTAAAGTCCAAAAATTAGTTTTTAAATATTTTGAATATATTTCATAAATATTTAATATTTTTGGAATATTGAAGGTATTTAATTTATTTAATTATAATATTAAATAAATTATTTAAAAATAATTTTAATACATGAAAAATTATTTAAAATTATATTATGATATAAGAAAATATTTTAAGTTATTTTTAATGATTTTTAATTTTTTGTGATGAATTTTCATTAATTAATTAATATTAATGATATTAAAGTTATTTAATAAATGTATTAAATAAATTATGAAAAATAGAATTTATGATTTAAAAATTATATAAAAATGATTTAAAGGATTATAAAAATATTTTAAGTTATACAATATAACTTATGATATTTTGTCATGAAAAATATTAATACTTTAATATTAATGATATTAGAGTTATTTAATAATTATATTAAATAAATTAGTTTAAAAATAATTTTAAAATTAGAAAAATTATTTTAAATGAAAATAAAGTGTTTAAAGATATTTTTATATTTAAAGGATAATTACATAATTAAATTAATATTAATGATATTAATTTAATATTAATGATAATAAATTTATTTAATAATTATATTAAATAAATAGTTTTAAAATAGTTTTATTAATTTAAAAATCATTTAAAAAGGATATAAATGAATTAAAAATATTTTAAGATTAAAATTAATGACTTTTAATATTTTGATAGATAAAGCATTAATATTTAAATATTAATTATTTAAAAATGATTTTAATTATTTTAAAAATCATTTAAGGATAATATGAATACTTTAAAAATATTTTAAGTTATAATTAATGACATTTAATATTTTGATAAATAATACATTAATACTTTAATATTAATGATAATTATTTAAAAATGATTTTAATTCTTTTAAAAATCATGGGTAATATTAATACTTTAAAAGTATTTTAAGTTATTATAATTAACTTTAATATTTTGGCAATGGTTTCATTAATAGTTTAATATTAATTAAATATTAATGATAATAGAATTATTTAATATTTAAATCATTTAATAATGATTTTGGTGTTTGAAAAATCATGATAAATTATAATAAATATTTAAAAATTATTATAAGCCATTTAAAAATAATATGACTGATACTTACAGATGTTAAACTACAAGATAGAGTCTTAGACTCGATAATAACCCGATAAAACCGTCGGTACACCGACATGTTTCAGAAATTGATCTAGACTTAGATATTTTGACTGTATTAATGTTTGTTTATGATTCAATGACTGTTGAATATGTGTGTGACAATGTGATTAGGTAATGTGCTGACTGCAAATAGTTGTACTATGTGGTATAGTATGTTATTCTAATCGATCGAATGATCTTATTAATGATAGGTTTTGGTATAAAAGATAAAATTAAGTTGCATAACTGTAAACAGCAGACTAGGCAAGTATCCTACCTTTGCATTTTTTTTATGCAATGGACATGAGTAAGGAATTTTTAGAATTACATTATTATTGTGTCAGATTATTAGCCCTATTATTATATATAATATATCCGATTATTGTTTATCAACATTGTGACGCCCCCAAAATAGGTATACATCACCCATCTTGGGTCGCCAAATACATAGTACAGAATACAAATATAAACTTAATTATACAACAAGAGCTGAGAGTTTTTACACGAATATTGTCTCATAGACAGTATCCAAACTCAAATTCAATCCTCATTACATTTATTATCACACTAAATAGTGAGGATTACTAAAATAGCCATCTCGGACCATCACTCTATTCCCCGACTAGTTCCGGCTACGTTCTTATTTTCTGAAAAGAATAATGGAAGTAAAAGGGTGAGCTCAACTAGCCCAATAAGAAATATTATGACTAAGATGATGCAGAATAAGTTATCATTAGCCTTCAACAATGTTAAACTTAGAATATAATCGACAACAAGTTTAACTGCAGCGGAATAAGCAATCCATTAGAAGAGTCAAGTAGAGCATGATATCTATTATCTTCTATGATTTAAAAAGGTTTTCATCAACTTTATCGTTGAGACTCAGCTTAATAAATAAACCACATCATCGAATCATCCCTGCACTACGGGCCAAGGATATTCATGTAATCATCAATGATCATGATTATACCGAATAATCCATGGTCATAATCATATCAATCAACAATCCATTTATGCACGAATATAACCATGAGGATGATGAAAATGATATAAGCATTTAATTAAATGAAAGCAAAGGATAAATTTTAAAGATTTATAATTTAATTTATCCAGTATTCAATAATGTCCAAATTGTCAACATGATACTGCTTTGTGGAGTAAAATTCAAGAATAATATCTATGTATCAAAAATATTTTGGACAGAAAAGAAACCAATTTTTCAGGTGAATAGTAATCGGGTGAATAGTACCCCGTGAATAGTACTTCGCGAATAGTAACCCGACATGAAAAGTACCCAATATACCCGAGTGAATAATATTTGAGTGAATAGTAACCGTGTGAATAGTAACCCGTGAATAGTAACTCATGAATAGTAATTCGGCATAAAAAATGTCCCGAATACCCGAGTGAATAATATTATAGTGAATAGTAACCGGGTGAATAGTAACCCGTGAATAGTATCCCGGGTGAAAATATTAATATTTAATAGGAAAGTTCATATCAATATTTCAATGAAACGATACTGGATGAAGCGCAAAACTTCAAGGATATCCCACTAATTTCAGGGATTATAGAAACAATACTTATCATAGTAAGTTTAGATTTAAGAATATGAAAAGAAATAACATACGAAACTGCAAATAGATTTTCACCCGTTATACGGTACGTAATCCGCGTAGACAAGTTATTACGACATATTAAAGGATGAATACAAAAAGTAATATTTCTTATGAATACGAAAGAAATAATATCCCTTACCTTAGTAGAAGGCTGGATACTGCAATAGTGACGTAGCAGAACACTCTTCTTCTTGTTCTCTATAGTTTCTCTCTCTATAATGTCTCTTGTGAATCTCAGTGAATTGGTGAGAATGAAAGAAGAATTAAGCTTCTATTTATAGGAGAATGGACTAAATAGTAACTTATTCGCGAACAGTCCAGATTGATTTACTATTAGAACGGACGGTCCATATTGATTACTATTAAAACCACAATCGACGGTCCAGATTGATTTATTTTTAAAACCACCACCGAAGGTCCAGATTGATTACTTTTAAAACCACCATCGACGGTCCATATTGATTACTTTTAAAACCATCATCAACGATTCAGATTGATTTACTATTAAAACCACCACCGACGGTCCAAATTGATTTACTATTAAAACCACCATCAATGGTCCAGATTGATTTACTATTAAAATCACCACCAATGGTCCAGATTGATTTAACTTATTACACTTTGGTACCCCTAAAGTTTTCCAAGTTTGTATTATTCCCCTCTACCTTTTGTAATTCACTTATCTTCAATAAACACATTCTTAATACTTCAACAATAATTCATCACTAATATTATAACTCATAATATTTAACAACCAGATCATTCCCAGGAAAGAGGGGACTTTCCAATAAGGATTTCTCCTTATTGGCGTGCAATTAGGTGACCAAACCTCTCCTCGACAGAACTTTCTAGCCATTGTCAATATTGCAAATAATAATATGAATAACTTTATTGTCTCAATTATTGATTTAATAATATAAAATATTATGCAGATGATATTGTGACAATAATTGAATCAAATAACGTGAGATACTATGCAACAATTACTG
Organism: Panax notoginseng; assembly: GCA_016801055.1. Taxonomy (NCBI): domain Eukaryota; kingdom Viridiplantae; phylum Streptophyta; class Magnoliopsida; order Apiales; family Araliaceae; genus Panax; species Panax notoginseng. The sequence continues at coordinate 83,352,401 of CM029023.1, forward strand.
TAGCAATAATTGAGTAAACTGAGTGGCTTCTTACGTAAGCATCAATAATCAATACCTTGTGCTACTATGCAACCACGCGTATTACTATACTTTTACCACCGGGTGGTTCAACAGTTAACGGTAAAATTTTCGCCGTTGTTTTTATAAAAAGATATTTCTGTCATTTTTTAACTACGAAAATACTTCCGTTGTGGGGTCCACCAATGATTGTATTGTCGTACGAATATTCCCTGTTAAAACTAATATTCCCCGACCAATCGAATATTCCACGACACAACGAATATTTTATATCAACTTGCTTACTTTGCAAAATTTTCAAATATCACCCTTAACTTTAACCTTTTATCAATTTAACCATTTATTAAATAGAATAATAATTATAAAAAAATTAGATACTTTCATTTCATATAATTTGGGGTCTTACAAACATGATATTATATTATATAATTCATATATATATTCGGTTCGTTAATTTCTAAATATGGTTATACAAGTGTCCTCACTTGGATAATCATTGTATTTAAATACATGTTGATATATATATATATATATATATATATATATATATATATACACCTATTGATCCCACATATGTATACGTTAAGTAAAAGTCGTCTAAGCTATTTGACCAGCTAGACACAGATTTAGAAATATCGTTGAATATGATAAAACCTTGTTGCATCCAATCAAATTGTTTTTGTTCGAATTCCCGACTAAGTATGAACATCCCGAACAAGGGAAAACTTTTATGCGCTCAAGGCGGACAGAGTGAACGATAATATCGTTCTTGCATACAATATTGATCAATACAGGGTCCATGGGATGTACACCCTCGCGCCCGTATATTATGACGGTTTGCGGATGAAATTCTGCTAAACCTTATCAAAAATTTAAAACAATATTCATAGTATGTCACCTTAACCCTATTTATAGTCAATACGTAGTTTCAAAAATGTGATATAGAGTTGTTATGTTATTATTATCGGTTTAGTTTACTTCACAACTATTGAATCGTTGTAGAAGTGATGTAAGAACCCGAATTTTCAGAAAATATTAAAATTAGAATTTAGTAAATAAAATTCGTAAGTGTGAAATCGGTTCGAATAAAAATATTTATGTGATACGGGGTATGTAAGAATGTGTTACATAGGGTAATATGAACCATGTAATATGTGATTTTTGTGATTAATAAATATATTATTTTTATATATTGTTATTGATCACAGAGATAATTCAGTTGAGATAAAAGAAGTGGACAAAATTTCCTATCGATATTAAATAGTTTATAGGATTATTTTATCATAGTAAGTGGATGACATTAATGTATAATTGTCATTTTCTTGGGTATGTGTACTAATAACTGATATGATTATAATACAGGTTATTGATAGTACGTAAGTTATCCGCGAATGAGTTTGGATAGTGAAACATGAGTTAGTTGAGAGAATTAACTAATAAGAATAAATATTGGTTAATTGATAGTTGAGAGTTATGTTATGGAATAATATAATGTGTATGTTAAACCTTAAATAACTATGGTAATATAGTACAAGGTTTAATTTACTTAAGTAAAGGAGTGAATTAATATGTGTGTTGAATATGTGATACTTTATATATGTTACTCAGAATGGTAATATGAGAGAAAGTCTAATGTATGAATAACGTTAAATATATGTACGTTATTAAAGGGAGACATAAATCATTATATTTTTAAATGGATATTTAATATTTGAAGAAATTGTTTTGAGAACAATTTATAGAGGGAGAGAGAAATAATAATTATATATTTCTAATAGAGGATATTAAAATAATTTCTAATATTGAGTTATTTTAATAAAAGGAGGAAATGTTATTTTTGAATAATAATATTACATTATGTATTTTTGTATGAAGTATGATTAATAATATAGTAAATATATTAAAACGTATTTGCTATATGTAAATAAATTGATGGAAACAATTTATTATAATAGAAAATAAACTTATTATCTATTTTCTATATATAATATATGTACATGTGTCGTACATATAGTTAATTGATATTATATTAAGAATAATATCTTGAGACAATAAGCAAATTAATTTCTAATTGTAAATGTCTTTATACAGAGAAAACATAATATTTATGTTATGATAAAATACATAATTTCTAATGTATTTTCAAGGAAGTTAATTAATGAAAGAAAACTAAGTTAATTTAATATATTAAATAACTTAAGTTATTATTTTATCGTGGATGTTATCATTTAAATAACTAATGGAGTATATATTAATTATTATAAGCGTAAAGGTTATACTTATAATTAATTAAGGTAGTTTAGCATTTAAATGTGCTTGAGTCACACAAATATTATATTGAAAGAATAATAAGTGTAGAGAATGAGAGAAGCTTAAGATCGAGCTTGTGAAATATGCCTAGTGTGGCAAAGTGAAGGAATAAGCATTCATTAAATAATTTAATGAATAAATAATTGAAGGAATTAATTTGTATGTGCAATGATTATATATTATATAGTAGATACATCTATATGATATGAAATGAAGTGTGACACTTCAATGGTAACTATATAATATAGGAAGTATTTGAATACATATGTATAAATACTAGTATGTTAGCATTATGTACAAGTGAAATAATAAAATGTAACATGGTGCAATAGACCACTTCCATGACCATGTTATAAGATGTAATGTTGATAATAATGTTATTTTATGAGATTAAATTATTATAAGCTTGTGAGTTATTAATTTCTAAGTTCATATAATTATGTCTTGTGTAGCATAGCTAGTGAAATTAAATCAAATGGGGATTTAATGGGAAAATAAATGAGGAGTTAATAAATAATTAATATTAATTATCATTATGATAATTGGGTATATTTGAGATGATAAATTTTATGGAAAACAATATTGGTGCCCAACTAAGTTTTATTCTAGTCTAATGTAAATATTATTTGGAATAATCAAATGTACATGGATTATATAATTCTATGTGAGTTGGTGTATATGTATACTCATTTGGGGACAAATATCAAATAAACACATACATGCTATTAATAATATGAAATGCTGAGTATTAGAAGGGAGTGTCCCAAATTGTGTGTCATTTCTCCATTCACGTGAAATACAAAAAGGCTAGAAGCTAGCTTGCTTCTTCTTCTCCAAAATCTATAGCTTCCAAATAATGAAGAGGGGAGTGGGTTGATTTAATTTTCCACCAAATCCTCCTTAACATCTTCTTCCATCTCCCATTGGATTCAATCTTTGAGTAAAGCCATGGTCTAGGTAAGAGATTCTCTATAAATTTGAGTCTTCTCTTCTCTAATTGGGTTGATTGGGTTCTTGATGAGTTCTATATAGAGAGTAAGTGGAAATTAGAGTGAGCAATCTGAGATTGGAAGATTGAAGAGCAATAGTGTGACGCCCCCAATATAGGTATACATCACCCATTTTGAGTCGCCAAATACATGGTATAAAATTCAAATACAACTTAATTATACAACATTCGTGTAAAATACGATAAAACATAATCTAAGATTTTTAATAAGAATATTGTCATCTAGACAATATCCGCACTCAATGGAGTCCTCATTGCATTTATTGTCACACTATTTAACAGAATAGTGAGGACTACTATTGCTATTATCTGTACTATCACTCCGTTTCCCGACTAGTCCCGGCTACGTTCTCATTTCCTGAAGAGAACAGTGAAAGAAAGGGTGAGCTCAACTAGCCCAGTAAGAAATATTATGACTAAGATAATGCAGAATAAATTATCATTAGCCTTCATCAATGTTAAACTGATAGAATATAATAGACAACAAGTTTAACTGCAGCGGAACAAGCAATCCATTAGAAGAGTCAAGTAGAGCATAAAATCTACTATCTTCTATGATTTAAAAAGTTTTTCATCAACTTTATCGCTGAGACTCAGCTTAATAAATAAAATCGAATCATCCATGCATCACGGCCAAGGATATTCATGTAATCATCAATGGTCATGATTATACCGAATTATCCCTAGTCATAATCATACCAACAACTGTCCATCAATGAACTGCAGGCCCATGAGGACTTTTACCACATCATTCGTCACATTACGGTCATGATTACACCGAATAATCCCTGGTCATAATCATACCAAGTCCATCTATGCACGTAAGCCAAAGATGACTTTAATCACAATATAAGCATGAGGATGATGACAATGACATAATAATTCAATAAAACAAGTTCAAGGATAAATTTTAAAGATTTATAATTTTAATTTATCCAGAAATCAATAACGTCCAAATTGTCAACATGATACTTCTTTATGGAGTAAAATTCAAGAATGCTCAGAAGAATATTTTCATAAAAAGATACTGGATGAAGCGCAAATATCAAGGATATTTCACTAATTTTATGGAGTATAGAAGCCAAACTTTAACCAACTGAGTATAATAGAATATAGGAAACTGCAAATAGATTTTTGCCCGCCATGCGGTAATCCACGTAGATAGATCATTTCCACAATTTAATAAGGAATGAATACGAATGATCATTCACCATGCATGCGGTAATCCACATAGACAGGTTATTCCAGCAGAATAATAAAGAATGGAATAACAGAAGAATTCACTAGGCATGCGTAACCCGCACAGACAGGTTATTCCAACAGAATAATAAAGAATGGAACCAGGTCATGCGTAACCCGCACAGACAGGATATTCCAATAGAATAATAAAGAATAGAACTAGGTCATGCGTAATCCGCACAGACAGGATATTCCAACAGAATAATAAAGAATGGAATAACAACAGAATTCACCAGGCATGCAATAGACCGCACAGACAGGTTATTCCAACAGAATAATAAAGAATGGAATAACATAAGAATTTCACCATGTATGCGGTACTTCGCATAGACAGGTTATTCAAACATAATAATAAAGAATGGAATAACAACCCTTACGAGTATTGAAAGAAAATAACTCTCTTCATGAATACAAAAGAATAATACCCCTTACCTTAGAAGAAGATTGGATACTAGAATAGTGAGGTAGCAGACTTCTTTTCTTCTTTCTCTCTATAATTTCTCTCTATAATAATTGCTCTATAGATTTAGTAAATTGGTGAGAAATGAAGGAAGAATGAGTTTCTCTTTATAGGAAAATATAGTTTCAATAATTGCACGTTTTGGGGCTCAAAATATTACAATATAATACCTTCCTCTTTTTTTCATTTTTAATTTAGTCCTGCAAGTATTATCAAAATTGCACCACCTCCCCTAATAGTAATAATGTGAATTAATAGTTCATCCATGTGACTTAATAGTATAATCATGTGAAAAAACTAATTACAGTATAGTACATTCAACTATACCTCTATTTTTAACTTAGTCATGCAAGTATTATCAATCTTGCACCACCTCCCCTAATAATACAAGAATGTGAATCAATAGTACACACATGTGAACAAATAGTTATAATCATGTGAATTAATAGTAATTAATTGCTCATTTATCCGGTTAATTACTCGATTGGTCAACATAATCTCCAGACATCAATTATTATCGAAATAAATATCGATTTTCACTAACACTAATAATTCCAATACAATGGAACTATCCATTTCATCTTTAATCAACACGAACTTATTCATCATTAATATTATAATTCACAATATTTAACAACCAGGTCGTTCCCAGGAAAGAGGAGGCTTTTCGATAAGGATTTCTCCTTATTGGCACGCAATTAAGTGACCAAACCTCTCCTTGACAGAACTTCTAGACATTGTCAATATTACAAATAATAATATGAATAACTTTGTCGTCTCAATTATTGATTTAATAATAATAAATATTATGCAGATGATACTGTGACAATAATTGAATCAATAATATGAGAGATATGATGCAGCAATTACTATAGCAATAATTGAGTATAACTGAGTGACTTCTCACGTAAGCATCAATAATCAATACCTTGTGCTACTATGCAACCACGCGTATTACTGTACTTTTACTACCGGGTAGTTCAACAGTTTAACGGTAACCCTTTCGCCGTTATTTTTATAAAAAATAATTATGTCGTTTTCTAACTACGACAATACTTCTGTTGTGGGGTCCACCAAAGAATGTGTCGCCGTACGAATATTCCCTATTAAAACGAATATTCCCCGACCAATCGAATATTATATAACCACTTGCTTACTTTGAAAAAATTGTAAATATTACCCACAACTATAACATTATATCAAATCCACACCATAATATTTAAAAATATATTTCGAGAAAATTATTCTTTATTCATAAAAGTTGGGGTCTTACAACCTCCCCTTCTTATGAAATTTCGTCCTCGAAATTAGGGTACGCACCTGGTATATCGAAGAGGTGAGGATATCTTGACTTCATCTCAGATTCTAAGTCTCAGGTCATTTCTTCCACATCGTGGTTTCTCCACAAAACTTTGACATGAGGTATAACCTTGGAGCGTAGAATATGATCCTTCTTATCCAAGATTTTAACATGTAACTCTTCATACGTTAAATCTTTCTCTATCTCGTCTGGTTCTAATTCAATAATGTGGTTCGGGTCTTTCACATATTTACGTAACATAGATATGTGAAAAATGTTATGAACACGAGACATACTTGGCAGTAAGGCGAGTCTATAGGCCACAGTTGTGACGCCCCCAAAATAGGCATACATCACCCATTATGAGTCACCAAAAACTTGGTACAGAATCAACTACAACTTCATTAATAATTGTTGTGTAAAATACAACAACCCAATACTGTGAGTTTGAATACAAACATTCTCTACTAGAGAGTATACAAACTCAAAAGGAGTCCTTATTACAATTATTATCACACTATTTTATAAAATAGTGAGGACTGCTAACACCACTGACTGAAAACATCACTCCGCACGCCGACTAGTTCCCGCTATATTCTCGCCTCCTGAGAAAAATAGAACAAAAAGGGTGAGCTCAACTAGCCCAGTAAAGAATATTATGACTAAGATAATATACAACAAATTATCATTAGTTTTCAACAGGGAAAAATCTGATAGAATATAATCAACAACAAGTTTTAGATCAACAATTACAGCGGAAACAGCAATCCATTAGAAGAGTCAAGTAGAGAAAGAATTCTACTATCTTCTAAGATTTACAAGTCCATCATCAATATTTTATCCCTGTAACATCAATCAATATTCATCTTGAATCAAATATTCATACTTGCACTACAGGCCAAAGATATTCATTTGTATCATCAGTTGGTCATGTTCATCTCAATACCTGTTCATCTTTGCACTACGGGCCAAAGATATTCATCAGGTAATCATACATCTTTGCACTACAGGCCAAAGATATTCAGTAATATCATCATTTAGGAATGAGAATGATGAAAAATATTTTAAAGAAAACGAATCCAGTGAGATAAAAGATTAAATACTAAGGATTCGTATTACAGTTTATCCAAGTTCTATAATATTCTGAAATAACCAATTTTGAAGCAGAATTCAAAAATAATAATCAAAACATGGATACAATCAAAGATAGTAACCATAATAGACAACTCGGACAAAAAGAAGAAAATTTCATTTTTCGGTGAATAGTGTCGTATTCGTGAATAGTGTCGTATACGTGAATAGTACCGTATACGTGAATAGTAACTCCGACACAAAAAATTCTAAATTTGATAAAAAGTTCATACCAACATTTCGGTATAATGATATTGAAAAAAATATTATTTTAAGAAGAATATAACACCCCTTACCTCAAAATACCAATACTTCTGATTAGAATATCGGTATAAGGCTGAAGAAAACTTGCATTGATGAATAGAAACTCACAAAGTATCTAAATACTCACAAAATACACTCAATAATCTAGAGAGAAAAAGAGAGAAAACTTATTTCTGGTGTAATTTTCAATTCTAACTTAGCCCTCTATTTATAGGAAATTGTTAGCACGCCGAAGCATACTTAACCTGCAACCTGATGGCTTTACCTGCTACTATTAAAGCCTACCATATTTGAATAAAAATCTCAGCATATTTTCTCACCAACCAAAAGTGGGGCCCACCAATTCTAGAATTTTCCACCAAAATGATAAACTCCGAAAATTCAACAATTTCTGAACCAGTCATCTCGTAAAATTCATAACAAATCATACGTTCATTTTTAACGGTTCAAAATTTGTGGACCTATACCCAACTTATATATGTATAACATATCCAAAAATCACAACGATCCAACAGTCGGATTAAAAATTATAACCCCCGTAAAATATCTCAAAAATCCTAATTTGACTTTTAATACCTCCATTCCGACAAAAATACTGATAAAACACCTCAACATTAACTCCTTCATTTTTAACCACAAAAATATATCCCTCATTTATATCCACATAAAATAAATATTTCCTTATCATATGAATCAATAATTAATTATTCACAAATAATATTACAGAATCATATTTATGACAACCAGGCCGTTCTCAGGAAAGAGGGAGCTTTCTAATAAGGATTTCTCCTTACTGGCGCGCAATTAGGTGACCAAACCTCTCCTTAGACAGAACTTTCTAGACATTGTCAATCATGCTATCTAATAATATTATTCAAATAATATGAATTATTGATCTGATAATGGAAAATACTGTGCAGTAACAATTATTGAAACACAATAATATAAAATATCAACGCGGCAATTATTGAATCAATAAAATAAAATATTGAACAGTAACTACTGTAACAATTATTGAGTAGTGCCTTCCTTCGTAAGAATCAATAATTCAAAAATACTGTGCAATCCGTGTGCTACTGTGCAACCACGCGTATAACTGTATTTTTAACCACCGGGTATTCCAACAGTGTTAACGGTAACAACTACGCCGTTATTTATAAAAACTCAATTTTGTCGTTATCTTCATCCAACCATTTTCTGTTATGGGGCCCACAAATAGCTGTGCCGTCGTACGAATATTCCCCGACAAAAAAAATATTCCACGACCGAATGAATATTCCCCGACAAAATGAATATTTTATAACCACTTGTTTATTTTCCAAAATTTGCACATTTCAACCATAACCAAAATATTATATCAAATTAACACCTTATTATTCACAATAATAATTAGAGGAAAATTTGATTTTATTAATTAATAAGTTGGGATCTTACAACAGTTCCTACTCGATCGAGGATTAAAAATGGGCCAATGAATCGAGGATTAAGCTTTCCTCTCTTTCCAAATCTCGTAACTCCTTTTCATGGAGCAACACGTAACAACACATGATCTCCAATATCGAATTTTACGTCCTTTCGATGAAGATCAGCATAACTCTTTTGTCGATCTTGTAAGGTTTTTATACGTTGTCGGATCGTTTGAATCTTTTCCGTAGTCATACGTACCAACTCCAATCCAAACAACGTTGCTTCAACCACCTCATCCCAGCATACTGGAGAACGACATTTTCTTCCATACAACACCTCAAATGGAGCCATGCCAATACTTGCTTGATAACTGTTATTGTAGGAAAACTCCACCAATGGTAAGAACTTGTCCCAACTTCCCTTGAAGTCAAGGACACAGAGTCTTAATAGATCTTCAAGAGTTTGAATAGTCCTCTCCGACTGCCCATCCGTCTAAGGATAATATGCCGAGCTAAATCGTAAATCCGTGATCATAGCTTTTTGCAAACTAACTCAAAATTTTGAAGTGAATCTTGGGTCTCGATCAGAAACTATGGATACTAGCATACCATGCAGTCTTATAATCTCGTTTATGTACATACGAGCAAGATGTTCAAGTGTAAAAGTTTCTTGTATAGGTAGGAAATGAGCAGACTTGGTCAATCTATCAACAATGACCCAAATTGCTTCTATGCCTTGAGAAATCTTGGAAAGACCAGTAACGAAATTCATGGTAATGTGCTTCCACTTCCATTCTGGAATTTCAAGTGGTTGCAATGGACCTTTTGGCACTTGATGCTCCGCCTTGACTCGTTGACAAGTTAGACACCTTGAGATAAACCCCGCTATCTCTCTCTTCATATTGCTCTACCAAAATGTATGTCGAAGATCACGATACATTTTGGTACTCCCAGGATGGATTGCAAACGGTGTGTTGTGCGCCTCCATCATGATTTTTATACTTCAAGTCAGAATCGTTAGGAACACAAAGTCTGGAGTTAACTCGAAGTATTCCTTCTTCATCGATTCTTGCTTCTGAAATAGCACCTTCTTGCACTTTCTTCCTCATACGCATCAGCTCCAGGTCTGTAGCTTGAGCAGCTTTAACTTTACCGATTAAAGTCAGTTCCACTCGTTTATTCGTCATCATCACATGGGTCCCTGGAGTCTTTAATTCTATTTCCATTATTTTCAAGTCATACAAAATGGGCCTTTGTTATGACAATATTGCACTTGTGCCCGCATATAATCTTCTACTCAATGCGTTAGCTACTACGTTCGCTTTTCCAGTATGGTATTGGATGGTATGATCATAATCTTTCAACAACTCAAGCCATAGTCGTTGCCGCATATTGAGTTCCTTTTGAGTGAAGAAATATTTGAGGCTTTTATGATCCGTATAGATCTCCACCTTCTCTCCATACATGTAATGCCTCCAAATCTTAAGAGCAAAAACGACTGCTGCCAACTCTAGATCATGAGTAGGATAATTCCTCTCATATTCTTTGAGTTGTCGTGAGGCATAGGCTATGACTTTCCCATATTGCATGAGAACACATCCTAACCCTTTGCCTTAAGCATCACTATAGATGACAAATTCCTCCGAGCCAGATGGTATTGTCAGAACAAGTGCTGAAATGAGTCTTCTCTTGAGTTCTTGAAAACTCTTCTCACATTCCTCGCTCTAACTGTACTTTGTATCTTTTCGAGTCAGCTGAGTTAATGGAGTAGCGATTCGAGAAAATCCTTCCACGAATCTCTGATAATAACCAGCTAAGCCGAGAAAGCTACGTACTTCGGTCACTGATTTTGGTTGCTCCCAGCTTTGATTTCCTTCAATCTTCGCTGGGTCAACAGATATAACATGATTTGATATCACGTGCCCAAGGAATGCAACTTTCTCAAGCCAGAACTCGCATTTCTTCAACTTGGCATATAGCTTATTTTCACGAAGCGTTTGGAGTATTAGCCTCAAGTGTTGCTCATGGTCTTCACGGATTTTGGAGTATATGAGGATGTCATCAATAAAGACGACCACAAAGTTGTAAGACCCCGAATTTTATGAAATTAAAGTATTCAATTTTTTTATAATTACTATTCACGAGTTACTATTCATGAGTTACTATTCACGAGTTACTATTTATGAGTTACTATTCACGAGTTACTATTCATGAGTTACTATTCACGAGTTACTATTCACGCGTTACTATTCATGAGTAGTTACTATTCATGAAGCATGATAATTTTTTTCGTAAGAAGACACTACTCAATAATTGTTACAGTAATTACTATTCAGTATTTTATTTTATTGATTCAATAATTGTTGCGTTGATATTTTATATTACTGTTGTTTTAATAATTGTCACTACACAGTATTTTCCATTATCGGAGCAATAATTCATATTATCTGAATAATATTGTTAGATAACATTATTGGCAATGTCTAGAAAGTTCTGTCTAAGGAGAGGTTTGGTCAGCTAATTGCGCGCCAGTAAGGAGAAATCCTTATTGGAAAGCCCCCTCTTTCCTAGGAACTGCCTGGTTGTCAGTATTGTGATTCTGTAATATTATTTGTGAATAATTAATTATTGATTTATATGATAAGAAAAATATTCATTTTATATTGTTATAGATAGAGAAAATTTTTAATGTGAAAATTGATATTTTATCTTTTCTGATAAAATATATTATTATATTACAGTAATATAATAATGGTGATATTTTTACAATGAATGTGTGATATATGAATAAATGAGGAGGAAGAGTAGTTTTGTTGCATTAAATGTTAAACACATGTTTTGTGTGTTACAAAAAATATTTAACACATGTTAAACATGATGGTGTACACAAATTTTGACTGAAATCTGATTATAGCCTGTAAAATCGTCCGTTTGCAGATTTCGGTCAATTTCTGTTTAGAATTTAGAAAAACTTTCTTCTGCAAAGTTGTAGATAATTGAATTTCCTATACAAAGTTGCAAGATTCAAATTTTCTGATAAAGGGGTTATTTATTATGAATTATTGAAGTTCTGAAGTTCTGAAATAATTAGTTTTTGGATGTTTTAATTATATTTATTAAGAAAAACGTTTTTATCATTGTTGTGGGCCCCACTTGAACATGTTAGATGCTGAATTCAGATGGTCAAGGTGGGCTAAGGAAAATATATATATATATATATATATATATATATATATATATATATATATATATTAAATTTTATGCTTTGGTGTTCTAAGCATTTTCCTATAAATAGGGTGCTTAGGTTAGAATTAAAAATCACACCAGAAACTGAAGTTTTCTCTCTATTTCTCTCTCTATATTATCGAGTGTATTCTTGTGAGTATTTTGATATCTTGAGTATTGCTATACGGTACAAGTTCGTTCAGCGTTATTCCAGTCAAGAGTACTGCTCTTTTGAGGTAAGGGATATTGTCGTTAGTATGTAAGGGTTATTATGTTTTTCAATTTTGAAATTCTTCTGAACCTTCAAAAATTCTAGAAAAAATTAAAATGATATTTTGATGAGTTTTGTAGATTATGTCCAAAAATGGCGATTTTTGGATGTATAGATTAGGAGTTATGGATTTTATGAGAAAAGACTATTTTAAAAATAACTGCTTATAACTCCTTGTGGTTAACTCCAAAATTGATAAAATTTTTATTGGGAGTACATCTATATAATATCAGTATACCATGTGAATTTCAGAATATTTGGATAAAAGTACAATTTATGATAAATGTATGAATATTCGGTGGTTTTGGCCATGTGAAAAATAGTAAATGAATTTTAAAAATTTCGAGAAAAATATATGTTCAATATGGGACTATATTATGCTAAATCCCAGAAAAGAAATATTTTTGGAATTGATTTGGTATTTTTCATGAAAATATTCTAGTTATGAGTAAATGAATTAAATATGTTATGTGAAATAAGAAAATTGGAAAATATGATTTTATGGCTTGAGAATCATATATGAGATATATGCATATTTTTTATGAGGGTTTTAGTTATTGGTGATGAAATATTATGAGTTTGACATTTTAGGATGATTAAATGTATTTATTAGTAAAGTGTAAACAATTAAAATAAATTATTTATAAGTTTAAGAAATGATTAAAATATTGTGGTAGTATTAATAATATTGAATTATGAGATTATTAAGTGATTTATAACATTTTGATTAAGGTGTTATGAGATCATTGATTTATGAATCTTACTCTTGAGATTAAATCTATATGTTGATTATATTATTTTTATTATCATATATAACATTCTTATAACCCTAATGATGATATTTCTCTTTGACTTGAGTGTAAAGATGGGTAGATTATTGGTATGATCGTGACTATAGATTCTCTTTGGCTAGTAGTGCAAAGTTGAATTGTTGACTGGTATGATCATTACCATTGAATTTATAATTGAATATCTTTAGCTTAAGTGCAAAGGTGAATTGATCAACATGTATGGTTATAATTATGGTTTATATAAATTCTGAAATGATTATGTATTTCTTTGAGATATGAATATCTTTGGCCTGTAGTGCAAAGATCAATTATTGATGAATAACTTTGGTCCGTAGTGTAAAGATGACCCGTTGTTGAATATCTTTGGCATGTAGTGCAAAGATGACTTGTTGTTGAATATCTTTGGCATGTAGTACAAAGATGAACTGTTGATGAATATCTTTGGCCCGTGGTGCAAAGATGAATTTAGTAGTATGATTATGAACAGGAACTGTGATTTGGTATAACCATGATCTTTGATGTTTCAGGTAAAGACAGGTGATGAAAATTATCTTCGTCTTGGATGCGAAGAGGAATTTAGAATCACAATTATGGTTATGAGTTATTCATATAATTGTGGAAAGGAACTGTTGATTGATGTTACAGGGATAAAATATTGTTGGTGGACTTTTAACGTGGAGAAGATAATAGACTTTATAGTCTATTTGACTCTTCTAATGGATTGCTCGTTCCGCTGCAACTATGGTTGAAAAGTTTTATCATCTATCATATGTTCTAAATCTCTGATTTATTACTGATGAATGCTATTGATAATTTATTTATCTTTAGTCATAATATTCTTTACTGAGCTAGTTGTGCTCACCCTTTTGCTTCACAATTCGTTTCAGGTAATAAAAGTGTAGCGGGGTCAAGCGAGGGATAACAAGGGAATAGAACGGTGGTCTATAGATGTTGAGGGTGAGGTGAATTTAACTTGAAAGGGTGTTTTGTCACTATCATACAAGATGTCTAATGACATACAACCTCGTGTCATCATAAGACAGGGTTGTGTTCATCCACTTGCTGAGTATATTTACAAGCACTACCTATATAATCTTGGTGTTTGTTTGGAGTTTAATTCCCAATTAGAAACAGTGGAGATAATGATATGTCAAGAGAAAACTCGTCATTGGGAAGAATATGATAGTAATCTTCTCGTTTTTCTTTGGGGTCTATTGGGTCAACCAAGGATAATTCTATGGCCATATGATATCTACCATAACCTAGAAGCATGGCCTCCCATGTACGAAGGTTTCCTTGAGCACTTCCCAAAGATTCTAATTTCTAAAACAGTTTTCGACTATACCTTTATGTAAGGTGTCATTATGAGGTGCTGTACACGGTTGGTATATATTTGTATTTAAACTCACAGTTTAAGTGTTGTCGTATCTGGCACGACAATTGTATTAATAAAATTGTAGTTGTTTTCTGTACCATGTATTTGGCGACTCAGAATGGGTTGGGTGTTGTATACCTATTTTGGGGGCGTTACAAAAGTGATCCAAATATTCCTTGAATACTCGGTTCATCATGTCCATGAAAGCAGCAGGAGCATTAGTCAATCCAAAAGACATGACTAGGAATTCATAAAACCCGTACCGAGTTCTGAAAGCAGTCTTTGGAATGTCGTCAGTCTTAATCTTCAACTGATGATATCCGGAACGAAGATCAATCTTTGAAAAGAATTTGGCTCCTTGCAACTGGTCAAATAGGTCATCAATGCGAGGCAATGGGTACCTATTTTTGATAGTGACATGATTTAACTCCCGATAATCAATACAAAGTCGCATACTTCCATCTTTCTTCTTCACGAATAGAACAGGAGCACCCCAAGGAGACGTACTAGGACGAATGAAACTGATGTCTAACAATTCATGTAGTTGAGTTTTTAACTCCTGAAGTTCAATAGGAGCCATTCGATATGGGGCTTTGGAAATGGGTTTTGTATCGGGTTCAAGGTCGATACCAAACTCGATTTCACGCTCCGAGGGTAGGGCAGGAAGTTTTTTGGGGAATACGTTAGGGAATTTATTAACAATAGAAATATCATTCAAATCTGACGTATTTTTGTTTAAATCTGTGACATGGGCTAAGAAAGCTTGACATCCGTTTTTCAATAAACGAATAGCTTTATGGCTTGAGATGACCATGATTGATTTTAATGGTTTGGTCGCTTGAATTCGCATAATAGGTTGATTAGGAATATGAAAGCTAACAACCTTACGTAAACAATCAATTTTAGCATGATGAGCAGTTAACCAATCAATCCCTAGAATCACGTCAAATGCAAGTATTTTAAAGGAAATAAGATCGACGGGTAACGTGCGATTACCGATTTGAATCAAACAAGACTTATAAACAGTGGATGTAATGATGGTTTCTCCCAACGGAGTTTCAATCGATAAGTCAAAGTCTAATTTCTTCGGAGTCAAATTTAAACGTTGAGCAAGCTTCACTAGAGTTTATGATTAGCTTACCCGTGATCACCTCATTCGGATTCCTCACTTTTTGGGAGGTTACGACAAACGCTCTCCCTTGAACTACCGATTTTGTCTTGTCTGGGACACCTCCATCCCAGCTGGACTTAACTTTGGTGTACGACAAAATTGGGCTAGGTGACCTTCTTTTCCACAATTGTAACACGCTTTGGACTGCATCGCGCAATTTGGACTGATGTGTCCTTCCCCTCCACATTTGTAACATACGATAGGTGGCCGTTCTCCTTCCTTAACAACGGGTGTTGGTGCTAACGTCTTTCCATCATTGTTGAATCTC
This sequence comes from Panax notoginseng, assembly GCA_016801055.1. Taxonomy (NCBI): domain Eukaryota; kingdom Viridiplantae; phylum Streptophyta; class Magnoliopsida; order Apiales; family Araliaceae; genus Panax; species Panax notoginseng. Next base: position 83,368,639 of record CM029023.1, read on the forward strand.
CTCTTCTTGAAATGTCCATTCTTATTGTCTTGGCCATGATTACCACCGAAGTGGTTACCATTTCTGGCATGTTGATTCCCTCCACGTTTGTTGTCACCGCTTCTATGACTGCCACCACTGGTATTATCATTTTGCCGGCTACTTTCTCTTGGTTGGGTTGACTCTTTATCGCGCTCCAATAACTGAGCCCTATTTACAACATCTGAATACAAACATAGTTTATGAGAAATTAGATATTAACGTATCTCGGGTTTCAAACCTCTTAGAAACATCCGCATCATTCTCTCCTCATTATCAACCAAGTGAGACGCAAACCGGGACAACTCAGCAAACTTAGCTTCGTACTGTGACACGATCATATTGTTCTACTCCAACTTGATGAACTCTACCTCTTTCATGTGACGAATACTTTCGAGAAAGTACTTGTCGTTGAATAGTTCTTGAAAATTCTCCCAAGACATCTTCAGTGCGGCAGGTTGAGTACGCTTTATCGATTTCCACCAGTAGTCTGCCTCTCCTCGCAACATAAAGGTGGCAAAGGGAACCTTTTGCTCCTTGGAGCACCCAAGACATTAAATATCTTGGTGATCTGCTTTATCCACGTCTCCGCCTTAAGTGGTTTTGGCTCTCCAATAAACTCCGGTGGTCCCAGCTCCTTAAACTATTTAGCGGTGACCATTCGAGAGTTTCTAATGTTTCCACCTACATTTTGGACAGGAGCTGCTCTCGCCTGATGTTGCATGAATTGCATAAAGCCTCTGAACATTCCATCGTTCATCATTTGGTCAGTGTTGTTGTTTTCCTGAGGATTATTGCCATCCTGATGGACATTATCATGGGTATTGATCGTTGGTGACTCAACGGTCTCATTTACTTCATTGCTTATCTCAACATTTTCGGATGCCATTTTCAAAAGGTTAATTGACATGTCACATATTATCCTTATACTCTAACCGACCAAATAAACACCAAATAAACTTAGGTAGGTCATACTAGCGAAGGAATTCCCCGTCTCTCCCCTCCTAGTTCTTGTGTGACAACCCCAAAATAGGTCCATTCCATCCAACCTATTCTGAGTCGCCAAATACATGGTACAGAAAATAACTACAATTTTATTACAACAATTGTCGTGCAAAATACAACAACACATATGCTGTGAGTTTGGATATAAATATATACCAACTGTGACTCTCATCCCAACCTTGGACAGCACGTCACAATGACACCTTACATAAAGGTATAGTTAAAAACTGTTTTAAAAATTAGAATATTTGGGAAGTGCTCAAGGAAACCTTCGTACATGGGAGGCCATGCTTCTAGGTTATGATAGATATCATATGGCCACAGAATTATCCTTGGTTGACCCAATAGACCCTAAAGAAAAATGAGAAGATTACTATCATATTTTTCCCAATGGTGAGTCTTCTCTTGACATATCATTATCTCCACTGTCTCTAATTGAGAATTATACTTCAAACAAACACCAAGATTATATAGGTAGTGCTCGTAAATATACTCAGCAAGTGGATGTGAACAACCGTGTCTTATGATGACATGAGGTTGTATGTCATTAGACATCTTGTATGATAGTGACAAAACACCCTTCCAACGTTGGGTTCGCCTCACCCTAGTTGATTCACCAAATATAACTATTAAATGATGACCACCGTTCTATTCCCCTGTTACCCCCGTTCGACCCAGCTACACTCTTATTACTTGAAAGAAATTGTGAAGCAAAAGGGTGAGAACAACTAGCTCAGTAAAGAATATCATGACTAAAGATAATTATATTATCAATAGCCTTCATCAATAATAAATCAGAGATTTAGAACATATGGCAGATGATAAAAAAAATTCAACCATAGTTGCAGCGGAACGAGCAATCCTTTAGAAGAGTCAAATAGACCATAAAATCTATTATCTTCTCTATGTTAAAAATCCACCAACAATATTTTATTCCTGTAATATCACTCAACAATTCCTTTCCACAATCATATGAATAACTCATAATCATAATTGTGATTCTAAATTATTCTTTGCACCCAGGACGAAGAATATTTTCATCACCTGTCTTTACCTGAAACATCAAAGATCATGGTTATACCAAATCACAGTTCTTGTTCATAATCATACTAATAAATGCATCTTTGCACTACGGGCCAAAGATATTCATTAACAAACCATCTTTGCACTACAGGCCAAAGATATTCATCAACAGACCATCTTTGCACTACAGGCCAAAGATATTCAACAACAGTTCATCTTTGCACTACAGGCCAAAGATATTCAACAACAGTTCATCTTTACACTACCGGCCAAAGATATTCCTCAACAGTTCATATTTGCACTACAGGCCAAATATATTCATCAACAGTTCATATTTGCACTACAGGCCAAATATATTAATATCTCAAAGAAATATATAATCATTTTAGAATTTATATAAACAATAATTATAACCATGTTGATCATTTCACCTTTGCACTTAAGCTAAAGATATTCAATTGTAAATTCAATGGTCATGATCATACCCGTCAACGATTTAGCTTTGCACTACTGGCCAAAGAGAACCCATAACCATGATCATACCAATAATCTACCCATCTTTACACTCAAGTGAAAGGGAATTAATATCATCAATAGGGTTATAAAAATATTATATATGATAATAAAAATAATATGATCAAAACATGGATTTAATTTCAAGAGTAAGATTCATAAATTAACGATAATTTGGTCAGAAAAAGAAACCAATTTTGTCGTGAATAGTACCCGTGAATAGTAACTCGTGAATAGTAACTCATGAATAGTAACTCATGAATAGTAACTCGTGAATAGTAACCCCGACATGAAAAAGAAAGAAATTCCACAATAAAATTCATATCAATATTTCGGTATAATGATATTGAAAGAATAACATTTCTTAAACTTATAAACAATTTATTTTAATTGTTTACACTTTACTAAATAATGCATTTAATCATCCTAAAATGCCAACTCATAGGTTTTCATCACCAATAACCAAAACCCTCATCAAAAATCTTCATATACCTCATATAGGATTCTCAAGCCATAAAATCTAATTTTTCAATTTTCTTACTTCACATAACATATTTAATTCATTTACTCATAACTAGTCCATTTTCATGAAAAATACCAAATCAGTCCTAAAAATATTTCTTTTCTAGGATTTAGCAGAATATAGTCCCATATTGAACATATATTTTTCTCAGAATTTTTAAAATTTATTTACTATTTTTCATATTGCCAAAACTACCGAATATTTAGACATTTATCATAAATTATACTTTTATCTAAAAATTTTGAAATTCACAGAGTACACTGATATATATATATATATATATATATATATATATATATATATATATATATATATATATATATATATACTTCCAATAAAAATTTCATCAATTTTGGAGTTAACCACAAGGAGTTATAAGCAGTTACTTTTAAAATAGTCTTTTCTCATAAAATTCATAACTCTTAATCTATACATCCAAAAATCACCATTTTTGGACACAATCAAGAAAACTCATCAAAATATCATTTCAAATTTTTTCAGAATTTTCTGAAGGTCGAAAGAAGTACGAACTGAGAAACATAATAACCCTTAAACTCCCTTACCACAAAAGAGCAGTACTTCTGATCGGTATAAGGCTGAAAGAAACTTGCACTGAATAACAACTCTCAAAGTATCTAAATATTCACTAGAATATGCTTGACAATATAGAGAGAAAGAAAACATGTTTCTGGTGTGATTTTCAATTCTAACTTAAGCACCTATTTATTGGAAAATGTTAGAACGCCATAGGAGACTAAAATAATAAAATATTATTATTTCTTTCTTTCTTCCACGTACCAACCATTTGAGTCAAGCTAGCCATCAAGCATGCCAACCTTGGAAAAAAAATAGCAGCCCACATGTTTTAAACAACAAAAGTGGGTTCCACCCAATTTTAATAAAAATTATTTTATTTTCCGAAACTTCAATAATTCATAGAAAATAGCCCGTTTATCAAAAAAATACGAATTTTAAGTCCATTCTGCCTGAAATCGAATTCTCTACAACTTTGTAGTTTTGAGTTTTTTCAAATTCCAGACCGAAAATATTTGAAATCCACAAACGGATGATTTTAAACACTAATTCAACACCTTTTAAAATTCATAACAAATCATGCGTTAATTTTCAACGGTTCAAAATTTGTGGACATATACTTAACTCATATATGTATAACATATCCAAAAATTACAATGATCCCACGGTTAGATCAAAATTATAACTCACGCAATAGAGCTTTAAGAACACCGAATTGATCTTTTAATACCTCCAATCCGACAAAATGCTGATAAAACACCTCAACATTAATTCCTTCATTTATAACCACATAAATAAATCCATCATTTATATCTTCATCAAATAAATATTTTCTTATCATATAAATCAATAATTAATTATTCACAAATAATATTACAGAATCACAATAATGACAACCAGGTCGTTCCCAGGAAAGAGGGGGCTTTCCGATAAGGATTTCTCCTTACTGGCGTGCAATTAGGTGACCAAACCTCTCCTTGACAGAACTTTCTAGACATTGCCAATAATGCTATCTAATAATATTATTTAAATAATAGGAATTATTGATCTGATAATGGAGATACTGTGTAGTGACAATTATTGAAACAACAATAATATAAAATATCAACGCGGCAATTATTGAATCAATAAAATAAAATATTGAACAGTAATTACTGTGATAATTATTCAGTAATGCCTTCTTACGTAAGAATCAATAATTTCAAAAATACTGTGCAATACCGTGTGCTACTGTGCAATAACGCGTATTACTGTATTTTAATCACCAGGTATTCCAACAGTGTTAACGGTAACAACTACGCCGTTAATTATAAAAACTCAATTTTTGTCGTTATCTTCATCGGACCGTTTTCCGCTATGGGGCCCACAAATAGATGCGCCGTCGTACGAATATTCTCCCACAGAAAGAATATTCCACGACCAAACGAATATTCCCCGATAATAATGATTATTTTATAACCACTTGCTTATTTTCAAAAAAAATTCACATTTCATCCATAACTTTAAACTTTTATCAATTTAACCATTTACTGAATAGTAATTATAAGAAAAATTGAATACTTTTATTTCATAAAATTCGGGGTCTTACAATCTCCCCTCCTTATGAAATTTCGTCCCCGAAATTTACGTACCTGGTATTTCGAAAAGTTGAGAATACCTTGCTTTCATTTCAAGTTCTATCTCCCGGGTCATCATGATTTCTCCATTGCTCATCTCCCGTGATAACTTCATTTGGGTTCCTCACTTGTTGGGAAGTCATAACAACCGCCATCCCTTGAACTACTCGACTTTGACTTGTCTGGGGCAGCATTTGGCGTCATCACTACCGTTGGAATATACTTTTCTATATGGCATATTCCTCCCTGAACTGCCTCGTCGTACTCCTGATTCATGATCTGAATCATCAATCTTCGATCCATATCGAATTCAGGTTGACCGCTCTGTACAGGGTAATTCAAAACTCGATGTTGGGTTCTCCCAATTGCTTTCTAAAAAGAGAAAGTCATATCATCTATTTTAACCTTCATAGATCGGACATCTCTTTCCACAATATCCACGTGTCGTGCGGCTTTTGCCCATGCATCACTTATTCTCACTCGTTCAGTTTTTTCTTCTTTCAGCTCAGATTCCATCTTTATCATCTTATACTCTGCCAAAGAATGCTTCTGTTCAAGCATCACATATCGGGTAACACAAGCTTGAATTGTTGCATCCTTTTGCTCCACGACCGCCTGTCGTTCTTCAGCCTGCTCTTCTAAATCATGAATACAATTTTGCAATTCTACATTTTGATCATATAATACCTCTAAAAAACTCTCCTCAGGTACCTCTTCTTCCTCACTCTCGGCTGTTACCTCTGCGACTATCTCGGGTGCAACTATCAATTCTTCACTCACCACAAGAATATCTCTAATTCCTTCTTCGTCTGTCATCACATTATCATGGTTAGTGATTAGAGGTATCCCCACAGTCTCATTCACTCCATTGTTAGCATTCTCAGCAGCCATTCTCAAATACTGCCATAAAACAAGGGTTAATTAACAAATTAACATATCACATAATATCCCGATATTATAACTGACCAACAAATAAGCTTAGGTAGGACACACTAGCGAAGGATTTACTCATCTCTCCCCTCCTAGTTATATTCCCCGATCTCCGCCAGAGACCATATCTCTAAGCTCTGATACCAACTGTGACATTGGACACCATCATGTGTCAGCACCTCACAATGATACCTATCAGTTTGCCACCGCAGAACGGCGTTCCCTACTGAGAGTCTGGCTTCGGTGCATTCTCCATCTACAGGATGTCACCAGATAGAGGCTCGGGGCACTTTACTTATAGCTCTGATACTAACTGTGATAACCCCAAAATAGGTCCATTCCATCCAACCTATTCTGATTCGCCAAATACATGGTACAGAAAACAACTACAATTTTATTACAACAATTGTCGTGCAAAATACAACAACACATATGATGTGAGTTTGGATACAAATATATACCAACTGTGACTCTCATCCCAACCTTGGATAGCATGTCACAATGACACCTTACATAAAGGTGTAGTCAAAAACTGTTTTAGAAATTAGAATCCTTGAGAAGTGCTCAAGGAAACCTTCGTACATGGGAGGTCATGCTTCTAGGTTATGATAGATATCATATGGCCACGGAATTATATCATATGGCCACGGAATTATCCTTTGGTTGACCCAATAGACCCCAAAGAAAAACGAGAAGATTACTATCATATTCTTCCCAATGGTGAGTCTTCTCTTGACATATCATTATCTCCACTGTCTCTAATTGAGAATTATACTTCAAACAAACACCAAGATTATATAGGTAGTGCTCGTAAATATACTCAGCAAGTGGATGTGCACAACCATGTCTTATGATGACACGAGGTTATATGTCATTAGACATCTTGTATGATAGTGACAAAACACCCTTCTAACGTTGGGTTCGCCTCACCCTAGTTGATTTACCAAATATAACTATTAAATGATGATCACCGTTCTATTCCCCTGTTAACCCCGCTCGACCCAGCTACACTCTTATTACCTGAAAGGAATTGTGAAGCAAAAGGGTGAGCACAACTAGCTCAATAAAGAATATCATGACTAAAGATAATTAAATTATCAATAGCCTTCATCAATAATAAATCAGAGATTTAGAACATATGGTAGATGATAAAAAAAATTCAACCATAGTTGCAGCGGAACGAGCAATCTATTAGAAGAGTCAAATAGACCATAAAGTCTATTATCTTCTCAATGTTAAAAATCCACCAACAATGTTTTATCCCTGTAACATCACTCAACAGTTCATTTCCACAATCATATGAATAACTCATAATCATAATTGTGATTCTAAATTTTTCTTCGCGCCCAGGACGAAGAATATTTTCATCACCTGTCTTTACCTGAAACATCAAAGATCATAGTTATACCAAATCACAGTTCATGTTCATAATCATACTAATAAATCCATCTCTGCACTAGGGCCAAAGATATTTATTAACAAACCATCTTTGCACTACAGGCCAAAGATATTCAACAACAGTTCATCTTTGCACTACAGGTCAAAGATATTCATTAACAGACCATCTTTGCACTACAGGCCAAAGATATTCAACAACAGTTCATCTTTGCACTACAGGCCAAAGATATTCAACAACAGTTCATCTTTGAACTACAGGCCAAAGATATTCCTCAACAGTTCATATTTGCACTACAGGCCAAATATATTCATCAACAGTTCATATTTGCACTACAGGCCAAATATATTAATATCTCAAAGAAATATATAATCATTTCAGAATTTATATAAACAATAATTATAACCATGTTGATCATTTCACTTTTGCACTTAATTTAAAGATATTCAATTGTAAATTCAATGGTCATGATCATACCAGTCAACGATTCAGCTTTGCACTACTGGCCAAAGAGAACCCATAGTCATGATCATACCAATAATCTACCCATCTTTACACTCAAGTGAAAGGGAATTAATATCATCATTAGGGTTATAAAAATATTATATATAATAATAAAAATAATATGATCAAAACATGGATTTAATTTCATGAGTAAGATTCATAAATTAACGATAATTTGGTCAGAAAAAGAAACCAATTTTGTCGTGAATATTAACTCGTGAATAGTAACTCATGAATAGTAACCCGTGAATAGTAATCCCGACATGAAAAAGATAGAAATTTTACAATAAAATTCATATCAATATTTCGATATAATGATATTGAAAGAATAACATTTCTTAAACTTATAAACAATTTATTTTAATTGTTTACACTTTACTAAATAATGCATTTAATCATCCTAAAATGTCAACTCATAGGTTTTCATCACCAATAACCAAAACCCTCATAAAAAATCTGCATATACCTCATATAGGATTCTCAAGCCATAAAATCCAATTTTTCAATTTTCTTACTTCACATAACATATTTAATTCATTTACTCATAACTAGTCTATTTTCATAAAAAATACCAAATCAGTCTCAAAAATATTTCTTTTCTGAGATTTAGCAGAATATAGTCCCATATTGAACATATATTTTTCTCAGAATTTTTAAAATTCATTTACTATTTTTCATATTGCCAAAACCACCGAATATTTAAACATTTATCATAAATTGTACGTTTATCCAAAAATTTCAAAATTCACAGAGTACACTGATATTATATAGATATACTTCCAATAAAAATTTCATCAATTTTGGAGTTAACCACAAGGAGTTATAAGCGGTTACTTTTAAAATAGTTTTTTCTCATAAAATTCGTAACTCTTAATCTATACATCCAAAAATCACCATTTTTGGACACAGTCAAGAAAACTCATCGAAATATTATTTCAAATTTTTCCAGAATTTTTTGAAGGTCGAAAGAAGTACAAACTGAGAAACATAATAACCCTTAAAATCCCTTACATCAAAGAGCAGTACTCATTATCAGTATAAGGCTGAAAAAAACTTGCACTGAATAACAACTCTCAAAGTATCTAAATATTCACTAGAATATGGTTGACAATATAGAGAGAATTAAAATTTGTTTCTGGTGTGATTTTCAATTCTAACTTAAGCATCTATTTATAGGAAAATGTTAGAACGCAATAGGAGACTAAAATAATAAAATATTATTATTTCTTTCTTTCTTCCACGTACCAACCATTTGAGTCAAGCTAGCCATCAAGCATGCCAACCTTGGAAAACAAATAGCAGCCCACATGTTTTAAACAACAAAAGTAGGTCCCACCCAATTTTAATAAAAATTATTTTATTTCTCGAAACTTCAATAATTCATAGAAAATAGCTCGTTTATCAGAAAAATATGAATTTTATGTCCATTCTCCCTGAAATCAAATTCTCTACAACTTTGTAGTTTTGAGTTTTCCCAAATTCCAGACCGAATATATCTAAAATCCACAAACGGATGATTTTAAACACTAATTCAACACCTTTTAAAATTCATAACAAATCATGCGTTAATTTTCAACGGTTCAAAATTTGTGGACATATACTTAACTCGTATATGTATAACATATCTAAAAATTACAACGATCCAACGGTTAGATCAAAATTATAACTCACGCAATAGAGCTTTAAGAACACCGATTTGATTTTTTAATACCTCCAATACAACAAAATGCTGATAAAACACCTCAATATTAATTCATTCATTTATAACCACATAAATAAATCCATCATTTATATCTTCATCAAATAAATATTTCCTTATCATATAAATCAATAATTAATTATTCACAAATAATATTACAGAATCACAATAATGACAACCTGGCCGTTCCCAGGAAAGAGGGGGCTTTCCGATAAGGATTTATCCTTACTGGCGCGCAATTAGGTGACCAAACCTCTCCTTGACAGAACTTTCTAGACATTGCCAATAATGCTATCTAATAATATTATTTAAATAATAGGAATTATTGATCTGATAATGGAGATACTGTGTAGTGACAATTATTGAAACAACAATAATATAAAATATCAACGCAGCAATTATTGAATCAATAAAATAAAATATTGAACAGTAATTACTGTGATAATTATTCAGTAATGCCTTCTTACGTAAGAATCAATAATTTCAAAAATACTGTGCAATACCGTGTGCTACTGTGCAATAACGCGTATTACTGTATTTTAATCACCAGGTATTCCAACAGTGTTAACGGTAACAACTACGCCGTTAATTATAAAAACTCAATTTTTGTCGTTATCTTCACCTGACCGTTTTTTGTTATGGGGCCCACAAATAGTTGCGCCGTCGTACGAATATTCCCTGACAGAAGGAATATTCCACGACCAAACGAATATTCCCCGACAACAATGATTATTTTATAACCACTTGCTTATTTTGAAAAAAAATTCACATTTCACCCATAACTTTAAACTTTTATCAATTTAACTATTTACTGAATAGTAATTATAAGAAAAATTGAATACTTTTATTTCATAAAATTTGTGGTCTTACATCTTGTCTCACATCTCAGCCAGGGATCATATCCCTAAGCTTTGATACCAACTGTGATACCCCCAAAACAGGTATACATCACCCATCTTGAGTCGCCAAATACATGGTACAAAATTTAAATACAACTTAATTATACAACTGTCGTGTAAAAAACGACAAATCTAAAAGTTTTAATATGAATCTTTTCATCTAGACAATATCCACACTCAATGGAGTCCACATTACATTTATTGTCACACTATTTAACAGAATAGTGAGGACTACTAATGCTATCATCTGGACCGTCACTCCCTTCCCTGACTATTCCCGGCTACGTTCTCATTTCCTGAAGAGAACAGTGAAAGAAATGGTGAGCTCAACTAGCCTAGTAAGAAATATTATGACTAAGATAATGCAGAATAAATTATCATTAGCCTTCAACAATGTTAAACTGATAGAATATAAAAGACAACAAGTTTAACTGCAGCGAAACAAGCAATCCATTAGAAGACTCAAGTAGAGCATAAAATCTACTATCTTCTATGATTTAAAAAGTTTTTCATCAACTTTATCGCTTAGACTCAGCTTAATAAATAAAATCGAATCATCTCTGCATCACGGCCAAGGATATTCATGTAATCATCAATGGTCTTGATTATACCAAATTATCCCTAGTCATAATCATACCAACAATTGTCCATCAATGAACTACAAGCCCATGAGGACTTTTATCACATCATTCGCCACATTACGGTCATGATTACACCGAATAATCCCTGGTCATAATCATACTAAATCCATATATGCACGTAAGCCAAAGATGACTTTAATCACAATATAAGCATGAGGATGATGACAATGACATAATAATTCAATAAAACAAGTTCAAGGATAAATTTTAAAGATTTATAATTTTAATTTATCCATAAATCAATAACGTCCAAATTGTCAACATGATACTTCTTTGTGGAGTAAAATTCAAGAATGCTCATAAGAATATTTCCATGAAAAGATACTGGATGAAGCGCAAATATCAAGGATATTCCACTAATTTCATGGAGTATAGAAGCCAAAACTTTAACCAACTGAGTATTATAGAATATAGGAAACCGCAAATAGATTTTTGCCCGCCATACGGTAATTCATGTAGATAGATTATTTTCATAATTTAATAAGGAATGAATACGAAGGATCATTCACCATGCATGCGGTAATCCACATAGACAGGTTATTCCAACAGAATAATAAAGAATGGAATAACAGAAGAATTCACCAGGCATGCGTAATCCGCACAGACAGGTTATTCCAATAGAATAATAAAGAATGGAACTAGGTCATGCGTAACCCGCACAAATAGAATATTCCAACAGAATAATAAAGAATAGAACCAGGTCATGCGTAATCTGCACAGACAGGATATTCCAACAGAATAATAAAGAATGGAATAACAACAGAATTCACCAAGCATGCGATAGACCGCACAGACAGGTTATTCCAACAGAATAATAAAGAATGGAATAACATAAGAATTTCACCATGTATGCGGTACTTCGCATAGATAGGTTATTCAAACATAATAATAAATAATAGAATAACAACCCTTACGAGTATTGAAAGAAAGTAACTCTCTTCATGAATACGAAAGAATAATACCCCTTACCTTAGAAGAAGACTGAATACTGGAATAGTGAGGTAGCAGACTTCTCTTCTTCTTTCTCTCTATAATAATTGCTCTATAGCTTTAGTGAATTGGTGAGAAATGAAGGAACAATAAGCTTCTATTTATAGAAAAATATAGTTTCGATAATTGCACGTTTTGGGGCTCAAAATATTACAATATAATACCTTCCTCTTTTTTTCATTTTTAATTTAGTCCTGCAAGTATTATCAAAATTGCACCACCTCCCCTAATAGTAATAATGTGAATTAATAGTTCATCCATGTGACTTAATAGTATAATCATGTGAAAAAACTAATTACAGTATAGTACATTCAACTATACCTCTATTTTTAACTTAGTCATGCAAGTATTATCAATCTTGCACCACCTCCCCTAATAATACAAGAATGTGAATCAATAGTACACACATGTGAACAAATAGTTATAATCATGTGAATTAATAGTAATTAATTGCTCATTTATCCGGTTAATTACTCGATTGGTCAACATAATCTCCAGACATCAATTATTATCGAAATAAATATCGATTTTCACTAACACTAATAATTCCAATACAATGGAACTATCCATTTCATCTTTAATCAACACGAACTTATTCATCATTAATATTATAATTCACAATATTTAACAACCAGGTCGTTCCCAGGAAAGAGGGGGCTTTTCGATAAGGATTTCTCCTTATTGGCGCGCAATTAGGTGACCAAACCTCTCCTTGACAGAACTTCTAGACATTGTCAATATTACAAATAATAATATGAATATCTTTGTCGTCTCAATTATTGATTTAATAATAATAAATATTATGCAGATGATAATGTGACAATAATTGAATCAATAATATGAGAGGTATGATGCAGCAATTACTGTAGCAATAATTGAGTATAACTGAGTGGCTTCTCACGTAAACATCAATAATCAATACCGTGTACTACTATGCAACCACGCGTATTACTGTACTTTTACTACCGGATAGTTCAACAGTTTAACGGTAACCCTTTCGCCGTTATTTTTATAAAAAGATAATTCTGTCGTTTTTTAACTACGACAATACTTCCGTTGTGGGGTCCACCAATGATTGTACCGTCGTACGAATATTCCCTTTTAAACTGAATATTTCCCGACCAATCGAATATTATATAACCACTTGCTTACTTTGAAAAATTTGTAAATATTACCCACAACTATAACATTATATCAAATCCACACCATAATATTCAAAAATATATTTCGAGAAAATTATTCTTTATTCATAAAAGTTGGGGTCTTACAAATAGTTAGCCAATTAAGCATTAAGAAGGTAACATCCCTCTATGTGTTCTTAAATTTAAGTTTTACAAAGTTCTTAGAAAAAGTAGCTTTTGAGTCACAAAATTGATGGCTAAGGGTTGTTATTATCCATGAATTGATGCTAGGTACTGTTAATATAGTCATATGCGTAAACAACAGAAGTTAAACGAACCAATTTGGTTTAGAAACGAATTCGTAGTGAATGATTTCGCTAAATTGTCCAAAACATAAACATTTGCATGAACATGAGTTATATATTCATATTTGGGTTATTTAATGTTTATGTTAGTTGATGGGTATTATAGTATGTTGTAGTTCTATGAATTACGAATCCATATAATCGAAAACGGACTAATTTGGCCATGTATAACTCAAATTATGAAGGTTAGAAAGTAGTTTGGCTTGTTTGCTCGTAGCAGGGCATGAAACTTCCCACTTACAGCAGCTAGGCCCACCCCGGCGGGCTATTTATAGGGCAAGACCCCCGTCCCGGCAGGGGGTGGTCTGACTTGCAACTGCTGAGAAAATTTGACAGAACATGTTTTGCTAAAATGGCCATAACTTTTTCATACGAACTCCGATTGAGGAAATTCAACATGATCCGAAACGAGAACGAATAGACCCACAACTTTTGTTCTTTAAGTTATTCCATTTGAGGTCATTAGAAATAGTCATCTTTGTGACTGTTACGTAATCGAAGGCCATCGGAGGGCGTCGAGCGAGCACATACGCAAGTATAGTGCTCCCGACGATGGAATATGTTATTCTAAGTGATAAAATATAAATATGCATGATAATAGACATGACATATAAGATTTCCTTACTCATTATAGAATGCTTTAGCATGGCTTAGTATGTGTTTTGAAAAGAAACTTGGAGTTTTGGAAAATGAATATTTACTAACCTTGAGTCTTTAAAGTTATGTTATTTTAACACATATATCTTATTGAGTTATGAGTATACTTAAGAATGATAATTGATTTAAAGTTGCTTTACTTATTATCAACTTACAATAGCTTAGTTGAAAATGATTTCTAAAGAAAACTTGAAACTTTAAGAACGAACTTAAAGTAATTTGTGTACTTAAGGTTCTAAACATGATAACATATATTCATGGATTAGTTAGCTATGAAATGAGATTAAAAGTTGCACCTAGTTGCTTTACCTTGGCCTAGAATAACTTTTAAAAGTGAACTTGAACGCCTTATACCCCTAGACATGACGATTATGTTCATCTTTTAGCTAAGCATGAATTGGACGTTTCAAGTGTGGTTTAAAATATGTTTTCAAATAATGAACTATGCTATGTCTATGTGAAGCATACTAGTAGAGGCTTATTAGTACCAAAATATGGTTTAAAAGCTTATAACATCGAATCTTGTTAAAGAAAGTTGTTAAGCCTTATTGATTGAAATAAATCATTATGAAACTAAGTAGTTTGAATATGAACGACGTAGATCACGTATCTATAAACTTTAAATATGTGTCGAACACATAGCGAGTCAAGTGTGTGATAAATGTATATGAATGTTGATGTCAAGTATGGATGGTTAAGTATACCTATACATACCTAGCTATTCTAAGATTATGATGAGAAAGTGAAATGAAGGTTTTTCAAACCTAGTTAGGAAACGATGTAATATTTATTATTATATTAAGAACGTATGAAATGTATGACTAATGGATATGAATCCATGATTATATAATTGTGTAGGAATACACGCAGTGCAGATAAGCTTTAAGCAGTTAAGTCGTAGTTGATAAACTACGAATCAGGCAAGTCTTTCAGTTCCTATTTGATATATGAATTCTATAACTGTTAGTTGAGCTATATTATGCTATTAGAATGTTGATGTATATATATGAAATGCATATGAGCTATGTATGAAATTTGAAAGTTGATCTTTGATGATATGCTTGTGAAGTAACATGCGTAGTTAATATTAATTGATTATGAATACATGAACTGAATATGATATTATATGTTATGTGATGCATGAAAACTGTTAGAATTGCTGGGCTGTCGAGCTCACCCTTGCAAATAACCACTTTTGCAAGTTAAGGACTCACGGTAAAGATTTTGTGCTACATGATTGATATAGTTCAATAGTATCAAAGGAGATTGATTCATTTATTTACATATATACTCTTGAACCATGTTTAGGTTCTAGGAGATGTACAAGATAGTAGTTATGATATGTAATACATGTTAAGTTATACTATGTTATACATAGAGGAATTTGAATCGAGATGTAAAAGTTTATACAGTAATTCGAATAGATTGAATCATAATATAATTTGATTTAAGGTTATGTAATTGATTTAAGTTAAGATATCAATAAAAGATTATTTTTCAAAAGAGATTGAAAAAGTTTAAATTATTCCGCATATTTTTATAACATTGAATATGATTTAATACAGGAATAGTAAATGACCAAGATTAGAAACTTATAAAAGTTTGGGGTCATTATACAGATCTTGGAAATGGAGAGAATTTATATTCTAAATTGTAATAAGCAAAGTTATATTCATTAAGTTATGAATAATATATATAAATAGTTTGACGATAGTAGTATCGTGGCGAACCGGATCCGAAGTTCAAAGGGACACGAATTTGGGGGCGTCATAAGTGATGTATAAAGAAAACATTTAATTCTTTCAGCTAATTATATTTATAATTGTTATTACTTGCTGGGCACTCAAATGCTCATCCTTGCTTTAAATTTAAATATTTTCAGCTAAGTGTGAACAGCTAGAAGGTTCGGCTAAGAACAAGGGAAAAGAAAAGTAAACAGAATATGTTTAATGGTATCTTTTGTAATAGTTAAACTGTATTAAGACAATGATATGTATTATCTATCATGTAAGGAATTATAGTAAAGGTTGCGTACTTGGGATTAGACTCTGATATATGTAAATTAAGTTTGATTTTTATATTACTGTTATTATTATTAGTATTATTCCGCTTATAGAAATGGTATCGTGAAGAACCGAGTTCGGGTTTCAAGTACCTGAATTTGGGGGCGTCACAACATAAAAGTTCTGGTTTTCTAAACTAGAAAAAAAAATCTTTTTTTTTATTTCCAGACAAATCAACACCCAAAATGGGTAGACCTAAACATAAAACACTCATCAACAAGTAGATACAAAGTTTTTAAGTTTAGAAACATAGATTCCAATTTTGATCAAAATAAAATGCATAAAATAGTTACGATTTATACATTTGCTTGTGATCTTCTTTCTTCTTCTTCCTAGGTTAGCTTATATATGGAGCTTTGATGGCTTTCAAAACTCTCTCTCTTTTCCCTCTAAAAGGCTACCAAAATGACCCCTCTAATCTCTCTCTCTTGGTTTATTTTGCTAGCAAATATGAAAATGAAATAAAAGATAAGAGAGAAAAAAAAGATTTTAGCGGTTGTTAGTAAAAATGTATATAGATATATGATATATATCTATATACATCTCCCATATTCTTGCTCTATCTCTCACTTAATCATCACATTGATATATGGATGATTAGTAAGTAAGGTGGCTCCTTAAAAATTTTGATACCTAGCTTATTTGGTGAAATATCTAAAGTAAATGTGCAGCTTGTAATTGATGATGTGCATCCCCATTTTCTCTCCATATATGGCTGGCTATGTGGCCACTTTTTCTCCAAGTTTTGCTTTCTTTTAATGCTCTATTTAATATACTAAATATCCAAAATGCCCTTCTTTAATTGGGCTACAAGTTTAGGCCACCATTTTAATCTTTTGGGCTTTCACTTTAATTCTTTGGGCCATGGAAAATTAACATATTTCAATACTTTCCATTTTATTCAACCCTAATTATTTAATTAAGGTTTCCATGCACTCAATTATAATTCATATCCTTATTCATGCACATTTAATTCCTTAACCCAATTAGACTTGCTTTAATTAGGTTATAAAATTAATTAATTGAGATGTAAAAAATAAATCCTTTAGAATTAGTATATATTTTAAATACTATTATTCTCCCATACCATAACTCTTAAGTTATTCAATTTTTCATTCCTAATATATAATTAGGTTACCTTAGTTTTTTTTATTTGTTTATATAATAAACAAATAAAAACAAACACATAATATTCATATTCATTTACTCACATATTCACACAAATTAATTTAGTATATGGAGACATGATCCACAAATCTCTTTTATTAGGTCACTAGTATATAATTAAATACTAGGACCATTAAATAAATATAACCATTTAGGTTATTTAATTCAAATACCTAATTTATAAGTAGGTTATATAACTTTCTATTTAATTTTTCTTTATATAATAAATAAATATATATACTTAATATATTTATTTATTCAATCACATACATACTTCACATAAGTCAAAAAGTATTTATCCTTATCATATCTTTTTATTGAAATTTATTTCCTTAATAAATTTCTCACATTCATAAACTATTTCTTTCTTTTCAAAATTTCAATCATTCTCATAATTTCTTTCATTAATTCACATAAAATTAAAGGTAACATAATACCTTATTCATAACATACTTCAAATACACATATAAATACATTCTGAGGTTTTGAATTTTTCGAAACCCATATTTTCTCACATCTATTTTTTATATTCTCATTTCTTACTATTCAACATTTCTATCACCCTCTTTTTCCAATCTAGGTTTTATTCTTTAACTTTTAATTTAATCATTTAAGATGTTCTAAATTCTCGGGTTGTCACAGCTTTTGTAATCCTTGATGCTCAATGAAAGTAGTATGCACACAAACCAATCATATTTGATATCATAAAACATATACTTTGTCACAATCTTATTTATTTATTAATAAAAGAATTATTTAATTAAAGGCTTTTAATTTATCTACATAGTATTGTTATATTAAATATGATAAACTCATAGTTTTAAGCAATACTTTTAGAATCATGATGATGATCATGCTAATGAGATCTAAATTCTTAGATACCTTAAAACTAAAATAGTTCTCAATCGTTGGATTACTAAAATGGGATTAGTGAATCCGAATATATTGGTACATATGTTACTCACTTATTGAATGAGGATGATCGGTCTCATGATCATTTGTCTGGAGACACTAAAGCAAGTATGTAGGTGCTTATTGGAGAATAAGTTCATTGAACGTGGCTCACTGAGGAATGCCTAATGGAGTTTTACTTACCTATCAATAGAAATTCCTCTAGTGATAGTCGTACAAATGATCCTTAGACTTGAGATTATTATAGTATCTTATGTATGATAAGTTATACTTTGACATGCCCCTTAAGACCCTTAGGGTATATCAAAGGGTATACTTGGGTGTAATAAATAATATATGGAGATAATGAATAATCAATAAAGAATCTACCGCTTCTAGTAAAAGAAGAGAATGTCCTATTTGATTCGATAAATGACAACTCGGGAATCCTTGACCAAGGTGAAATGAAATTTGAAAAGAGTTTCTAATTTATATTATTTGGAGTTATGCATTTAGGATCGAAATACATATAATTAAATAAAGTAAGACTTGATAGTAATTCAATGTCTTATATTTAATTGGGACATTGTATGGTGGAATGATTGAATTATATGGTAACTATTTACTCAAAGATTTTTTTATGATTAATGTTAAAATCTATATAATCTGAAAAGTGGTTGAGCGCTAAGGGAGCTTACCCTTATTGTAGAATAAATATTATTTATTTAAATAAATTAACTAGTTTAATTTATTTATTTAAATAAGATTAGAATTGTTCTAATTGATTTATTCACAACCAGTTTAATATAGAGAACCTAAATGGTCACACCATAAAATGAATAATATTTATTTAAGAAGAAAATGGCATAATCGTAATAATAAGTTAAGTGTATTTAATTTAATCTATGATGATAGAATAAATTAAATAGATTAATATTTAATATTTTGAAAATATTAAATATAAATTAATAAGATGAGTCTTATTATTATTACTATTATTATTATTAATTTAATTCCTAAAGGAGTTTGAAAATTAATTAATAATAGTACTCTCCCATATTCCTAATAAGATTAGGAGGTAAATTAATTAAAATAGTTTAATTAATTATTATGAAACTCTAATCCTAAAATGTTTAGGAGAGTTGCCTACATCTATAAATAAGAGGAGTTTTATTTTGATTTAGGGCTAATGTTATTTTTCAATAGTTGGGAGAACACTCCTTTTCTAGAGAGAAGGAAACTAGAGTTTAGCCCCATACATCCATCTTCTTGAGTAAAGATTATTTCTAGGTGGATCATTTCTAGAGGCTAAACGCTTGGGTGGCTAACGTTGATCAAAGGAAGGAATCTAACCCGGTAAATTAAAGGAAAGCACGAAGGATTTGGACTTGAACTCGTACATGAGGAAGCTCGTATCTTCAAGGGTATGAATCTTATTCTTCATCTTTTTGTTTAATTAATAACAGCGCATAAAAGATGATCCGGGTATATGGTATGTAAAATTTTAAAAGTCTGATTTTTCACTCTTCCGTTATTTATATGCAATTTGATTGTATGTTCATGAATACTAAAAACCTAACAGTGGTTTCAGAGCCAAACCTTTATTCAAATTATTAATTATTTTATTTCAATGTATATGTTGATATGTGTTTAGAACGATTTTATTCAGCATAATTGTTAGTATAGAGTCATGTTTTGTGAAACGAAATAGCAAAAATCTGATTTGAAACAAAAAATTGCGAAAGCTGGAACTGCCCAGCAGCGCCCCGGCGCTGGGACACTGTCTGGCAGCACCCCGGCGCTGGCCACATCGCCCCGACGCTAGGCAGCAGTTTCGTCCACTTTTTTATTTTTAAAATTGAAATAAAAGAGTTTATTTTAATTAAAAATTGGATTAAAATAAAAGGTTTAATTATTTTGATTCAAAATTGGATTCCATGTTAATCAATTGGAGTTAGAATTGGATTCCATGATAATCAAATATTCTTGTAATTTAGATATGGAATAGTATTTTATATTATTTAAAATAAAGGAGTTTATTTTATTCAAAATTAAAATAAATAAGTTTATTTTGATTTGGAATTTGATTAAAGATAAAGGAGTTTATTTTTATTCAGAATTGGATTTTAATAAAATAGTATATTATACTTGGAATAGGATTTCATGTTTCCTAAAAATAAAGGAGTTTATTTGTGATTAGGAAAGGGATTCCATGATTCCTAAAAATAAAAGTGTTTATTTTGATATGAAATAGGATTTCATAATATCTAAAATAAAGAAGTTTATTTTGATAAGGAATTGGATTCCACATATTTTGTTTTTCCAAAATAGTTTCTTTTTAAAGTTAAAATAAAGTAGTTTATTTTGACTTGTAATTGGATTCCGTGATTAATTAAAATGAAAGTGTTTATTTTGATTTAAATTTGGATTAAAATAAAGTAGTTTATTTTGATTCAAAATTAGATTTTATGCTAGCTAAGAATGCCCATTAAATTGATATCAATATATATTGAATGTTTATTATTCATGATACGAATGTTTATTTATTGATGCATATGGTAATATGTATGATAATAAATGGGGTTGATTATGCATTATTGACTAATGTGATTGGATTTTATTTTAGTTGGATGCTTGACTATATGAGTTTTATTAAATGGGGTATGCGTACCTCGTCTTTTCTAATTTTTCTTAATGTAAATTCTATTTTCCTCCTATGTACTTTCCCTTGACTGCTGATCAAGGTTTCTATTTATAGTAAATAGTTTTTATAATAGGAATAGTTAGAATTAATTTTGAAGAATTGGAGACCAAAGGAGAAAGGTGCGCATGAAGACCCGTTTACAATAGAGTCCGATATTTAAATGTAATAGTTATATTTAAATTTAATTCTTGCACCCTTAGGTTTGACCTTTTGGTTCACTTGGTGGCTCTAGTAAACCAAACTAGAATAAAGTCCATAATCAATCCGGGTAGAATATAATATTCTAATAAAATATAACTAAACCCATCATGTGACTCCCCCAAATTCAGGTGCTTGAAACCCGAATTCAGTGCTTCACGATACCATTTCTTTGAGCGGAATAATAATAATAATGTCATAAATATCAAACTTAATTTACATATAAGAGTTGTCTAAATCCCAGGTACGCGACCTTTAAAACATTTCATTAATAAATATCATCATCTTATTTAAGTCTAGCTATTACATAAGATAACACAAACTTATTCTGCTAGCTTTTCTTTCCTTTTGTTCTTGCATGAACCTTCAGGTCGATCATACATAGCTGAAAACATTTAAATTAAGCAAGAATGAGCATTTGAGTGCCCAGCAAGTAATAGCAATCAATAAACATTAGCTGAAAGGATTAAATATTTTTTTTGAACGACACTTCAACAACAAAGCAATAGTTGTGAAGTAAACTGAAGCAACACTAAACAACATAAATTTTGAAACTACGTACTGACTATAATTGGTGAGCCGTCGACAGACTATGAACTTAATTTTCAATTTTCGATAAGGTTTAATAGAACTTCATCTGCAAACCGTCATAACTTACAGGCACGGGGGTGATCAGTTCGTTATGCCCTGTATTGATCAATACTACATACCAGAACTATATTCTCGTTTATCATATCCGTCTTAGGCGCACAAAAGTTTTTTCATGTTCGGGATGTTCATACTTAGTCGGGAATCCAAACCAAACAATTCAGTTGGATATCAATAAGGTTCTATCATATTTAAAAGATATTTAAAACTGTGTCTAGCCGAGACAAATAGCGTAGACGACTTTCAATTAAGATATACATATTGGAAATCAATAAGTATGTATTAACATGTTCAATAATTATCCAATTGAGGACACTTGTATAACCAATCTTAGAAATTTACGAATAGAATAAATATATCTGAATCTAATAGTAATATTGTACTGATAAACAATGTACGAATAAAGTTCGAGAACTTGCATGAATACGAATATTTAAGTACATAATCAATACCAATAGAGTTAATAATCTGACACAATGATAATATAATTCTGAAATATTCTTACTCATGTCCATTGCATAAAGTAAAGTAGGGTTCAGATACTTGCTCAATATAGATTTGAGTAAGGTTAGAGAACTTGCTCACTAATAATTGGAGTAAGTTTAGGGAACTTGCTTGATCTGCTGCTTACATAACTTAGTTCTATCTTTAATTCAACGACCTATCATTTATAAGATTGCTCTATTAATTAGAATAACATATCATAACACATAGTACTATTATTTACAGTCAACACATAACCTAATCACAGTGTCACACAGTTATATTAGTCATTAAGACAAATAAATACTTATACAGTCAAACTATATAGGTTCGGATCAATTTCGGTAGTATTTCGGTGTACCGACGACTTTATCGAGTAATTATCGAGTTTAAAACTCTATCATGTAGTTCAATACTATCTTAGATATTTTAAATACCAATCATATTATTTTTAAATGCCTTATAATAATTTTTCAATAATTATTATAATTTATCTTGATTTTTCAAACTCTAGAATCATCATTAAATAATTTAAATATTAGATAATTCTATTATCATTAATATTAAAATAATATTAAAATATTAATCTAACCATTGTCAAAATTTCAAAGTTATTTATAATAACTCAAAATATTTTTAAAGTATTAATATTACCCTTAAATAATTTTTAAAACATTTAAAATCATTTTTAAACAATTACCATTAATATTAAAATATTAAGGTATTATTCACTAAAATATTAAAAGTTATTTATAATTACTTAAAATATTTTTAAACCATTTATATCCTTTTTAATATATTTATTAAATAAATTAATATCATTAATATTAAATAATTAATAAAATTTACTTTAAAATATTGAAAGTTACATTTTATAACTTAAAATATTATTAAATATCTTATTATCATTTAAAATGATTTTTAACATAATAAAATCATTTTTAGTTAATTTATTTTGTGCATTTATTAAATAAATAATATTCAAATAATTACTAATATTTATGAAAAATATGTTAAATTATTAAAAGTTAATTTTTATTACTTAAAATAATTTTCAAAACTGATTTTATAATTTTCAAAATTTATTTACTATTTTTAAATAATTTTTAAAATTTATTTCTATTTTTAATCATTTTCCTGAAATTAAAAAACTAAAATAATAGAAACTGTCGCTATAGGCTATAGCAACACTTTCTGTCACTGTTGGTGTTCTTGAGCTCAAGAACACTGACAGACCAGTGTTCAAGGGGCTCGGTTTAACCAACGCTAATTATCTGTTCAAATTCATTTTGTACAATATAATACTTTGATGTTGTAGCATATATGTAATACTACAACATCTTCTCATTACTTTGGTCATACAACATCACAACAAGGAGATCAGAGCCCCCAAACTTGTTGTCAGACTTCATCTGGGTTTTCTGGGTTACCCAGAAACCCAGACAGTTTCGACTTGGTACTTTCTAGCTCAATTTAATCTAGGTACTGGTCATCCACTGGCCAATCTAATGGTTCAAGCTTGTAGTACACATGTAATAACCCGATATTTTCTATAAAAATAAATAAGGAATTTTTGCATATGAAATTTTTTTTTAGAATAAGTGTCAAGTAATGTGTACGATAAATGCAAATATATTTATTACTTGAAAAATTAGAAATAATTTTAGAATTATTAATTACTACAAATTATATTCTTATGGTAATTAATTTTTGTAAGCAGAAATATTTTTATTAATTATTTTCCATGAAAACATGATTGGATATTATTTAAATAATATATGAAGAGACAATTAGAATTATGATAATAAATATTTTATTATATGAATCTGTTCAGAATATTTAAGTTAATTATTTTAACTTGATTATTGATGTTGTATACGATGGATAAGTCAGTTATGGAATCCAAACCCTAAATTAGATTTTTATCG
Source organism: Panax notoginseng (assembly GCA_016801055.1). Taxonomy (NCBI): domain Eukaryota; kingdom Viridiplantae; phylum Streptophyta; class Magnoliopsida; order Apiales; family Araliaceae; genus Panax; species Panax notoginseng. The sequence continues at coordinate 83,393,155 of CM029023.1, forward strand.
AGAGATGAGAATAATAATATAATATTATATATATTTTGAATTTTCAGTGCTATATATATGTACTGTATATGTGTGGACAGATAATGATTGGTTAATTACGGTAAATTTATATCATGACCCTTATATCGTATTTTTAAGCCTTAATTGTTAAACTCAGTTGTGAGTTCAAGACTGAGTAGAAATTGCGTTATATGAATTTTATTGTATATATTAGAATTTCCGTAATTAGGAGAAACCCTAATTATTATTTAAATAACCCTAATTGGTTGAAATTAGAAATCGTAATTAATGTGTTAGTAAAATATACAGACAATTAGGAACCCCTAATGGTTAATTAGGAAACCCTAATTGTTAATATTAAGAAACCCTATTTTTCTAATTAAAAACCCTAATTTAAATTTATTGTGTTTAATTAAAATGTTATTGTATAATTATTTTAAATTGTCAAACCCTAGGAATTATTTGGGTAATTTTAAGATTTACAATCTAGTGATTAAACCTTAGATTTAATTACTTTGGACAAGAATGCCCTTGAAATTACAAGTGAAATTACTATTTTACCCTTTTTGTCCCATTAATGAATTATTAGTGTATTATTGCTAGCAATCTTGCAAAATCTGGCCCTCTAACTTTATTCTAGAATTCACATATGGCACTATAACATTACCCATCAATGATCAGCTATTACAAGCACATGGAATCATTTCATTTCATTATTTAAGAGAGAGAAAAGTGTACATTATTGTCCATTTATACAACCAATGCTCAACAAACCCTCTCTCTATCCTCACCCACGAAAATACATAGTATATCAGTCCCAAAAGACAGCCCCACGATCAACAACAACAAATTAGAAACATGGAATCAAGAATTGGTTCTTAAAGGTATAAAACTAATTTTACAATTTGATCTTGTATGCTAAGTTGGATTTGGTGTTTTAATGTTTAATTTTGTTGAATAAGGTGTTAATAGATGATCTGGGCTAGTATCTTATAGACCCATAACATCTAAGTACTCAATTTGATGATTTTTAAAAAATCTGGAAAAAGTTATTTTTGTGTTCTGACATCAAATGTCAGGGCCTTTAGATCCGTGTCTATTAGGTGTTTTATGTGTTTTATGTTTTGGATATCTTCTATGATATGTGGTCTTTACTCTGCAACTTGAATCAAGCCTAGATCATGTATATATCAAAAGTTATTAATGGTCAAAGTACATTGACCGATCATGAAGCTGATTCTGGAAAACCCAGAAAATCTCCAGTTTCCAGAATTTTCTGACAAGCAAATGTCAGTTGTGACGCCCCCAAAATTAGGTATACATCACCCATCTTGGGTCGCCACTTACATGGTACAGAATACAAATACAACTTACTAATACAACTGTCGTGTACAATACGACAAAACATAAACTGTGAGTTTGAATACAAATATTATCTTCTAGAAAGTATTCATACTCAAAAGGAGTCCTCATTACATTTATTAACACACCATTACATAGAATAGTGAGGACTACTAGCTAATACTATCATTCGGACCATCACTCCGTACCCCGACTTGTCCCAGCTACGTTCTCATTTCCTGAAGAGAACAGTGAAAGAAAGGGTGAGCTCAACTAGCCCAGTAAGAAATATTATGACTAAGATAATGCAGAATAAATTATCATTAGCCTTCAACAATGTTAAACTGATAAAATATAATAGACATCAAGTTTAACTGCAGTGGAACAAGCAATCCATTAAAAGAGTCAAGTAGAAAATAAACTCTACTATCTTTTATGATTTAAAAGGTTTTTCAACACTGCGATCACTGAGACTCAGCTTAATAAAATAATCCACATCATCGAATCACCCCTGCACTACGGCCAAGGATATTCGTGTATTCATTAATGGTCATGATCATGCCAACAACTGTCCATCAATGCACTACGGGCCAATGAGGACTTTTACCACATCATTTGTAACATTACGGTCATGATTACACCGAATAATCCCTGGTCATAATCATACCAAGTCCATCTATGCACTACATGCCACAGATGACTTTCAACATTTTATAAACATGAGGATGATGACAATGATATAAGAATTCAATAAAACAAGTTCAAGAATTAATTTATCCAATAATTAACAACGTCCAAATTGTCAACATGATACTGCATTGTGGAGTAAAATTCAAGAACGCTTAGAAGAATATTTTCTTGAAAAGATACTGGATGAAACGCAACTATCAAGGATATTCCACAAATTTCATGGAGTATAGAAGTCAAAACTTAACCAACTGAGTACAATAAAGAATGGAATAACAAAAGAAATCACCATGCATGCGATAGACCGCACAGACAGGTTATTCCAATAGAATAATAAATAATGGAACCAAGTCCGGCGTAAACGCACAGACAGGATATTCCGACAGAATAATAAATAATGGAACCAGGTCCGGTGTAAAACACACAGACAGGATATTCCAACAGAATAATAATAAAACGGAACCAGGTCCGGTGTAAAACACACAGACAGGATATTCCAACAGAATAATAATAAAACGGAACCAGGTCCGGTGTAAAACACACAGACAGGATGTTCCAACAGAATAATAAACGGAACCAGGTCCGGTGTAAAACACACAGACAGGATGTTCCAACAGAATAATAGAAGAATGTCACCAAGTATAGGGTAGACCGCGTATACTGGTTATTCCAACAGAATGATAACGAATGGAATAACAGAAGTTCTCTTCATGAATATAAAAGAAATAATATTCCCTACCGTTTTAAAGAAACTGGATATAGGAGTAGTGAGGGAGCAGACTTCTCTTCTTCTATAGATTTTCTCTCTATAGCTTCTCTCTATAATAAATGCTCTATAGCTTTAGTGAATTGGTGAGAAATGAAGGAAGGATGAGCTTCTATTTATAGGAAAATATAGTTTCGATAATTGCACGTTTTGGGGCTCGAAATATTATAATACAATACCTCTAACTTTTCATTCATTTTTAATTCAATCATCCAAGTATTATCAAACTTGCACCAACTCCCCTAATAGTAATTCATGTGAATCAATAGTAAAATCATGTGACTCAATAGTTCTAAACATGTGAAAAATTAATTACAATATAGTACCTCCCTCTATACCTCTATTTTTAACTTAGTCATGCAAGTATTATCAAACTTGCACCAACTCCCCTAATAGTAACAAGAATGTGAGTCAATAGTATAACATGTGAACAAATAGTTATAATAATGTGAAATAATAGCAATCAATTGCTCATTTATCCGATAAAATACCCGATTGGTCAATATAACCTCCAGATATCAATTATTATCGAAATAAATGTCGATTTTTATTAACACAAATAATTACAACATAATGAAATCATTTTTATCAAAAATATAAATTTTGAAATTTCGAAGTTTGACTTTTTCCGAAAAAGTCAACTGTTGACTTTTTGACCAAATAGTAAATTTCGAAAAATTTTGTGTTTATAGACTATTTTTACTAATTTCGACGTTCCGGACTCAAATATCACGTCTGCGTCTCCAAATTCAACTCCGAACAACATTCATCATTAATATTATAACTTATGAATAGTAACTCGTGAATAGTACTCCGACACGAAAAGTGTCCCAAATACCCGAGTGAACAATACTAGAGTGAATAGTAATTTGGGTGAATAGTAACCCGTGAATAGTAACTTATGAATAATAATTCGTGAATAGTAACTCGTGAATAGTACTCCGATACGAAAAGTACCCCAAATACCCGAGTGAATAATATTCGGGTGAATAGTAATTTAGGTGAATAGTAATCCTTGAATAGTAACTCATGAATAGTAACTCGTGAATAGTACTTTGACACAAAAAGTGTTCCGAATACCCGATTGAACAATACTGAGTGACTTCTCACATAAGCATCAATAATCAATACCGTGTGCTACTATGCAACCACGCGTATTACTGTACTTTTAACACCGGGTGTTTTAACAGTTAATGGTAAAACTTTCGTCGTTATTTCCATAAAATATTTTTGTCGTTTTCTCAATCCGACAATAATTCCGTTGTGGGGTCCACCAATAATTGTGTCGTTGTACGAATATTCTCCGACAAAAATAATATTCCCCGACCAATCGAATATAATACAACAACTTGTATACTTTGCAAAATTTATAAATACTACCCACAACTATAATATTATCTCAAATTCACACCATAATATTAAAAAAATATTTCGAGAAATTTAAATCTTTATTCATAAAATCTGGGGTCTCACAATCTCCCCTCCTTATAGAATTTCGCCCTCGAAATTTACGTACATACCTGATATGCTGAACAGATGCGGACACTTCGTCAGATTCTAACTCTTGAGGTATAACCTTTAAGCGTAGAATATATTTCAGGATTTAAACAGGTACATCTTCATACGTTAAATCATCCGTTATCTCGTCTGGTTTTAAATCAATAATGTGGTTCGGGTCGTCCACATATTTAAGTAACATCGATATGTTAAAACGTTATGAACACGCGACATACTTAACGGTAAAACGAGTCTATAAGCCACAGTTCCTACTCGATCGAGGATTTCAAATGGGTCAATTAAATCGAGGGTTGAGATTTTCTCTCTTCGTCGATTCTTGCTTCTAGAATAAAGCCCTCTTGAACCTTCTTCCTCACATTCGTCAGCTCCGGGTTTGTAGCTTGAGCGGCTTAAACATTATCGACTAAAATCGATTCTAATCATATATTCGTTATTTTCACGTGGGTTTCGTATATTCGCACTTGTAAACACATACGACCTTCTACTCAACGCGTCAGCTACCACGTTCGCTTTCCCACGATGATATTGAATGGTACGATCGTAATCTTCAACAGCTTGAGCCAACTTCTTTGGCGTATGTTACGTTCGTTTTAAGTAAAGAAATATTTGAGGGTTTAAGATTGTACTGGGGTCAATACAAAATTTGATTTCACGTTCTAGGGGTAAGCTAAGAAGTCTTCAAGAATACGTCAAGAAATTTATTAACAATAGAAATATCATTCAAAACTGTGACTCTCGTCCAAGACTTGGATAGTACGTCACATTGATACCTATCAACTTGACATCGTCATTCACAACGTCCCCTACAGAAAGTTCGGCTTCGGTGCATTCCCTACAAGGAAGTCACCAGCGAAAGGCTCGGGGCTCTTTACTTATGGCTTGATATGACAATGATTGACTTTAGTGGTTTGGTTGCTTGAATTCGCATAGCAGGTTGGTTAGGAATATGAAAGTTAACCACCTTACGAAAAGAATGATGAGTAGTTAACCAATCGTTCCTAAAATCACATCAAAGGCAAGTATTTTCAAAGAGATGCGATCGACAAGTAACGTGAAAGTGTTGATTTGAACAAGATTTATAAATGGTGGATGTAACGAAGGTTTCTACTATCGAAGTTTAAACCAATAAGTCAAAGTCTAATTTCTTCGAAGTCAAATTTAAACGTTGAGCTCAAGCAAGAGAAATAAAAGAATGGATAGAACCGGTATCTAATAAGGTATAGACTTCGCAAGAATTTATAATTAACTAACCCGTGATAACTTCATTTGATTCCTCGTTAGGGTAATTCAAAACTCGATGCTGGATTTTCCCAATTACTGTCGAAAAAAAAATTACATATCATTTATTTTAGCTTTCTTAGATCGGACTTCTCTTTCCACAATATCAACGCGTCGTGCGGCTTTTACCCATGCATCTTTCATTCTCACTCGTTCAGTTATTTCTTCTTTCAGCTGCTCCTTGACATTTGAATTCTCAGATTCCAGCTTTAATATCATATACTCTGCCAAAGAGTGCTTCTGTTCAACCATCGCACATCGGGTAATACAATTTTGAATTGTTGCATCCCTTTGTTCTACGACCGCCTGTCGTTCTTCAGCCTGCTCTTCTAACTCATGAATACGATTTTGTAATTCTACATTTTGATCAATAAGTTCTTCTAATAAATCAACCTCAGCTTCCTCTTCTTCCTCACTCTCAGTTGCTACCTTTGCGACTAGCTTGAGTGCAACTTTTAATTCCTCAATCACCACATGGATATCTCTAATCACATTAACCTGGTTGGTGATTAGAGGTGTCTCCACGTTCTCATGTGCTTCATTGTTTATCTCAACATTTTCGGATGTCATTTGCAAATACTGTCACAAAACAAAGGTTAATTGACATGTAACATATTATCCCTATATTCTGACCGACCAATTAAATACAAAATAAACTTAGGTAGGTCATACTAGCGAAGGAATTCCCCGTCTCTCCCCTCCTAGTTCTATTCTCACATCCTAGCCAGGGATCATATCCCTAAGCTTTGATACCAACTGTGACGCCCCCAAAATTAGGTATACATCACCCATCTTGGGTCGCCACTTACATGGTACAGAATACAAATACAACTTACTAATACAACTGTCGTGTACAATACGACAAAACATAAACTGTGAGTTTGAATACAAATATTATCTTCTAGAAAGTATTCATACTCAAAAGGAGTCCTCATTACATTTATTAACACACCATTACATAGAATAGTGAGGACTACTAGCTAATACTATCATTCGGACCATCACTCCGTACCCCGACTTGTCCCAGCTACGTTCTCATTTCCTGAAGAGAACAGTGAAAGAAAGGGTGAGCTCAACTAGCCCAGTAAGAAATATTATGACTAAGATAATGCAGAATAAATTATCATTAGCCTTCAACAATGTTAAACTGATAAAATATAATAGACATCAAGTTTAACTGCAGTGGAACAAGCAATCCATTAAAAGAGTCAAGTAGAAAATAAACTCTACTATCTTTTATGATTTAAAAGGTTTTTCAACACTGCGATCACTGAGACTCAGCTTAATAAAATAATCCACATCATCGAATCACCCCTGCACTACGGCCAAGGATATTCGTGTATTCATTAATGGTCATGATCATGCCAACAACTGTCCATCAATGCACTACGGGCCAATGAGGACTTTTACCACATCATTTGTAACATTACGGTCATGATTACACCGAATAATCCCTGGTCATAATCATACCAAGTCCATCTATGCACTACATGCCACAGATGACTTTCAACATTTTATAAACATGAGGATGATGACAATGATATAAGAATTCAATAAAACAAGTTCAAGAATTAATTTATCCAATAATTAACAACGTCCAAATTGTCAACATGATACTGCATTGTGGAGTAAAATTCAAGAACGCTTAGAAGAATATTTTCTTGAAAAGATACTGGATGAAACGCAACTATCAAGGATATTCCACAAATTTCATGGAGTATAGAAGTCAAAACTTAACCAACTGAGTACAATAAAGAATGGAATAACAAAAGAAATCACCATGCATGCGATAGACCGCACAGACAGGTTATTCCAATAGAATAATAAATAATGGAACCAAGTCCGGCGTAAACGCACAGACAGGATATTCCGACAGAATAATAAATAATGGAACCAGGTCCGGTGTAAAACACACAGACAGGATATTCCAACAGAATAATAATAAAACGGAACCAGGTCCGGTGTAAAACACACAGACAGGATATTCCAACAGAATAATAATAAAACGGAACCAGGTCCGGTGTAAAACACACAGACAGGATGTTCCAACAGAATAATAAACGGAACCAGGTCCGGTGTAAAACACACAGACAGGATGTTCCAACAGAATAATAGAAGAATGTCACCAAGTATAGGGTAGACCGCGTATACTGGTTATTCCAACAGAATGATAACGAATGGAATAACAGAAGTTCTCTTCATGAATATAAAAGAAATAATATTCCCTACCGTTTTAAAGAAACTGGATATAGGAGTAGTGAGGGAGCAGACTTCTCTTCTTCTATAGATTTTCTCTCTATAGCTTCTCTCTATAATAAATGCTCTATAGCTTTAGTGAATTGGTGAGAAATGAAGGAAGGATGAGCTTCTATTTATAGGAAAATATAGTTTCGATAATTGCACGTTTTGGGGCTCGAAATATTATAATACAATACCTCTAACTTTTCATTCATTTTTAATTCAATCATCCAAGTATTATCAAACTTGCACCAACTCCCCTAATAGTAATTCATGTGAATCAATAGTAAAATCATGTGACTCAATAGTTCTAAACATGTGAAAAATTAATTACAATATAGTACCTCCCTCTATACCTCTATTTTTAACTTAGTCATGCAAGTATTATCAAACTTGCACCAACTCCCCTAATAGTAACAAGAATGTGAGTCAATAGTATAACATGTGAACAAATAGTTATAATAATGTGAAATAATAGCAATCAATTGCTCATTTATCCGATAAAATACCCGATTGGTCAATATAACCTCCAGATATCAATTATTATCGAAATAAATGTCGATTTTTATTAACACAAATAATTACAACATAATGAAATCATTTTTATCAAAAATATAAATTTTGAAATTTCGAAGTTTGACTTTTTCCGAAAAAGTCAACTGTTGACTTTTTGACCAAATAGTAAATTTCGAAAAATTTTGTGTTTATAGACTATTTTTACTAATTTCGACGTTCCGGACTCAAATATCACGTCTGCGTCTCCAAATTCAACTCCGAACAACATTCATCATTAATATTATAACTTATGAATAGTAACTCGTGAATAGTACTCCGACACGAAAAGTGTCCCAAATACCCGAGTGAACAATACTAGAGTGAATAGTAATTTGGGTGAATAGTAACCCGTGAATAGTAACTTATGAATAATAATTCGTGAATAGTAACTCGTGAATAGTACTCCGATACGAAAAGTACCCCAAATACCCGAGTGAATAATATTCGGGTGAATAGTAATTTAGGTGAATAGTAATCCTTGAATAGTAACTCATGAATAGTAACTCGTGAATAGTACTTTGACACAAAAAGTGTTCCGAATACCCGATTGAACAATACTGAGTGACTTCTCACATAAGCATCAATAATCAATACCGTGTGCTACTATGCAACCACGCGTATTACTGTACTTTTAACACCGGGTGTTTTAACAGTTAATGGTAAAACTTTCGTCGTTATTTCCATAAAATATTTTTGTCGTTTTCTCAATCCGACAATAATTCCGTTGTGGGGTCCACCAATAATTGTGTCGTTGTACGAATATTCTCCGACAAAAATAATATTCCCCGACCAATCGAATATAATACAACAACTTGTATACTTTACAAAATTTATAAATACTACCCACAACTATAATATTATCTCAAATTCACACCATAATATTAAAAAAATATTTCGAGAAATTTAAATCTTTATTCATAAAATCTGGGGTCTCACATCAGTTGCTTCAGATATTACCCTGTTCATGTTTTGTAATGTTTTAAGTTTTGTGTCGATAGTCTGGTATGTTATCTTTAATCTGGAACAATAATCATAGCAATTGGGTAGACAGATTTCATTTTATTCACGGTCAAAACCTGTTGACCGGGCATGACCGGACCAAATTCTAGGTAACCCAGAAATGGTTATCAGCGTCAGATAAGAGTTTTGGAGGCCTAGATCTGACTGATTTAATATTTTTTGATGTTGTTGTTATATGAATTTTGTAGCCTGATAGTTAGAGTATAAATTTCTGTCTTTATGTCACTTATAAGTTACATATATTGGATTTTTTGGACGGTCAAAGTGACTAAAAATGATCACGATTTCATTTCTGAAAATTCCAGAAAATATGAAGAACACGGCTTCTGACAGCCTTTGACCGCGCTAGATCTTGTAAATCTGTTGATGATAAACTTATCTGTTGTTGTAGTGTTGTTCCTTGACACGAGTACTACATATTTAAACCTTGAAACCACATGAACGATGATCAGGACATGGATAAAAGTTAGCTAGAAAAGCACCACTCGGACTGCCTGGGTTTCTGGGATTTTCCCGAAAACCCAGAATCGTTCTGACAGTATTTTTGGGGACACGGATCTTTAAATTATGTTGTTGTTTGACCAAGTTGATACTTTATAACTGTAGTATTACATGTGAAATACTATATAAAATCTTAATTTAGCCCAGAAATTTATCAGATTGTAATTTAAATCTGGTCAAACTTAGTATGTTGGTAACCGAAGCTGTCAGAGTCCTTGGGCTCAAGAACACCTAAGGCGACGCTTTTCTGTCGCCATAGGCTTTAGCGACAGACTTTATTAAATTTAATTTCAGTATTTTTCCGAAAATTGATTAAAAATAGAGAAAAATTGTTTTTAAATTATTAAAAATACAAAATAAATTCTGAAAAATTATTTTAAGATCTGAAAATTAGTTTTTAATAATTTTTAATATATTTCATAAATATATAGTATTTTTGGAATATAAAAGGTATTTATTTATTTAATTATAATATTAAATAAATTATTTAAAAATAGTTTTAATTCATGAAAAATCATGAAAAATTATATTATGGTATAAGAAAATATTTTAAGTTATTTTTCATGACTTTTAATATTTTGTGGTGAATTTTATTAATTAATTATTATTAATGATATTAAAGTTAATTAATAATTATATTAAATAATTTAGTTTAAAAATGATTTTATTATTTTAAAAATCATTTTAAATGGAAATAAAGTGTTTAAAGATATTTTAAGTTATAAAATATAACTTTTAATATTTAAAATTTAATTTCATTAATAATTAAATATTAATGATATTTATTTAATGATTTGTAATATAAAGTTTATTTAATATTTATATTAAATAAATAGTTTAAAAATAGTTTTATTTACTTAAAAATCATTTAAAAAGGATATTAAGGATTTAAAAATATTTTAAGTTATAATTAATGACTTTTAATAATTTGATAGATAATGCATTAATATTTTATTATTAATGGTAAGTATTTAAAAATAATTTTAATTATTTTTAAATCATTTAAGGGTAATATAAATGTTTTAAAAATAGTTTGAGTTATTATAAATAACTTTTATATTTTGGCAATGGTTTCATTAATAATTTGATATTAATTGAATATTAATGATAATAGAATTGTTTAATGTTTAAATCATTTAATAATGATTCCGATATTTGAAAATTCATGATAAATTATAATAAGTGTTTAAAAATTATTTTAAGTCATTTAAAAATAATATGACTGATACTTACAGATATTGAAATACAGAATAGAGTCTTAGACTCGATAATTACACGATAAGGCTGTCGGTACATCGAAATATTTCAGAAATTGATCTAGACTTAGATATTTTGACTGTATTACTGATTGTTTGTGATTCAATGACTATAGAATATGTGTGGCAAGGTGATTAGGTTATGTGCTGACTGTAATAGATAGTACTATGTGTTATGATATATTGTTCTAATCGAACGAATGATCTGATTAATGATAGGTTGTGATAAAAGAGATAGAACTAAGTTGAGAATTGTAAGCAGCAGATCAGGCAAGTATCCTACCTTTGCATTTTCTTTATGCAATGGACATGAGTAAGAATATTTCATAATTATATTATTACTGTACAGATGATTATATTATAAACGCTCATTGATTATCAACATGTTAGTCCAGATATATAAATTCTGTTCGTTAATTGCTATGAATGGTTATACAAGTGTTCCCACTTGGATAATCATGGTATTTATTCACATATTGATACACCTTTGTCAATTACCCGTATATGTATATGTTGAAGTATAGATTATTGTTGAGCAAGATAAAAACCTTTTGGTTTGGAACCATGACAAGTATGAACATCCCTTATATGGAAAAACTTTTTTTATGCGCCCAAGGCAGACAGAGTGAACGATAACATCGTTCTTGTAATGTAGTTTTGATCAATATAGGGTACAACGGGCTGATCACCCTCCGTGCCCGTAAGTTATGACGGTTTGCGGATGAAGTTCTGCTAAACCTTTTCGAAAATGAAAAGAATGTTCATAGTATGTTACTTAAACCCCATTTATGGTCAGTACGTAGTTTTTAAAAATTTGAAAGAGGGTTGTTATGTTATTATTATCGGTTCAGATTACTTCACAAGTATTGATTCGTTGTAGAAGGGTTATGTAAAGAAAACATTTAAATTCTTTCAACTTATATATATAATTGCTATTACTTGCTGGGCACTCAAATGCTCACTCTTGCTTAAATTAAATGTTTTCAGTTATGTATGATCAACCTGAAGGCTCAGGCACGAACAAGGGGAAAGGAAAGTGGTTCGAATGAGATTATAATATGTTGTTATAGTTTATTAAGACAATGATATATATATATATATATATATATATATATATATATATATATATATATCTAATATCATGTATTGTAATAAAGGTCTCGTACCTGGGATTAAACTTTGATGCATATGTAAATTAAGTTTGAATGTTATATTATTATTAGTATTATTCAGCTTATAGAAATGGTATCGTGAAGCACCGAGTTCGGGTTTCAAGTACCTGGATTTGGGGGCGTCACAACACATGTCAAGGTACAACTATCATACATCAGATCAATCAAACTACATCAGAATCACTAGATATCATACGGTCAAACCATGTCAGAAGTGGTGTTCTTAAATTTTCTGGAATTTCCAGAAAACAGATTTCGTGAACGAGTAGGCTAGTTTGACCTTCCAATGTGTTCCATATATTTGTGATTTAAGGGATCTAAAAGCATGTATCCATAGTACTCATAACAAACTACAACTTAGATATAACAACATAGACAAAAGAAGCAAAATCTGACAGATTCATGCTTTGCAAAACCTTGTCAGACACCGATAAGGACTTTCTGGGTTACCCAGATTTGAAAAGTCATGGTCGGTCAACGACCTTTGACCATGAATAACTTATAATTTGTTCATGCTCTGACTCTGATTCGAGTTTCAAATCAAAGATCTCATAGCATACTACAACTTCAAACATTTAAACAACAAAAATGATAACCAGATAAAGATCTATGTGGTCTGACATTCGGTTGTCAGACCACTTTTGAAAATTTCCCAGATTTTGTAAAAACTTAAATTCGAGCATATAAATGTTATGGATCCACTATTTAGCAACCCAGATCACTGATTCACACCTTATACAACATATTTAAACATTCATACATCAAATCTAACATAGCATACAAGATTAAATTTTCTTGGCTTAGGGTTTACCTTTCTTGAACAAGATCTTGAATCTGACTTCTGATCTGCTATAAGTGTTAGTGGGGCTTGATTAGGGACTGGTCTAGCAAGGTAATTTCGGAGGTTTTGAGTTGAGAGAGTCTTGGTTGAGTGTTGGTGTATAAATGAGAAAGTTAGTAACCTTTCTCTCTCTTGATCTTATATAAAACATGGATGCAATGCATTTGGATTGTTAAAGTGGCTGAGATATTTGGCTTATAGGCACATGGTTAGCTAGAGTTGGTCACCAACCACTTACTAGGGCTAGATCTACACTCCACCTCATTAAAATATTCAAAAGGGCAATTTGGTTAATTGACTTTTACTTTTAGTGGCAAGCTTGGCAATTCATTTCAACCCTTAAGGTTTAATCCTAAGGTTCCATAACTCCAATTTCTAGGATTTGGTAATTAGGGCTAAAATGGAAATCTTAGTTTCTAAAAAGTGAATTAGGGTTCCCTAATTAAATTAGGGTTACTAATCACCTAGGACTTGTAAATTAGGTTTCATACTTTACTAATTACCATTAAGCTTGCTAAATTAATAATTAGGGTTTAAAACTTAGCAATTAGGGTTCTAATTTAGTAATTAAGGTTTCTAGATATTAATTAGGGTTTACCTAATTAACATTAAATCTATACTAATTGTCAGTAATTACATAACACACAACTTAATAATTTTTACAGTCGTAATTGACTTATGTACTATAGCTTATCAGTAACGCTAGGGTTTTGTACTGTTTTACACATTAACATTACACACATATCAGACATGTTTATATCACTGAAATATAAATAATATTATATTAATATTCTCATTCCTTATTCAAAATCCAGAATTAGGGTTTTTAATCCATATCTGACACAACCTTCATATATACCATTATTAATTAAGTTAAAATAATTAACTTAACTAATAGGGTTATATACACTTTTCCCCACTCTACTTAACCTCGGTTTACAAATGCATCACTGAACTGAAATTTTTTACAATCGACTCATTAAACTACAAAAATTTATCAAATCGTTACAAATTCCGTTAAATGAGTTGACTTTTAACAGAAACATGTGACATCAGATATAACCTACCCCACTTCTAATGACACATCATTTACATCACGTGGGTTAGTCCTTGTCATGGCCACGGTGGAAACTCAGTTCTTAAAAACAATTTGGTCGACTAAGGCCAGACAGAGACAGAAAAGGAAAACGCGCGAAGGAGTGAAGGAGAGAGAAGATTCAGGCGCGAATTTCTCTTCTTGCTGGCGAATCTTGGTCTTTGATGCGAATATTGGTCTTGGATACGAATCTACTAGTGCGAATCTTCTGTGAGGTAAGCTATATTTCTTTAATTTAGGGTTTGTGCACATGGGTTGGTTGGGAATGGGTACGGTTAAATTAGGGGTTTTTAATCTGATGTAGCCATCTTATTTGTCTTGATGTTTTCTCCATCTTTTTGGACTTTATATATCCGACATGTGGTCCATGGGATTTTATTTTTGCCATTGTTGTCTTCTTCGGTCCCCCCATGTACTTTACTAATATTTTATAATTTTTTGTATTGTTTTCGTTTTCACAGAATGAGTCGAATTTGTCAGTTGCATGTTCACTATGGGGGCAAATTTATTAATCAGCCTAAAACTGAGTACAAGGGAGGTAAGGTTGAAATTTATCCTTGTGTTGATGTTGATTTCATCTGCATGACTGCAATTAGGGGGTTTGCTGAAGCTTTAGATTATGATAGCAATGCTAAGGTTTTTTTTTAGAATAATGGTCAAACTACTGAAAGTGGTTATAGATTGGTGCATTATGATGACAATATTAGAGACATAGTAAAAGTGTGTCTCCCTTTTGGTGTTCTGGAATTTTTTGTTGATCGTGTATTTGTGAATGAAGGAGGAGTTGTGATTGAACCACCTGATGTGAATGAACAAGTTGCAACATCTATTACTCAACCCCCTAATACAGAAGATAATAATAAGGGGAGTACTAGTGCTAATAGGCAGATGTCAAAGAGGACTAAGCAAAGGGCAGGTTTGAAGGAGACTATGAATAATCAGAGGAGGAAGAGTAATAGAATTAGAATGAATCAGAAATCAAATAAAAAAAGTGATGATACACCAATTGTGATTGGGGACTCGGATAGTAGCGATGCACAATGTGATGGTGAAATATTAAGTAGTGATGAAGAATTATTAGAGGCTAGGAAGAGTTGCAGGGATTACAAAGCAGAGATGGCTAGAGTTGAAACAGAGGCAGGTGAAGGTGATGAAACAAACTTTGTTGATGGGGATGTAGGTGATGATAATACTAAGGGTGTTGAGGGTGATGTTGAGGGGGCAGGTCAAGGTGAAGAGGCTGAAGAAACAGGGAATGATAGAGATGATGAAGGGGCAGAAGGTGTTGAGGCTGGGGGTGATAGAAGTGCAGAAGGTGTTAAGGCTGAGGGTGATAGGTTAGTGAATGATGTTATGGAAGAAGTTGATAGAAATAGTGAGGGAGATAATGTCAGTGACTCTGATGATGATAGTGATTGGCATAGTGAGTATGAAGACAGTGATGTATTAAGGTCCCCATCAGAAACTAGTGAAGATGAGGACCTTGGTTTTGTGGGTCCCCTTGTAAAAAAGAAAAAGCCTCTGCATTGTGATGTTTTTAACCCAAAAACAAAGAGAAAGCACATAAAGTTTGCACACTATCAAACTTTTACTAATTTTAAAGAATTCAAGACTGCCATTAGAGACTATTCAATTGCTAATGGCAGGAAGTTGTGGTACAAGGTAAACGACAAGGAAAGAGTGCAGGTTAGGTGTGATAAGGGTTGTCCTTGGAAACTGTGGGCTAGTTACATTCAAGGAACTGAGAATGTGCAAATAAAGTCAATACTGGACACACATAACTGTGTGTACAGTTTTAAAAACAAGTTGGCAAACACCAAATTTTTGGCAGAGTTTTATGGAAAAAGGATAAGGAAAAATCCAAACTGGAGGTTGAAGGACATGCAAGAGGAGATTAAAATTAAATTAAAATTGGATATTACACTTGTGAAGTGT
The DNA here is from genome assembly GCA_016801055.1 of Panax notoginseng. Lineage (NCBI taxonomy): Eukaryota > Viridiplantae > Streptophyta > Magnoliopsida > Apiales > Araliaceae > Panax > Panax notoginseng. The sequence continues at coordinate 83,409,359 of CM029023.1, forward strand.
ATGAGAGTCAGGAATTTAGCTTTGGCAAGTATACATGCAGTTATGAAGGAACATTATTCAAGGGTTTGGGATTTTGGGGCAGAGATTTTGAGAAGTAACAAAATGAATACAGTCAACATCAAAACCACTAGGCTGAATCCTGAAGATGAGGTCAAGTTCAAGAGATTTTATGTTTGCTATGATAGCTTAAAGAAAGCTTGGAGAGAGGGTTATAGGCCAATTCTTGGATTGGATGGTTGTTTCTTAAAAACTGTATGTGGGGGTCAACTATTATCTGTTGTGGGAAGGGATGGGAACAATCAAATGTTCCCTGTAGCTATGGCTATTGTAGAAACTGAAAATGGTGACAGTTGGAGATGGTTTTTGGAGTTGTTGGCTGATGACCTTAAACTTGGTGAAGGCTATGGATTTACTATAATCAGTGACCAACAAAAGGTATATATTTACTATAAATGTCTCTTTTTTACTAATTGCCTCTGTTTTAATAATTGCATATGCTTTACTAACTCCAGTTTGTGTTGTACAGGGTTTGAAGAATGCCATATGTGAACTGCTTCCTCATATTGAGCATAGAAATTGTGCTAGACACATTTATTCTAACTGGAGGAAGAGGTTCACTTCACAGGCGCTAAAGAGATTATTTTGGGAAGCTTCATGTGCAACTCATGATCAATCACATAAGAGAGCAATGGGGGAGATTAAGAGGCTTTCTGGCCCTGCACATGATAAGATTGTGGAGCAAGACCCAAAGGTTTGGTCTAAGGCTTATTTTGGGACTCATTCAAAGGCTGATAATGTTGAGAATAACATGTCTGAATGCTTCAATGCTTGGATTATCAAATCTAGGTACATTATTGTAATGTTCTTGCATTATTACTAACCTACTTACTAACTTACTAACTCCAGTTCTTGCATTATTACTAACTTACTTACTCTTATATCTACCATTATCTAGGTACATTCCAGTTCTAACAATGCTTCAGGAAATTCATGATCAAATCATGGTGAGATTGCATCAGAAAAGGGATGCTATGCTTAAGTCAGAGGATTTAATTTGTCCAAGAATTATGAAGAAACTTGATGCTGTCATCATTGCCTCTGCCCATTGTGATCCACTTTGGGATGGCAAAATCTCATTCCAAGTCAAGGAAAGAGGTAGAGCATTTACTGTGAATCTTAATGATAGAACTTGTGCATGTAGAGTGTGGGACCTTACTGGCATCCCATGTTGTCATGTTGTATCAGCAATTCAGTCAATTTATCAAAATCCAATAGACTATGTAGCTCACTGGTATAGTAGAGATACTTATCTCAAGACTTATAGTCACACTCTTGAGGTGTTAAATGGTGAAGATTTCTGGGAATTCACAGACTATGACATTATGGGGCCTCCACCAAAACCAAAGAAACTGAGAGGCAGACCACCGAGGCTGAGAAGGAGAGAAGGTTGGGAAGACAAAGGAAATCATGGCCCCTTGAAGAGGGTGAGTAGGGTAGGAAGAAAAATGTATTGTAGCATTTGTAGAAAGTCTGATCATAGAAAGAACCAATGCCCAGTTAAAGAGGCCAATGCAGGGTCCATGGGAGATACTGTTAAAGAGCCCACTACACGTGTGATGAGTACTACTTATTTGCCTATCAATAATACCCCTCCAGCTAGTACCCCGCCAAATACAACACATCTTACTGAAATGGGCTTCCAAACACCAACTCTAAGCTCAGTTTCTTCCAAAATTCAAACCAGAGGGGGAAAAAGGAAGATAAATGTTGGCAACCAAGACTCTACAAGAGGGAGGTACAAAATTCCAAGGAAGAAGAAGGATGGAGCAAAGTTAGATAAAAATTAGGATTTTTATCTTTTGGGATATTAAGTTATTAGGTTTCTTATCTTTTGGGACTGATTATAGTATTTTGTATGCAATTATGCTACTGAACTGGATGAATGTTAATATGGATGATTATGGTATTTTGTATTTTGGAATATGTAATATGAATATGTAATGGTCATTGGTCTGAATGCTTTAACTTTTATAATAGAAAAGCTTTTGTAATTGTCTAAGCATTATACCTGAATTGGTGTATTGGTGTATGATATTAGTACTAGTTCATGTTTGCAGTACCTCAAAATGCTTCAATGTTGTGCATTGTCATGCCAGTTTCTAATATGGTGTATTGGTGTATGAAAATTGTGTTGTGTAGTGTACTTTATTATATACATTCGACTGAATATTGTGTGGATGGAATTGCCAATTGCTTCTAGTTTGTTAACAATGTACTTCTTGTTTGTTAAACCTGCTACCACTTCAATTTGCACCAAACATCAATTCAATTAAATGCTCTGCTTTAACATGGAGTCATAATGAATATAGTCAACATCAATTCAATGCTCTGCTTCAATTGCACACTACTCAGCCAAATCAATATTCAATACATATTTACCAACCATCAAAACCAACATTAAGCATTCAATACATACATGACAAAATAACATTCAATACACACTTTAATCATCCTTTACTACATTCAAGGAAGACAGCTCTATACATTTGGTTGTAATACAATGAAAAACAAAATCCAAGAAACTACTAAAGTAATCCATAATTTCTTCTCCATCGAACTTTGCTTGTCAAATTTCTTCCTCAACTGTTGCCCTTGTCTTTGTAGCACCAAAACCTCTTTTTCTTCATTGTTTATCTCACCTTTGCTCATCAATATGTTCCAGTTTCCATCTTCTTTATTACTTCCATCAAACTCTCAATTTTTTCATTGCTTCTTTCTATCTTTCCCTTTAGCTGCAATATCACTTCCCTTGATCTCTCTGTAAATGGAGGATCACACCATTTAAAGAATCTACAACACAACTTGTTATCCTGCAACCAGTTGCACACAAATCGATCCATCAAGCCCATAACAAATATGCTTATACAACATACAACAAATTTCATGCTTTTACCCAGCACGAAATTGGGGATTTAGGTCACTAAAAACATAACAATCTTCCATTTCACTCTATATACAGTAAAGTGTATGACTTTGGTTGTAAATTTTTACAATTTATAAAATCGCAACTTCTACTCATCAACTTTTCAAATCAGTAGGAAAGACATCCTCTCTTTGAAATCATCAACTTTTCAAATCTTCAAATAACTCTTCCTCAAACATCTAATACTCAAATATTTAACAACACCAGAACAACTTTTGCAGTTGTTAAATATTACAACAAAAATTAGGTCCCTGCAGCCCAACTAGAAGAAATTAGGTCACATACCTTGAAACGAGCACAACCGATGAACCTTCTTCCCGGGTCAGCAGTTCCCTCTTTCCAAGCTACCCACATCGGTGCGACAATCCCACATCGGCATGTCACTGGAGTTCTAGGCATCTCCCAATCTTCGACGCGATTTGTGAAACTATTTTCGCTGGAGCTCATGTTAGTTCCACTCTTAATTGTCTTCTTTTCCTTCGTCGATCTATGTGGAATGAAGGCAGGAGTTGGAATCGATTTGGGTCTGATTTTGGGGATAGTGTTTTGATTCCTCTTTTCAAATGAAGAACAAATGATTTAGGTATGATTTTGGGGATATAGAGATTTAGTCGGTTTAGGAATTTTGGGATAAAATCCACATAATATATTTAATCAATTGCCAGTATTACCACGTATTGCCACGTATTGCCAGATCATTCTTCTGTCAAATGGTTAACAGGCATAGACGGCAAAATCACTTTTTGTAAATAACGTATAGCTCACTGAGTTGACCGTAAAAATTTTTAGTTCAGTGATGCATTTGTAAACCGAGGTTGAGTAGAGTGGGGAAAAGTATAGATTATTGTTGAGCAAGATAAAAACCTTTTGGTTTGGAAGCATGACAAGTATGAACATCCCTTATATGGAAAAACTTTTTTTATGCGTCCAAGGCGGACAGAGTGAACGATAACATCGTTCTTGTAATGTAGTGTTGATCAATACAGGGTACAACGGGCTGATCACCCTCCGTGCCCGTAAGTTATGACGGTTTGCGGATGAAGTTCTGCTAAACCTTTTCGAAAATGAAAAGAATGTTCATAGTATGTTACTTAAACCCCATTTATGGTCAGTACGTAGTTTTCAAAAATTTGAAATAGGGTTGTTATGTTATTATTATCGGTTCAGATTTCTTCACAACTATTGATTCGTTGTAGAAGGGTTATGTAAAGAAAACATTTAAATTCTTTCAGCTTATATATATAATTGCTATTACTTGCTGGGCACTCAAATGCTCACTCTTGCTTAAATTAAATGTTTTCAGTTATGTATGATCAACCTGAAGGCTCAGGCACGAACAAGGGGAAAGGAAAGTGGTTCGAATGAGATTATAATATGTTGTTATAGTTTATTAAGACAATGATATATATATCTAATATCATGTATTGTAATAAAGGTCTCGTACCTGGGAGTAAACTTTGATGCATATGTAAATTAAGTTTGAATGTTATATTATTATTAGTATTATTCAGCTTATAGAAATGGTATCGTGAAGCACCGAGTTCGGGTTTCAAGTACCCGGATTTGGGGGCGTCACAACACATGTTAAGGTACAACTATCATACATCAGATCAATCAAACTACATCAGAATCACTAGATATCATACGGTCAAACCATGTCAGAAGTGGTGTTCTTAAGTTTTCTGGAATTTCCAGAAAATAGATTTCGTGAACGAGTAGGCTAGTTTGACCTTCCAATGTGTTCCATATATTTGTGATTTAAGGGATCTAAAAGCATGTATCCATAGTACTCATAACAAACTACAACTTAGATATAACAACATAGACAAAAGAAGCAAAATCTGACAGATTCATGCTTTACAAAACCTTGTCACACACCGATAAGGACTTTCTGGGTTACCCAGATTTAAAAAGTCATGGTCGGTCAACGACCTTTGACCATGAATAACTTATAATTTGTTCCTGCTCTGACTCTGATTCAAGTTTCAAATCAAAGATCTCATAGCATACTACAACTTCAAACATTTAAACAACAAAAATGATAACCAGATAAAGATCTATGTGGTCTGACATTCGGTTGTCAGACCACTTTTGAAAATTTCCCAGATTTTGTAAAAACTTAAATTCGAGCATATAAATGTTATGGATCCACTATTTAGCAACCCAGATCACTGATTCACACCTTATACAACATATTTAAACATTCATACATCAAATCTAACATAGCATACAAGATTAAATTTTCTTGGCTTAGGGTTTACCTTTCTTGAACAAGATCTTGAATCTGACTTCTGATCTGCTATAAGTGTTAGTGGGGCTTGATTAGGGACTGGTCTAGCAAGGTAATTTCGGAGGTTTTGATTTGAGAGAGTCTTGGTTGAGTGTTGGTGTATAAATGAGAAAGTTAGTAACCTTTCTCTCTCTTGATCTTATATAAAACATGGATGCAATGCATTTGGATTGTTAAAGTGGCTGAGATATTTGGCTTATAGGCACATGGCTAGCTAGAGTTGGTCACCAACCACTTACTAGGGCTAGATCTACACTCCACCTCATTAAAATATTCAAAAGGGCAATTTGGTTAATTGACTTTTACTTTTAGTGGCAAGCTTGGCAATTCATTTCAACCCTTAGGGTTTAATCCTAAGGTTCCATAACTCCAATTTCTAGGATTTGGTAATTAGGGCTAAAATGGGAATCTTAGTTTCTAAAAAGTGAATTAGGGTTCCCTAATTAAATTAGGGTTACTAATCACCTAGGACTTGTAAATTAGGTTTCATACTTTACTAATTACCATTAAGCTTGCTAAATTAATAATTAGGGTTTAAAACTTAGCAATTAGGGTTCTAATTTAGTAATTAAGGTTTCTAGATATTAATTAGGGTTTACCTAATTAACATTAAATCTATACTAATTGTCATTAATTACATAACACACAACTTAATAATTTTTACAGTCGTAATTGACTTATGTACTATAGCTTATCAGTAACGCTAGGGTTTTGTACTGTTTTACACATTAACATTACACACATATCAGACATGTTTATATCACTGAAATATAAATAATATTATATTAATATTCTCATTCCTTATTCAAAATCCAGAATTAGGGTTTTGAATCCATATCTGACACAACCTTCATATATACCATTATTAATTAAGTTAAAATAATTAACTTAACTAATATAATAATACATATCATAATAATCCTAATAATAATATCATATATATAATAATCATATTTTCATAAAATAAATAATAAATATTTTTATTACAAAATTAATTTATTATAAGAATATAATCTATAATGATCAATAATTCTTAAAAACAATTTATTTACAATTATTCATGTACTAATAAGTTTTATTTATCACATAAATACATATACTTTTCTTTGCACATAATCCCACCTTTATATAAAAAAAATTAAATGCAAAAATTTATTATTTAATTATATTGAAAATATTGGGTTATTACACATCATCTCTCTCTCACTCTCACTTCAGATTTCGCTTTTTATCGAATACCCAAATTAAAATGATAAATCAGGGCTATGAAGAAGAAGAATCCCATCAATGGCTGGATTATGGTTGGCAAAGATGATAAAACCTCGAGTGCTAAGTTTCACTTGAATGTGAAAGCTGAACCGGATCCACAGTTCGTCTTTCAGTTCGACGGCGAGCCAGAGTGTAGTCCGCCAGTTTTTCAGATCCAAGGCAACATTCGTCACCGGTCTTTACTTGCAAATTCAGTTTCCAGAGAACGGGCGACCGCAATCAGAGAACAAAGTCACTCTTTCTCCTTCATTCTCGTCAATGATTTCGAAGATGAAGAGGTCGACAAAGCTCAATTTTTCGGCGGCGGCTTTGAGCTTTAGGTGTGATTTGGTTGTTGGCGACTACGACTTTGAGCTTTGGGTGTGATTTTGTTGAGCCGTCAGCGATTGAGGAGAAGGGTATTCAGTATATACTGTAAAGAGGGAGGAGAGAGGCAAAGGAGATGGGTATTCAGCATACTATTTAAAACTTATTTTGATTTGGACTTTTAGTGTTGTTTCAATATTTGTTTGTCTGATGGTTTTTGTTTCTTGTGTTGTTATTGATTTGTTCTTGTGTTATTGATTTGGTTTTGGCGATTGTTTGTGTTGCGAAATCATATGATTTAGTTTTAGCTTGATTCAGTATCTTTGTTTATTTGTTTAATATAAAGTGATTTGATAATTGTGCCCCTTAATGTATAATAAATGTTTAATCAAAAATTAAAATACTCTTTTTTTTGTTACACATAAGCTCAACTATGACCCACCCAAACGGCCACGTCAGCAATTTCTGACGTGGCAGACCCAATTGAATGGAAGTAAAAAAAATTTAATAGTTCAATCATCTAATTGACAAAATTGAAAGGTGGATCACCGAAGTGGAATATAGTCCATAGTTTAGGGTAGTAATTTATATTTAAGCATATTCTATATGTGCATGCTTATACTATATATATATATATATATATATATATATATATATATATATGTGTGTGTGTGTGTGTGTGTGTGTGTGTGTGTGTGTGTGTGTGTGCATGCGCGCTAAACAAGATGAGACAAATAATAACAAATCCCTCAAAGAAATTAATATTAAGTTGTAGCGTTCAAAGATATTTGGAATATCGAACGTCGCCTTCTAGAATGGTAAAACATAGAGTATTAAATATTTAAGATGTTGTTTTATTACATATTATGTTTATAAGGAATTGAACATTACCGCTTTGTTGTGCACACACAAGGGCTATAGTTTTCTCTTCACTTATATGGAAATGTTGGGTTGGACTTAACTAAAATCGTTTTGGTTCGGATGTGCGCGCACTTGACCATTATGATCTAAGAGGCAAAATACAATGAGTTACATGATGATATAATTAACAAAAGTTGTCTACCTATTTATTTATATATAGTTTGTTGTACACACATAAGGCTATATACTTTTGAAATGGAATCCTTATTCTCATTAGCAAATCTTTAATTAGATTTGTCGAACTATATATTATGAGGGTAATATGATATGAACAAAATAGTGGGAGATACCAATTTAAAATAAGATCTAATTTATTTTGGTAATTAATAAAAAAATGTATGCTAAAATATTGTTAATTACAAATTTATTTATAGAATTTTATAATGTCTAATTCACTATCACTGTATAACATATTAGATGCTATTTAACCGGACCGAATTACACGGACTGGTGAAGGAATTTGAGAATAGCTCTCAAAGCCTGCAAAGCTTTCTTATTTTTTTAATACGCCTATCCCTGTAATGGTTGCAGGTAATACCTCTAAGGAAGAGATTGCTACTTTTAAAAAGTGGCAAGACGATGCATAGTTGGTTCAATGCATCATGGTCGTATCCATGAGTAACAGCTTCAGCGTCAGCATGAAACTATGGATGCTCATACTATATTCATGCATTTCAAGTAGTTGAATGGTAAGGAAAGTAGGACTGCAAGATATCAGATATCTAAGAAGCTCTTCCAATCTAGAATGACTGATGACATTATAGTACAGACACATGTCCTAAAGATGATCAATTTAATTGAACACTTAGCACATAATGGTTTTGTCATGGATGGAGAGTTGAGCCAAGATTTGATCTTGCAGTCACTCCCGGACTCCTTCTCATAATTGTTGTGAATTTTCACATAAATAAGCTAGATATTAGTCTGGCTGATTTGCTTAACATGTTGACAACTTTTAAGAGTCAATATCCAACCAAGAAAGACCAAGTCATACTAGTAGGGGCCAAAGATCTTCTAAAAGAAGAACAATTCAAAGAATGTATAAGGAAAGACAAAAATAAAGGATAATAAGAACAAAACTTATACGGATAGCAAAGGAGTTTTCTTCCACTGCAATAAGCCTGAACACTGGAAAAAAATATATGAGAAGCATCTTGCAGAGGTTAACCAGAAAAAGCTTAGTGAAGCTTCAGTTACAGATATATGTTCGTTCATTATTGAAATAAATCTTTTTGTAAATCAAGATTCTACTTGGGTATTGGATTTCGGTTGTGGTTCACATAAATATTGATTTATGAAGGGACTAGGCAGAAGTAGAAAGCTAAACAAGGGATAAGTAATCCTATAAGTGGAAAATGAAGCAAAAGTTGTTGCATTATCTATAGGAACTTATAGTTGAGCATTGCCAGTGGACAAGTCTATTAAGTCAATAAATTTTTATTGTATTCTAGTTCTCGTTAGAAACATTAATTCCATTTTATTGTTAGAAAATGAAATTTATGGTATTATATTTAAGAACAATTGTTGTTCTATTTATAATAATAATGTTTTTGTATAGAACTGGAAGATTACATAATGAACGTTATATACTTGACTTACATGAAAAATTATTTTGCATATTGAATAAACTAGTATAAAAAATGAGATGATCATTCAAATTGTTGAATATTGTATTTACTGAAATACAAGTCTGAATCATTTAAAAAGTTCACATAATTCAGAAGTGAAACTAACTGACAAAGTATTAGTACTCTTCGATCGAATCAAGGAACAAATATTTGTGCAATAAGTCTTTAGATCGTCTTAAATGGTTTTCTTATAATGGACGACTCCTGATACGCACTAACAGATTGGTGTATCTTAAAGGAAAAATCTTACCTTGTTGGATATGGTGCGGTCCATAATTATTTTATCAACATTTCAATATCCTTCTAGGGTAATGCCATAGAAATGGTTGCATATCTACAGAAAGGGTAAACTCAAAATTCGGCCCCAAGACTCCATAAGAATTATAGACATTGAGGATTCCTAATCTTAAGAATTTTAAGATAAGGGTTGCCCAGCTTATGTGAAAAAGTTTTAAAGGATAAGTTTGGGACAAGATCTGACAAGTGCAGATTTGTGGGACATCCTAAAATAAATTTAGGGAATATATGTTCTATAATCCTAGTTGTAAGACCCCAACTTTCATAAATAAAGATGAATTTTCTATAAATATTATTTTTTAATATTATGGAGTAAATTGAAATAATGTTATAGTTGTGGGTAATATTTATAAATTTTGCAAAGTACGCAAGTGGGTATATAATATTCGACTGGTCGGGGAATATTCGTTTTAACCGGGAATATTCGTACAATGGCACAATCATTGGTGGACCCCATAACGGAATTATTGTCGGATTGAGAAAACAACAAAAATACTTTATGAAAAAACGGAGGAAGTTTTACCGTTAACTGCTGAAACACCCGGTGCTAAAAGTACAGTAATACGCGTAGTTGCATAGTAGCACACGGTTTTGATTATTGATGCTTACGTGAGAAGTCACTCAGTTTTATTCAATTATTGCTATAGTAATTGTTGTAAATTTTGCTTATTATTTGGATTCCCACTTACCCATTTTTTAAAATAATAGGTAGAAAATTATTTTATAAAATAAAAGGTGTGGCCACTAGTAAGGTTGATGTCTTGTGTGGGAAAGGAGGGAAGTATTATATATATATATATATATATATATATATATATATATATATATGTGTGTGTGTGTGTGTGTGTGTGTGTGTGTGTGTGTGTGTGTGTGTGTGTGTGTGTGTGTGTGTGTGTGTGTGTGTGTGTGTGAATTTTTGTGGAGATTTGAAATGGATGGGGGGAAGAAAGTATAGATATGGGTGGTGTGGAAAAAGTACTATTATTATATGATGTGATATATATAATAATTGTGTGGGTGTGTGATTATATCATGTGATCAATTATATATATATATATATATATATATATATATATGTATTATTGTACCTTATTTTGTTTTTACTGATAATACTTTGAAATTCATGGCTTAACATTCACACGCCACTGCTAAATAATTCATCCCTGAGATCATTTGGTGCGCACGGACAAAACAGTAACCCTTCAAATCTCTTATAAATAGAAGTTTATTCCTTCATTATTTCTTACGAATTCACTGAAACTCTAGAGGGAGAAATTATAAGAGAAGTTATAGAAAAGTATCCTGCTTCTTCCCTACTCTTATATTCAGTTTATTTTACGGTAAGGGATATTATTTCTTTTGTATTCATGAAGAGAACTTCTGTTATTCCATTCTTTAATATTCTGCAGGAATAACCAATATACGCGGACTACCCTATACTTGGTGACATTTTTCTATTATTCCGTCTTTATTATTATTCGGTTGGAATATCCTGTCTATGCGTTTACGCCGGACCTGGTTCCATCTTTATTATTATTCTGTTGGAATATCATGTCTGTGTGTTTTACGCCGGACCTGGTTCCATCTTTATTATTATTCTGTTAGAATATCCTGTCTGTGCGTTTTATGCCGGACCTGGTTCTGTCTTTATTATTATTCTGTTGGAATATCATGTCTGTGCGTTTACGCCGGTCCTGGTTCCGTCTTTTTTATTCTGTTTGGAATATCCTGTCGGTGCGAATTTCACCTGACCTGGTTCTGTTACTTATTAATCTGTTGGAATAACATGTCTATGCGAAGTATCGCATTCATGGGAATTTCTTTTGTTATTCCATTTGTTATAATACTCAGTTGGTTAAGGTTTTGACTTCTATACTCCATGAAATTAGTGGAATATCCTTGATATTTGCGCCAGTATCTTTTCATGAAAATATTCTTCTGAGCATTCTTGAATTTTACTCTACAAAGCAGTATCATGTTGACAATTTGGACGTTATTGGTTCATGGATAAATTAATTCTTGAACTTATTTTATTGAATTGTCATCATCCTCATGTTTATAATATGTTGAAAGTCATCTGTGGCATGTAGTGCATAGATGGACTTGGTATGATTATGACCAGGGATTATTCGGTATAATCATGACCGTAATGTTACAAATGATGTGGTAAAAGTCCTCATTGGCCCGTAGTGCATTGATGGACAGTTGTTGGCATGATCATGACCATTAATGAGTACACAAATATTCTTGGCCCGTAGTGCATGGATAATTGTGGTCGTGATACTAATGAATATCCTTGGCCGTAGTGCAAGGGTGGTTCAATGATGTGGATTATTTATTAAGCTGAGTCTCAGCGATATCAGTGATGAAAAACCTTTTAAATCATAAAAGATAGTAGATTTTATTCTCTACTTGACTCTTTTAATGGATTGCTTGTTCCGCTGCAATTAAACTTGATGTTTGTTATATTTTATCAGTTTAACACTGTTGAAGGCTAATGATAATTTATTCTGCATTATCTTAGTCATAATATTTCTTACTGGGCTAGTTGAGCTCACCCTTTCTTTCACTGTTCTCTTCAGGAAATGAGAACGTAGCTGGGACTAGTCGGGAAACAGAGTGATGGTCCTAGATGGTGCATTAGTAGTCCTCACTATTCTGTGAAATAGTGTGATAATAATTGTAACGAGGACTCTTTTTGAGTTTTTATACTCTCTAGTAGACAATATTTGTATTCAAACTCACAGGTTATGTTTGGTCGTATTGTACACTACAGTTGTATTATTAAGTTGTATTTGTATTCAGTACCTTGTATCTGACGACTCAAGATGGGTGATGTATACCTATTTTGGGGGCGTCACACTAGTGAGAACAATATGTTTGCTGTGAAACACACTTGCCTTCTTAGATAAAGGTATTTATCATTAAAGGGGCTAGTGGGAGGATAATAGATCTTGAAGGAGTTCAAGAACCACAAAGCATAATAATTCAAAAGAGGAACTTGTAGATAGACCTATTGTACCACAACTGAATCGTAAATCTGGAATAGTACCGAAGATATCTAATGAAAGTAGTATGCACATAAGTCAATCATGTTTGATGATAAAGCATATACTTTGTAACAATCTTATTCATTTATTAATAAAAAGTATTAATTTATTAAAGGCTTTTAATTATCTACATGATGTTGTTTTATAATATGTGATAAACCCATAGTTTTAAGCAATGCTTTTAGAATAATGATGATGATCATTCTAATGAGATCTAAATTCTTAGAAAGCTTAAAACTAAAATAGTTCACAATCGTTGGATTACTAAATTGGGGATTAGTGTATCCAGATAGATTGGTACATACGTTGCTTGCTCATTGGATGATGATGATTGATCTTATGATCATTTGTGTGTAGACACTAAAGCAAGTATGTAGGTGCTTATTAGAGAATAAGTTCACTGAACGTGGCTCGCTAAGGAATACCTAATGGAGTTTTACTTGCCTGTCAATAGGAATTCCTGTAGTGATAGTAGTACAAGTGATCCTTGGACTTGAGATCATCATAGTATCTTGTGTATGATGAATTATACTTTGACTTATTCCTTAAGACCCTTAGGGTATATCAAAGCGCATGCTTGGGTATAATAAGTCATATATGGAGATAATGTATGATCAATAAAGAATCTACCACTTCTAGTAAAAGAAGAGAAATATCCTATGTGACTCGATAAATGACAACTCAGTAGTCCTTGGCCAAGGCAGAATGAAATTAGAAAGGAGTTTCTAATTTGCATTATTTGGTGTTGTGCATTTAAGAGTCGAAATACATATAATTAAATAAAATAAGACTTGACAGTAATTCCATATCTTATATTTAATTGGGATATTGTATGGTGGAAGGATTGAATTGTACGGTAACTATTACTCAAATGTTCTTTTACGATTAATGTTGAAATCTATATTATCTGGAAAGTCGTTGATCGCTAGGGAGGCTTATCCTTATTGTAGAATAAATATTATTTATTTAAATTAATTAATTATTTAATTTATTTATTTAAATAAGATTAGAATTGTTCTAATTGATTTATTCACAACCGGTTTAATATGGAGAACCTAAAGGGTCACACCATAAAAGGAATAATAATTATTTAAGAAGTTAATGGCATAATCGTAATAATATGTTAAATATATTTAATTTAATCTATGGTGATAGAATAAATTAAATAGCTTAATATTTGTTATTTAATATTTTAAAAATATTAAATATAAATTAATAAGAGGAGTCTTATTAATATTATTACAATTATTATTAATTTAATTTCTAAAAAAGTTTAGGAATTAATTTAATATAAGTACTCTTATTTATTCCTAATAGGATTAGGAGGAAAAATTAGTTAAAGAAGTTTAATTAATTATCCCTAATAAGATTAGGGAGCCCATTTAATTAAAAGTGTTTAATTAAATAAATAATACCTTATTTTTAATTAAATAGGGTTACCTGATATCTTTATAAGTTGTGTCTTATATCAGATATCAATATACGCAATTCCAATAGTTGGAGAGTACACTCCTTTTCTATGAGAGATGGAAAAACTAGGGTTTTGCCAAATACCCTTCTTCTTGAATATTTCTTCTTCCTTGGTGGATCACCTCTAAAGGCCAAACACTTGGGTGGCTAACGTTGATCAAAGAAAGGAACCAAACCCGGTGGATTCAAGTTGAACGCGAAAAAGATTGGAGGTGAACTTGTACCTGACGAAGCTCGAATCTTCAATTGTATGATTCTTGTTCTTCATATTTTCGTTTAATTAATAATTATGCATAAAGGGTGATCCGGGTATTTGGTTTGTAAAATTTTAAAATTCTGATTTTTTACGTTTCCACTTATTTTATGCAATTTGATTGTGTTCATGAATATTACAAACCTAACAGTGGCATCAGAGCCAAACCTTTATGCAAATTATTAATTGTTTTAATTTGGTATGTATATTGATATGTGTTTAGACTAATTTAATTAGACATAATTTATTGTATAAAATTTATTTTTAAAAAAATCGAAATCAATTCGCTACCTTTTTACATAAGTTCGGTTTTTATTATATATTAATACTAACGGTTTTGTATTATATATATAATAAGATAATATAATACTAACGGTTTTGTATTATACATAAGTTCGGTTTTTATTATTTATTATAATATATACTAACGGTTTTATTATATATATAGTAGTTATGTATTAATAAGATAAGGATTTATGTGCTGGATAATCTGGTGGCCATGTATAGCGCGGATCATGGAGCAATTAAGAATAGGATAACAGGATAACTTATATATATATATATATATATATATATATATATATATATATATATATATATATATATATATATATATATATATAATAGTTACCAAGAATCCAGGATATCTTTTCAAAAGTATTATTAAGATTACTTATATATTATATATATAATATATATTACCGTTGTAAGACCCCAACTTTTATAAATAAAGATGAATTTTCTATAAATATCATTTTTGAATATTATGGAGTTAATTTGATATAATGTTATAGTTGTGGGTAATATTTATAAATTTTGCAAAGTACGCAAGTTGTTATATAATATTCGATTGGTCGGGGAATATTCGTTTTAACAGGGAATATTCGTACAACGACACAATCGTTAGTGGACCCCACAACGGAATTATTGTCGGATTGAGAAAACGACAAAAATATTTTATTAAAAATAACGGCGGAAATTTTACCATTGTTACTGTTGAACTACTCGGTAGTAAAAGTACAGTAATACGTGTGGTTGCATAGTAGCACACAGTATTGATTATTAATGCTTATGTGAGAAGTCACTCAGTTTGATTCAATTATTGTCAGTTAATAATATGAATTATTTAGCGATAATGACGTTTTGTTTTATTCGTATTATTAACGTAATAAAACAGAAACATCTTTTTATATAAAACAGAATACTTTATTAAAGTTATTCTATAAATAGAATATATTATATTTTATTTAAAAGATTTTTCTTTAAATATGGACCGTCAGATTAAAGTAATCAATCTGGATCGTTCATGGATTAGTTACTATGCATTCTATTTTTCTATAAATAGCAGCTCATTCCTTCATTATTTCTTACGAATTCACTGAACTCTAGAGAGAGAAACTATAGAGAGAGAAGAAGAGTATTCTGCTACTTAACTACTTCCTTATTTCAGCTCGTCTTTAAAACGGTAAGGGGTTTTATTCTTTCTTATTCATGAAGAGAACTGTTGTTATTCCATTTCTTATTATTCTGTTGGAATAACCTGTATACGCGGATCTACCCTATACTTGGTGACATTCTTCTATTATTCTGTTGGAACATCATGTCTGTGTGTTTTACACCGGACCTGGATCCGTCTTGTTATTATTCTGTTGGAACATCCTGTCTGTGTGTTTTACACCGGACCTGGTTCCATTATTTATTATTCTGTCGGAATATTCTGTCTGTGTGTTTTACACCGGACCTGGTTCCATTATTTATTATTCTGTCGGAATATCCTGTCTGTGCGTTTACGCCGGACCTGGTTCCATTATTTATTATTCTGTTGGAATAACCTGTCTGTGCGGTCTATCGCATGCATGGTGATTTCTTTTGTTATTCCATTCTTTATTATACTCAGCTGGTTAAGTTTTGACTTCTATACTCCATGAAATTTGTGGAATATCTTTGACATTTGTGCTTCATCTAGTATCTATTCATGAAAATATTCTCCTGATCATTCTTGAATTTTACTCCACAAAGTAGTATCATGTTGACAATTTGGACGTTGTTAATTCTTAGATAAATTAATTCTTGAACTTGTTTTATTGAATTCTTATATCATTGTCATCATCCTCATGTTTATATTCTGTTGAAAGTCATCTGTGGCCTGTAGTGCATAGATGGACTTGGTATGATTATGACCAGGGATTATTCGGTGTAATCATGACCGTAATGTTACAAATGATGTGGTAAAAGTCCTCATTGGCCCGTAGTGCATTGATGGACAGTTGTTGGCATGATCATGACCATTAATGAATATACGAATATCCTTGGCCGTAGTGCAGGGGTGATTCGATGATGTGAATTATTTTATTAAGCTGAGTCTCAGCGATCACAGTGTTGGAAAATCTTTTAAATCATAAAAGATAGTAGAGTTTATTTTCTACTTGACTCTTTTAATGGATTGCTTGTTCCGCTGCAGTTAAACTTGATGTCTATTATATTTTATCAGTTTAACATTGTTGAAGGCTAATGATAATTTATTCTGCATTATCTTAGTCATAATATTTCTTACTGGGCTAGTTGAGCTCACCCTTTCTTTCACTGTTCTCTTCAGGAAATGAGAACGTAGCTGGGGCAAGTCGGGGAACGGAGTGATGGTCCGAATGATAGTATTAGTTAGTAGTCCTCACTATTCTATGTAATGGTGTGTTAATAAATGTAATGAGGACTCCTTTTGAGTATGAATACTCTCTAGAAGATAATATTTGTATTCAAACTCACAGTTTATGTTTTGTCATATTGTACACGACAGTTGTATTAGTAAGTTGTATTTGTATTTTGTACTATGTATCTGACGACCCAAGATGGGTGATGTATACCTAATTTTGGGGGCGTCACAGTTGGTATCAGAGCTTAGGGATATGATCCCTGGCTAAGATGTGAGAATAGAACTAGGAGGGGAGAGACGGGGAATTCCTTCGCTAGTATGACCTACCTAAGTTTATTTGCATGGTATTTAATTGGTCGGTCATAATATAAGGATAAAATATGACATATCAATTAATTTTTATTTTGTGGCAGTATCTGAAAATGGCATCTGAGAATGTTGAGAATAGCAATGGAGCACAGGCGACTGTTGATTCACCACATATCAATAATCAGGATAATGTTCATCAGGAAGGTGACAATCCTCATGCAAACAACAACACTGACCAGATGATGAATGATGGAATGTTCAGAGGTTTTATGCAATTTATGCAACAACAGGTGAAAGCGGCTCCTGTCCACAACGTAGGTAGAAATACTGGAAACTCTCTGGCGGTCACCGCTAAACAGTTTAAGGAGCTGGGACCACCGGAGTTTAAGGGAGAACCCAAACCACTTGTAGCTGAAACATGGATAAAGCAAATCACCAAGATATTTGATGTCTTGGGTTGCTCCGAGGAGCAAAAGGTTCCCTTTGCCGCCTTTATGTTGCGAGGAGAGGCAGATTACTGGTGGAAATCAATAAAGCGTACTCAACCTGCCGCACTGAAGATGTCTTGGGAGAAGTTCCAAGAGCTGTTTAACGACAAATACTTTCCCGAGAGTATTCGTCACATGAAGGAGGTGGAGTTCATCAAATTGGAGCAGAATAATATGACCGTGTCGCAGTACGAGGTAAAATTTGCGGAGTTATCCCGGTTTGCGTCCCACCTGGTGGATAATGAAGAAAGAATGACGCGAATATTTTTAAGAGGTTTGAAGCCGGAGATACGTCAACATCTTGTTTCTCATAAACTGTGTTTGTATTCAGATGTTGTAAATAGGGCTCAGTTGGTGGAGCGCGATAACGAGACAACACAACCAAAAGAGAGCAGCTGACAAAATGATAATACCAGTGAAAGCAGTCATCGAAGCAGTGACAACAAGCGTGGAGGGAATCAACAGGCCAGAAATGGTAACCACTTCGGTGGTAATCAGGGCCAAAACAATAAGAATGGACATTTCAAGAAGAGGAGATTCAACAATGATGGAAAAATGTCAGCACCAGCACCTGTCGTTAAGGAAGGAGAACGACCACCTATCATATGTTTCAAATGCGGAGGGGAGGGGCACATCAGTCCAAACTGCGCGATGCCGTCCAAAGCATGTTATAATTGTGGAAGAGAAGGTCATTTAGCCCGATTTTGTCGTTTACCGAAGACAAATTCAGCTAGGATGGAGGCACCAAAGGCCGTCCCAGAAAAGTCAAAACCGGTTGTGCAAGGGAGAGCGTTTGTTGTGAACTCCCAGAAAGCAAGGAACCCGAATGAGGTCATCACGGGTAAGCTTATCATAAACTCTAACGAAGTCTATACTTTATTTGATACCGGTTCTACCCATTCTTTTATTTCTCCTACTTGCGCTCATCGATTAAATTTGATTCCGGGGAAATTAGACTTTGACTTAGCTGTTGAAACTCCATTGGGAGAAACCTTCATTACATCCACGGTTTATAAGTCTTGTTTGGTTCAAGTTGGTACCCACACATTACCTGTCGATCTTATTTCATTAAAAATACTTGCATTTGACGTGATTCTAGGGATTGATTGGTTAACTACTCATCATGCAAAAATTGATTATTTTCGTAAGGTTGTTAGCTTTCATATTCCTAATCGACCTATTATGCGAATTCAAGCAACCAAACCATTAAAATCAATCACTGTCATCTCAAGCCATAAAGCTATTCGTTTATTGAAAAACGGATGTCAAGCTTTCTTAGCTCATGTCACAGATCTAAACAAAAATACGTCAGCTTTGAATGATATTTCTGTTGTTAATAAATTTCCTGACGTATTTCCCGAAGAACTTCCTGGCCTACCCCCAGAGCGTGAAATTGAATTTTGTATCGACCTTGAACCCGGTACAAAACCCATTTTCAAAGCCCCATATCGAATGGCTCCTATTGAACTTCAGGAGTTAAAGACCCAACTGCAGGAATTGTTAGACATTGGTTTTATTCGTACTAGTACTTCTCCTTGGGGTGCTCCTGTTCTGTTCGTGAAGAAGAAAGATGGGAGTATGCGACTTTGTATTGATTATCGAGAGTTGAATCATGTCACCATCAAAAATAGGTATCCATTGCCACGTATTGATGACCTATTTGACCAGTTGCAAGGAGCACAATTCTTTTCAAAGATCGATCTTCGTTCTGGATATCATCAGCTGAAGGTTAGAACTGAGGATATTCCAAAGACGGCTTTTAGAACTCGGTACGGGCATTATGAATTCTTAGTTATGTCTTTTGGATTGACTAATGCTCCTGCTGCCTTCATGGATATGATGAACAGGGTATTTAAGGAATATTTGGATCACTTTGTGGTCGTCTTTATCGATGACATCCTTGTTTATTCTAAAAGCCGTGAAGATCATGAGCAACACTTGAGGTTGGTACTCCAAAAGCTTCGTGAATACAAACTTTATGCCAAGTTGAAGAAATGCGAGTTCTGACTGGAAGAGGTAGCATTCCTTGGGCACGTAGTATCAAGTCGTGGAATATCGGTTGACCCGGCAAAGATTGAAGCTATTCAAAGCTGGGAGCAACCTAAATCAGTAACCGAAGTACGTAGCTTTCTCGGTCTAGCTGGTTATTATCGGAGATTCGTGGAAGGATTTTCTCGAATCGCTACTCCATTAACTCAGCTGACTCGAAAAGATACAAAGTTCGGTTGGAGCGAAGAATGTGAGCAGAGTTTTCAAGAACTCAAGAGGAGACTCATTTCAGCACCTGTTCTAACAATACCATCTGGCTCGGAGGGATTTGTCATCTACAGTGATGCTTCGAGCAAAGGGTTGGGATGTGTTCTCATGCAACATGGAAAAGTCATAGCCTATGCATCAAGACAACTCAAGGAATATGAGAGGAATTATCCTACTCATGATCTAGAGTTGGCAGCTGTTGTCTTTGCACTTAAAATTTGGAGGCATTACTTGTATGGGGAGAAGGTGGAGATCTTTACGGATCATAAAAGTCTCAAATATTTCTTCACTCAAAAGGAACTCAACATGCGACAACGACGTTGGCTTGAACTGTTGAAAGATTATGATCATACCATTCAATATCATCCTGGAAAAGCGAACGTGGTAGCTGACGCATTGAGTAGAAGATCATATGCAAGTACGAGTGCGATATTGTCAACACAAAGACCCATTTTGTGTGATTTGCAAAGGATGGAGATAGAGTTAAAGACTCCAGGGACCCATGTGATGATGGCGAATATACGAGTAGAACCGACTTTAATCGATAAAGTTAAAGCTGCTCAAGCTACAGACCTGGAGCTGATGCGTATGAAGAAGAAAGTGCAAGAAGGTGCTATACCGGAAGCAAGAATCGATGAAGAAGGAATACTTCGAGTCAACTCCAGACTTTGTGTTCCTAACAACCCTGATTTAAAGTATGAAATCATGATGGAGGCGCACAACACACCGTTTGCAATCCATCCTGGAAGTACCAAAATGTATCATGATCTTCGTCATACATTTTGGTGGAGCAATATGAAGAGAGAGATAGCGTTGTTTATCTCAAGGTGTCTAACTTGTCAACGAGTCAAAGCGGAGCATCAAGTACCAAAAGGTCCATTGCAACCACTTGAAATTCCAGAATGAAAGTGGGAGCACATTACCATGGATTTCGTTACCGGTCTTCCTAGGGTTTCTCAAGGTATTGATGCGATTTGGGTCATTGTTGATAGATTGACCAAGTCTGCTCATTTCTTACCGATACGAGAAACTTATACACTTGAACGTCTTGCTCGTATGTACATAAACGAGATTGTAAGACTGCATGGTATGCCAGTATCCATAGTTTCTGACCGAGACCCAAGATTCACTTCACGATTTTGGGTTAGTTTACAAAAAGCTATGGGCACGGAGTTACGATTTAGTTCAGCATATCATCCTCAGACGGACGGACAATCAGAGAGGACTATTCAAACTCTTGAAGATCTATTAAGACTCTGTGTCTTTGACTTCAAAGGAAGTTGGGACAAGTTCTTACCATTGGTGGAGTTTTCCTACAACAACAGTTATCAAGCAAGTATTGGCATGGCTCCATTCGAAGCATTGTATGGAAGAAAATGTCGTTCTCCAGTATGCTGGGATGAGGTGGGTGAAGCAACGTTGTTGGGACCGGAGTTGGTACGTATGACTACAGAAAAGATTCAAACGATCCGACAACGTATAAAAACCTCACAAGATCGACAAAAGAGTTATGCTGATCTTCATCGAAAGGACGTGGAATTTGATGTAGGAGATCATGTGTTCTTACGTGTTGCTCCATGGAAAGGAGTTACGAGATTTGGAAAGAGAGGAAAGCTCAATCCTCGATTCATCGGTCCATTTTTAATCCTCGATCGAGTAGGAACTGTGGCTTATAGACTCGCTTTACCGCCAAGTATGTCTCGTGTTCATAACGTTTTTCACATATCCATGTTACGCAAATATGTGGAAGACCCGAACCACATTATTGAGTTAGAACCGGACGAAATAGCGGAAGATTTGACGTATGAAGAAGTTCCTGTTCAAATCTTGGATAAGAAGGAACATATTCTACGCTCCAAGGTTATACCTCAAGTCAAAGTTTTGTGGAGAAACCACGATGTTGAGGAAATGACTTGGGAGTTAGAATCTGAAATGAAATCAAGGTATCCTTACCTCTTCGACATACCAGGTACGTACCCTAATTTCGAGGACGAAATTTCATAAGAAGGGGAGGTTGTAAGACCCCAACTTTTATAAATAAAGATGAATTTTCTATAAATATCATTTTTGAATATTATGGAGTTAATTTGATATAATGTTATAGTTGTGGGTAATATTTATAAATTTTGCAAAGTACGCAAGTTGTTATATAATATTCGATTGGTCGGGGAATATTCGTACAACGACACAATCATTGGTGGACCCCACAACGGAATTATTGTCGGATTGAGAAAACGACAAAAATATTTTATTAAAAATAACGGCGAAAATTTTACCATTGTGACTGTTGAACTACTCGGTAGTAAAAGTACAGTAATACGTGTGGTTGCATAGTAGCACACAGTATTGATTATTAATGCTTATGTGAGAAGTCACTCAGTTTGATTCAATTATTGTCAGTTAATAATATGAATTATTTAGCGATAATGACGTTTTGTTTTATTCGTATTATTAACGTAATAAAACAGAAACATCTTTTTATATAAAACAGAATACTTTATTAAAGTTATTCTATAAATAGAATATATTATATTTTATTTAAAAGATTTTTCTTTAAATATGGACCGTCAGATTAAAGTAATCAATCTGGACCGTTCATGGATTAGTTACTATGCATTCTATTTTTCTATAAATAGCAGCTCATTCCTTCATTATTTCTTACGAATTCACTGAACTCTAGAGAGAGAAACTATAGAGAGAAACTATAGAGAGAGAGAAGAAGAGTATTCTGCTACTTAACTACTTCCTTATTTCAGCTCGTCTTTAAAACGGTAAGGGGTGTTATTCTTTCTTATTCATGAAGAGAACTGTTGTTATTCTATTTCTTATTATTCTGTTGGAATAACCTGTATACGCGGATCTACTCTATACTTGGTGACATTCTTCTATTATTCTGTTGGAACATCCTGTCTGTGTGTTTTACACCGGACCTGGTTCCGTTTTTATTATTATTCTGTTGGAACATCCTGTCTGTGTGTTTTACACCGGACCTGGTTTCGTCTTGTTATTATTCTGTTAGAACATCCTGTCTGTGTGTTTTACACCGGACCTGGTTCCATTATTTATTATTCTGTCGGAATATCCTGTCTGTGTGTTTTACACCAGACCTGGTTCCATTATTTATTATTCTGTCAGAATATCCTGTCTGTGCGTTTACGCCGGACCTGGTTCCATTATTTATTATTCTGTTGGAATAACCTGTCTGTGCGGTCTATCGCATGCATGGTGATTTCTTTTGTTATTCCATTCTTTATTATACTCAGCTGGTTAAGTTTTGACTTCTATACTCCATGAAATTTGTGGAATATCCTTGACATTTGTGTTTCATCTAGTATCTATTCATGAAAATATTCTCCTGATCATTCTTGAATTTTACTCCACAAAGTAGTATCATGTTGACAATTTGGACGTTGTTAATTCTTGGATAAATTAATTCTTGAACTTGTTTTATTGAATTCTTATATCATTGTCATCATCCTCATGTTTATATTCTGTTGAAAGTCATCTGTGGCCTGTAGTGCATAGATGGACTTGGTATGATTATGACCAGGGATTATTCGGTGTAATCATGACCGTAATGTTACAAATGATGTGGTAAAAGTCCTCATTGGCCCGTAGTGCATTGATGGACAGTTGTTGGCATGATCATGACCATTAATGAATATACGAATATCCTTGGCCGTAGTGCAGGGGTGATTCGATGATGTGAATTATTTTATTAAGCTGAGTCTCAGCGATCACAGTGTTGGAAAATCTTTTAAATCATAAAAGATAGTAGAGTTTATTTTCTACTTGACTCTTTTAATGGATTGCTTGTTCCGCTGCAGTTAAACTTGATGTCTATTATATTTTATCAGTTTAACATTGTTGAAGGCTAATGATAATTTATTCTGCATTATCTTAGTCATAATATTTCTTACTGGGCTAGTTGAGCTCACCCTTTCTTTCACTGTTCTCTTCAGGAAATGAGAACGTAGCTGGGGCAAGTCGGGGAACGGGGTGATGGTCCGAATGATAGTATTAGTTAGTAGTCCTCACTATTCTATGTAATGGTGTGTTAATAAATGTAATGAGGACTCCTTTTGAGTATGAATACTCTTTAGAAGATAATATTTGTATTCAAACTCACAGTTTATGTTTTGTCGTATTGTACACGACAGTTGTATTAGTAAGTTGTATTTGTATTTTGTACTATGTATCTGACGACCCAAGATGGGTGATGTATACCTAATTTTGGGGGCGTCACAACCGTTATATATATTATATATATAATATACATTCTTAATAAATTTATAATTAAAATAAAAGTTTATTTTAATTTTAAAATTAGAATTTCATGCTAACTAATTAGAGTTGGAATTGAATTTCATGATAACTAATTAGAGTTGAAATTGAATTTCATATGTCCTTTAATAAAGAAGTTTATTTAAATATGAAATAAGATTTCATGTTATTCAAAATAAAGGAGTTTATTTGTGAATAGGAAAGAGAATTCGTATTTTCTTAAATAAAGGAGTTTATTTAGATATGAAATAAGATTTCATATTATTCAAAAATAAAAGAGTTTATTTGTGAATAGGAAAAAGAATTCGTGTTTCCTTAAATTAAGGAGTTATTTTTTTTTACTTGGAATTGGATTCCATAATTAATTAAAATAAATGAGTTTATTTTGATTAAAGATTTTGATTAAAATAAAGTAGTTTATTTTATTCAAAATAGGATAAATTAAAATAAAAGAAGTTTATTTTGATTTAAATTTGGATTAAAATAAAGGAGTTTATTTTGATTCAAAATTAGATTTTATACTAACTAAATTTGCCCATTAAATGATATCAATATATATATATATATATATATATATATATATATATATATATATATATATTGAATGTTTATTATTCATGAGATGAATGTTATTTATTGATGCATATGGTGATGTGTATGATAATAAATAGGATTGATTATGGACTATTGACCAATATGATTGGATTTTATTTTAGTTGGATGCATGAATGTATGGTTTTTATTAAATGGGGTCTGCGTACCTCGTCCTCTCTAATTTTTTTTTAATGTAAATTATAACTCCCTCCTATGTACTTCCCCTTGACTGCTGATCAAGGATTCTATTTATTTAGACTAAAAGACAAATTGCACCCCAAATTTTATATCAGTGTTGACTTTTGCACTCTAAACTGAAAAAGGTGTCTAAGTACACCCCAAATTTCAATTTACTTAACAAAATGCACACTTTCTTCACTTAACCGGTCAAAAGTGACCGGCTAAGGCTGTAATATTTATAAGGAGGGGTGTTTAAGTCTTTTTCTTTTTATCTTCTCCAACATTGACATTAAGTCTTCTCTCTCTCCTCCATAACCAACTTTCTCTCTCTCCTCCATAACCAACTTTCTCTCTCTTACACAAACACCCATTTCCTCTCCCTCTCAATGAACTTGTGAGGCTTTCCCCTTTGAAGTACACCCTCCAAAACACTTGAGCTCATCTTTTTTCCTTCTTCCTCACAAATGCCCAATTCACACAATCAAACCACCCATGTAAAATCAACTGAAACTCTCAGCCGCACAACCCAGTTCAACCACGGAATCCAAGTGACGAAATTTAACCCTTCCCAAAAATATACCTTCACCAAAGTGGAAATTCCACTTCCCGATCAACAAAAAGCACCAACCAGTACTATTACATTGATAAAAGCATATAGAAACATTTAAGTCCTCCAAGAACCAAGAACAAACATCACGGATTTAATCTTTGAGTGACTGTGTATATGAGAAATAAATAAAAAATTGAACTCATTATTTTTATTTAGTCCCTAAAAACAAAAAGAATAAAATACTTATATAGGAAAAAGGATAATACAGATTATACAGTTATTAATTTTGGATCAAAAAAATCCCCAATTCGCAAACTCTGTTAAAACACTTGAATGTAGATGAGCTGATTTAAGTTTAGTTTGCCCCACGTCATTTGATGAATATCAATATAATTCCTTATTCAGATAGAGTGAATTTAAGCTCACTGTTACCTCGCAGCTCGATCACTATATCACAACCTCCTACCAACTCACCTTTGCAGTAAAGCTGTGGAAAGGTTGGCCTGTTTGAGAAGGCCTTTAGCCCCTGTCTCACTTCTTCATCAGCCAGAATATCAAAGGACCCAAATTTCACACCCTCCTCCTTTAAGGCATTGACTACTTTGAAGCTAAAACCACATCTTGGAGCATCAGACCTTCCAGGCTTCCCCTTCATAAATAACATAACTGGGCCTGAATTGATCAGACCTTCCAGACGTGAGGTCAAGGTTGCACTCAGGCCAGTGGGATCTGATATTCCAACCTTTCCACCACCAGATTCAGTCACTTTTGCCTTGCTCGAACTCAATCCCATGATCCCTAAAGACAAAATTAATTCACGATTATACAGTTATTAATTTTGGATCAAAAAAATCCCCAAGTCGCAAACTCTGTTAACGTACGTGAAATTATCATAGGAGAAGGAGTTCGAGAAGGCGGTTAAGAAGCCGGATAAGAAGGTGAATCGCGTCTCCATTCCGGTACCTAAGGTTACCGAGGCTGAGCTCTGGCAGCGGCGCGAGGAGGAGCAGGCACAGATTCTGAAGAAGGCGGAGGAGGATAAGCGCCGGCAGAGCAGGACCGCTTGTGCACGGATGAGTGTTGCGGTTAGCTTGCCCGTGGACCGGCATCCGGAGAGAAGGCTCCAATCGGTCCTGAATTTTGGTTCCGAAATCTTTCAACTATCATCGGAAAAGAAGGCCATCGTGTCGAGGTGTTCGGAGAGAGAGTACGGGTTTGTGGATTTCGGCGGTGGAGAGGAGAGAGAAACTACTGAGGAGTTTGTGTGGTGTAGAGAGGTTGGAAATGGAGAACTACCAATTTTACCCCTATATTATAAATATTACAGCCTTAGCCGGTCACTTTTGACCGGTTAATTGAAGAAAGTGTGCATTTTGTTAAGTAAATTGAAGTTTGGGGTGTACTTAGACACCTTTTTCAGTTTGGGGTGCAAAAATCAACACTGGTATAAAGTTTAGGGTGCAATTTGTCTTTTAGTCATTTATTTAAATAGTTTTGTAATAGGAATAGTTAGAATTAATTTTTGAAGATTTGGAGATCAAGGAACAAGGAGCGTGTGAAGACCTGTTTGTAATGGAGCCCGGGTTTAAATGTAATAGTTATATTTAAATATCAATTCTTACACCCCTAGGGTTTGACCTTTTGGTTCACTTGGTGGCTCTAGTGAACCAAACTAGAATAAAGTTCATAATCAATCTAGGTAGAATATAGTATTCTATATGTGCATGCTTATACTATATATATTATATATTATGCAAACATGCTTCGCATGTTAATTAATATGACGCGTATTTTATATATATATATATATATATATATATATGTGTGTGTGTGTGTGTGTGTGTGTGTGTGTGTGTGTGCATGCGCGCTAAACAAGATGAGACAAATTAATAACAAACCCCTCAAAGATTTTATATTAAGTCCTAAGCGTTCAAAGATATTTAGAATATCGAACGTCGCCTTCTAGGATGATAAAAATAATAGAGTATCAATTAATTATTATAAGTTTATTGTGTCACCACAAGGCTTATCTTAATTCTTTGAGATGTTAATTTTATCACATTTGATGCTTATAAAGAAAATTGAACAATATTGTTTTGTTGTGTCACCACAAGGATAATATTTTTCTTTTTTGAATATATGGAGTGCTAGGTTGGACTTAACTTAAATCATTTTAGTTCGGATGTACACACACTTGACCATTATGATTTAAGAGGCAAAATACAAGGAGTTACATAGTTGATGTAATTGACAAGAGTTGTCTACCTATTTATTTATATATAGTTTGTTGTGTCACCACAAGGCTATATACATTTAAAATGGGAGCCTTATTCTCACTAACATATCTTTAATTAGATTTTACCGAACTATATAAGTGAGGGTAATATAGTTTGAAAAAAATAGTGGGAGATACCAATTTAAAACAAGACCTAATTTATTTTGGTAATTAATAAAAGAATGTATGCTAAAATGTTGTTAATTACAAATTCATTTACAGAATTTTACAATGTCTAAAATCACTATCACTGCGAAGCATATTAGATGCTATTTAACCGGACCAAATTAAATAGATTGGTTAAGAAATTTGAGAATAGTTCTCACGGCTGAAAAGCTATCTTATGCCCTTAATACGCCTATCCTTGCAATTGTTGCAGACAATACCTCAGAGGAAGAGATTGCTACTTTTAGAAAGTGATAAGATGATGCACAGTTGGCTCAATGCATCATGCTCGCATTCATGAGTGACGAGCTTCAGCGTCAGCATAAAACTATGGATGCTCCTATTATATTCTTGCACATTAAGTAGTTGATGGTGAGAAAAGTAGGACTGATAGGTATCAGATATCTAAGGAGCTCTTCCGATCTAGAATGGCAGATGACACTACAGTACAGATAAAATTCTTTAATATTATCAATTTGATTGATCAATTAGGACAACAGGTTCTGTCATGGATGGAGAGTTGAACCAAGATTTGATCTTGCACTCACTCCCAGACTTCTTTCATAATTGTTGTGAATTTTTCATATGAACAAGCTAGATATCAGCCTTACTGATTTGCTTGACATGATGAAAAATGTTGAGAGTCACTTTCCAATCACAAAAAATCAAGTCTTACTGGTAGAGGCCAATGGATCTTCTAAAAAGAATAATGATTCAAAGAAGGTAAATAGAAAGGCAAAAACAAAGGATAATAAGAACAAAATAGATACGGATAGCAAAGTAGTTTGCTTCCACTACAATAAGCCTGGACACTGGAAAAGAAACTGCATGAAGCATTTTGAAGAAGCTAACCAAAAGACACTTAGTGAAGTTTCGGTTACAAATACAATTTTGTTCATGATTTAAAATAAATTTTTCTTTAAGTTAAGGTTCTACTTGGGTATTGGATACCGAATTTGGTTATCATAAATATAGATTTATGAAGGGACCAAGCAGAAGTAGAAAGCTAAACAAAGATAAGTAATTCTATGTGTGGGAAATGAAGCAAAGGTTGCTGCCATAGAAACTTATAGTTTAGCATTGCCTACGGTCAAACCTATTGGGTCAATAAGTTGTTATTGTATTCCAGTTCTCGTTAGAAATATTATTTCTATTTTGTTGTTGGACAATGAAATCTTTGGTACTATATTTAAGAACAATTGTTGTTCTATTTATAATAATAATAATGTTTTATATAGAACTAAAATATTACTTAATGGATTTTGTATACTTAACTTACGTGAAAAATAATTTTACATATTGAACAAATTAGTATAAGAAAAGGAGATGATTATTCAAAGAGTTGAATGTATGTATTTGCTGAAATACAAGTGTGAATTATTTGAAAGGTTCAAAGAATTCAGAAGTGAAACAAATTGACAAAGTATTAAGATTCTTTGATTAGATCAAGGAATAAATACTTGTGCAATAAGTTTCAAGATCATCTCAAATGGTTTTCTCATAATGTACGCCTCCTGATACGTAATAATTGATTGATGTATCTGGAAGCAAAAATTATACCTTGTTGGACATGGTACGGTCCATAATGATTTTACTAACATTTCAGTATCCTTATGGGGTTATGCCCTAAAAATGGCTGCATATCTACGAAAAGGTAACCTCAAAATCCAGCCCCAAGACTTCATAAAAGTTATGGACATGGAGGATTCCTAATCTTAAGTATGTTAAGATAAAAGGTTGTCCAACTTATGTGAAAAGGTTTCAAAGGATAAGCTTGGGACAAGATTTGACAAGTGTCGATTTGTGGGACATCCTAAAGTAAGTTTAGGGTATATGTTCTATAATCATACTTAGCAAAAGGTGTTTGTTCCGAAACACACTACCTTCTAAGATAAAGGTTATTATCATTGAAGGGGCTAGTAGGAGGATAATAGAATTTTGAAGAGTTCAAGAACCACAAAACATTATAAGTCAAATAAGAGAAACCTGTAGATAGACCTATTGTACCACAACTAAATCGTAAATCTGGAATAGTACCAAAGATACCTAGGAGGTATGGATTCATCATAGATGACGATGATGATGAAGTACACATCATGGAAGATAATGATCCAGTTACATACAATGAGATAAGAGTTGTAGACACTCAGAGAAATGGATTGAAGCAAACTTCTTAAATATGGAACATTCGTTTTGATGAGACAATCAAAAGAGTTTGACTTTATCAAAAATAAGAATGAACCTAGTGTGTACAAAAGGGTAATTGGGAGAGTCATGATATTCCTAATATTATATGTTGATATACTACGGATAAGGAATGACATACCAATACTACAATTAATAAAGATAAAGTTATCTAAACATTCCTCCACGAATGATTTGGGAAGAGTATCGTTATTGGGGATACAAATCTATATAGATAGATTTAATAGGATACTCGACTTAACCCAAGGAACGTATATTCATTTGATGCTAAAGTTATTTAGCATGGCAAACTCTAAGAGTTGTCTCATGTTGATGAGTCATGGAGTGTATTTCTCTTAATAGTCCCCAAAGACTCATAAAAGAGAGATCGTTTTAGTAACTATCATGTATGCAATGAAATATACGAGACCTGATGTTGATCAGTCATATTCTGGAGAAGTTCACTATGAGTCAGTGAAAAATATCTTAAAGTACTTAACCGGTACTAAGGATGTGATCATATATATGGTGGGTCTGAATTAAAACTAGAGGGCTTAACAGACTCGAGTTTTTTCAGACAGACCAAGACGACAGAAAATACACTTTAAGATAAAGCGTTACCTTGAACGGTGGTGCAGTGAATTGAAAAGGTTTCAAACAGCAAACAGTTGCTAGTTTAGTGATAAAGACAAAGTATATAGCAATAAATGAAGCTACAAGTTGATTGTTTGGATGAAAAGTTCATTACAGAACTAGGAATAGTTCCTAAGTCTCATCTTGGATCTAAACATGTGTTGTGGCACTTTCATTTGATTATCGGAATCATTGAAAGATGGGAAATCACTATAGAGATAGTGGATTCTCAAGAACAACATTACATATCCATTAACTAAAGCTTATCCGACAGTAGGATAATCGTCACTTGGAGAAGAAGGGTATGAGATACCATGGCGATTGACTTTAGTGCAAGTGGGAGATTGAAAGTAGTATGCACACAAGCCAATCATGTTTGATGATAAAGCATATACTTTGTAACAATCTTATTCATTTATTAATAAAAAGTATTAATTTATTAAAGGCTTTTAATTATCTACATGATGTTGTTTTATAATATGTGATAAACCCATAGTTTTAAGCAATGCTTTTAGAATAATGATGATGATCATTCTAATGAGATCTAAATTCTTAGAAAGCTTAAAACTAAAATAGTTCCCAATCGTTGAATTACTAAATTGGGAATTAGTGTATCCAGATAGATTGGTACATACGTTGCTTGCTCATTAGATGAGGATGATTGATCTCATGATCATTTATGTGGAGACACTAAATCAAGTATGTAGGTACTTATTAGAGAATAAGTTCACTGAATGTGGCTCGCTAAGGAATACCTAATGGAGTTTTACTTGCCTGTCAATAGGAATTCCTGTAGTGATAGTAGTACAAGTGATCCTTGGACTTGAGATCATCATAGCATCTTGTGTATGATGAATTATACTTTGACTTATTCCTTAAGACCCTTAGGGTATATCAAAGGGTATGCCTGGGTATAATAAGTCATACATGGAGATAATGTATGATCAATAAAGAATCTACCACTTCTAGTAAAAGAAGAGAAATGTCCTATGTGATTCGATAAATGACAACTCAGTAGTCTTTGGCCAAGGCAGAATGAAATTAGAAAGGAGTTTCTAATTTGCATTATTTGGTATTGTGCATTTAAGAGTCGAAATACATATAATTAAATAAAATAAGACTTGATAGTAATTCCATGTCTTATATTTAATTGGGACATTGTACGGTGGAAGGATTGAATTGTACGGTAACTATTTACTCAAAGGTTCTTTTACGATTAATGTTGAAATCTATATTATCTGGAAAGTCGTTGATCGCTAGGGAGGCTTATCCCTATTGTAGAATAAATATTATTTATTTAAATAAATTAATTGTTTAATTTATTTATTTAAATAAGATTAGAATTGTTCTAATTGATTTATTCACAACCGATTTAATATGGAAAACCTAAAGGGTCACACCATAAAAGGAAGAATAATTATTTAAGAAGTTAATGGCATAATCGTAATAATATGTTAAATATATTTAATTTAATCTATGGTGATAGAATAAATTAAATAGTTTAATATTTATTATTTAATATTTTAGAAATATTAAATATAAATTAATAAGAGGAGTCTTATTAATTTTATTACAATTATTATTATTTTAATTTCTAAAAGAGTTTAGGAATTAATTTAATATAAGTACTCTTATTTATTCCTAATAGGATTAGGAGAGAAAATTAGTTAAAGGAGTTTAATTAATTATCCCTAATAAGATTAGGGAGCCCATTTAATTAAAAGTGTTTAATTAAATAAATAATACCTTATTTTTAATTAAATAGGGTTACCTGATATCTTTATAAGTTGTGTCTTATATCAGATATCAATATACGCAATTCCAATAGTTGGAGAGTACGCTCCTTTTCTATGAGAGATAGAAAAACTAGGGTTTTGCCAAATACCCTTCTTCTTGAATATTTCTTCTTCCTTGGTGGATCACCTCTAGAGGCCAAACACTTGGGTGGCTAACGTTGATCAAAGGAAGGAACCAAACCCGGTGGATTCAAGTTGAATGCGAAAAAGATTGGAGGTGAACTTGTACCTGAGGAAGCTCGAATCTTCAATTGTATGATTCTTGTTCTTCATATTTTCGTTTAATTAATAATTGTGCATAAAGGGTGATCCGGGTATATGGTTTGTAAAATTTTAAAACTCTGATTTTCCACGTTTCCGCTTATTTTATGCAATTTGATTGCGTTCATGAAAATTACAAACCTAACACCTAGGAGGTATGGATTCATCATAGATGATGATGATGATGAGGTACACATCATTGAAGATGATAATCCAGTTATATACGATAAGGCTAAGAGTTGAAGACACTCTGAGAAATGGCAGATGACCATGAAATCTAAAATGGATCTTTGGAGCAAATGGCAAGGTCGATACCTATAAGGCCAAACTGGTTTGAAAAGGTTTTAAATAAAGTCAAACAGTTGACTGTAATAAAACCTTTAACTGGTAAAAATACTCAAGTCCATTTGGATTTTTCTTGCAAATGAAGCTTATTATTACGGATTCTGGCAAATGGGCGTAGAGGCGTCCTTCCTCAAATATAAATTATTAGAGGAGAATTTATGTATGGTACAGCCAGATAGATTTGTTTCAATGGTTGAAGCAAATCATGTATATGAGCTATAACAATCTATTTATAGATTAAAGCAAGCTTCTCAAAGATGGAACATTCATTTTAATGAGACAGTTAAAGAAGTTTGATTTAATCAAAAATGAGAATAAACCTAGTGTGTACAAAAGGGTTAGTGGGAGCGTTGTGACATTCCTAGTATTATATAATGATATACTACTGATAATGAATGATTTACCAGTGTTACAAATAGTAATAATAAAAGTTATCTAAATATTTCTCCATGAATGACTTGGGTAAAGCATCCTATACTTTGGGTGTGACATCCCCAAAATAGGTCCAATCCATCCAACCTATTCTGAGTCGCCAAATACATGGTACAGAGAACAACTACAACTTTATTACAACAATTGTCGTGCAAAATACAACAACATATATACTGTGTGTTTTAATACCAACTATGACTCATGTCCCAACTATGGACAGCACCTCACAGTGATACCTTACTTAAAGGTACAATCTAAAACTGTTTTAGAAATTAAAATCTTTGGGAAGTGCTCGAGGAAACCTTCGTACATGGGAGGCCATGCGTCTAGGTTATGATAGATATCATATACCCACAGAATTATCCTTGGTTGACCCAATAGACCCCAAAGAAAAACGAGAAGATTACTATCATTTTCTTTCCAATTGTGAGTCTTCTCTTGATAAATAACTATCTCTACCGTCTGCAATTGAACATTATGTTTCAAATAAACTCCAAGATCATATAGGTAGTGCTCGTAGATATACTCAGCGAGTGAATTTGCACAACCCTGTCTTATGATAACGCGAGGTTGTATGTCATTAGGCATCTTGTAAGATAGTGACAAAACACCCTTCCAAAGTTGAGTTCGCCTCACCTATTTAGGGAGAATCTCAACAGCTATAGACCAACGTTCTATTCTCCCGTTATCCCCGCTCGACCCGGCAACACTCTTATTACCTGAAAGAAATTGTGAAGCAAAAGGGTGAGCACAACTAGCTCAGTAAAGAATATTATGACTAAAGATAAATAAATTATCAATAGTCTTCATCAATAATAAATCAGAAATTTAGAACATATGGTAGATGATAAAACTTTTCAACCATAGTTGCAGCGGAACGAGCAATCTATTAGAAGAGTCAAATAGACCATAAAGTCTATTATCTTCTCCATGTTAAAAGTCCACCAACAATGTTTTATCCCTGTAACATCAATAAACAATTCATGTCCACAATCACATGTATAACTCATAATCGTAATTGTTGTTCTAAATTCCTTTTTTTTTCATCCAAGACAAAGATAATTTTCATCACCTGAAACATCCAAAAATCATGGTTATACCAAATCACAGTTCATGTTTATAATCATACTAATAAATTGATCTTTGCACTACGGGCCAAAGATAATCATCAATAGACCATCTTTGCACTACATGTCTAAGGTATTCATCAATAAGTCATATTTGTACTATGGGCCAAAGATATTCATATCTCAAATAAATATATAATCATTTCAGAATTTATATAAACAATAATTATAATCATGTTGATCAATTCACCTTTGCACTTAAGCTAAAGATATTCAATTATAAATTCAATGGTCATGATCATACCAGTCACAATTCAACTTTTCACTACTGGCCAAAGAGAACCCTAGTCATGATCATACCAATAATCTACCCATCTTTACACTCCAATGAAAGAGAATTTCAACATCAGGGTTATAAAAATGTTATATATGATAATAAAATCAATATAATCAATACATAGTTTTAATCTACAGAGTAATATTCATAAATCAACTATAATTTGGTTAGAAAAAGAAACCAATTTTGTAGTGAATAGTACCCGTGAATAGTAACTCGTGAATAGTTAATCGTGAATAGTAACTCATGAATAGTAACCCGTCGTGAATAGTAACTCGTGAATAGTAACTCGTGAATAGTAACTGATAAATAGTAACTCATGAATAGTAACCCCGACATGAAAAAGTTCCAAATTTGATAAAAATTTCCAACCAATATTTCGGCATAACGATATTGAAGAAATAATATCATTTAAGAAGAAATAACATCCCGTACTATCCCTTACCTCAAAAGAGCAGTACTTCTGACTGGAATAACGCTGAACGAATTTGCACCGTATAGCAACACTCAAGACATCAAAATACTCACAAGAATAAACTCAATAATATAGAGAGAGAAATAGAGAGAAAACTTCAATTTCTGGTGTGATTTTCAATTCTAACCTAAGCACCCTATTTATAGAAAAATGCTTAGAACACTAAAGAAGAGAATTGAATATAATAATGTATTTATAACCAAATTTTCCTTAGCCCACCACATCAAAAACACATTTATCACATAAAAATGAAAAACATGTTTAAAACAATTTTTGTTATAAAATCAATTCAGACTCAATAATCCTGAACTTCAATAATTCATAATAAATAGCCCTTTTATCAGTAAAATTCGAACCTCATGTCCTTTCCATAAGAATTTTAATTCTCTACAACTTTGCAGAAGAAAGTTTTTTCAAATTTCAAACAGAAATTAACCGAAATCCACAAACGAGCGATTTTATAGTCTATAATCAAATTTCTGTCAAAAATTGTGTCCACCAACACACAAAACATCTGTTAACCATTTTTTGTAACACCAAACATGTGTTAAACATTTAATGCAACAAAAATACTCTTCCTCCTCATATACTCATATATCCCACATTTATTGTAAAAATATCACAATTATTATATTATTAAAATATAATAATATATTTAAATAAATTATTTTATCAGAAAAAGATAAAATATTAATTTTCAACAATTATCACATTAAAAATTTTCTCCATCTATATCCACATAAAATTAATATTTTCCTCATCATATAAATCAATAATTAATTATTCACAAATAATACTACAGAATCACAATACTGACAACCAGGCTGTTCCCAGGAAAGAGGGGGCTTTCCAATAAGAATTTTTCCTTACTGGCACGCAATTAGGTGACCAAACCTCTCCTTAGACAGAACTTTCTAGACATTGCCAATAATGTTATCTAATAATATTATTCAAATAATATGAATTACTGCTCTGATAATAGAAAATACTGTGCAGTGACAATTATTAAAACAACAGTAATATAAAATATTAACGCAGCAATTATTGAATCAATAAAATAAAATACTGAACAGTAATTACTGTAACAATTATTGAGTAGTGCCTTCTTACGTAAGAATCAATAATTGGTACAATACCGTGTGCTACTATGTAACAACGCGTATTACTGTATTTTAACCACCGGGTATTCTAACAGTATTAACGGTAAGAACTACGTCGTTATTTATAAACAACTTATACTTGTCGTTTTCTTCATCCAATCGATTTCCGTTATCGGGCCCACAAAAAACTGCGTCGTCGTACGAATATTCCCCGACAGGAAGAATATTCCACGACCAAACGAATATTCCCCGACAACAATGAATATTTTTATAACCACTTGCTTATTTTAAAAAAAAATTCATACATCACCCTTAACTTTAAACTTTTATCAATTTAACCATTTACTGAATAGTAATTATAAGAAAAAATTGAATACTTTTATTTCATAAAATTCAGGGTCTTACAATATCCCCTCCTTATGAAATTTCGTCCCCGAAATTTACGTACCTGGTATTTCAAAGAGTTGAGAATGCCTTGCTTTCATTTCAAATTCCATCTTTCTTGTCATCATGATTTCTCCATTGCTCATCTCCTGTATTTTAGATATCATTCTAGAATACAGCTTCAAAACAAGGGTTAATTGAACAAATTAACATATCACATAATATTCTGATATTATGACTGACCAACAAATAAGCTTAGGTAGGACACACTAGCGAAGGTTTTACTCATCATTTCCCTCCTAATTCTATTCCCTGATCTCCGCCAGAGATCATATCCCTAAGCTCTGATACCAACTGTGACGCCCCCAAAATAGGTTCAATCCATCCAACCTATTCTGAGTCGCCAAATACATGTTACACAAAACAACTACAACTTTATTACTACAATTGTCGTGCAAATTACAACAACATATATACTGTGTGTTTTAATACCAACTATGACTCATGTCCCAACTATGGACAGCACCTCACAGTGATACCTTACATAAAGGTACAATCTAGAACTGTTTTAGAAATTAAAATATTTGAGAAGTGCTCAAGAAAACCTTCGTACATGGGAGGCCATGCGTCTAGGTTATGATAGATATCATATACCCACAGAATTATCCTTGGTTGACCCAATAAACCCCAAAGAAAAACGAGAAGATTACTATCATCTTCTTTCTAATGGTGAGTCTTCTCTTGACAAATAACTATCTCTACCGTCTGCAATTGAACATTATGTTTAAAATAAACTCCAAGATCATATAGGTAGTGCTCGTAGAAATACTCAGCGAGTGGATTTGCACAACCCTGTCTTATGATAACGCGAGGTTGTATGTCATTAGACATCTTGTATGATATTGACAAAACACCCTTCTAAAGTTGGGTTCGCCTCACCTATTTAGGGAGAACCTCAACAGCTATAGACCACCGTTCTATTCCCCCGTTATCCCCACTCGACCCGGCAACACTATTATTACCTGAAAGGAATTGTGAAGCAAAAGGGTGAGCACAATTAGCTCAGTAAAGAATATTATGACTAAAGATAAATAAATTATCAATAGTCTTCATCAATAATAAAACAAAGATTTAGAAAATATGGTAGATGATAAAACTTTTCAACCATAGTTGCAGCGGAACGAGCAATCTATTAGAAGAGTCAAATAGACCATAAAATCTATTATCTTCTCCATGTTAAAAGTCCACCAACAATGTTTTATCCCTGTAACATCAATCAACAATTCCTGTCCACAATCACATGTATAACTCATAATCGTAATTGTTGTTCTAAATTCCTTTTTTTCATCCAAGACAAAGATAATTTTCATCACCTGAAACATCCAAAAATCATACTTATACCAAATCACAATTCATGTTCATAATCATACTAATAAATTCATCTTTGCACTACGGGCCAAAGATAATCATCAACAGACCATCTTTGCAATACATGCCTAAGGTATTCATCAATAAGTCATATTTGTACTATGGGCCAAAGATATTCATATCTCAAATAAATATATAATCATTTCAAAATTTATATAAACAATAATTATAACCATGTTGATCAATTCACCTTTGCACTTAAGCTAAAGATATTCAATTATAAATTCAATGATCATGATCATACCAATCACAATTCAACTTTTCACTACTGGCCAAAGAGAACCCTAGTCATGATCATACCAATAATCTACCCATCTTTACACTTCAGTGAAAGAGAATTTCAACATCAGGGTTATAAAAATGTTATAAATGATAATAAAATCAATATAATCAATACATAGTTTTAATCTCCAGAGTAATATTCATAAATCAACTATAATTTGATTAGAAAAAGAAACCAATTTTGTAGTGAATAGTAACTCGTGAATAGTAACGCATAAATAGTAACCCGTCGTGAATAGTAACTCGTGAATAGTAAATCGTGAATAGTAACTTGTGAATAGTAACTCGTGAATAGTAACTCATGAATAGTAACCCCGACATGAAAAAGTTCTAAATTTGATAAAAACTTTCAACCAATAGTTCGGCATAATGATATTGAAGAATTAATATCATTTAAGAAGAAATAACATCCCTTACTATCCCTTACCTCAAAAGAGCAGTACTTCTGACTAGAATAACGCTGAACGAACTTGCACCGTATAGCAACACTCAAGATATCAAAATACTCACAAGAATACACTCGATAATATAGAGAGAGAAAACTTCAGTTTCTGGTGTGATTTTCAATTCTAACCTAAGCACCCTATTTATAGAAAAATGCTTAGAACACCAAAGCAGAAAATTAAATATAATAATATATTTATAACCAAATTTTCCTTAGCCCACCACATCAAAAACACATTTATCACATAAAAATGAAAAACATGTTTAAAACAATTTTTGTTAGAAAATCAATTCAGACTCAATAATCTTGAACTTCAATAATTCATAATAAATAGCCCTTTTATCAAAAAAATTTGAACCTCTTGTCCTTTCCATAAGAATTTTAATTCTCTACAACTTTGCAGAAGAAAGTTTTTCCAAATTCCAAACAGAAATTGACCGAAATCCACAAACGAACGATTTTATAGTCTATAATCAAATTTCAGTCAAAAATTATGTCCACCAACACACAAAACATGTGTTAACCATTTTTTGTAACACCAAACATGTGTTAAACATTTAATACAACAAAAATACTCTTCCTCCTAATATACTCATATATCCCACATTCATTGTAAAAATATCACAATTATTATATTATTAAAATATAATAATATATTTAAATAAATTATTTTATCAGAAAAAGATAAAATATTAATTTTTAATAATTATCACATTAAAAAAATTTTCCATCTATATCCACATAAAATCAATATTTTCCTCATTATATAAATCAATAATTATTTATTCACAAATAATATTACAGAATCACAATACTGACAACCAGGCTGTTCCCAGGAAAGAGGGGGCTTTCCAATAAGGATTTCTCCTTACTAGCGAGCAATTAGGTGACCAAACCTCTCCTTAGACAGAAATTTTTAAACATTGCCAATAATGTTATCTAATAATATTATTCAGATAATATGAATTATTGCTCCGATAATAGAAAATACTGTGCAGTCACAATTATTAAAATAACAGTAATATAAAATATCAACGCAACAATTATTAAATCAATAAAATGAAATACTGAATAGTAATTACTGTAACAATTATTGAGTAGTGCCTTCTTACGTAAGAATCAATAATTGGTGCAATACTGTGTGCTACTGTGCAACAACGTGTATTACTGTGTTTTAACCACCGGGTATTCCAACAGTATTAACGGTAAGAACTACGCCATTATTTATAAACAACTTATACTTGTTGTTTTCTTCATCCAATCGCTTTCCGTTATCGGACCCATAAAAGACTCCGCTGTCGTACGAATATTCCCCGACAGAAAGAATATTCCACGACCAAACGAATATTCCCCGGCAACAATGAATATTTTTATAACCACTTGCTTATTTTTAAAAAAAATCATACATCACCCTTAACTTTAAACTTTTATCAATTTAACCATTTACTGAATAGTAATTATAAGAAAAAATTGAATACTTTTATTTCATAAAATTCGGGGTCTTACATTGGGGATAAAGATCTATATTGATAGATTTAAAATGATGTTTGGCTTGACCTAAGGAACGTATATTCATTCGATGCTAAAGGGGTTTAGCATGGCAAACTCTAAGAGATGTCTCATGTTAATGAGCAATGGAGTGTATCTCTCTTAATAGTTCTCATAGACTACTGAAAAGAGAGATCACGTGAGTAACTATCATGTATACAATGAAATATATGAGACTTGATGTTGATCAGTCATGTTTTGGAGAAGATCATTGTAAGACAGTGAAAAACATCTTAATGTACTTAATCGGCACTAAGGATGTCATGATTTATGGTAGGTCTGAATTAAAACTAGAAGACTAAACAAACTAAAGTTTTTTTAGACTAACCAAGACGACAACAAATCCACTTTAGGGTAAATCGTTACCTTGAATGATGGTGTAGTAAATTGGAAAAGTTTTACAGAGTTGATGGTCTACTAACAAAGACAAAGTATATAGCTGTAAATGAAGCTGCAAGTTGATTGTTTGGATGAAAATTTCATTACAGAACTAGGAATAGTTCTTAAGTCTCATCTAGGATC
This sequence comes from Panax notoginseng, assembly GCA_016801055.1. NCBI lineage: Eukaryota > Viridiplantae > Streptophyta > Magnoliopsida > Apiales > Araliaceae > Panax > Panax notoginseng. The sequence continues at coordinate 83,450,816 of CM029023.1, forward strand.
CAAACATGTGTTGCGACACTTTTATTTGATTATAGGAATCATTGAAAGAGGAGGAGTCACTATAGAGGTAGTGAACTCTCAAGAACAATATTGTATATCCATTGACTGAAGCTTTATCCAACAGTAGGATGATCATCACTTAGAGAAGAAGAGTGTTAGATACAATGGCGATTGACTTTAGTGCAAGTGGGAGATTGAAAGTAGTATGCACACAGGCCAATCATATTCGATATGATAAAGTATATACTTTGTCAAAATTTTATTTATTTATTAATAAAAGAATTATTTAATTAAAGGCTTTTAATTTATCTACATAGTGTTGTTATATTAAATGTGATAAACTCATAGTTTTAAGCAACGCTTTTAGAATCATGATAATGATCATGCTAATGAGATCTAAATTCTTAGATAGCTTAAAACTAAAATAGTTCCCAATCGTAAGATTACTAAAAGGGGATTAGTGAATCCGGATAGATTAGTACATACGGTGCTCGCTCATTGGATAAGGATAATCGATCCCATTATCATTTGTGTAGAGACATTAAAATAAGTATGTAGGTGCTTATTCAAAAATAAGTTCATTGAACGTAGCTCGCTGAGGAATGCTTAATGGAGTTTTACTTGTCTGTCAATAGGAATTCCTCTAGTGATAGTAGTACTAGTGATCCTTAGACTTGAGATTATCATAGTATCGAATGTATGATAAGTTATAATTTGACATGTCCCTTAAGACCCTTAGGGTATATCAAAGGGTATGCTTGGGTGTAATAAATTATATATGGAGATAATGAATGATCAATAAAGAATCTACCGCTTCTAGTAAAAGAAGAGAATGTCATATGTGATTCGATAAATGACAATTCATGATTCCTTGGCCAATCTGAAATGAAATTAGAAAGGAGTTTCTAATTTACATTATTTGAAGTTGTGCATTTAGGATCGAAATACATATAATTAAATAAAATAAGACTTGATAGTAATTCAATGTCTTATATTTAATTGAGACATTATGTGATGGAAGGATTGAATTGTACGGTAACTATTTACTCAAAAGTTCTTTTATGATTAATATTAAAATTCATATTATCTTGAAAGTCGTTGAGCGCTAAGGGGGGCTTACCCTTATTATAGAATAAATATTATTTATTTAAATGAATTAACTAGTTTAATTTATTTATTTAAATAAGATTAGAATTATCCTAATTGATTTATTCACAACCGGTTTAATATGGAGAACTTAAAGGGTCACACCATAAAAGGATTAATATTTATTTAAGATGCAAATAGCATAATCATAATAATAAATTAAGTGTATTTAATTTAATATATGGTGATAGAATAAATTAAATAGCTTAATATTTATTATTTAATATTTTAAAAATATTAAATATAAATTAAAAAGAGGAGTCTAATTATTATTACTATTATTATTATTAATTTAATTCTTAAAGGAGTTTGAGAATTAATTAATAATAGTACTTTCTCATATTCCTAATAAGATTAGGAGGTAAATTAAATAAAAGAGTTTAATTAATTATTATGAAACCCTAATCCTAAAATGTTTAGGAGGGTTACCTACATCTATAAATAAGAAGAGTCTTATTTTGATTTAGGGCTAATGCTATTTTTCAAAAGTTGGGAGAGCACTCCTTTTCTACAGAGAAGGAAATTAGGGTTTAGTCATACACCCATCTTCTTAAGTAAAGATTATTTCTTGGTGGATCACATCTAGAAGCAAAACACTTGGGTGGCTAACGTTGATCAAAGGAAGGAATCTAACCCGGTAAAGTCAAGGAGAGTGATGAGTGAGATTTATACCCACGAATCAACTACTTTTATACTTAAGAAATTACATGTTCTTATTACTTTTTATTGCTTTTATATTGTCTTGTTATTATTTTACTTTATATATGTCTTGCATGGATTATTAGGTCATTTCCAGCTTTTATAAGGTAAAGGGGTTATTTTCTTGCAATCGGCGCCGCAGCGCCTCAGCCCCTATATCAAGTGGCGCCACAGCGCCGTCCTACGTCAGCAGTTGCCCAAGAGCCAGCGTTGCAGCGCGCCAATTCCTTTCTCAAACTGGCGCTGCAGCGCCACTTATTGACCAAAGTTGTTGACCTTGCGTCGCAACGCCTCTCCAAGGCTAAAAGATGGTGCCGCAGCGCCACCTCTGATTCCCAGGTAGACAGGAAGGCCAAATGACCTAGCTGCTGAAGGAAACTTATATATATTGGGCAGCCTCCTCCCTAGCTCTCTCTCTCCCATCTGATAATCTCTCTCTCTTTTAGTTAGTTTTTCTCCATTTTCTAGTAGATAGTCATTTTATATATACTTAGGAGATAGATTAGGGCTTTGATTGGGATTCCTTGGAGCTCAAGAGCATTATAGCAACACGGAACAAAAGGCACGAGTCGAAGGGAGTTCTTAGAGATTGAAGAAGCATTGACAAGTTTATGTTTCTCTAGTATTTCCTTTGATTTTGTATTATATAAATGTTGTTTATATTGCTACTTATGTTTAGTTTAAGAGCTATGAACTAATTATTGGCTCTAAGGTTATAATGGAACCCTTTGTTAATTTGAATTGAATATCTTATCTCTTTGGTTGACACCATATGGTTTGGATCAATATATTTATGCTTAATGACTCTTGCTAAGGAATTAGTGATGATTTTTGTAATCTATAAGAAATTGGAGAATAGATTATAGATTTATACCTTGATATATTAGCATATGATTATGATTTGTCTACTTGATTCGACTGCATAATTTGTGTATATGATAGGAATATACTTGTGCGCCATGAGTGACCTAATTGAGAACATATGCTTTAATTCCTTGTTATGGTTAATTCGCATAGGAATGTGTAGGATTATTACCTAACTTGGATTTTCTTTTCTGTTCTATTCTCTATCGGGTGGATCTGGATAGGATAGGTCTATACATACCTCGGAAAAGGTGTATGAGCACTTGTGTGTTCTCGATTGACAATCTTTCGTGACAACTAAGACCAAAGAGTGAAAGTTAGGAAGTTTGATGAAACATAGCACACCAAGTGTTTGACAAAATGCTAGTGTGGGGTAAAGTTATGATCTTAGCTTATAGCATCTTTGATACAAGTTGTTAGCCAGTTACTTGCTTTGTTAATTTAGTGTCAATTAGATTAATTAATCATCTTTTATTCTGCAGTTCGAATAAGACTGAAGTGATATAAAGTCAGTATTTGGTAAATATTAGTGATAATTCCTCGTGGGATCGACAACTTTCTTATCATTGTATTACTTGTTAGACCGCGTATACTTGCGCATGTTTATCGGTTGTGAAATCGACCAATAGAGAGCACGAACGATTTGGAGTTGAACTCGTACCTGAGGAAATTTGTATCTTCAAAGGTATGAATCTTATTCTTCATCTTTTCGTTTAATTAATAACTGCGCATACAAGATGATCCAGGTATTTGGTTTGTAAAATTTTAAAACTCTGATTTTTCACGCTTCCGTTGTTTATATGCAATTTGATTGTATGTTCATGAGTACTGCAAACCTAACACTCAGATCCTTGGCTCTTGCTCCATTTAGCTTGATTTGCAGCACTTAGCATTTTGTGTGATGTATCATGTAGCCTCCCTATCTCTTTATATCTGATATGAAGCCCCAAAGAGGGTATTTATAGCCTCAAATACGAAACCCTAGCTTAGCACACCAATTTTCCACTATCTGGCCACCACAACCGCACTCAACACATCTCAGACCTTCAACTTTATTTAAGTTAATTCTACATTGAGAAAATTGTTATTTTATATTATATCATCATTGAGCAAGTTCCTTATCTCTAACTTGATTATAGTTGTACAAGCTTTTCAAATTCTACTTTATTGAGCAAGTTTAACCTTAGCTTATAATTATTCAAGCAAGGTTTCTTATACTATTCAATGCCTATGTTTTGGTTAAGCCTACTATTCCTTTGTGAAAGCGTGACTTTGATATATGATGCTTATCTACTTGTAATTCAGCGGTATTCTATCATTGTTATTGTATTCCTTTATAATATTACGTTGTTAACGAACTCATGAATGATTATTAAATTCTTATTGATTCAACTAATCCTTAGTTGATGATTATTGAACTCTAAATTACCCTTGAGATCAATCCAAACCAAACTTTCATTGGTGCGGACTCTAATGTCAAAGCTGAGATGAACAACCCTAATACATGGGATTATATTACACCATAGCGTTAAGATGTTGTGCACATACATGGTACTAAGGGCTGATCCCCCTAGGTACGAGAAGTGTGACACCCCCAAATCTAGGTACTTCATTCCCATAAGATTTGGTGTTCACTGTCTAAACATTCATTTCTAACTACCCAAATATAATAAAATTTAAACCATAAACTTTCCCATTAAAGGGTTACATTAATAAGTCCAATAAAATCTCCCAGGTTGTCTAAACTTTAAAATAAACATCAAGTGCGAAAAATTAAATAATTACATCTCAACAATTAAAATAAAGTCTGACAATATAAAATCAACAGATTTACAAGTCTTCAACACTTGTTCATCTTTCCTTTTCCTTTACTGGTGGTAGGTTCATCGACCTTCTCAACTTTAGCTGTAATGGTTATATAAGCAAGAGTGAGCAAAACAATTGCTCATTTGAAATGACACTGAATAATAATATCATAATAACTGCCAAATGAATAACCTCAATAGAACTGAATAATATTCTCTATCAATGACAATCAAGAACTGAAAACATAATCTAAAATATATCTGAGGGTCACAAGACCACGAACTATGTCCAAGGTTATAAGTATTTTTATAACTTAAACCTAAACAATTATAAGACTGTGAGGATCGGCCCTTCGTACCATGTATTGTGCACAAACATCTAAACGTTTTGCGTAATAATCCCCTATAATATGGTTGTTCATCTCAGTATTTAGGATACAAGTCCGCACCAAAGTAAGTTTGGTTTGGATAAGTTTCAAGGTAATTTAGAGTTTAACGAACAACAACTAAAGATTAGTTGAATCAAAAATGTAATAACAATATGCTATGGAATAAGTCATAAATGAATCAACATTGTATATTGAAGTCATGCTTAGAAATGAACTAAAAAGCATAAGCATTGAATAATATAACTGTGACGCCCCAAAATCCGTGTAACTTCGCTTACAGGACATGGTGTTCACGATACAACATACATAATCATCTAACTACATAAACTCCGGAAATAATAATAATAATAATAATAATAATAATAATAATAATAATAATAATAATAATAATAACTATCGCATATCTATTCAAATAAAATCCCAAGTCTTTACAACCTTAAATAAACTGAAACTTAAACTTAGCGTTTATCGCTACATTACATCATATGCGAAAATATAACTTATTACATAAATAACTCTCCTCATTTCATCTTAGACTTCCCCTTGTCCTTGCCCGAGCCCTCGGCGTTCTCAGCCCTAACTGAAAGGTTTAAGCAAGAATGAGCACAAATTGCCCAGCAAGTATATAAAGTAGTTTGAAAACATACATCAGGAGTAAAAGCATTTGCATGAATATTTCTCAATAGTTGAAATAATTATCAAGAGATAAAAGGGAATATCAAGATAAGAGTTCTGGAATTCTCAATAGCGTACTAAGGGGTGTTAGATACTCTGAACATTATTTTGTTTCATCAAAAACCATCAGACGGTTTTACAATCAAATAGATTGTAAACAGTCTCTGTAAGTACTCCAGGTGATCAGCCTATCGTACCCTACATTGTGCACAAGTATAAAATTTAACTACATAAGCATAAATGGGACTATATGCCCGACATCTGTTGGCCCGATTATTCAGGTTGTTCATCTTAGTATTCAACCGAGACCGCACCAAAGCAATTCAGATTGGTAAACATTAAATAGCTTCAAAGGATTTGAATTGTTCAAAGGTTATATCATTTATCATCAATAAAATCTAACCGAAACAAAAAGCCAGAAAGCATACTTGGAAACATTTCGTTAAAGAAATAGAACTTTAAAGTATAGCAGTTGTAATACTAACGGAGTAATCATCAATAACGCTTGCAAGGAAATTGCCTTTATATATAACTTTACGACAATGGAACTTGTATGAAAAGTAAATAGCAAAAGTCTGATACTTACTCTCACTGCAACAACAATGAGTAAAGATTGAGTAATTTCTCAATAGAAACTTAGGGTTAGGAAACTTGCCTGATACGTCTTCTACAATTTACCGCTATCTACTAGCCCTTCGCGTAACCTATTCACATGTGTCACGTTAAGCAATTAGGTTCTCGAAAACCACTTCGAAGTGTAATGGTTCCCTTTTATTTTAATAAGATGATTAAACTCGCACGTATTCAAATACAATTTAATTACATAACATGTTGCTTCGTATAGGCCACATGGTTCAATAAAAGAATCTGAGAAACATAAATTTCTCACATTTTTCGAACCCAAACCTCCATCAAAAATCTGCATAAAACATGCTTAAGGGTCTCAAGTCGGAAAACCTTATTTTCCATATTTTTGACATCACATATTTAATTAAACTCATTTATCCATATAACATCATTTATATGAAAAATACCAAATCATTTATATATTTTTTTCCGGAATTTTTAAAATCCATCTACTATTTTTAAATAGTCCATAATAGCCAAATATTCTCATATTTTTCATAAATCTAGATTAGCTCCAAAACTTCTAAAATTTTCAGGGTTAGCTCCTGTTATATACATGTACTTCCAGTAAAAATTTCGTAATATTTTAACTTATACACAAAGAGTTATTCGGGTATCTTTTCAAATAGTGCCCTTAGCCGTAAAATCCATAACTCTTAAACCGTATGGCCAAAAATTCTCAAATTTTTACAGGACCTTCATATCTTCTTATATTAACACTCCAAATTTTTTCAAAATTTTTAAAGTACAAAAAGTGGAAAAAAATGCCCCCGAGACAGACTGATCCAAAACAGTTCTAAGAAAACGGGACATCAAATTCCAACCAAACTACAGAACATCTTACCATGAAACTTGGACACAATATACTTCATATAGCATAGTACTTTACAAAATTATTACCTACTATAATCGGGTCACATAAACCATGATTCCAAGGCTCCGAAAAACCCAAAAAGTCACAGATTACTAGTTGAACCCAATTTGACAAAAATTCGTGATTTTGCTTCTAGCATGCAATTAAATTGTTCCTAATGTCCAGATCATCTATACTCATATATATATACATGTTACAACAATTGAACTCACGAAATTTCCATGATATGATCAAATTAGCATCATTGAGTCATATTATCAAATATTTGGCATGCATGACATAATTCCTTGAATCTCTACGATATTAAGGCATGATTAAACCAGAACTTTCGTTCTTACATCCACATAACATCAACTAACAGTAGCATGGCATCACAAAGTCCAAAACAAATTATTTGCAAAAAGTCACATAAGCATATTCTCTTATTTTTACTAAAGAACATGGAAAAGAGAGTTCATGGCTTACCTCTTTGATGAATTCTACTTGCTCGAACTCCTCCAATGATTCTCCTTGCTTGATTAGTCTTTGAAAACTCCAGAATTCGCCACTCTCTCAAGCTCCTTCCTCTCTCACTCTCAACTTCACTCACAGTAGGATTTTTTTACAAAGAGGAAGAAGAGACTTGGATTGGGAGTATATATAAAATATGTTATCAATTGATTTTACAGCCCTTCCATCTCCAATATAAGTTACATGTATTAAATATATTGTATAAATTCAATTTAGTATGGGGTGAGGGTTAGAGAAAGGAAAGGTCTTGGATTTGTAAGGAGTTTGTAACTCCCTCCCCCTCATTACCTTATAATATGAATACTCCCTCTCTTGTCTTAATTTGGTTGTCACGTGGTCCCCACAGCTGCTGCACTTTTCTATTAAAATATTACTATAATCAATTTAATCGCTTAATACACTATTTTGACCATTTTGCCCTCCGTAGTCAATTCGATACTAATATCGATTCCTACTAACTCGACGTTTCGGACGTCATGGGATTATCCGTTTTTTCAAATTAGCCTTCAAATTTCGTGGTTGACTTTTTTACTCGAAAAAGGCAACCGGTTGACTTTGACCAAAAAGTCAACTGCGACACATTTTGTGCTTACAGTCTAACTTGACTAATTTCGACGTTCCGGACTCAAATACGCAGTCCATGTCTCTAAATTCCGCTCCGAAATCAATCTCATGTTTTAATCCCCTCCCACACAATTAATCAATTTAATTACATAATTAACTCAAATAGTTAAATTAATCTAAACCAACTATTTACACATATCTCATCACATAAATTAAAATTAAACATGTATGTATAACACATATACGTCTAATAATAGAAATCACACAAGAGTTTCACATAAATTCATTTATTGATAATTAGTAAATTAAATAATAATCTCGGATATTACAATAACAAACCTTGCTTGAACAATATTAAGCTAAGGCTAGAATTTTGTTTAGTAACAGAATTAAGTTGTTGAACATGCACAATCAATAGCAAGTTGAACAATAAAACTTGTTCATCATAAGAGTATCAGAATTTAGAAACTTGCATACTAAGAAACAAGTTAAAGATATGAATCCTTCTCAATGTAAGAGTTAGGGTAAAGAGCTTGCATGAATATAAATTAAGTTATATAAGTAGGATTAGGGATTACTTGCTCAATATAAAAGTAATTAAGATAGAACAAACTCAAATAAAGGTTGGGGTTTGAAAACCTGCATTGCATGTAAGCTAAACCGTATATTTGATTCTCAATATCCTAAACACATGTCATCATGATATAATTAATTACTACATGTGCTTAGTACATAATTAAGTATCTATTTCATGTACGACTTGTAGTCTTAGGTTCAAATATTTGGTTAAACCATAATTCCTTAATTTATCACATAACTCATTAGTTGCTAATAATATTCTCTTACTTGGTACTATAACACCACAATATGATAAAAATTACATTTTAACAATCATAACATTACTCTTTATCAACAATTACAGAATTGTATAATCAAAATAAATTTTCTGGCCAACGCTGCTAACTGGCATTGCAGCGCCCCAGTTTGCACTGGGAATGGCGCTGCGGCGCGAGACACAAGCCTTTAGTTGGCACTGCGGCGCTGGAATTGCACTATATGGCGGCGCTGCAGCGCCGAAGTACAATTCCAGGCAGACAATGTTAGCGAAGAACACAAAATAAAGCCAAATTGACCTACAACCTACTTTCTAACAACCAATTTAACACATATGAATTACATAAACTTCACAAAAACATTACTTACAGTTTCTAACATGTTTTTAACCATATAAACAATAAAAACATGTAATTTAAAACCTAAAATTTCACTATTTTTACTATTTCTTTACTTTTTGACACTCATAGTGAAATTCATCACTGTGAATTCATTTTTCAACCAAAACAGTTAGTTTCAATTACATTGTTTTCATTTCTTTATATATTTTCACAATCAATAGTCAATTTATGGTTTATACTATGAAGGGAGTACCAATTTTGATTCTAAACTAAGTCATATTCATATATATTTCACTTTAATATAATTTTCTCCATATATATCATATTTACATGAAGTAAACTACTCTAAATCATATACTAAACATATAAAAACAATTTATCTACAAATTATTTTATATACCAAATATATAATCACAATTACTACCAATATAACTTTTACAGAGAACTTTTCATATAAAAAAAACTAGAACCTTAAAAGAAAACTAGAACTTTGGGAAAAAAGATTATACTTTTGCTAGAAGATAATAACACAACTTTTGATTACTACTCCTTGTTCTTGCAAAACTTTTTCACTCAAACTCTCTCTCAAACGCTTTCCAGAGCTCTCTCCTTTCACTCTTCTTTCTTCTCTCTTCTTTCTTCCTTCTGTCCTTTTACGTAATAAAAAATATAACTGATATATAACGTATAATATAATATGTATTAATATAATATATATATATATATATATATATATATATATATATAACTGATGTCAGTTATAGTTTTTAAAATCAAAAGTCATAAGGCATTAAAATAATGGCTTAATCATTCCTTAAGCCTTGTTTGGCAAAACAAGATTAAAATAAAATTTTCAAAAGCTATAAGGCTTTGTTTGGTAAAACCAAATTACAACTCTTTTAATTTATTTTCATAAGTCATTTATAATAATACTGTTTATTGTCACACTTTATTTAAATAAATTCCCATATTTAAATTAATTAAATCTAATAACAATTTATTAAATCAATTTACCACATAAACCAATACAATAAAATTATAATTTTCATTATAATTATAATTCTATTTAATAAATTAACACATCACTTTAATTACAAAATCAAATTAAAATAACATTATAATAACTCATTTAATCATTATCAACTCTCTAATTTAATTATTAAATTAAATTAGAATATTAACTCATAATAATTAATTCATCGCCCTTTTATTTAAATTAATTTCACAATACCAAATTACCGATTATCACTTAATTAACAAATTAAGTTAATTCCCTCAACTCATAAATTATTTATTTAATACTAAATAATCAAATCAAATCAAACAAATATTTATTCAACAATAAACACATTAATTAAAATATTTATATAATTCAATAAATATTTGAAATTATAATTTAAAATTCTGGATTGTTACAAGAAGTAAGGTCCATATAGTCTTGCAATTGTTAAAGGTTTAAAATAGAAATACTTGTTGACCTGGGACATAGTTCATGGTCTTGTGGCCCTCAAATGTACTTTTGATTCATGTTTTAATCTTGATTCAAAAGCCGAGACTTCTTTTGGTTAAGTATTCATTGTTTATTCGCATGTTATTATTATTATTCAATTGTTAAACTTGTGGGCAATTGTTGCTCACTCTTGCATAATAACATTGCAACTAAGATTGAAAGAGTTGATGAGCCACCACAAGTAAGGGCAAAGGCAAAGGCAAAGCAAGCAAGTGACGAAGACTTGTTATTATTATTTGAGAACTATTATGTTAAGACTTGTGATGTGAGGTTTAAGACTTATTTATTTATGATGTTTCTGCATTTGATGTATTAATGTTAGATAACCTGGGATTTATTCGTTTAAGTTGTTGTAACACTTTATTGGGAAGATTCTATTTCAATTTTATTATTATCTTTACTATGAGTAGATAAATGTTATTTATTTCGGTGAGTGAACATCAAATCTATGGGAATTTAGAGTACCCGGATTTGGGGGAGTCACACGTATAAGATATCATTTCTTTTTTACTCATTAAGGGATATCGTCTTCTTTCATATTTCTCCATTTATGGTACGAATTTATTGTTTGTTTACATAACCTTATTATTAAATTGTGAAAACCCTTGAAATCGGTGGAATATTCTTAATAGTTTGTGTTTCATCTAGTATCATTCTACTATTGGTCTAAATGTTCTTATTGAATGGCGGGATACTATTCATTACGGGGTACTATTCATTCAGGATACTTTTTATTCGAGAACTATTCATTCGGGGTACTATTCACGAAAAAATTAGTTTCTTTTCTGTCCAAATTATTTTTGATACATGAATATCATTCTTGAACTTTACTCCACAATTGATGATCATGTTGACAATTTGGACATTCTTGAACTCTGGATAAATCGAATTATAAATCTCTAATATTTATCATTGATCTCACTTAATTGATTCTTTATATCATTGTCATCATCCTCATGCTTATATTGTGTTGAAAGTCATCTTTAGCCCGTAGTGCAAACATGGACTGTTGATTAGTATGATTATGATCAGGAATTGTTTATTGGTATAATCATGACATTTAATGTTACAGATAAAAGTTTGTGGTGAAAATCTTCTTTGACAGTAGTGCATAGATGGACATGTGTTTGGCATGATCCTGACCACTGGTGATACAAACGATTATCTTTGACCTGTAGTGCATAGATAATTTGTTGATTGAAAATAATTATTGATTGGTGTTACATGGATAAAATATTAATGATGGCTTTTTAAATCATAGAAGATAGTAGACATTATGCTCTACTCGACTCTTCTAATGGATTATTATTTCCGCTGCAGTTGTTGATCTAAAACTTGTTGTCTATTGTATTCTATCAGATTTTTTTCCTGTTGAGGACTAAGGATAATTTGTTCTACATTATCTTAGTTATAATATTCTTTACTGGGCTAGTTGAGCCCACCCTTTTCCTTTTGGTTCCATTATTCTTCTCAGGAGGCAAGTATGTAGCTGGGACTAGTCGGTGAGTGGAGTAATGGTCCAAGATGATTATTATAGTAATTCTCACTATTTTGTAAAATAGTGTGACAATAATTGTAATGAGAACTTTATTTGAGTTTGGATATTGTCTGCAAGACAATATTTGTATTCAAACTCACAGCTTATGTGTTGTCGTATTTTGCACGACAGTTGTATTAATGAAATTTGTATTTGAATTTTGTACCATGTATTTGGCGACCCAGAATGGGTTATATGGACCTATTTTGGGAGCGTCACATTAATGATCTATCTGCCAACTATAAAGTGACACTAGTAGACTTTGCTTCATTTAATATAAGCTTTTTGTAAATAGATAATGGCATTAGGTTAATGCTAGCTCCTAGATCACATAAAGCCTTACCGGCGACTTGATTCCCAATAGTGCACAATATGGTGAAACTTCCAGGATCTTTAAGCTTGAGTGGAAGCTTTTTTTGAAGTATAGCACTACATTCCTCTATGCTACGGTCTCATAATCTCCCATTTTTATTTTTCTGGATAGAATCTCCTTCATAAATTTGGCATAACTGGGCATTTGTTCGAAAGTAAAACTAGTGAGCTTAAAATGACCATAACTTTTTATCTGAGAAGAGTTATGAGACGAGCCACCTGTCCAATTGAAGAGCACACAATTTTCTACAATTTGGTGCACAACTTTGATGCGTTAGAGCGCTGGGGCGCTGAAGGAAAGAGAGCTAAAAGCATTTTTTTAGAGTTTTGTTATCCTATTTGAGTTGCCATATTGATTCTTTAAAGGATTAAATGTCTATCAAGCTATATAGAGGCTATAAAAAACATTAAAATTCTATGATCAAGGGAATTAATCTACCACAACATCATCTAACACACATCAAAGTTAGGGTTTCTCATCAGGTTTTCCAAGAACGCAAATGAGAGCAAGTAGGAGGCTAAGCGTGGAGATCAAGAGGTTGCGTGACACAGATTTTTATCTATTCTCTTATCTTTTTATTGTTTTAATATTAAGATGTTCTTTGGTTTATTGATGATGATTCTCAACCTTGTTATGACTTAACTTTTCATTGAGATTGCAATGGAACCTAATGTGTAGTTTATATTAATTTGTTATCTTATTGATTATGGTTGATTATGTATGAATTGTTCGTAATATTTTGTGTGCTTCATGAATGATTGTCTAGCTAGCAATTATATGGGATAACCAATATGAATTCGAGAGATGAAATATATGTTTAGATCTGAATATGATGACATGCAAAAGTTTGTTTTTCTTAGGGTGATTAATAAGATTTGCATATAGGATAGGAATATACCTATATGGTGACATATGTTGAGTTAATTGTTCATGAGGTTGAATAGCTTATTAGTGTTTTGGATAGGAATATACCTAAATACCGTATGTAACAAATTTGAGAATATGTTCTTAATGAATTTATTTGTAGTTATTTTGCATAGGGATATAGTGAAATAATATGAATGAATATGTTATATAATTGCTTGGGAAAGAGTTATATGGTTGATCAAGAATTCTCGGTTAACAATCTGTTATGATTAGTTAGTTGATAAGAGAATGAAGGGATTGAGACGAAACATTGGGGAAAATTGTAATATCATGCTTTTAATTTATTAATATCTTTGTTAATTAGTCAAACTCCTAATTTAGATTGTTTAAATAAAATTGTGTCGATTATGAATTAATAATTAGAGTAATTAGTTGTTACTATTCCTTGTGGGTTCGACAACTCAACTTATCATTATATAACTTGTTGACCGTGTATACTTGCACGTGGATTTTGCTAGTATAGATTAAGCCCAACAGTAACACCCCTGCAAATATTCATAATAACACTCACCTCCCCCTAATTTCTTAAGTAACAGTTAGTTTAGTCAATAAAATGTAATGCACACCACCCCTATTGTGGTTAATCAACAAATATTGTCAACAACATTTTTTAACATAATGTCCAAAACACCCTTAATTTATTATGTGGAGAATTATAACTTCAAAAACTATGATAATTAATGTGACACCCCCAAAATAGGTATACATCACCCATCTTGAGTCGTCAAATACATGGTACAGAATACAAATACAACCTTAAATATACAACATGAGCTGTAAGTTTTAATACAAATATTATCTTCTAGACAGTATTCAAACTCAAAATAAGTCATCAATACATTTATTATCGCACTATTTCACAGAATAGTGAGGACTACTAATGCAACCATCTGGACCGTCAATCCATTCCCCGACTAGTTCCAGCTATATTCTCATTTCCTGAAGAGAACATTGAAAGAAAGGGTGAGCTCAACTAGCCCAGTAAGAAATATTATGACTAAGATAATGCAGAATAAATTATCCTTAGCCGTCAACAGTATAACAATTGATATAATATAATAAACAACAAGTTTTAGATCAACAACTGCAGTGGAATAAGCAATCCATTAGAAGAGTCAAGTAGAGAATAAAATCTACTATCTTCTATAATTTGAAAGGTTTTTCATCACTTTTATCGCTGAGACTCAGATTAATAAATAATCCACATCATTAAATCATCCCTGCACTACAGGCCAAAGATATTCTTTAGTATCACGACAACAAATTATCCCTGCACTACGAGCCAAAGATAATCGTGTTTTCATCAACGGTCCTAACCATGTCATAAAACAATTCATCTTTGCACCCTTGGCCGAAGAGAATCCATAGTCATAATCATACCAAAAACTGTCCATAAATGCACTACGGGCCAATGAGAACTTTTTTCACATCATTTGTAACATTACGGTCATGATTATACCGAATAATCCCTGGTCATAATCATACCAAGTACATCTATGTACTACAGGCCACAGATGACTTTCAACATAATATAAACATGAGGATGATGACAATGACATAATAAATCAATAAAACAAGTTCAAGAATTAATTTATCCAGGAACCAATAACGTCCAAATTGTCAACATGATACTACTTTGTAGAGTAAAATTCAAGAATGCTCACAAGAATATTTTCATGAAAAGATACTGGATAAAGTGCAAATATCAAGAATATTCCACTAATTTCATGGAGTATAGAAGTCAAAACTTTAACCAACTGAGTATAATAAAGAATGGAATAACAAAAGAAATCACCAGGCATGCGATAGACCGCACAGACAGGTTATTCCAACAGAATAATAAATAACGGAACCAGGTCATGCGTAAACGCACAGACATGATATTCCAACAGAATAATAATTAACGGAACCAGGTCATGCGTAAAGCACAGACAGGATGTTCCAACAGAATGATAAATAATGGAACCAGGTCATGCGTAAAGCAAAGACAGGATGTTCCAATAGAATGATAAATAATGGAACCAGTTCATGCGTAAAGCACAGACAGGATGTTCCAACAGAATGATAAAGAATGGAATAATAGAAGAATTTCACCAAGTATAGGGTAGTCCGCGTATACAGGTTATTCCAACAGAATAATAAAGAATGGAATAACAGAAGTTCTCTTCATGAATACAAAAAAAATAATACCCCTTATGAGTACAACAAATAATATCCCTTACCTTAGAAAAACTGGATACTGGAATAGTGAAGTAGCAGAATACTTTTCTTCTTTCTCTCTATAGTTTCTCTCTATAATAATTGCTCTATAGCTTTATTGAATTGGTGAGAAATGAAGGAAGAATGAGCTTCTATTTATAGAAAAATATAGTTTCGATAATTGCACGTTTTTGGGCTCGAAATATTACAGTATAATACCTTCCTCTTTTTCTTCACTTTTAATTTAGTCCTGCAAGTATTATCAAACTTGCACCACCTCCCCTAATAGTAAATCATGTGACTCAATAGTTCTAAACATGTGAAAAAATAATTACAGTATAGTACCTTCATCTATACCTCCATTTTTAACTTAGTCATGCAAGTATTATCAATCTTGCACAAACTCCCCTAATAGTAAATGAATGTGAATCAATAGTACACACATGTGAACAAATATTTATAATCATGTGAATCAATAGCAATTAATTGCTCATTTATCCAATTAATTACCCGACTGGTCAGTATAACTTCCAGACATCAATTAATACCGACTTAAATGTCGATTTCCACCAACACTAATAATCTCAACACAATGGAACTATCAATTTCATCTTTAATCAAGACAACTTATTCATCATTAATATTATAACTCACAATATTTAACAACCAGATCGTTCCTAGGAAAGAGGAAGCTTTTCGATAAGGATTTCTCCTTATTGGCGCTCAATTAGGTGATCAAACCTCTCATTGACAGAACTTCTAGACATTGTCAATATTGCAAATAATAATATGAATAACTTTGTCGTTTCAACTATTAATTTAATAATAATAAATATTATGCAGATGATACTGTGATAATAATTGAATCAATAATATGAGAGATATGATGCAGCAATTACTGTAGCAATAATTGAGTATAACTGAGTGACTTCTCACGTAAGCATCAATAATCAATACCGTGTGCTACTATGCAACCACGCGTGTTACTGTATTTTTACTACCGAGTAGTTCAACAGTTTTAACGGTAACACTTTCGCCGCTATTTTTATAAAAAGATAATTATATCGTTTTCTAACTACGACAATACTTCCGTTGTGAGGTCCACCAATGATTGTGCCGTCGTACGAATATTCCTTGTTAAAACGAATATTCCCTGACCAATCGAATATCATATAACAACTTGCTTACTTTGCAAAATTTATAAATATTACCCCCAACTATAACATTATATCAAATCCACACCATAATATTCAAAAAAATATTTCGAGAAATTTAAATCTTTATTCATAAAATTTGGGGTCTCACAATTAATGTACCCACTAAACATAAATTTGTATATTTATAATTTTTATTTAACTTGATGCAATTAATTAAATTATAAACTTGTGTATTAAGCAATATAAATGTCATACATTAAAAGTATTCATTTTATAAAAAATTACAGTGGTACACTTTTTACTAATTAGATTTCTCAAATATTAGAATTTACATTTTGACATAATTTTTTTGTTATTAAAAAAAAGGGTTAAGTTCATATAACCACCTTGGGTTTGAGCGGTTTCCCACTTAACCACCTGTAGTCAGTAAAGTTACATTTAAACTCCCAACTTTTTGAGTTAAAGTGAATAACTACTTTCTGTCATACTCTGTTACTTAAGTTGGATAAAGACTTAATTACCCTCCTTATATATAAACGACAGATGCTGGAACATGCGAGGGAAGAACATAAAGGGAGGTATCAGGTGCTGCACATGGCTAACTGGTAAAGAAAGTTCTATTTGATAATTCAAATAGAAGAAATTTGCAAGATGAGCCATGGTAAACACGAAATTTGCAAGGAAAAAAGAACGATATTAAAAAGACTTCAATTTCTCTTTTTTTGTTAAAAAAGAATCAGACAAAAAGAGTAGAGTTCAACATATGATTCACATTCGAACTGCTAAAAAGCAGAGACAAAAACTAGAAGCAACAGCAATGACACTTTGTGAGTAAAATCATTGCAGTGAACATTACTGCAGGGGTAAACCAGTTGAAAGAATTATCGGTATTCCCTTTTTCTCCTTCAGTTAGTTACTCAGCCAATATAAGGAAGATCAACAAACGCCCATTTAAAAACTTGTTCATATTGAACAGCAGCATTATCCCATGAGGAATCCCGCTCCATACCTCTCTTCATCAACCTCTCCCAAGAAGCTCTGTGTTCTCTGTAAGTCCTAACAGCGGTTCTTAATGCCTGCAATTAATCACCAATCATGAATTAACACCAGCAAAAACTGAAAAGAACAAGTGGGGTGGAGTTAATATTTTACTTTAGGGGGTAAAAAAAGTATTTTGCAGATTAATTAGTTTGTTTGTTCTTTTCAAAAATCCCATCATAAGAAAAAATTAGGAAACAATGTTGATCATAAGATGGCATCAAGCTTGAGCCATTTTGGTGGTAACAAGTAAAAATAACAACAAAAATCATAGATAATGAAAAATGCAAGGAACTTTACCGCTATCATACTTTTTCTCTAATAAAAAAATTTTATTGATTAAAATTATTAAAATTTAAGCTCAAATTTAGTGTTGAAAATAAATTAAAAATAAAATAAAAATCTTAAAATCATATTGTTTTTTATGATTTTTAAAGAGTATGGACAATCTAACTCCCAGCTACTATGAATTTCCCTCTTGATTGGAAAATTTTCCCCCAAAAAACAAATTTTCCAGCCAGCCAAACAACAAATAAAAGCCCTAATACAATGTATTGTAACTTTATTTACTAAAGAAAGAAAAACTACCATCATTCAGCAAGCTCCAGGGAACAGTCAGGTCTTCAAATCCCGGCGAATCTCCGGCCACCGCAGCAACCACCGGGACATCACTAAAATTTTGACCAAATTTCCTCACCTTCGAATAAAGTGACCGCAAAAGTGAACCTACCATGACTGCCACTATCACAATCACACTGGCGGCGACAATTATACGGCAGTAAAGGAACTCACGGGTAACATAAGATTCCCGCCAGGAAGAAGCGAGGGAAGGGTCCAATTGACTAAGAAAGCTCAGCAAACTCGCCGGAGTGGGTTTGAAGGGAGAATAAGAGGAGAGAAATGTTTTTAAAAGCCAAGAGGGAGAAGAAGGGTATTTTAGACATTTTCTGTGATGCCCCCAAAACTAGGTATACATCACCCATCTTGAGTCGCCAAATACATGGTACAAAATTTAAATACAACTTAATTATACAACAGTCATGTAGAATACGACAAAACATAATCTAAGAGTTTTAATAAGAATATTGTCATCTAGACAATATCCACACTCAATGGAGTTCTCATTACATTTATTGTCACACTATTTTATAGAATAGTGAGGACTACTAAAACAACCATCTAGACCGTCAATCCGTTCCCCAACTTGTCGCAGCTATATTCTCATTTCCTGAAGAGAACAGTGAAAGAAAGGGTGAGCTCAACTAGCCCAGTAAGAAATATTATGACTAAGATTATGTAGAAAAATTTATCGTTAGCCTTCAACAGTGTTAAACTGATAAAATATAACAAACATCAAGTTTAACTACAGCGGAACAAGTAATTCATTAGAAGAGTCAAGTAGAGAATAAAATCTACTATCTTCTATGATTTAAAAGGTTTTTCATCACTTTTATCGCTGAGACTTAGCTTAATAAATAAACCATATCATCCTTGCACTACGGCCAAGAATATTCATTAGTATCACGACCACAAATTATCTATGTACTACGGCCAAGGATATTCGTGTATTCATCAATGGTCATGATCATGTCAACAACTGTCCATCAATGCACTACGGCCAATGAGGACTTTTATCACATCATTTGTAACTTTACGGTCATGATTATACCGAATAATCCCTGGTCATAATCATACCAAGTCCATCTATGCACTATAGGCCACATATGACTTTCAACATATTTAAAACATGAGGATGATGACAATGATATAAGAATTCAATAAAACAAGTTCAAGGATAAATTTTTAAAGATTTATAATTTAATTTATCCAGAAATCAATAACGTCCAAATTGTCAACATGATACTGTTTTGTAGAGTAAAATTCAAGAATACTCAGAAGAATATTTCCATGAAAAGATACTTGATGAAGCGTAAATATCCAGGATATTCTACTAATTTCATGGAGTATAGAAGCCAAAACTTTAACCAACTGAGTATAATAGAATATATGAAACTGCAAATGGATTTTTGCCGGCCATGCGGTAATCCACGTAGACAGATCATTTCCACAATTTAATAAGGAATGAATACGAAGGATCATTCACCATGCATGTGGTAGTCCACATAGACAAGTTATTCCAACAGAATAATAAAGAATGGAATAACAGAAGAATTCACCAGGCATGCGATAGACCGCACAGACAGGTTATTCCAACAAAATAATAAAGAATGGAACCAGGTCATGCGTAATCCGCACAGACAGGATATTCCAACAGAATAATAAAGAATGGAACCAGGTCATACGTAATCCGCACAGACAGGATATTCCAACAGAATAATAAAGAACAGAACCAGGTCATGCATAATCCGCACAGACATGATATTTCAATAGAATAATAAAGAATGGAATAACAACAGAATTCACCAGGCATGCGATAGACCGCACAGACAGGTTATTCCAACAGAATAATAAAGAATGGAATAACAACCCTTACGAGTATTGAAAGAAAATTACTCTCTCATGAATACGAAAGAAATAATACCCCTTACCTTAGAAAAAAATTGGATACTGAAATAGTGAGGTAGCAGACTTCTCTTCTTCTTTCTCTCTATAATTTCTCTCTATAATAATTGCTCTTGTGAGACTTAGTGAATTGTAGAGAATGAAAGAAGAATGAGCTTCTATTTATAGAAAAATATAGTTTCGATAATTGCACGTTTTGGGGCTCGAAATATTATAGTATAATACATTCATCTTTTTCTTTATTTTTAATTTAGTCCTGCAAATATTATCAAACTTGCACCACCTCCCCTAATAGTAAATAATGTGAATCAATAGTAAATCATGTAAATCAATAGTTCTAGACATGTGAAAATACGAATTTCAGTATAGTACCTCCATCTATATCTCCATTTTTAACTTAGTCATTCAAGTATTATCAATCTTGCACCACTACCCCTAATAGCACAAGAATGTGAATCAATAGTACACACATGTGAACAAATAGTTATAATCATGTGAATAATAGCAACTAATTGCTCATTTATCCGATTAATTACCCGATTAGTCATTATAACCTCCAAACATCAATTATTATCGAAATAAATGTCGATTTCCACTAACACTAATAATCCCAACACAATGGAACTATAAAATTCATCTTTAATCAACACAAACTTATTCATCATTAATATTATAACTCACAATATTTAACAATCAGGTCGTTCTCAAGAAAGAGAGGGCTTTCGATAAGGATTTCTCTTTATTGGCCCGCAATTAGGTGACCAAACCTCTCCTTGACATAACTTCTAGACATTGTCAATATTACAAATAAAAATATGAATAACTTTGTCATCTCAATTATTGATTTAATAATAATAAATATTATGCAGATGATACTGTGACAATAATTGAATCAATAATATGAGAGATATGATGCAGCAATTACTGTAGCAATAATTGAGTATAACTGAGTGACTTCTCACGTAAGCATCAATAATCAATACCGTGTGCTACTATACAACCACGCGTATTACTGTACTTTTACCACCGGGTAGTTCAACAGTTTAACGGTACAACTTTCGCCGTTATTTTTATAAAAAAATAATTTTGTCGTTTTTTAACTATGACAATACTTCTGTTATGGGGTCCACCAATGATTGTGTCATCGTACGAATATTCGTTTTATATAACCAATGATTCTTTGACTAATCGAATATTATATAACCACTTGCTTACTTTGCAAAATTTGTAAATAATACCCACAACTATAATATTATATCAAATCAACACCATAATATTCAAAAATATATTTTGAGAAAAATTAATTTTTATTCATAAAAGTTGGGGTCTTACATTTTCTAGTTTTTTTTACTGTTACACCCTCTTTTCACGCGTTTTTGGCGTCTGACATGCACGCACAGTTAATTTGGATGAAAAAGATAACGTTTTCACTTCAACTCAAAAAGTCGGATGTTTAAATGTAGCTTTACTGACTACAGGTGGTTAAGTGAAAAACCGCTCAAACCCCAGGTGGTCATCTGAATTTAACAAAAAAAAAAAAGCAAAATCTCAATACCCTACAAAATTGAAAATTAACCCCCCAAAAAAATCTTTTTTTTTACAAACATTAAAGTTTACACAAACACAAACTTAGGCAAAAAAATTTTGGTAAAAGATTGAATTTACTATTCATATAAAACATTCAACTAAAAAAGTATGTTAAAATTATTTTTCTCAATATTAAATTAACCATAAATCACACTTTAGGCATAATTTTTAAAAAGTTCAAAAAATGAAAAATATTGATACCCAAAAAATTTACAAAGAGAATTTTTTTAGTTTTAAGGACTTTATATTGCTAATCTATTTTGGAATTGAAACTTTTCCTCATGGATCTATGGGTTCTTGGTAATGGGTATTTATGCTATGTTGGGTATAGTGGTATATTCATTTCTTTCGTTGAATTCTCTTATTAATTGAATAATCTGCTATATATGGATGTGAATCTTGAATATAGCTGTTGTCCGATTTTTTGATGTTCATTTATTAGTTTCCATGCCAACTATTTACAATTTAAACATGCAATTATATCTGCGTAGACATTGTTACAAAACAATGTCTATATTGCGTAGACACTGTTTTATAGCGACGAACCAAACCGTCGCCGGTCCGTCACTAAAGGTAGTGAGCAGAGTATGTTAAATAAAAGGGTATGCACCATAAACGGACTATATATATATATATATATATATATATATCTACAATCCATTTCAAGGGCATACCTCTTTAGCGACGGACCGATTGACGGTTTGGTCCGTCGATATATCAGAGAACCGTCGTCTTAGTTTTTAACGACAGACGATATATCATGACGAACAACATAGAGTGACGGACAACATATAACGACGGATCTGTGATATAGCGACGGACCGGACCGTCACCCGGTCCGTCGCTAAAGGGGGTATGCAAGGTTTGTAGGATAACAGGGTATGCCCTGATCCTTTCTATATATATATATATATATATATATATATATATATATATATATATATATATATATATATAAGTTAGTAATTAAAAACTTAATAATATATATATACACACATATTAATAACTTATATTTATTAATTGGAAAAAATGTATGTACACAGTTGTGTATTACACAGTAGGCTATGACGACAGTTTTTTGGGCTATAGCGACGTTTTCATCCGTCGTCATAGCTATTCTGGGCTATGGCGACAGTTTACCGTCGCCATAGCCCAAAAAATTCGTCGCTATAGCCCTACTGTGTAATACACAACTGTGTATATACATATAGCCCTTATTAATTATATATATATATATATATATATATATATATATATATATATATATATATATATATAAGGCCAAATCAGGTAAGGGATCCCTTACTTTCTTAAAATGAGGGACTTTTTTTTTATTTTTTTTAAATAACTAAAAAAAAAAATTTAATATTTCATGGAACTGAATTTTTTTCATAATACAGTATTTTGGGTGTGATTTGGGTACGTATAACAAAACATGTATGTACAGTCTGGACAGACTGTACCACCATTTTTTTGTATAGGTATTCAAAACACGCCCAAAACATTGTATTATGAAAAAATTTCAGTTCCATAAAATATTAAACTTTTTTTTAGTTGTTTTTAAAAAAAAAATAAAAAATTCCTCATTTTAAGAAAGTAAGGGATCCCTTACTTGATCATATATATATATATATATATATATATATATATATATATATATATACACACACACACACACAGGATCCTGTCCGGACTCCCGGACAGGTCCTAAAATACGGACCCTATTATTTTTTTTTAAACCAACTAAAAAAAATATTTAATATTTTATGGAACTGAAATTTTTCAATAATACAAAGTTTTGGACGTGTTTTGAATACCTATGTGCAGACTGTACATACATGTTTTGTTATACGTACCCAAATCACACCCAAAACACTGTATTATGAAAAAATTTCAATTCCATAATTTTTTTTAGTTGTTTCAAAAAAAAAAGCAAAAAAAAAGGAAAAAAAAAGGTCCGTATTTTATAGAGTCTGGGATCCCGGACTGGATCCGGACTATATATATATATATATATTACAGGGGAAAAATGGGTGTGCACAATCGTGTCTTTTTTTTTTTACATAGTCAACTAAAAACGAAGTCGTTTTGGAGTTAAAAAAAATAAACCACAGCTTCTCTCCCTTCTCTTCAATCGCGCATCATCTCCTCCCCAGTTGCATAAGGGCTTCTCTCCATTCTCCTCCTCAATCGCGCATCATCTCCTCCCCAGTCGCATAAGGGCTTCTCCTCCCAAATCCTCTTCCGTATATAGAAATCCCTACCACTTCCGCAACCGCCGCTGCAGCTGCGATTACCATCGCGACTTCAGACCAACACAAAAACACGGCTGCTCATTGGTTCGATTGCGACTTCTATTTCAGACCTCCTTGATTCACACCTCGATTCGGTAAGGGTTTGACGTAGGATGATTTCTAGGGTTTATGTGACCCCTTTAAAAGTGATGTTGCGATTTGATTAATTTTTAATGGGGTTTTTCACCACAATTGTTCCTCTGTTCTTCTGCAACGATCGTGGCACATTTAATTTTTGTTTAATTCGTTATTTAGCTTTAATTATCACTTGATTAGTATTACACATATATACACAGTCACTAAATTGTGAACACAAGTATCGGTTCATTGATACCTGAACAAGTGGAAGTGAATGCTTAGTTGTTAACTGAACTCAACAAGATCTGTTTTTTGTGGAATAATCTCTTGAGAAATATTTTATAGTCTATGTGATTTGAGTTTTAGAACATCGTTGTGCAGTAACATTAATGTTCAAACATGTAGTGATGTTTAAACATTGTAAACTGAAGAATGTTTCATCCAAATAAATATTTGTGACTAGTTGATCTAAAGTTGGTTAGTGTTTGGAGCATGTCCTTTGTAGTCTGTCTTATTTTTTTTTTCCTTTAAAATTTGTAAGTTTATAAACACAGAAGTGTTTTAACCGTTTGAAGCAATATGCTTTCTTTCCGTGGATAACAATTTCCTGATGTCTTAATCAAACTAACTGATTTCACCGTGGATTGATATGGGCTGTGGTGAGTTTTTCTTTAATTTGGGCTGTTATTGGATTGCTGATTTTATGTGGTTGCCCTTTGATTGGTTATTGATGATAGTTAGTTTGATTAAAAAGAAATAATGGTTATAATTGTTGGGCGTAAATGATAAATGTTTCACTGTCTCATTGGAGTTCACGGTTTTGTAGCATTTGGTTGGACAGTTATTCTACATTTAGTATTAAGGCCACACTATATAAAAAGATGGTTCTTTTTAACTTTTGATGAATCAAGCTGATCAATGTGATCAACTATGTTTATAGTTTTGCAAGGAATTGCCTAAAAAGATGTTCGAGATGGAAGGAATGCTATGCAAGCATATCATTTTTTTCTGGAACATAAATGGCCTCAATCATGAGATTAAAAGCCCATTAATTGGATTGTAAAATTATGATGAGCTTGAATGATGATTAGATATCATGGTCTGAGACTTTACACCACTAAAGCAAACAAGTAATGGAGTAATGGTAAACAAACAAACAAAAAAGGTAGTCAAAACATATTTGAGGACTGGTAGTAATTTTCATTCTTAATTTCCCCACCTGTCTATTACTTGAAATCACATATTGCTGGTATATTTGATTTTTTTTTTTGCAACCGAGACAAGTGTGGGTTGGCATGTAGTCCATTGACTAAGGCATGGTGGGTTTGTCCAGGTTTTGTATGTTTCTTGTGTAATGTAGCCTAAGATTCCTGTTTCGGTTATTTCAGGAGGGAAGACTGCTTGGTATGCATCTTGTTGCATATTTTTCCCAAATTGAAATTTATTGTTTATAGAACATATTTGCCTTCCTTGTCTCAAATCTTTGGTTATGTTTTTCTTTTTCTTTTTTTCTTTTTTTTAACACCGAGTGTTATGTATATCTTGAACAAGTTTGCTTATGTAGTTGAATTTTTTTTTTAATTAAGTTTGTGCGACAACACAGATACTGTTTAGAAAAAACTTAATAAGAGTACATACTATTCTTTAGATGATAAGTTTGTCACAATTGATGAACATAGGTCCTTAATGGCAATTACATTCCACAAAAACAAAAACCTGTATAGCTTACAACATCCAAATGTTATAAAAATTCATAAAAAAAATCTGATATATCAAAGTGAGATAATAATCAATTGCTTTCTATATTTTAATTAGAAAAATTTAATTGAGGATAACATTAACAAATTACTTTGCATGTCCCTCTTCTAATTCAAAATCAATACCCCGGAAGAATTTCCTAACTAAGGATAAAACATGTTGTTTCCTCTGTTCTGGGCTGGTTATGTTTTGTAGCACAAAGGACTGACATCAAATGCTTCTTGTTGAGCTCTTTCTGACATCTTACAAGCTGGGTAGAATATAGGAAGGTACATCTCGAGTCCAACATGCTCCAGAAGTTTAAAACCATCCTTTCTTTCCCTTTCTTGATATTTTCTGTTCATAAATCACAAAATTAAAGATTTATCAATGAGCAGAGAGCAGACTAACGTTGCCAAACAATTAGACTAAAAACTAGGCATTAGATGCTTACGAGGCAATGAGCATTGAAGAGACGCCAAGAAGCTGAAGCTTCTGCCTATTAAGAGCATTCATTGATAAGTATCTATCAATGAAAGAAACAGTTAGATACAGAGTGCCTGAAAGAAGCTTGTATTCCACTGAAACCTCAACCAACCAATACACCAAAATTGATCTCATGTTAACAGTCACATCCTTGTGGACCTTCTCAATATAATCTGGCAATGGTCTTCTTTTTGTCTCCATCTGAATACAACACCCAAATTAATTTAAATTCAAGATCTTGGTAGTAATATATATGTCCAAACTAATAAGACCTAACAGTCAAAATGGTTAATGTTTTTAGCATCACTAGCAATCCATTTCTTAGAAAACAAATTCAATTGCAGCAAACCCCAACATTTATTAAAATACAAAATTCTAATTACACATCTCTGAAAATTGAATTCGCTAAACCACTTAAAAAATTGAACAAGCAATGTATATGATTGAATCTTGGTGAAAATAACCCCTTTCTTAGGTTTAAAAATTGAACCAATCCGTATTAACTAGAACCCAAAACCCTAGATACAAGTCTCAAAATTAGCCCCATTATCAAAGTCAGTTAATGAAGATGGAAGATTATAAAGAGAAAAACTGCAATTCATAAGCAAAAATTAGATGCAAATATATGATATACTTTTGGAATTATCCTGACATGTTACACTTCTTAAAGCTAAACAAGCAGGTCATCATAAATATTTTCACATTATTAAGTTTCAGTTAAACAAATCATGATTTGGCCACTATAGTAGCTCCATTTACCTGCGATGAAGATATAGATCAATGGTATTACAGCTCCAATAATCCCCCAAGGTAAACATGTATATATTTGTCCCTAAGAGAAATACACATTTAGCATTAATATTAATAACATTCATGAAAAACCTACAGAAATTTAAAACTCATACCATTGAGAATCAATGAATCCTATCGTAAAAAATAATACCATCCATAAACTTACTTCCAATCTGTCAAATCCAAATCCGCACAAATATTTATACAATAGCTCCACAACTAATTGAGTTCATAGCAAATAATTGATAGTTTCACCCCAGTATGTAATTGCAAGGTTGAGAAATGAAAAAGCAAATTTATTCAATTGAAAGACAAAATAAATTGTACCTATAAGAAGAAAAGCATCAACTATAACAGCTTCGAGAACACTGCTCAATGATAAGAAATTCTTCGAGAACACCACTCCTGTACTGTTCACTCCAAGCCTATACATAAAATATGGTAACGAAAATAAAAAAAGCAACAAAATTAAACAAAAACAGAAATAAAACACAGAAATCAATCAATTGTACGGACCTGAGAGAGATCAGAAAGAAGAATTGCAGTGGTGACTCCACTCGAATAGGCAATACAGGTTTTGAGGATCCGACACACAATCCAGCTCCAACCTGGACCATTAAATTCTTCTTCGTATTCATCTTCTTCGCACCGACATAGCTAAACCTAGGGTTCTTCGTTTAAGGGTTCTTCACTTTCTGATTTGGGAGGATGAAGCCCTTCTCCGCGATTAGGGAGGAGAGAAACCTTTGATTTGGGTTGAGGATGAAGCCCTTCTCCGCGATCAGGAACGTGGGAGAGAAGTCGTGTTTTTTTTTGTTTTAAAACAAGACAGATAAAACGACGTCGTTTTTAGTTGACTGTGTCAAAAAAAAAAATGCACGGCTGTGCATACCCATTTACCCCTATATATATATATATTAATCTACAAATTTATATTTATTAGCATGTTGTTACAAATGTTTTTACTTTCAAAACTTGTTTGCGGGAGGCTATATCAATGGACTTCCTAATTTCCCTATTTCGTTTTAGGTCTCCAATTTTCCTTTTGCCCTCTTTGTTTTGGGTCTCCAATTCTCCTCTCTCGTTTTAGTTCTCCCTCCGTCGATTTCTCCCTCCCTTCTCCCTCTTTCGATTTCTTCGTTTTAGGTCTGCCGATTTATTGGCGCACTGGTGCTTCTCTTCTTCCCTCTGTGTCCGTCCACTTCTCGCTCCCTCCGTGGCCATCTCCTGCTACTCCTACAGTTGCTGCCAGGT
This sequence comes from Panax notoginseng, assembly GCA_016801055.1. Classification (NCBI taxonomy): domain Eukaryota; kingdom Viridiplantae; phylum Streptophyta; class Magnoliopsida; order Apiales; family Araliaceae; genus Panax; species Panax notoginseng. The sequence goes on from CM029023.1 coordinate 83,479,636, forward strand.
ACCAAACCCTAGACCAAATGAGTTACTCTGTTTCTTTCTTAAACTGCATTTATATAGTAGATACAATGTCTACATTGATTTAAGCTCTTTTTTGCTGTGTGGATTTCTGATTATTAGTGATTATGAATATCTTCTAAAGATTAGGTTTTGTTTTGTTTGACTTTTTGGTTGTGTCTATGGGTTGTCATCTGGGTTCAGTCACGCTTAGTCTTTTTTGGGTCATTTTGGTATGGGAAAATTTAATTTTAATGTGCATTTGTGGTTGTTAATTAAGTATGATTTTTATTGGGTTACTTTTTGTTTGATTTTGTTTTTTGAACTGATGGTTTGCTGTGAGGTTATGGATTACTTGCTTGAATCTAATTAAAAATTTATGTTTTTAGTTTTAAGGACTTTAATATTGCTGATCTATTTTGGAATTGAAACTTTTCCTCATGGATCTTTTGGTTCTTGGTAATGGGTATTTTTGATGTGTTGGGTATAGTGGTATATTCGTTTCTTTCGTTTAATTATCGTATTAATCGAATAATCTGCTATATATGGATGTGAATCTTGACTAAATCTAGCTGTTGTCCGATTTTTTGATGTTCATTTATTAGTTTCCATGCCAACTATTTACAATTTAAACATGCAATTATATCTGCGTAGACATTGTTACAGAGTTCTCAGCCGAAAAGAGGAGAGGCGAGAGGAGATAAAGAGATGGCGCCATTGTTACAGAGTTCTCAGCCATGGGTCGAAAAATAGTAATTTCTTTATATACTAATTCATTTTGATTTCTATATATGTGTGTATATATAATATATTTTCATTATGTCTCAGTTTATTTATGTAAATAAATGTAATTTGTGCAATTAATTGATTGACTATCAGTCGACCAAAGCAAGTGAAGGACGTAGCTCACCAAGACGAGGTCGTTCGAGTCCTCACAAACACACTTGAGACCACTAATGTAATTATTTTACTTCTGATTATTAGCAGATTATTATTTTTAGGGTTTATTATATGGCTCTTGTATGATATGAGCTGTTTTTGATGCTTCAAATTTTCTTGAACTTACGATTGGGATTAATGTGATAATTTGATGTTTTGTTTTCGGTAGTGTAAGCAGTAAATCAGCTCTGGCAGTATGCATACCTGTATGTAGTCTTATTTTTGATTGTTCTGATTCTGGATTTGATGTCTTATGTAGTGTCCACACATGCTATTTTATGGACCACCAGGCACGGGGAAAACCACCACTGCTCTTGCGATTGCACATCAGCTTTACGGGTACTTTGGCTTTTACATTTATTTGAGTGTAATATGTATAAATGCTCAGGTTGATTTAATATAAATTCTTACTTGTCACCAATATCTTTGGTTGATCTTGATTATGGCATGCATTTTATAGAGGGTAAGCACTCTACACTCTACCAGAAACAAATTATGTATCAAATCTTTGTTTTTTTGGTTGTAGAAGGCTTGATGAGAGAGTGTCATATGGGGAATTTTATTGGGTGTACAAGAGTAATAACCTAGTCTTAGTAAAACGACTAGGGATATACCTAAGTATGTTTCTTTTGTGGTTGTGGTTAAATTGTTAATGAGTTGCACCCTTTCCAGTTAAGACAATGAAGGCTGATGAAAGATTGTACTATTCCTTAGTAATCTATTGGATCAAGCATATTCTTGGAGGAAGGACAGAGATATATCCATGGAGTTGATAAATCATAAATTCTATTATAGACTAACACTTGCAGTTTGGAGCCCCTTCCTGAATGAAAGTATTGGTGTAAAAAATCCTAAATGAAGATCATAATGTAGGGTGAGATAGTTAGATGATCTATCTGACCTTCGTGCATGAATTTGCTTTATTGGCAAAGTAAATGCATTGTAGCGGGAAAGATTTACCATTAAGTTTGAATTTTACAGTTTTAAGTTTTTGGTTGTTTACGAGAATAAATGCCTTTGAGAGTTTAAATAATGTTGGTTTGGTTAGAAAGGACAAATTCACTTGAAGGGGGGGGATTCTAGCAATGAAGTTTTATAGTTTGAAAAGTTCAAGGCAGGTGATACCACATTGAGATTCACTAAATTTTGCAAATCAAGATCAGTGGGAGTACTATACTACTACCAACTTTTGATTATTAGCTAAGGTGTCAAGGTCGGAGAAAGAAATTGGAAAAAGAAGCAATTACATACTTAAAATGTTTGTGTTCTGTAAATATGGCTCCAATAGCACAAACATCAAGTCGATGATAAGTTGTGACACTCAACTGGAGATTATACTGGCTCGAAGGTGTAAATTAGTAATTTTCATATATATACTAGTTGGGGCCACAAACCTCTGTAATTTATTTGTATGTTAATTCCAAGACGATAGTCACAATAATTAAATAGCTGTTCCTATTTGAATCCTTTGGAGACCTACAACTGAAAAAATTAATGAAGAAAACATTTAAATATAATCGCTGCATATTTTAATTTCTTTTTCCTAATAGGCAAAACATCATTAATCGTTGGACAGTTTATATACAAAAGAAAAATAAGATCCTAGAACTGCAGTGATATTTGCTTCAGAACAATGGACTAGTCAACAAGGAGAATCTATATTTTAGCATGGTGGCCAAGAATCTACTCCAGTTTTGTTTGGTAAACTGATAACGTCACATTTGGAAATCTATCTTACAACTTTGTTACACTGACAGCTGACTTTAATGTTACTCTACATTTTACACTTTTTTGGTGATTGTACTTGTTTTTTCTTGGGGGCTTATGTTTTCCCTCTTTTAACCCATATTTAGCAATGTGTCTTGTACCCAATTGAGACAATCAAGTCCTAGTTTTTTGGTTACCTACACGGGTACACCTTAGTGGTGTTCTTGTATTGTTCTTAGTTTGGAAGAAGGCATTGAATTTCTTTTGGCTCTCAAGGATATTGTCAAACTTATGGTGGCTTGCTCACCTTAAATTTGTTGACTTTCCCATTATAATAGCTATTTTCATTTCCTTTAAAAGATGTTTGGCATGAATTGAGGCCTTGCTTTGTCTGAAGGAACCAATTTCTTTGACAGACCTGAACTCTACAAGTCCAGGGTGCTGGAGCTCAATGCCAGTGATGACCGTGGGATCAATGTAGTTCGCACAAAAATTAAAAATTTCGCTGCTGTTGCTGTAGGTTCTGGTCGTCAAGGGTATGTCTATCTTTGAAGTCACATATTTAGCTAGTGGCCTCATTTCAATTGATAAACCTTGTCCTGGTCATTCTGATTCCTTTTCTTCTGTAATTCAGGGGTTATCCTTGCCCACCTTACAAGATCATCATCCTTGATGAGGCAGATTCAATGACTGAAGATGCCCAGGCAAGTCAATTATTTATTTTTGCTCACTGATTTATGATTGCTGTAAAAATAAATGAAATATCACTTCTTACTTTCAGAATGCCTTGCGACGTACTATGGAAACTTACTCCAAAGTTACAAGATTCTTTTTCATTTGCAATTACATCAGCAGGTTCTTTATCTTATACCTTTCTTAATTTCCAAGTTCTTAAATAATTCCGTTTAAAATACCCAGACAATGAAAATTATGTAATTCTTTCTTTCCTAAGTTTTATTTTTCTTTTTGGGATGGGGGTTGGCATGAGTACAGTTTGAAACCTAGGTGTATGTCGGTTTCTCTGGAACCTTATTATATACATTATTTAAAAAGAAATACATTATGCAGTGATCACTCGTGATCATTTTACTGGAAATTTTACGATAATTGAGCATCTGCTGTTAGATACTGACTTCTCCTTAAAGCATCAACCTCATAAACTTTAGAAGTAATTGTAGTAAGCATTTTCTTAATTTTTGTTTAAACTTGGAAGAGAAATCTTCAAAAGCTTCATATTGGGTAGTAATGCATCTCTTCAAATGCATATAGCATGCATGACCTAACATATGTATATTTATCTTCACTTGGGCTTTCATCATTAATTCAAGTACATGATTTGCTATAAATTAGGTTTATTATAAAAATTAGCCCAGTTGAATTTTTTTATTTTAAAAAGTAAAGTACTTTGAAAATCTATAGGCAACTTCAGATCCATGTATATGTTTTTATACTGCAACTTTGAGATTGATCTGTCCTGTGGAAGAGAGAATTGATGAGCAAATATAAACGTATTTATATAAGACGGTATTTACCTGTTGTTGTTGTGGTTGCCAATTTTACTTTTATCATGGACTCGATTTAATGAACTTGTAAATTTGTTGAATAGATAATTAATTGGAAGTGGTCAACAAAGAAAATTAAGAGAACTAAGGTGATCCAACTGCAAGAGAACCACTACTCTTAGGTTTCCCAACCGCATGAGGGAGAAAAAAGGTATTGATCGCAATCAATAATTAGAATAAAAGGCTCAATGACACTGACCCTTCAAGTTATCACCCACTTTCAAATTTGTCCATAAAGTACATTTTTCGTCAATTGGTTCTTTAAAGTGACATTTTGTGTTGATTCTGTTTCTTTTTACCCGATTTGACCCCAACCCGACCCAGTTTGACCCAAACCCAAATTTTAATATTTTAAAATAAAATATTATTTTAAAACAATAATTATATTTAATATTTATTATTTTAAAATAATATAATATATATATATTTTTAAAATAAAATATTTTTTAAACTAATTTTTAAATATTAATTATTTTTAATATTTTAAAAGAAAATATTATTTAATAATTTTAAAATAAATATTATTTTTAATATTTCAAAAGAAAATACTATTTTTAAATAATTTGAAAATAATAATTTTTTAATGCTTAAATAAAATATTATTTTAATATTTAATAATATCTATTTTAATATATTTTAAAAAGTTATAAAAATAATAATAATTTTTTAGGTAAAAATATTAGAAACTTTTATTTTTTCAAAAATGAGTAAATTTTCATATAATATAGATTCAAAAAAATAAAATAAAAAAATAAAAATTTATTTAAAAAAAGTAGATTTTTTTATATTTTTTATGCAAAACTTTATTTTAAAAAAAAAGTTAATATCTTTATCATTATTATATGAATTCTTTTAAAAACTAAAAATAGAAATTAAAATACAAAAAACAGTAAAAGATAAATAAAAAAAATTGATTCCATTTTTTTATAAAAATAAAGTAAAAAGTTTTAAAAATAATTATTATTTTCAGGAAAAAATTTAGAATTTTTTTTTACAAAATGTCACTTTAAAGACCCAATTGACGAAAAATGTACGACTTTGAAAGTGGGCGGTAATTTGGAGGGTTTAAAGTGTCATTCAACCATAATTTTAATATCAAAACGTAAAAAGGCCGACATGACTTGCAAACATATTTATAAGAAAATAAACTCTAACCTTCTTTCGGACCCATTCTCTTAGCAAGAACTTTCTTCCATGTGCCAGGAGGTAATCTCTTAGCACGGTGTCGCAGCATCACTCGATCATTCTCGTTAAACTCTTGATACATGTGATGAACATCTGCAACAGACTTATAATTTTCATTGTTCAAATTAATTTTCTTTCTTATCTCAGTATGCAAATCATGAATGCGATACACAAAAGGCTCTGCAGACTCACTAGCCTTCCATGCAGTGGGAAGAGGAGCTAGATTAACGGATTTCCTAGGCTGATAACCAGTGCAAGCTTGAAAAGGACTCATTCCAGTCGAACGATTAACAAAGTTATTATATGCAAATTCAGCCATAGGTAAAACCTTATCCCATGTAGGCACATGATTATAAGACAATGTATCAAATCACCTAGACTCCTATTAACAACCTCAGTCTGACCATCGGTTTATGGATGATAAGCAGTGGAAAACTTAAGCATGGTGTTAAGTTTCTTCTAGAGATTTTTTCAAAAATAGCTCATAAATTTCGAATCTCTATTAGAAACTATAGTTAATGGTAATCCACACAGTCTCATTACCTCTCTAAAGAAAATCATGGCAATATGCGAGGCATTATCAATTTTGCTGCAAGTAATAAAATGTGCCATTTTAGTGGAATAGACCACTACAAACTTGCCTATTAAAGGACGTAGCATTGGATTCATAACTCTCATAAATGTACTGGGTGTATTGGTTAAGCCAAAAGGTAAGACTAACAACTCATAGAGTCCGTCCCCTGTCTTAAAGGAAGTCTTCCATTCATCTCCTTCTCGGATGCAGATTTGGTGGTATCCACTCCACATGTTTATTTTGGTGAAAACACGAGCCCCAATCATCATATCTATCATGTCATCAAGCCTAACTATGAGAAACCTATATAGAACGGTGATCTTATTTTTGGCTCACATCCTCAAACTCCCATCAACCTTGGGGGTGAATAAGGCTGGAATTGCACAAGGGCTAAGACTTTCTCTAACAAAGCCCTTCCTCAACAACTCGCTTACCTGCCGTCTCATCTCAATTTGTTCTGTGGGATGCATCCTATAGTGTGGCCTATTATGTGGCAGGTTAGGTAAAAAAGACCCCAGAACAAAGTTAATGGCATGTTGGATGTCCCTAAGAGGTGGTAACCTACCAGGAATTCACTAGGCATAACATTGACAAAACTCATGTAGAATCTGCCTAACATCACTAGGAATCTTCCTAATATCACTAGGAATATCTCTAACACTCTTCAGGAGTATCTCTCACCTCTTTAGCTACCACCGCATACACAACCTTCTCCTCCAACACACCCCTCTCAAACTCCTTTCTATTAAGAATATGGAGTCATTTGGTTTGTTGGGTATGTAAGCTAGTCTCTTTTGGTTGACTCTTGGATTACACTCGAGGTCTCACATGTGCTAATGATATTCTTTGCCCCTTGTGTGTAAACACGTGTTCGTCCTCCCATAACGAGTCGCATCACGGTCATATAGCCAATGTCGCCTTAGTAGAATATGTGCAACATCCATATGAAGGACATCACACTAATACTCTTCTCATAGTCTTGAAGGTGGATTTGCAGTAGACATCACTTTGACACAAGAATAGATGTCTTGTTGATCCAGGTGACACTAAAAGGCTTGGGATGCGATTCTGCCTTCGGTTTCATCCGTGGCAAGGCGGACTTAGCAATTACATTTAAGCAACTACCCCATTGATGATCAACTTAGAAAAGACACCACCTACTTTGCTGTAAGTTTGAAATATGGTGGTTCTCATCCAATCATCCTCTCTCCTATGACTCTTGAAAATGCAGCTCATGACGCGAGTGATAAACCTCCTCATCCTGCGAGTCATACTCACTCTGGACTTCAGCCCCAACAATATCCCCCTCTTGTGAAGTTTCCTCAAGTGTTGTTACTCGCTGGCGATTGCGATTAGGGCACTCAAAAGACTTGTGCCTTAACTCCTGACATGTAAAACACCTCTGCTAGGTAGTAAACTGAGAGTTGGGTGCAGCTACACCCTTCCTTTTCTCACAAAATGGCTCAGTTATGTTGCTACTAGCCCTAGAGGACGCCTGAGAAGTGGAGAAATGTCTACTTTGCGAGAAATTTCTGCCACTAGGTTAACCCGAGTAAGAAGGGACTCTCCTAGCGATACCCTGTAACCTATACTCATTATCTAGAGCTGACTGAAAAATGTCATCTAGGATAGTGATGCCGCATGTCAGGATGTGATTGAAGTTCAGGTCGTAACCCATTCTTGAACTTCATAATAGTCGATCTATCACTCTCACTGATCCTACATATTTGAGTCAACTCCCTAAATCTGCAGATGTAATCAACAATAGGCATATTATTACCCTGACGAAAGATACCAATATGATGTAGGATGGAAATTGTTGGAACAAATGATTAATTGAAAGTGGTAAATCAACAACGAAAATTAAAAGAACGAGGGTGATTCAATCACATGAGAACTATTATCCCTAGGGTTTCCTAACCGCGGGAGGGAGACAAAAAGGTATTTGATCGCAACCAATAATTAGAATAATTTTGTAACCGCGGGAGGGAGACAAAAAGGTATTTGATCGCAACCAATAATTATAATAATTTTAATATCAAGTGTAAAGAGTTTGACATGACTTACAAGCATATTTATAAGAAAATAAACTCTAATAACCCTAAGCCAGTAACAATTGGGCGTCTAAATAAATTACCCAATATTGAAATAAATTAACAAAAACTAAATAAATAGACATCTGACAAATAAATAACTAAATAGCTAATCATCCACGACAACGACGTCTCACGGATCGATCCCTATCAAATAAGCCTTTCAAAAAACCCGGACTAAATTTGATAGAATATGAAGCTATTTAGGTTTTGGACTTGTATTGGAAGAATATCAAGAAAAGAAAAGAGATGAAATCCCCAATAGCTGAATCGAGAATGAATATAATACATTATTCTACCATTGTCTTCTCTCTTCTTTTTGTTTTACTCTTCCTCTTGGATGAAATTATTTCTTATATCAGTCACATTTAAGTATATTTGTGTGAAAGCCATTTGAATCTCATTCCTTTCTTTTCTCTGTTTCATTTATAATTTTTTCCATTTGACAGCATAATCTGATTTGGGAAAGGCATACGTCCCATGATAAATTTGAATGAAATATCATATCAAACAATCCATGGAAGTGGTTTCCTTTTGTCACATAAATTTCTAGATGATTTGATTGTTAATCTTTGGGGATTTTATAAGCCACTTGTGCTGTTCTATATAGGATCATAGAGCCGCTTGCTTCGAGATGTGCAAAGTTCAGGTTCAAGCCGCTTACTGATGAAATAATGAACAATCGTATTATACACATTTGCAAAGAGGAAGGCCTTAATTTGGATTCAGAGGTGCGGATCCAATACCTCGATGCTTGTTTCTAAACCTGTTACTTTTGAGTGAAGTGCTTTCTAGTATTCAGTTCTGATTTTAATTATTGATGATATCTGCACAACTTGTTGTAGGCTCTTTCAACCTTAAGTTCTATCTCTCAAGGGGATCTTCGTCGTGCAATAACATACTTGCAGGTTAGAGGAAGTTTCAACTTAATTTGTATTTAATTTCAATAATTTATTCTTAGTTGGTTTAATATATAAAAAAGTAGATGGTATTTGATGATGCTAACAACAAATTGAAAGATGTAAAACTAATAGAAGAGATAGATTTTTGCCCATCCTCTCGAGAATCTGGCCTCCCCACTAGATGTTTTTAGGTTTAATTTGCAGAGATTACTTGCGATCACAGACAAAAGATAGATAATATAACTGTGGCGCCCCCCAAATCCGGGTACCTTTAAACTCTGGATAAGGTGCTACACGGTACTACAACATACACATATTTTACTATATATATCATTGACATGAATGTAATTACTATATTATTACATCATCTCTGTTCATTCTCCAGGTTTCTATAACTATTACATCTTTATATTGTCACAATAGTATTTATTACACAATAATACTATACTATTACAAGGGTCTTCTATTTATCCATCTTAGCTTTCCCCTTATCCTTACCGGATCCTTCAATCCGTTCGGCTTTAGCTGAAATCATATAATTCAAGTAAAGTATGAGCATTTAATTGTCAAACAAATATAACTATTTAATAACAACAAAAAAATCAAGAATACAACTGAACAAATAGTTGTGAAGTATTATGAATAACAAAATAACACTTTTGTTTCCTTTTAAAAATTTTCGAAACGACATATCAGTCATTTATTTTGAGTTGGTCAATGGACCAAGAACTTATCTTTACTTTCTTTAAAAAGGAATTTTCGGCATTAAAATCGTAATTCTGTCTTTACTTACGAGCACATCTAGGCGATCAACCTATAGTATTCTATGTTGTACTACACTCATCCGTTAAACGACTATGCGTTTAAATTTTGACACCTTGCTTGTCAGTCGAAAACTTGACTAAAAACATTTGTCTATTCTTCCTCGGGCTTACCTTTGAATCCATTCCAAAGCAATTGGATTTGGTTAGCTTAACATATCATCAATAACATTTTGAAAGATTTATTAATAAATCAATAAAACATTTTAATATTCGTCTAGCTGAAACAAATGATATCGACCCTTCTTTAACCGTTCATGTCATAACATGTCTTGAATACATGCACAAATACTAAGAGATTTGTATACACATGTAATTCACACAATCATACAAGCATTGTGTACATTTGATCTTAAAAACATCCTAAGACTTCATATGAACAAAATCAGATGAAGTTAGAAAACTTGCCTTAACGGTTTTTAACTTTTGACGTTAATCGCTCTTTGCAAGTCTTACACATTTAGTGCACATAGACATACCAATTAGACACGTATAAAAGTCACTCATGATTTACATTAACCCTATTTCATGTTTTATAATGTCCGTTGTATAAGAATTTGAACACTATTTACGTTCATTATCATTTAACTCGGTGTTTCGTTGCACACCCGACTTGTCTAATTCGAGTGCCTAATTGACATGCCATTGCGTACAATTAACACGTCTAATTCATCTACCATTCCTTGGTTTACATTCCTCTAGGCCATATTTCCAAAGTCCAATAATTAAAACTCGGAAATACTTGTCAAACATGGCTTGGTGCCACGGCTCTTTGAAAAAACCACCCCGGTTTACCTCGTATTACATAGCAGTCCTAAAAATGCTTATTTTAGACCTTGATCCCGACCTTATCTCTCAATTCCTAAAGAATGAAAGTTGTAGGTCTACTTTTTAGCTTTTCGAATCATCATGAATCACCTCAATTGGAGTTCGGACGAAAGAGTTATGCCCAATTTACTAAAGGGCATCAAAGCTGACTTTTCATCACCGGGGGCCTAGCATCCCGGTGCTGCACTTAAAGCCTAAAACCAGCGCCCTGGCGTGGGTGGGCAGTGTGGTGCTCGACCAAAAAGGCCTCATCAGGCCAATACCTTCTTGGCTATGGGAAAAGCATCACCATAGATTTCGTAGGACGATTGCCCTATCTCTTAAAAGGAAAGGGGAGGGGAGGGGAGGGGAGGGGAGGGGAGGGGTGGGGTGGGGGGGAATAACTACGCTTTTGTCGTAGTCGACCTTTCGGATTCAGTAAGATGGCCATTTTGTACCAGGTCGATGCGCTGGCCGAGATTCATCTGCAATTCTTCGATTCCTCGCGGTCGACTTTCTATTAATAACTTTGGGAATCCCATATAGATTAAAAGTCGCGAAAACCTTCGATTCGTCACCTCTACTGCACCGCTCCATAACTTCATCACCCGATATCGGAATGAGTCCGTTCTTGAGCCATTTTCTTCCTTGTAACAAATTCTTCAAATCCCTCCGGACAGAAAATATTTCACAATTCTCTAACTTGTCTGAAAATCTGCTCAAAAGCCATTTTTCACCGAAAGACGTTTTAACGTCGAACTTTTTAAACATCACGACTTACTCATTCGTATTCGGATTGAGTTCGTTCTTGAGCCTACGGCTCATATTTTATACGTTTTGCATCATTCCCATGAAACCTTAATCATTCGGAATCATTAACTAGCATTATAAATTCGTCCGGAACAAGGAATTCAACGTTTAACTTCTTTTACTAAAATTTTCGCCATAACTTCGTTATAACATATTTTTACTCCGTTCCAATTGGAACATTTCCACAACTTATACATGTCAAATATCTTATTCTCGGATATTACCACTAACTTATGATTGATGGTTTTAAACTTGTCCATCAACAACAATCTATAACAATCTATACGTTTGCATACGTTCTTCGTTTAGTTCGTTATTTTGATTACGATTTCACTTGGCATGCATATATTACTGATTTAAGTCAACTAATTATTTCTTATTTCTCCGGAACTCATGATTCATGAATCATTCAACAACCCTAACAAAGCACTTCATTATCATTCTACAAAGCATAAAAGCATTGTAAATTAGGGTTCTTCGTTCTTACCTTTTGATTACTTGGCTTGATGAAATGGATTAATAAGCTAGCTCTTCCTTCCTTGCTAATCCGAATTCTCTCCCTTCTCTCTCAATTTATAGAGTTTCTTCTCTCAAGTGTTGGTGAATTGGTGAAGAAATGAGCTTGCTATATATAGAACTTGCAAGGTCTTTTGGTCATTAGAGCAATTTTGCTCTTGCTTACTAGTTGGTCACTTAACTTAGGGTCTTGTATGGTCAACACCCTCAAGTTTTCTCATCTTACAAATCATATTCTCATTAACCATCTAACAATTAACCATGGTTGAGTTAAAATCATTACCAAGACTTTTGGGGCAAAATTGCATTTAATGAAAACTTGCAAGTGGAAGATATTTGGCCAAGCTTCCTTGAGAAGCTTGGTGTGGCCGGCTATCACCCCCCTTTGGTGCCCCACATGGGTTTCCCCAACCCATTTTACCCACCCATTGACCCATGGTTGACCCATATCTTGTTGGATCTTGGTTTGAGCTTGGTTCAAATTTAGTTTGGGCCATTATTTGGGCTTACATTAACTTTCATTTGGGCCTTGAATAAATTCATTCTTGGGCCTCCTAACATTTTCTATTGGGCTTCTCAAAGTTGAAGCCCAAAGGCTTGAAAATAAATCTCGACTTTATTTGGCTTTCGTTGACTTTCTTGATTCGTCCGACAAGACGAAAAACTGCCCTTTTCGTTTCTGAATTTTATTAGATATTCCGTCTTTTCTCATTATATTAACGTTAGCGCGTTCTTCGAAAAATCGAAAAAACGCAAAAGCTTAACACGTAAACACATTCTAGGTCATATAATCAACCTTTAAACGCATAACACAGAATAGCATTCATAAAATCTCATTTTATTCAATAATATTAAATAAAACTTATTTACAAACTAAGCACAATTTCTCGATTGTTACAATAACTCACTCGAATTATAAAAATCAATAATTTGTTCAACTTGTGGGTATTGTAACACATTGAATTTAAAAGATAAACCCTAATCTTGACTTATAAGACTTAACTACCCTAATGACTTTAAATAAAATTTCTCAAGTAAAATGCCTAGGCTACCATAATCCCCAAATATTAAATAGAAATCCTAATTACATTAATTGTTAGCATATTAAAAATCATAAATTATAAATAATTCAATAAAAGATTATTTCTGTCCTCATCATTTGAGCTGATCATAAAATGATTGAATGGATGGGCTGTTAGAAAATGTTTGTTGACCCCATTAAATTTAAAAATTTATTTAATCATTCTAATCATGTACTAAACTTTGGTTTTCAGGAAAATTTTATATTCCCGTGTAATAAAATTTCATGACTTGTTGTATATAAGAATTGCTGAGAATTTTGGGAATGCAACGAAACTTATGTATATGTGTGAAGGTTACTACATATCTGTTTTATATGGTGTTAACACGTAGTTACGTCAGTACTCCTTACACTGAAGACTTTTGGCCATTTATAGCTGTTTTCCCCCCTTGAAGATAGGGTTCGTTCCTCGTATACATACACTTAATTACACATGTATGCATTTTCTTCTAAAATAAATGTCAATCTTTAACAATGGAGCTTAATATTAGTTGTGATTGGTAAAACCTTTTCATCTGAATAAATTGGTTACTGTTTTATCAATTTTTGTAGGGAGCTGCTCGCTTATTTGGATCTTCAATATCATCCAAGGACTTGATTAGTGTGTCTGGGGTGAGTATCAGATACTTGCATCCAAAACTTCTATCCGTTTCCAGTTCTTCTTTGGGACTTGTTCTCAGTTCTCAGTTAGGAAAAGGGACTACTCTTTACAGGCTTATGGGAACCAAATTGTAGGCTTAAACTATTGAAAAACTTTAATTAAAAACATTGTCAACCAGTAATAAAAGATGTATTGAATTCTGCTTCATGTATACATATTAGCAATGTTTTCTTAGCTCATGCAGATGCAACTGTCTTCCTTGTTCCACTGAATTGTGCTTTTGTTCTTTTGGCTTGGCTGCTGTGTACATATTACCACTGTCTTCTCTTTGATATATGCATGCAGATGCAAATATATCTTTCTTGTTCCATATGTGGTCCAAGTACTTACTTTAATTGGCTTTGGAATCTCAACAACCAAATCTTTGTGTCCAACTTATAGAAGTTTAGTCTAGAATCTAGATGGTTAAAGAAAAGGTTGGATCTCTTGGAACTGGCCACTGAGTGGATTCAGAAGTTCTCAATCTGAATTGATTCGTTAAAATAGAAATATTTAGTGATCTAACTAACTGTTGTTCACAGAAAGTATGAAGTCACATGTTTTAGATTCGCATCTATATGGCGAATATAGCTTATTTAACCAGGTTTCTCCTGTATTCAAAATAAATGGATAGATATTTTTTATTCCAGCTAGTCCCTAGCCCGATAAGAAAAGGGAAATTTCAAATTTATAACAAAGTTTTTTTTTGGGTTGATTCCTTGGTGTAGTGCCTCATCCCCAGTGTGCCTTATTGGTACCAGTGGATTATGATTGATCTGTAATTGAAACATAGCTTCTGAGGCTGCATTGATGGATGTCTAAACATATGTCTAGTAGATAAATGAGTAAAAAAATAATAATATAATATCTGACACAGATCTTGTTTTGCATGTTATGATTAAACATATTGATTTAAAAGTGGAAATGTAATCCATTACATGTAATTTAGCATGTGGAATCTAGAACTACTGGCTTGTGATAGACCTGGAAACAATTTCTTACCTTTCACAAATACTTGTTTCTAGATATTGTCAATCACAGGTCCAAATAACTCATCGAATATTTGATTTTTCCTTGACAGTGAAGTCCTAGTGCATTTGTCAGTTTTGATTCTGGAATCAATTATTAGTATTTTTCGTGCTTCTTGATGTCAATAATCTGTTTAGTAGACCTGGCAACAGCTTCATGCATAACTTCTAAAAGTACCTAGATTGAAAGGAGGTCGCATGCCACTATGTTACATGGACTCTTCTAGATAGGTTCTAATATACGTTTGACATTTTATACTCTGGTAAGGGCATGAATATTTTTCTCGTCTGAATTCTGAAATTGAACTCTCCAATTCTTTAGGTTCAATTGGAAGAAAGTAGAAGCTTGTATTAATAATGAAGAAATATTGTTGCTTCTTGGTTGAAGAAAGGGCTAGTTTTTCCTCTTTCGCACTAGATGTCTATATCCAAATTCCTAGAAAGGCAGCTTACTCGTGTTACTTGTATAAAAAATAAAAAAAATAGAAAAAATAAAATAAAATAAAGCTTACTTGTGTAGTTGTGTATCCTTGAACAATAGCACACTAGAAGTATAAAAGATATCTGCTCTAGTATTTGGACATTTTTGAAGCTGCGTCAGTCAGTTGTCACGGCGCTATGGCCAGTCATGGCGCTTGTGACAACCTAGAAAATCGGATAGTCATGTAAGTTAAGTTTAAAGCTATGTGTTTATTAGTTGTTCTATAACTTAAGATGATTATAAAACGGTAGGATTCTGGCTATGTGGTAGTTTAAATGCGTAAGAATTTCGAACACGAAAATAATTTTTTTTTGAGAAAATAAAATTTGTTTCGAGAAAAAGACGAAATAGGCTTTATTCATTTGATGAAACTTAAGGTTTTAGGGTTTGAATAACTTAAGTCTTTTAGAGAGATTGGTATGTCCTAACGACATTCCGTTTCAAGATTTGCCAGTAATATGTCGTGAAAAGTCGTTAGCCGATAAAAGTTTCTCAAAAAACATACAGAAATCGGACGAAATAAAAACGACGAAAAATATTGTTATATACTTTTTGATCGTTTAGCTATGTTTTGGGAAAACATCACGGAAAACACTATTCACTGAAATATGTTTTTTTTGAATTTCGAAGAACGCGCTAACGTTAGGATGACGAGAAAAGACGAAATGTCCAATAAAATTTGGCAACCGAGAAACACAGTTTTTTGACTGTGGACCAACCCTAAGATGTTAGGGAAACTAAATTTGGAAGAAAAGAAATGATTAAATGTAATAAGAAATGATTAAACTGAATTCGTACCAAGATCCATTAAAGATGGGTCGAACCATGGATCACCGGGTGGGGCAACCCATAAGGGTCACCAAGCTTCCTTGAGAAGCTTTGAGGAGGCGTGAATAGTGAAAGTAGGGGGTAGTTTGTAAGTTTTGCAAACTTGAAGGTTTTGACTATATAAGACCAAAAGTTAAGTGACCAATTTGTAAGAAAATCAAAGTTGATTTAAAAACCATTTCACTCCTAAGCCTTGAAATTTATATAAGGCAAGTCCTTTGTTTTCAAAGTGTTAGTTTATTTCACCAACACTTTGAAGAGCAAAGCCAAAAATATACAGTGAAAGAGAGGAATTTCGAAAATCAAAGGAGTAGAAGGAAGAAAAGCTAGCTAATTTTGCAAGCTTTGTCAAGAGGAAGAAGATTAAAGAAGAAAGATAATATCAAAACCTAGTTTTAATCCATCTATTCTTTAGGTTTCATGTGTTAAAAATCATATAGCTTAATAGAAATGGAAGTATAAGATGAGAAAGAATGACATTAATATGGTTTAACCATAAGAATATGCAAGTAAAAAGAATTTGAAGTTGGTTCATCAGTTTCTTTTAAAAAGCTTTTCATATGAACTTTTGATTTGCTTTGTTAATGAATGATTTAAATGAATCCTATGAACGATCCAATGGAATAAAGAAGAATTAACGAATTTATAACGTTAATTAATGCATGAAAAGTGAAATCGTAATCAAAATATCGATTAAGAACGAACGAAGAACACGAAGAACGAGTTGTTGATGGACAAATTGAAAACCATCCTAATTAGAGCTTCTTGTTGATGGACAAGTTTAAAACCATCATATATATATATATATATATATATTTGTTGGTATATGTTTGGTTAGAAAATGCTAGAATTGGTAAGATGTAAGAAATGTTCATTTAGAACGGATTAAAATTATCGTATAACGAAGTTATGGCGAAAATTTTAGTAAAGAACGTTCGTAGTTGAAATCATAGTTCGTTATGATTTCTTGACGGAATTGTAATGTCGGAGAATGAACCAAAAGAATTAGGGTTTCATAGGAATGTTAGAGAACATTGAAAATGTGAGTCATAGGCTTAAGAACGAACGTATTCGGAAATCGAATGAACGAATTACGGACGAACGAAGAACGTTAATAACGTAAAATTAACGACCGACAAAATTTAAGTCTATGAAAAGGCTTGTTAACGGATTTAGAAAAATATTCTGTTTGGTGAAGTTGTAGTACGTAATGAAAGCAAGAAAATGGCTTTGGAACGAATTCGTTCCGAGTTATAACGAAGAAGTTACGAGATCGCAAAGTAGCGTCTGAACCGTAAAAGAAAAATTGCAAAGTGTTTCAATGGAACAGGGGCGGCGCCGCAACGCCTGTCCAAGCCTAGCAAGGAGGCACTGCAGCGCCTGTACAAAGGGAGTCTATCGGTGCCGCAGCGTCGGTGCAAGACAATGCCCAAAAATGAGTTTTTAACTGCTTAAATCTTGGGGAAAGAATACGAAATGATTATGAACTTATAGTTCACGTAATGTAACACTTAAAAAAGTGATTTAAACCTTACGTAAAAGTTGAATAAAAGTTTAAAAGGCGAGCAACGTAAGCTTTAAAACACTTAAAACCGACGAAGATGTTTAGTGTACGCGTAAGATAAACGTGCTTAGCATACTCGTGTATGAATTTAACGTAAGATAATGAAGACTAATGAATGACGTGTAAATGTCGAAGAGCTGAGTTAATGATTATAACTTGAATAATGTTCCGAGTTAAATAAACCGGACGTTGTAAGATGTGAAATGGAGGTAATGTAAAATGCTTAAAAGCTATGAACGCATATCATTAACATTGAATGCTGGCTCTTGGTATACAAAAGATTGTATGACTTAGACGTTAAAGAATGATCATGTGGTATGACATTTATTTGTCAGAAAGCCGTAATGAATGATGATTAACTTAACGAACATTACAGTTTTAATGATTCAAGCAAGTTAAGTTAGAACGAAGGAAAAGGTAATGTGAATCTATCGTAAAATATGATTATAAGAAGTAAGACATTTCCGTATGTCGTAGCGTCGAAAGACGATAAGAAAAGATTGGTTGCGTAAACTTAAGTTATAAACGCGAATCATAAGAAGCTAAAGTTAAGTTAAACGAATATGTAGATCAAGTATATGACTAATTGATATGTGTTATCCTTATGTGATATATAGGGATTTTGAAGAGCAGTATAGCGTAAATTGTAAGCAGCGCTTAAGGCAAGTTTCCTAACTTCATTCATATTTGAAATGAATGCTAGTTTTCTTAAACTTACTTAAATATTGTACTTGAGAAAGTTTTACCTATGTGCAAATGCGTTATGTTTGCACAAGGTGTTAATATATGAGGCCATGTACCAAATTTTCAACACTTATGTGTTTATGTGAGATGAACTGTTCTGTGATTGAACTAGTTAATGTGAAAGAGTTCTGTTTATTCATGAACTGTTAAGATTAAGTCTGTGCTAATGATTTTATCTAGACAAGATGTAAAGAAGAGAGTATAAGAATGAAGGTATGTCAAAGTGAATGTTATTAATGTTTTAAAATGATAGGAATCAATTTATTCCTGTTATTCGAGCTGCTTCACAAGTCTTGTTCAGTTATCGAAGTATTTAAAAGAATGTGATTTTTGATATTGTTGTTATTCAACTGCTATGACTTGCTGGGCAATTGAATGCTCACACTTGCTTAAAATAAAAACATTTTCAGTGACACGTGTAAGATGAACTAAAGGATCCAGAGAAGATCATGCTGATAGGCATCCTGGAGAAGTGCTATTCATTGTATGAATAAGCATGAAGATTAAAGAGAAGACCAAGCCTTGTAGAATAGTTAATTAAAATGTTTAGATAATTAAACTGTTATGTATCTGTTGTGGCGGATGAAAGTCACAATTGTAAAGAGTAAGGAATAATGAAATTACCATTATTTGAATGTATAAAGATTTTAAGGTCATAGAATCAGGGATATAAAGAGATATGTTGTTATACTTTAAGAAATAATGATGTATGTAAAGAATGATAAGTACTCGTGACGTACAAAACTCGTATTTGAAGATTAACTGGATTTGGGGGCGTTACAACGCTAGCCGATTGCCACGACTGCTATGACGTCCATATGGCGACGAGTCGTTTACAATGTGCAATTTATATATTATTTATTTTACTTAGCAAGTATATTTTGGCAATAAAATTTCATATACATTAAAACCCAAAACAAAACATTATGGAATAACATTAAAAGAACAATTATGTAAATACTTAGCAATAACAATCCGAAAATAAAATACTTGATATCAAAAACTAGTAGAAGAAATGAAGACTTCAACAAACACCATAGAAAATAAAGTAGCAACCAACCATCACTTATTACTAGTCTAATAACTAATAAAACACCACATAGCAAGCCAAAATAATGGCTACACTCTACACTTGTCTCTAAATATCACTTGAGCAAACTCATCAAGAACTATGAATAGAAAGATCAAACTTGTTAGGTTGATCTTATAAAGTGTAATAGATAGGCGTGTCTGATCGAAGAGCATTGCACTAGTCACTATAGCCTGCCAAGAAAGGAAAGCAGAATCTTACATTGCACTAGGAATCGTAGAGACTGTCTGCCGAGCTAAAACAAGAATCGTATGATTCACTCGAAATCGTGAAGTCTATAAGTCGTCACCAATTAGAATCGTAGTCTGCAGAACCAGAGCCAAAGTCGTAGTTGTAGTCAGCCAAGTGCTTACATAGCTAAGCCAGAATCGTAGAGCACTCTACGATTCTCAACAGATGAGCAATCCCGAAGTGTATGTATAGATGCAAGTGATCTCATCCTCTGATAAAAAGTAATCAAGTTTCAGATGTAGTCTACTTGAAGATTATCAGAAGGCATTCTCTGAATGGCCTGCAAGCAAATAGAAGATCCAAGCACCAACTCTATCAGCAAGGCTGATTGAGAAGGAATCTTCTACAAGCGCTCATCAGAAGACAACGATCGTAGTGTCTGTTAAACAAACATTGTGTTGGATACAACGATCGTAGTGTTTGCCAATTAGCAGAAAATTCTGATAAAGCACCTACAGAGGACAAACTAAAAGAATTGTCTATGCTTAGCCTCACCACGAAGCATGATTAAGAGATTACAAGGCTGAAAGCTAAGGAAGTTGAGTATGACTAATTAAAAGAGTCATGTAAACCAAAGGGCCAAAGCAGTCAACCAATTTATCAGTTCCTGAAGCAAGGCAAGGCAAGCATGATCATAAAACAGACTACAAGAGCCAAGTGCAAGATGGTACAACATTGTCAAATTGCAAGAACACTCTCGGAATCGTAGAGTTGTAAAAGTCAAGTCACCATACGATTTCCATAGACAAACTACGACCAAGTACATGAACGTCAACATCAGGATCATAGAGTTCATTCATCTGGTTATTGAGACTTAGCAATGTCTAACAATGGAGACCAACATTCGAACGTTGCTAATTAAAGTTCCCGATGTACTCATCAGCATCCTTGGTCTAAATCGAGGAAAGAGAAGAAAATAAAAAGGTGTCTATCAACCAGTCTGCTGAAAGTGACAGTTCATAAATGGTAGGTGAGAAATCAGACTGATGTGTTAGGCAAGGCGAAAAAGAGCTGTCACATTAACCCAGAATGTCAGCATCAAAGACTTCAGAATATTTGAAGCATTAAATGCTTCGGAGGAAGCTTTTCAAATAGCTCTCAACGACTATATTTCAACGGGAAGATGATGATGGATGAACCTTTAAATAGTTGAAGCTTCAAAAAGCAAAAAGGTTGTTGACTTGAGATAAAGTGAGTTATATAGAGCTTAATAGAGATAAAGTGTCAGTTAGAGAGAGACTACCAAAGAATGAGCGAAGCACATCTAACTGGAGTCTTACATTGCTAAAAGCTTCACTCTGTACAAAGGAGTACGCAAACAGAGTCGCATCTGTGCAGAGAGTTGGAAGACCATATAGACAACAACCAGAGTGGCAATTCAGAAGGCAGAATACTAGAGCTACTCTATGTTTCACCCTAAACACACTGAGTTGAAAAGAAGAAGATATAGAGTCGAATCTGTGAACAAGACAACCAGTTGAAGGACTGCTAAGGACCAGAAGAAGTCGAGCTAATATGCAAGACTTAGCAGTACCTCAGTGGTGATAGTGTGCTATGTTGAATATCAGATGAAGTCAAGCATCAACAAACAAAGATCAACAACACCAAGGAGATGAATCAAACTGCTAAGCACACAAGGACGTCAAGTTGAAAGTACATCTTAGCAGTCCATCAGTTGTGATCTAGTATCAATGTTGAATACCACATGATCACAAGAAACTACTAAGTATCATAAGATAAATAAGATGAATGTCATCTTAACATCTCAACAACAACAACAAACAAACATCCAAGCATCCAGGGCCTGCCGGGTCCTTGTCTTAGTGACTAAACCAAAGTCAAGTTTGCTGGGCTTGCTGAGTAACGGAGGGTGCAAGAGATTCTAAGTTTGCTGGGATTAGTCTACAGTTTCTAAGGCTGCTGGTCTTGAAGAGTTCTTAGTGAACTAGAGTTCTAAGGCTGCTGGTCTTGAAAGAATATTAGTGATTTGAAGTTGATCAAATCCTTGGGGAATCTCTGCTTGTTGAACCAGAAGAGTGGAGTAGGAGCATTTAGTCTCTGAATCACTTAAAACCCCTGGTGTCATTTACTTTATATCACTTGCATTCAGTATTATAACTGTAATATATGCTTGCAACTAACCTAACATTAGAACTGTGTTTAATCTATTCCGCTGTGTATGAATTAGCAAGAAAAGAAAAAGTTTTAAAAGATCTATTCAACCCCCCTTCTAGATCTCTTATGTGCGTCCGGGAACCAACATATTGGACATACACCAACTCACTCAATCGTTTGCGTTCCTATCTATTTCTCTTTTTCGGATGAATTTAAAATAAATAAAACAAAAAATAATAATATTAAAGATAAAATTTTAATTATATATATAATAGTTAGTATTAGTAATGACATTACTTTTGAACCAACAATAAAAAGAACTTATAAACTCAAATGTACTATAATTGCGCTCACAATCGGAAGAACAACAACAAAGGCATATAATTCTTTTTGCAAACTTTGTAAGTTCAATAGCCCGCCCTCCAAAAGCGCCCACAATCAATTAGCAAACATTTAAAAGAAATATAAACATTTTTAAAAGTAGGAAAAAAAGAATGTATATAAATATAATTTATATTTTATATCTTTATATATATTTCAATATACTTACGAGGATTTTTTAATTTCTGTTACCTAAACTACTAATATTATTAAGCTAATTATAGTATCTTATCTAACCGCTCGTAAATCAACACTAACAAAGAACCCAAAAACAGAAAAACAGAATATGGACATACTTGCAAAAGAAGTTAAAAGTCAAACCTCTTATTTGAATGTGTGCCCCTTGAACGCAGCAGGGCAGAGCAAAAAAAAAGAACCGGTCTGAGAAGAGAAGAAAAAAGAACCGGTCGGAGAAGAGAAGAAGAGAAGAAGAGAAGAAGAGAAGAAGAGAAGAAGAATAATATAGAAGAAGAAGAATAGAAGAGAAGAAGAATACCCGGTAAAGAGAAAGAATTGCTGGTCGAATTAGGAGGGAGTAGGAGGCTGCATCGCCGGTTGAAGGAGAAGGCCCAAGTCGCCCGGAGTAGAAGTCCAAAGTTGCCGATGGTTTGCTCTCTCTAAGTCTCTTACTTTCTGCGACTTGCGATTAGGTTTTAGGGATTTATGATTTGCAACTTGCTCTTTCTTTTTTCCTTTTTTTTTACCCAATTGCGTTTCGGTTCGGAGCACACCCGCCTTGTCAAGTCTCTCGCTTAGCACTCCAGGCATCCATATCGTCCCCAAGTCGTCCAAGGCGACGACTTATTAAGCTGAGCGCTCGACTTAGACCACCTCCACCAAGTCACCTAGACGTCTTGTACCATATGAGCGACTGAACGCCTAAGGTGACGGCTTGACAATTATGGCTTCGGTGCATCCTAAACTTGGGGTCAGAGAGGCATGATACCAGGACACGTTCCCTCTGCTGAGTCCCTGACACACGCACAACACCTTAATCCATGTAGCATACCTGCATTTAGCTGGACTTGCTAACTGCAGGTTTGCAGATATAGGGTGCTTACATGGTGCTTGTGAGATATTGTGCATTCTTCTCCCACTGGGCACTGGTCATTTTGCCATTTGTTTGGGGTTCATATTGTAGGCCTCAAAGTTTTATGCCACTGATGCTTGTAGAAACCTAGCATCATCTTTCAGTGGTAATGAATTTAGTTTCCTTCTTAAGTGATTTCTTTTGTAGAAATTGAATATACTTGGTCACGACTCTGATGTCTTGGATATTTTTATGCTGAAAACCAACACATTTTGGCACGTCTCTTTTCTCAATTAGGACAGCTTTTGTTCTAAATTCTGATTAAAATTTTCTATTCATTTGCTCCTGTGCTAACTCTTGAAACTTGCAACTTATCAGGTCATCCCACAGGAAGTTGTCCAAGCTCTTTATTCGGCTTGTAAAAGTGGTAATTTTGAATTAGCCGATAAAGAAGTTAATAATGTGACTGCAGAGGGCTATCCAGTTTCTCAGATGATTTTTCAGGTCTCTTTCTTTCTAGTTTAATCACTGTCACCTTATCATGTCAATTTCCAGATCTCAAGTCTTAACCACTGATATGATCTCTCTACCAGATGTTCAACCTAGTTGTTGAAGCAGAGGATGTGTCAGATGAACAGAAAGCGAGAATATTTAAGAAATTGGGTGAAGCAGACAAGGTTACTGTCTTGTTCAATCTAAAAATTAATTCAATATCTACACTCTGCAATAGCTTTGTTCATTATAAAACTGATAACTCTCAAAACCTCCTCTAAATCCTCAGTCAGTAGGTCTACAATATTTGATATTTGATACTCGCTCAATTCCAAAATACAGGATCAAGTTTGATTTTATGAAGTCCATTTGAGATGTTTTCATAACCAAATTGATATGAATTCGTTTATTTTTAGGCTATACAATTATGGAAACTGCAAAAGTTAAATGAGTTGCACCAATTTTGAATTTTAAAATATCTTCAATTGAGTTTAAAAAGTTATCTTATATTCGGAATGGAGGGACTACATTCCTCAGTTTGAAGCATAAAAATATAAAACTTTGTTATATAAAATGTTGCAAAGCTGCATTTTTTCGTTGAAGAAGATAATTTTTTTTTCTATATATATATATATATATTTAATTTAAATTTTTTATTCATTTTATTGGGATACACAGGTACCCCATTCCCAACTTGTGGACTTTAAAATGACAGCATTTGTTTTCTTCATGATCTTCTGAATTTTCTTTTGATGATCTAACGTTTTATAGTTTAGTACGAGAGATTATTTGGTCCTGGAGTTGCAGTAAATTTGGTATCTAGCTTGAAAATTTTCTTTACTCCTAAGCATCTCCCCCCTTTTTTTTCTTTTCATTTTTTCTTTCCATCCGCTAATTTTGCATGAAACTCGAGTTCTGGTGGTACTACTCACTTTAGACTAAGCCATGCCAGAAGGAATGCTGCAACTGTGGGTCATTCTGTAACCCTATATATAAACAATACCAATTATACAGTAACACGAATTTCTTACATTCTCTTTTGTGGAATCTACAGCGTCTCATTGATGGAGCAGATGAGTATTTGCTGCTGTTAGATGTGGCCAGCAATACAATGCGAGCACTCTGTAACATGCTGCAAGAATTTTCCTACGACAATTAGGGAGTTAGAAAAGGTGAGATATTGAGCAAGGTTATTTCTCTAGCTGTTGCAAACAAACCTGTGGTAATATATTTTACATGTAAACTAGACCAATATTTTGAAACTTCTTTGAGGAGGCTATGCTGGTTTCTTGGTATTTTATTAAAAGAAGCTTTTGTATGTTCAGTGCATTTTCCTTGCCCGATCTTCTGATGTGTAGAATTCTGGAATTATTTAATCTAATTTGCATTAATACTTGAAAAGCTAGTTTCTAAGATCAATAAACATTTAAGTATCCCTTCGGTTGCACTAAAGGTGTGTCATAATTTGGTATAACACAGTCATTAAATTTGGCACTTATAATTTCATTTTCATTATCATAATATGCAAATTAAACTACCAAATTATTATTCTCAGGTATACGCATACATGAAATAAAATTCTCTTTAAATATTTGCAAATATTGTCAATCAAGATATTTTTTTTATGACTCGGAGCAGATAGTAACTGATGGATGCATTCCTCTGTCGAACAATGCGTTTCAGTGTTCCCCAAGTATATTTGCAAAAATGATAGATGGGATATTTGTAAAAATGATAGATGGGATATGACTATTGTTATCACCATTAGTGATTATTTTATTTTATGATTAGTTTATTATTTAATTTATGAACTATTTGTTATTCCTTTTAAAGGCCATTTGATACTCGAAAAAGGGGTTATAGAATATCATGTTTCATTTGAAATTATAAACCATAGAAATGTTTCATAAAATAAAATAACGGGCCAAGTATGAAATAAAATAGTTGGTAGTGATAATTAGTTAAATAGTTCTATCATACCCATTATTTTTGTTAACAAAGGTAGCCTTTAAGTGTAAAAGTCATTCCAATTGAATTCTTGAAGCTTACATTTATTACCTTCCCGCTCAAGCAATCCGAAAAAGTTACGGAGTGGATAAATTACTGATTCAACATTACCTACAGCACTACGGGTGTTTGATAAAAACAAAATGAATTTGAATGAAAAAAATTGTTTGATAATTAATATATCTGAATGACAAAATTTTATTATTTTACCTCTGAAAAAATTTAAAATTGTTATAAATTAATTTAATATTACTTAATATAATAGTTAATATATTTTTTTTATTTTTTTAATTTTTTTTTATTCATTCAGCTGTTTATTTAGCCATTCAACTAAAAAATTTGACTAACAAACAAATCAAACGCACTGACCGATTTAACCATTCAGATTCAGTTCCATTCAGCTTTAAACAAATATTCCTTACCTCTCCCTAATTGATATGAAACCATTGACTTTGTCGTCTGTAAAGACGCATCAAGTTTACATTTACAACTTTTTCCTTTTGGTAGCCAAATAAATTCAAACTTCAAACATGTTCACCTTTTTGACCTTGACAAGCCCTACTCAACGACTACTAGCATGCAGGTGGACATCTTTGCTACCTCTCATTTCATTGTTTCCAGAAAATACATGGCAATCATACAAAATTATCATTAAACATTGGTCTATTTTTCTCTGCTATCCTTTTCCATACTAGTAGTACAAGTCAAGCTTATGCATGGACATTGCAATTTCTATGCATTGGGCCCCACCAACCCATTTTCTATGCCTCTAATTTCGCGGAAACAAACATAATCCTCATTTCAATTCTTATATATAATGGGGAGTAGCTTGTTTATGTAGTTACCCTTATTATGATGGCCATAGATGATTCATTTAAGAAACCAGGAGCTATTCCATTCAAGTGGGAGATCCGACCTGGTGTTCCCAAGGTCCATCAGCAAAAACAATCACTACCACTGGTCGATCACCACCGTTCATTTGTCCTCCTAGAGAACGAAATAGAGCAATCTAGAGATCATAACCGTTCATTTCCAACAACCCCACAAAAGCTTACACCTCCACCTGCTGTAAAATCCTACTTCCAACCTCCAGCAGAGCTCCGGACCCGCTCCTCCCGATCCTTTCTCTCAGTTCCACGTACACGATCGATGTGCCACCGTTTGGAAAGATCCATCCTTTCTAAACCCGAAATTGTTTCACAAGGTTGCTTCTTGACACCGACGCTAAGGCGAAAAACGGAAAAGAAGGGGATCCATAAGCTCAAACCCGAGTTTGAGTCCGAACCCGGATATACTTCGGATATTGAGACACTATCAAGATGGTCTGTGTCAAGTAGGAAGTCCCTCTCTCCGTTTCATTACTCACCATCATCTTCCTCTTTCTCATCCAACCGGTCGTCGCCACGACCAGTGAGTGATGCCGAGTGGGCTGGCTTCGGGCTTTTCTAATGGAATATAGTGGTTGAGAATAATTTTTATAAGAATATTGTCTGTAAACTGGGTGATTTTATACCATTCAATCTAAACCCGTCAACTCTATATTTTGAGATAAAATTTCAACTGGTTTATGGTTTTTTTTTCCCCAAATAGAATGAAACTTTGTTATTTACTCCCTCAATCCCATAATAACTGTCGTTTTAACTTGATGCACATGAATTAAGAAAGTCATTTAGTGCTATCATTTATTAATTAAAATTGGCGTGAAATTTCATCACTACCCCTTTATGAGAAGTTGAAAACTATTAATACAAGGGAAAAATTTCTTGGGACAATGAGAGAAGGTAGGGGTGATATATGAAAGTAAATAATTTATTCTCCTAGAAAGTTGTAAACGACAAATAAATTGGGAAAAAAATTTCCTTCTAAAACGACAGTTATTATGGGATGGAGGTAGTAATAATTTTGAAAATTTAGAATTATTAGCTATTAAATTTGTATGTACTTTCATAAATCAAAAACTTGCTTCCATTTATATATGGAGAAAGCCTACTTTCACAACTATAAACTATTGTTGAATCATTACAATCAAGTCACTTTTGTTACAATTACTAAGTTTTGCCTCTACATTTTAAGAGAACGACACATTTGTTCAAAAACTAATTATAGCAAGGCTATTTTACAACAACAATTGTGTCCCACAATTGTAATAGCTGTAGAATTGCGGAAACAAGATCAAATCATACAATCTAATTATAAAAGTAACGCAAACATGTAAAATAGTAATTTAAATTTTTTCGCAATCCCGATGTATAGCCTTATGAAACATCATTAATTGAGAAATGATAAATATGTACCTATGAAGAGAATCAACACTTTAATGTAGACTTCAAATGTCAATCCTTGTTCCTTCGCGATCTCTCCAATCAAAGGATGACACGTTCGTTATAAAAGTATGCAACGCCCAAGATGTATCCATCAAAAGTAATATATTGAAGATGCGATTTTAGACTCAACAAGATCTTGGATGACTAGTCTTAATTCTCTTTATCCTAACACCTTAGAGTTTTGAGAATGCTTGCAAGAGAGATGTAAGTTGCGAGAGTTGCATTAATCTATCCCACAATTAAGACTCCTCTTATTTATAGACTAACCCTAATCCTAAACTTTTTAGAAGTTAATGTTTTAATTTAATTCCCAATCTAATAAGGAACTAAATAAAATAATAATAATAATAATAAGACTTCTCTTATTTATTTATAATATAGTATTTCTCCAAATACTCAATTATAAATGTTAGTATTTTTCCAAATACCATATTATTATTATTTAGTTAATTTTATAATAATATTAATATTATTATTAATAATAAGATGACTAATCATATTAATTTATAATATTAGTATTTTTCCAAATACTTAATTATAAATCTTAAGATATTTAATTTATTCCACTAATAAATTAAATACACTTAATTTATTATTATTAAGCCAATCACTTCTAAAGTCATATTTCTCCTTTTTGTAGTGTGACCTCGTGACACGCCCAAATCTGAGTACTTCATTCCCACATGATTTGGTGTTCACTGTCCAAAACATTCATGTCTAACTACCCATAACAAAGGATATAAATGAAACTCACAACCTAATTAGAAATCCTCCAATTAAAGGGTTACAACATATTAAACAAATCAATCCCAGATAATCTAACCTTTAATATACGTCAAATGCGGAAACATAACATATTTAAATAAGTCTTATTACATAACATCTTCAATTAAACTAAACAAATCTTCATTACTTGTTCATATTGCATTTGCCCTTACTAGTGGATGACTCATCAGATCTTTCCACTTTAGCTGCAATGTTTTATATGCAAGAGTGAGCAAAACAAATACAAACTGGAATAATAATGTAAAACAACAGTATATGAATAAACTTAACTGAATAATATAACCTTTGCTGTCAATGATAAACAAGAACAAAAAACTCAGTAAGACGTTCGACTTTTGAATCAAGAATAAAAAATAAGATCAAAAGTACTCTAAGGGTCACAAGACCATGAACTATGTCCTAGGTTATTAAGTATTTCTACTCAAACCTTTAACAGTCGCTAGACTATATGGACCTTCCTTCTCGTACTAAGGGGGATCAACCCTTCGTACCATGTATTGTACACAAATATCTTAACGCTATCACATAATATAATCCCCTCTCCGCACCAAAGGAAGTTTGGTTTTGATTAGCTTTAAGGGTAATTTAGAGTTCAACGTTCGTCAACTAAGGATTAGGTGAATCAATAAAGAATTGCTAATAAATTAGCCTTTACAAGATAAGATTTCAATAATAATAACATACAATATATATCGACAACTGAATAAACCTCATGCATCGGAGTATTGCTTTCGAAAGAATGGAAAGTTATTAGACAACATAAGAACCTTGCTTAAACAATATTAAGCTAAGGCTTAAATACTGGCTCAATAATAGATTAGGAGCTTTCAATCTCATAACATGATAGATTATAAGAACTTGCTCAATACTATCAAGTTAGGGATAGAAAACTTGCATAATCGTAATCAAGATAAGGTAAGGAACTTGCTCAATATAAGAATAGGGGTTTAGAACTTACCTCGTGCGTAGGTTAAACAGTTTACAGTTACACGTTCACCAAATGTCCTACATATACCATCAGAATCATAACATCCATTAGACATGCTAACATTAACATTATAGACTTGGTTCACACTTCAGTTAAACTTGTTAACTTAGTTCAAGTTCTGACCATTAACATCAACCACAAATCTAAAATCCTCATTAACAAACATTACAACCCCTAAACCACAATATCCATATTCACAAACATCAAGCTTAAGTTCTTTACAATCGTTAAATACAACTTGAAACCATCTTATACATTTTAACAATATGTTATAGTATCTTGTTACATGTCTAACACGTTATCAGGTTCATTAGGTTATGTTAACTCATCATGCTATGATCTGAAATCAACACAAAACCAAACAGCTCCATCTCTGTATTTCTCGTTTGGGTGAGATTCTGTGCTGGAAAAACTACTATTGAGAACCTCACCGGGGCGAGGGTCCCCAGAACTGTATTCTGCAACTCGCGGACAGACATGCTTTCAAGCCAAGAACTCGACTTTTAACACACAAAACTCTAAATTAAGCATACTCAAATGATATAGACTTCACAAAAATAACACCAAGCATACATAGAACCAATCCAACAATAGAAACAACTACAACATCTTATTTGAAGAATTAAAACCATATATTTTACTATTTTTCCAAAATTTGACATTGTTAGTGGAAACAATCACCAAAACTTCGTTTCTCAACCAAATCAGTCCATACAAATTGCATTCTTTTCGTTTCTTAATATATTAACACAAACTATGGTTAATTTACAGTTTACAACATGAATTGAACGCTAATTTTGACTCCAAAATCATACATGATATATATATATATATATATCACCAAAAACTCAACAACACAAAAATTCTCATTCTAAAACGTGATTTCATGAATGTTCTCACTAAAAACATTTCTAGATGATAACCCATGGATTATATAAACTAATTAACACATATAACCCAAATTCTCACAAATTAGCCATAAAAACTTAACTTTTCCATGAAAACTCAAGAACATGAGAAATAGAGATTATAACTTGGATTCTTACTCTTTGATTCTTGTTTAGACCTTGTTAGAAGACAAGTTAGCTTTGTTGATCTCCACTCCTTCTTTGATTCTCAGAAATTCTCTCAAACTCTCTCAATTTCTCTTTGTTCTTTGGATTCTCAGGCTTAGCAATATGATACAATACATGAAATAAAAACTGATATAATACGTACTGCTTGACGTGGATATCAATTAAGCGCATCATGACTTCAACTGTTATCATGTTCCATAGGCCATGTTTGGCTAGCTCTAAAAAGGCTCCTTTTAATTTATTTTAATAATTCACTTATCATATAGTTTATTTGTCACACTTTAATTAATCAAATTCATTTAACTCTTACATCAAATTAATCATTTGATATATAATTAAAATTTCTATTAAATCATTATTAATTTTCCAATTCAACTATTAAATTAAACTAGAATTTAAATATCACCATTACACTAAAATATACTTATTTAACAATTCATTTAATTTAATTATCTCATTGAATTAAATCTTCAAGCTATAAAATTAGTAAACATTAATTTAATTAATATAACACACTTAATTAAATTACTCCACAACAAATTCCATCAATTATTTATTTACCCCAATAAATAAACCAAATAAAATATTTATTTATATCAATAAATATTTTAAATTAAATATAAAGTTCTCGATCATTACATCATTTCCTCCTTAAAAGGATTCTGTCCCCAGAATCACAACGCAATTAATTCATTCGTCACAAACCCTCTAGGTTTAATATTAAGCCGGTAGTAGAATAAATAAATTAGAATCATTCTAATATTATTTATAATTCTAATATTATTTATAATGAATTAAACTCCTTTAATTCAAATATAAATAAATAATATTTATTATACATCATGAATGACACTTTATAAATAATGTATCATGACTATCCAGATAATATGAATTCAATGTTAATTACAAAGATTATCACAAAGAATACAAAGAATCTATTCCTTGAATAGTTACTGTACAATTCAATCATTCTACCATGCAATGTCTCAATCAAATATAAACATTGAATTATTGTAAAGTTTTATTTATTTGATTATATCTATTTCGATTTTAAAATGCACAACTATAGTTAATGTAAATTAGAAACTCCTTTCTAATTTCCATTCAACCATGATCAGGGAGTTCCAAGTTGTCACTTTATCGAATCACATATGACATTCTCTCCTTTTAGTGGAAGTGATAGATTCTTTATTAATCATTCACCTATCTCCATATATACTTTGTTATATTCAAACATACCCTACAACATACCTTAGAGTATTAAGGAATATGTCAAAACATAATTCAGTATATACAAGATACTATGATGATCTTAAGTTCAATGATCACTTTTACTACTATCACATTAAGAACACCTATTGATAGAAAAGTAAATTTCCATTAGGGTTCCTTTATTAGTCACGTTCAGTGAACTTATTCTCCAATAAATACATATATATTCGCTTTAGTATCTCCACACAAATGATCATGAGATCAATCACCATCTTTAACAAAGCAAGCATAATATGTACTAATTTATCAGGAATCTGTAACCCCACATTAGTGAACCATACGATTAGGAACATTTTAATTTTGAGCTATCATGAATTAGATCTCATTAGTATGATCAACATCATGATTCTAAAAGTATTGCTCAATAACTATGAGTTTATCACATTTATTAATTCAACTAATTAACATGGATAAAAAATTCCTTTTATAAAATAAATTCTCTTATTAATAAATGAATAAGATTACAAAGTAAATTCTTATTACATCCAATGTGATTGGATTGAGAGCATGTTACTTTCAATCTTCCACTTGCACTAAAGCCAATCGCCTCAGTATCTCATACTTATCTTCTCTAAGTGCGATCGCCCTACAGTTGGATAAAGTTTAAATAAATAGATCTGCAATGTTGTTCTTGAGAGTCCAGTACTATCTCTATAATGATTTCTCCCTTTTCAATGATTTCTCTAATTAAATGAAAATGCCACAACACATGTTTGGATCCCAGATCATACTTAGGAACTATTCCTAGTTTTGTAATGTTCTTTTCATCCGAACAATCAACTTTGCAGCTTCATTTACAACTATATACATTGTCTTTTATTACTAAATCAACAACTCTTTGTTGTTTGGAACTTTTCCAACTCACTGCACCACCGTTCAAGGTAACCATTTACCTTAAAGTGGATTTGTTGTCGTTTTGGTCAGTTTAAAAAACCTTGAGTTTGTATAACCCTTTAGTTTTAATTCAGACCCACCATAATGAATTAATACATCATTAGTTTCGGTTAAGTATTTTAGGATATTTTTCACTGTCTTACAGCGATCTTCTCCAGAATATGATTGATCAACATCAGATCTCGTACATTTCATTAAATACATGACAGTAACTCATGCGATCTCTCTTTTCAGATGTCATTTGGGACAATTTCTTAGACATATACACTCCATGACTCATCATTATGAGACCTCTCTCGGAATTTGCCATGCTAAACTCTTTTAGCATCGAATGAAAGTACGTTCCTTGGGGCAAGCCGAGCATCCTTTTAAATCTATCGATATAGATCTTTATCTTCAATAAATAGGATATTTCTCCCAAATCATTCATGGAGGAATGTTTAGATAACTTTATCTTTACTGATTTGTAGCATCGGTATGTCATTCCTTATCCGTAGTATATCAATATATAATATTAGGAATGCCACGCGCTCCCACTGACCTTCTTGTACACACTTGGTTCATTTTTATTTTTTGATAAAATCAAACTCTTTTGATTATCTCATCAAAACAAATGTTCCATCTTTGAGAAGTTTGCTTCAATCCATAAATAGATTGTTATAGCTCATATTCTTGATTTGTTTCAACCTTTGAAACAAATCCATCTAGTTGTATCATACATACATTTTTCTCTAATCACCATTGAGGAAGTGCGTCTCCACATCCATTTGCCAGATATCGTAATAAGCTTTAATCACAAGTAAGATTCAAATAGACTTAAGCATTACTACCGGTATGAACATTCTATCATAGTCATCTCTGTAATCCATACAAACCCTCCAGCCGGTCAGTGTTCTCGTCGGTATCAGTTCATTATTCTCATTTTCCACAACTGTCATACCACCTTTCTTAGGGACACACTGCACTGGACTTACCCATGAGCTGTCAGAGATTGGATATATGATTCCAACATCAAGCCATTTCAGAATTTCTTTCTTCACCACATTTTTTATAATCGAGTTAAGTCTCCGCTGCTGTTCAACTGTAGGTTTCACATCATCTTCCAAGAGGATCTTATGCATGCAGAATGATGGACTTATCCCTTTTATGTCTGCAATGGTCCATCCAATTGTAATTTTGTATTCTTGGAGAACTCGTAACAGCTTTCTTTTCTGCAATTCGTTAAGTGCAGATGCAATAATAATAGGTAAAGTAGTTGAATTACCCAAATACGCATACCTCAGGTGTTTAGGTAGAGGTTTAATCTCTAGTGTGGGTGGTTCCTCTAGAGATGATTTTAAACTACCCGAAGACTTTTTTACATACTCTAATGACTTGAAAGGAATTTTGAACTTACTTACCCTTGGCAATGCATCCAAGATCTGTAGATACTCAATCAGTTTCGGATCATCCATTTCAATATCCCCCAACAATGTAGTCTCTAATGGATCGATATTCAACATCCTCAAAAACTCATCATCCAGTGCTTTCTAAACCACATCCACACGGTAGCATTCATCTTCATCCGTAGGAAATTTCATGGCCTTAAACACATTAAACATCACTTCTTGGTCTTGAACCCTCATCGTTAGTTCCCCTTTTTGCACATCGATGAGTGTCCTACCTATAGTAAAAAATGGTCTCCCTATGATGATTGGAATGTCCTTATATTCTTTATAATATAGAATGATGAAGTCGGTTGAAAATATGAACTTGTAAACTTTCACTAGAATATCCTCCATAATTCCCCTTGGATTAGTCAGCGACCTGTTTGCAAGCTGTAGAGAGATATTTGTCGGTGTCGGTGCCGGTGCCGATAGCCCTAACTGAGTGTAAATAGATAACGATATCAGATTAATACTCGCATCCTATAATGCATAGAATGGTGAAGCTGCTCGGATCTTTCAATTTGGGAGGAAACATCTTGTGTAATATGGCATTGCACTCTTCGGTTAACGCCACTATCTCAAAATCGCCTAACTTCTTTTTCCTGGACAAGATATCATTAATGAACTTTGCATAACTAGGCATATGCTCTAATGCTTCCACAAACGGGATGTTGATATGTAACTTCTTAATCACCTCGAGGAATTTGGAAAATTGCTTATCTAATTTCTATTTCTGGAATCTCTGTGGATATGGCACTTGTGGGAATATTTCTGGTTTGTCTGCCTTTTCCTTATTCATTAGCTCATCTTTTACCTTTTTCTCTTCAACTTTGTCATCTGTTTTTTTTATCACTCTCTAACACAATCTTCGGATTTTCTGCACTTTGCTCATGCAACTATTTTCCAGTACCTGACATTGCTCTTTCCTATCATTCTTAGAATTGACTTCCGTGTTATTTGGTAGAGCTCCCTGAGGTCTGTTAGTCAAAATATTATCCATTTTCCACATATGACTCTCATGGTTTCAGATTGCCGCTGCTTGGCTCTTCATTGCCACCTCATTGCTAGTTATATATTTCATTAATAATTTTTCCAAATATGATTTCTTCTCTGGTTGTTGAACTGTCTGCTGCTACTGATTCTCAAACCCAGGGGGATATGATGCTCTTGGAGCTTGTTGATTATGATTATTACTCCACGAGAAATTAGGATGATTCTTCGGCCTTGAATTATACCTATTCTGATATGGATTTGGCAGACAGTTATAACTACCCACAAACTGGACTGCCTTAGGATTGATTGCACACTGCTTCGTTAGATGTGAACCCGCACATAACTCATAAATGAATGCTACCTGTTGAACGTTTGCACCTGCAATTGCATCCATTTTCTTTGAAAGCGCTGACATCTGATTTGCAAGCGCTGTTATGACATCCACTTCTAAAACACCGGCTACCTTAGGCTGTGTCATCCTAGCCGTCGACCACTGATAATTTTTAGCTGCCATGGTCTCTATCAACTTAAATGCCTCATCAAACTTCTTGGCCATAAATGCTCCTATCGCAGCTGCATCAATGCTTGTCCGAATATTATTTCCTAACCCATTGTAAAATGTTTGAATATGAACCAATGGGGCAAACCATGATGCATATATTTTCTCAATAGTTCCTTATACCTCTCCCAAGCTTCATACAATGATTCTCCATGTTGTTGTTCAAAGTTAGAAATATTATTCCTCATTCTTGCAGTTTTCGTTGGCGAGAAGAACTTTGCTAAGAATTTCTGTGCCAAATCATCCCATGTTGTAATGGAGCCCGATGGTAGTGAATGTAGCCAACTTTTTGCATTATCCCGCAATGTGAATGGAAACAACCGAAGTCTCACTGCATCATCTGTCACCCCGTTATACTTAAATGCATCACAAATCTCCAAGAAATTTACCAAGTGTTCATTCAGATCGTCATTTGCCATTCTCCCAAAATGGGGTTAAATACAATTTTGTCCATTTTACTCGACCTCGGTTTACAAATGCATCACTGGATTGAATTTGTTTACGGTCAACTCATTGAATATAACTTTTTTAAAAAAATTAAAATTTCCATCTAAAAGTGTTAAAAGTTAACGAAAAGTCTACATGGCACCACATGGCCATGCTTACATGGAATATAAGACCCATCGTGGATTTTTTTTAATAATAATAACAAAATAACTTTAGTTTAAATTTTTTGATTTTCAAACTTGAATTCTCTCTTTTTTAAAATAACAAATAATTAGATTAATAAAAAAATATATTAATTAAATAAATTAATAAAAAGTCTAAAAGACAAATTGCACCCCAAACTTTACACCACTGTTGATTTTGCACCCCAAACTAATAAAAGGTGTTTAAGTACACCCCAAACTTAAATTTACTTAACAAAATGCACACTTTCTTCACTTAATCGGTCAAAAGTGACCGGCTAAGGCTGTAATGTTTATAACAGAGGGGTAAACTTGGTAGTTCTCCATTTCCAACCTCAGACTTTCCTCTCTACACTAAACAAACTCCTCAGTAGTTTCTCTCTCTTCTTCACCGCCGAAATCCACAAACCCGTACGTTCTCTCTGAACACCTCGACATGATGACTTTCTTTTTCGGTGATAGTTAAAAGATTTTGGAACCAAAATTCAGGACCGATCGTATAATATTTCTCAGAATTCCGTGGTTAAGGATCTCAAAGCAACTGATTTAGCCAATTGACTCCAGAATTGACTCACTTTTAGCTAAGTTTAAGGATTGGAAGTCGAGTATTGGAGGGTTTTGAATGGTTTTCTGGCGTGGAAAGACCCGATCTGGGAGGACTAGGTCGGGTATGTGGAGTGAGTGTTCCAGAAATTGAGAAAGAACATCATCGTTTGCGACGGTCGATCGGTGTCCAGCGGCAACGGGTGAAGGTGGTGGGGCACAAAAATCAACGACGTTGAATTCCTGGATGGATTCGAGGGAAATCGGCGACATATATTGAGTTAGTAATTTGCCTCTTGATCAAAATGGATGTTTGTATGTTAATATATAAAGAGTACGTATTTTTTTTGTGTCAAAAGAAAGAAGCAATCCTACTTTCTTTTTCCTTTTCGTGAAGCAGCAATAATGGCAATGTCTTGAGGTGTTTCCCCACACTTGGAGAATCCATAATCCATTCTAACGCGGTTGAAGTTGTATCAGTGCCTGCATTAAGAAATTCTTCACATAGAGAAACCAGATCCCCATAAGTGAACTTTCTATTTTTGTCATCCGACAACCGCAAATTCAGCAGCGTGTCCACAATAAAGATTCTGGGTTACACAAAAATTTCATTTTCTGGGTTACTCAAAGATCATAATTCAGTCCTTGTGTGTATATATGTATGTATATTTTGTATACTCCTATTTCTCTATTTTTTCAGTAACCAAACAGAACACACCAAAAATACAAAAAGATGGTCCAATAATTTGAGCCTAATAAGGCAATTTAGCATCGGGGTTACTCAAAATTCTAATTTTCTGGGATACTCAAAAGATATTAATTTAGGAACAAAAATAGAACACACCGGAAGTTAAAAAGGGAGAAATACTTTAAGATGATCAATCATAAAACAGTAATTGCTCACCAATTCCACTTACCGATCTTTAAAGGATCGAATTTCTGGTAAGAATAGGAAGCCAAATGTCGATTCGCCATTGGGCGAGGCGCGATGTCGTTTTAACACGGTAAGCGGAGTCGCTCATCCTAGAAAAGGCGAAGGCGGTAGTGATTTCATGGATACAATCTAATAATCCCTCCAACAACTGATCCTCGTGCTTTCCCAGCTTGGCTTTTCTCTCTCTTTATCTTCATCTTCATACACGTACCACTCCTTCTATTTTCTCTCTCCAAAATCACTCTCATTCTTCTTCACTATTTAAATTAAAATCAAAATCCCTAAAAAAGTTGATATAAGATATGAAGAATTTAGATTTTAAGGCAACCCAATTGACTGATTATTTCGGGCACACAAGGATTTTAGTGATTATAGGTTTTTCTTTACGCCATTGATGATGAAGTTTGCAGTTCAGGGTAATTTTCGGATTTGGAGAGAGAAAGAGGGAGTTGCTGATTTTGGTAACTTACAGTATATTTCAGGACATTGTTTGGTTGGGATATTTAATGGGGAGTGTTGTGTTCGCTTTTCAATTTAATGACAGTAGATTCTCTGGTTCTGGATACAGATTCGGAGAAGAGCCGACAGATGAGGATGATGATGAACTAGGTCTCTATTTTTACTGTGTCTCAGCTTGGATGATGAGTATAAATAAGATTGGCGAAATATTTGAGAAGATAAGAAGGAAAAGAGTTAAACACCCCTCCAGATCCACACGTGTGCTTTGATGAGTGGGTTTTGTACCCATTAATTGAGTGCATTTGAGCTTAATCTTTTGGAAGTTTTTAAGTGTTTATGTTTATTCATGCATGTGTTATGTTGTTTTGTAGGAATTGGGACAAAAGTTAATTGGATCGACGTTTGGGATTGCTAGATTCGCATTTTCGGCTTGTCATTTACATAGCAGCCACTTCAGAGCCAATTTCAGAATTGCTCCAGATGCACCATGGAGTTATAACTATCAAGACCAATACTTCGTTCCAAATCCAACATACACTTCAGAATTCTCATGTCAACTTCCATTGCAAGAAGAAAAATCAAATTTGTAGGAATTCATGTCGAAGCTCATAGCAAACCAAGAGGAGAGGATGATGAGTCAAGAAATATCGAGACATAATTTTTAGCAACAAATGGAACAACTCATCACCACTTCAACCCATGGTCCTCAATACATGGATTCCAAAACTGAGACAGATAATTCAGGGGTGGTGGAATTGTTGTCCAAATTCGTAGCATCAAATGAGGAGAGGAAGATTAATCGAGAGCGGTCAATTCATAACCTTCAGAATAAGATAGATCAAATGTTTAAAGCCTTGAACAACTGTCCTCAATATAATTGGTGTTATGACATGGATTCCGAGATTGACAAAGTTCCCGGACCAAATTTACAACTGGATGAGACACGAGATGTTGAAAAAGAGGAGACAAGTGGGGATAATGAAAATAAGGTCGGTGAAGAACTAACTATGAGTACCAACGAGGATGAGCCGATGTTATTAGTGCCCCAAGTTCCTTCTCCGCCAAAGATCAAGGGTCCAGTTAGATTTGCAAAACCGTGCCCGCTTGGTAGACATGTCGTCGACAAGGCTCTTTATGACATGAGAGCTAGTACAAATATGAAACCATGGTGGGATGAGGAGAAGCAGATAAAAGAAGAGTCCGTTGTGCTTGCCAAGCCTCAAAGCCCCAATCGAATCATAGGCTCAACAGACGGAAAAGCACCTAGTTATTCAACATTCTCAATTGGGCACTTATTTAAACAAAGCATGCTAGGTGACTTTAATTCGATAGCCATCACAAATGGGAACCTACCAAAAGTTACATTATTTTTGGTGGATGGAGGGTTCCTCAATTATCGAAGAGGAATTGGATAGCGTTAACCAGACAAAGTCAGGCTGAAAGACTGTAATGCAAGTGCTAACTGGGAGGCAATCCATAAATTTTTATATTTATATGCTTTACTAGTTAATTTAGTAGATAGAAATAAATTTGCTTGTTAAGTTCTCTTATAAATTCATGTTGTCTCTCTTCATTGCAGGTATTGGTGGCTTAATAAATAAGCAAAAGATTATGGAAAGGGAAGCCACCAACCTGAACCCATGCCACAATATCCTCCTTTAGATCCCGATGTGGAGGAGTTTTCAGTCTTTATTCCACAACCACCACCACCACCACAAGCTTAACAAATCAGGGAAGTCCTTAATTCTTCAATTCTTTTTATTTAAACAATGAGGACATTATTCACTTTGAGTTTGGGGGTGGATCATATTGTATTACATAATTGTTTAGTTCACATACATTGCATTGGTTAGTATGTTTATTTTTGCATATTGTAGGCATGTTTCAATTAAAAAAAAATTCTTTTGTATTGAGTGTTTGCATATAGAATGTTTGCATAAATCTAGGTAATGGATTGGTTTGAATTTAGCTCGGCCTATGATAAGATTGGTTTTGTTTTTTAACTTAAACAGTGTTGATAATTGATGATGAGTTCTAATTTTAATCATGATGATAATCTGAGTCTGTCTTAAACTTATGTAACCGGTTAGCACTTAAAGTTTAAATGTTTTAATCCACTTGGTTCAAGGGTTTCATAATTTTGTTTCTGGGGAAAAATCTTGGTTAAAATTTAAGAAAATTAGTGAACTGGCAGTAAGGGTTAAAATGAAGTAAAAGCTTGAGTTTGGGGGAATCTATGTGGTATATATATTACAAAAGAAGAAAAAAAAGAAGAAGAGAAAAATGATGAAAAAAATAAAAAATAAAAAATAGAAAATCCAGAAAAAAAATGAATGAATAAACACTGTGGTATGTTTGTCTAGTTTTGTGGCCTTTGTTACTTGAGTAAGTAAGCACGAGGGGATTGTCTTTACACCTGGCGCCCTAAGGTCTTAATGGCTTGGGAGTCGTTGGTCGAAAGCTCGTTAACGTAGCATTGAAAAGCCTAAGGGAATAAGACATTGCACAACCATGAGAAAAATAAAAAAAAAAAAATAAAACACGAGAAAGAGCAAAAATGCCCTCGTGATTGAATAAAAGTAGATATAAATCCTGTATTTACCCTTAGACTTGGTAATTGCTTAGTTTTAACCGGAGTTGTCATGTTCACAAAAGTAATTGAATTGGAATTGAAAATTTCTTTCTAAGAAGTTTGTTATGTGATTTTCTTGAACTGTGGTTAGTTAGAATGGTTAACAAGCACACAAGCACAACATGGGTGATGACAGGTTTGGATTGACTAACTGGTTAGAGTTATGGACTTTAACTTGATTGTATATAATGTTTGAGTATCATTGGTATCTTTGAGGCCTGTTGTTATATATCATACTGATTTAATACTGGGTTCGTAGGTATATTAGGAAGTAGATCATACATATGCATTCATGTAGTCGAGTTAGGTTATTTATTTTTAGTTCTTTTGTGTTTTTGCTTGAGGACAAGTAAATGTTTAAGTTTGGAGGTATTTGATGAGTGAGTTTTATACCCATTAATTGAGTGCATTTGAGCTTAATTTTTTGAAAGTTTTTAAGTGTTTGTGTCTATTCATGCATGTGTTATGTTGTTTTGTAGGAATTGGGACAAAAGTTACTTGGATCGACGTTTGGGGTTGCTAGATTTGCATTTTCGGCTTGCCTTTTACATAACAGCCACTTCAAATCCAATTTCAGAAGTTCTTTAGTCCTTATTTTGAAAAACTCAAAGAATAAAAGTTGTAGATCTACGTCTCCTCTTTCCGGAACATCTTGAATCATCAAAATCGGAGTTCAGATGAAGAAGTTATGGCCATTTTTCTAAAGGAGGTCAGAGTAGAAAATTTCCAAAAAGGATGTCCGCCGAGGCGAACATTTTACATACAAAACTCCGCCGGGGCAGGGGTAAGGGCAGAAAAAGTAGTTTTTGTCAGAATTTGAGTTCAAGAAGGATTTGTTTGAGCTGATTGATTCAAGGACTTCCAGGAGGACTTAAAGACATATAGAGATGCATTTAAAAGGGGAGAATAAGAAGGATTAGGGAGGGAGAGAATTCCATTAGATTAGATTAGAATAGATTAGGACAAAACCTAGTTCTTATTAGTTTTGGAGATAGAAGCAACTTGGAGACCATTGAAAATCAAAATCAAGAGTAGGAGCTTGAGGAACAGGAGATTTGCTGACAACATATTTATTCTTCACTGTACTCTTATTTTTGTCTTTCAATGTGTATTCAATTGTGGATTCTTGGTTTTAATTCATTAATCATGAACTAAATCTTTTGTTTAAGATTACAATTAAACTTATTGCATAGTTTATTTTTAGTATGCTTCTCTATTAATTATTGTGATTGTTCTTGGATTGTCTATTATGGTTTGTGTTTATTGCTTAATTACCTAGCTAATAATTACTGTGATAATCTATATGAATTCGAGAGATGAAGTATAGATTTAGATCTGATCATAATAGCATGTGATTATATTTTCTGCATGGCGTTGGAATACATAATTTATGTCTAAGATAGAGATATACCTATACATCCCATGTAATCTGGAAAAAAACTTGTGCTTAAAATCTTCTTTAATTGTAAGTCACATAGAGATATAGTGAATTAGTTAATTAGGGTGTTCTTCTTAATTCTATCATCTCTGGATTTAAGTTGTTTTGAGTATGATGCATTGAGAAATGGTCATATTTACTTATGTGTTCTTGATTAACAATTCAGAATAGTGAGCTTAATTAATAAGAAGTGTATTAATTTAGAAGAAGCAATACGTGAAGTTGTGATCTTAAATCTCCATAATCTGATTTTTAATTAGTGGTAATTAGAATTAGTGTAATTAAATAATTTAATTCATAATCTTAAATTGAATGTTTAAATAAAAATAGTTTGATTAAGAGTTAGTATTTGGTAATTAGTATTAATAATTCCTCGTGGGAACGATACTCTACTTTCACTTTATTACTTGTTGACCGTGTATACTTGCGTGTTGTGCGTAACTAGATTTTACCCAACATGCTTTAGTCGGTCACTTTTGACCGGTTAAGTGAAAAATGTGTGCCTTTTGTTAAGTAAATTAAAGTTTGGGGTGTACTTAGACACTTTTTTTTGTTTGGGGTGCAAAAATCAACAGTGCTGTAAAGTTTGGGGTACAATTTGTCTTTTAGTCTCAATAAAAATATATTAATATATAATTTTTACAAATGTATTTATATAAAATTAATGAATTCATATTATTTTTTTGATTTTTAAATATTTTAAGTTAACTTTAAAGATACAAAATTATCTAATATAATTCATCATCTTCTCCACTACGAATCCAAATATGAATTCATCATCTTATTCATCACAAATCCAAATTCAAATCTAATTCATCATCTTCTTCACCACAAATCCAAATCCAAAATAATTCGAAATAAAAAATCTGAAACCACTTCGTCATCTTCTTCTTCACGACAACCTAGATCCAAATTCAAAATAATTCAAAATCCAAATTTAAAATAATTTAAAATCAAATCAACCCAGATTCGTAGTCGAAATTGTTGGTGAAATCCAAATCTACTTCATCATCTTCTTCATCACAACCTAGATCCGTCCATTGATGAACAACACAGATCCGTCCAATGATGAACGTGATTGCTTTG
Organism: Panax notoginseng; assembly: GCA_016801055.1. Lineage (NCBI taxonomy): Eukaryota > Viridiplantae > Streptophyta > Magnoliopsida > Apiales > Araliaceae > Panax > Panax notoginseng. The sequence continues at coordinate 83,523,298 of CM029023.1, forward strand.
AGGAGTGGATTTTAGAAGATGATTTGAAGAAAGGATCAGAGGGAGATTGTGACACCCCCAAATCCGGGTACTTCGATTCCACGGGATTTGGTGTTCACTGTACAAACATCATCTATCTATCTACCCATAAATAATATCAAACCATACAATAGATAGAAATCATAATAAAATCTCTTCCCTTAAGGGTTACATCAACTGAATCATAAATAAATCCCAGGTTACTCTAACCTTAAAACATCTGTGCGGAATTCTAAACAAATAAGTCTTAACACCAACATAACTCAAGTCTTAAACAAATACATCAGTTAATAAATAACAGGTCTTCATCATTTGCTAACTTTGCCCTTGCCCTTACTAGTGGAGGGTTCATCGCTTCTTTCATTCTTAACTGCAATGTTATTATTAAGCAAGAGTGAGCACAAATGCCCACAAGTATAATAATGAAATAACATTATAATAACATGCGAATAAATTAAGGACATCTGAATAAAAGCTCAACTTTTGAATCGAGAATGAATAACAAGAATCAAAAGAATTCTGAGGGTCAGAAGACTTTGAACTATGTCCTAGGTTAACAAGAAATATACTTGAAACCTTTAACAATCATAAGACTATGGACTTTCTTCTCGTACTTAGGGGGATCAGCCCTTAGTACCATACTGTGCACAATATCTTAACGCTAAAGCGTAAATAATCCCCTATACAGGGTTGTTCATCTCAGTTTGACATTCGAGTCCGCACCAAAGGAAGTTTGGTTTGGATAATTCATCAAGGGTTCTGAAATTTAGAACGCTCATCAACTATGGACTAGTTGAATCAATAAGGTTCACTAGTCTAATAAGGTTCAACAATAATTGATATTCGATTTGAATAATAACCTCAAAAGTATACAATAGGACAATTATTGTATAACTGAATCATGCTTTGGAAAGATAATTAATCTTTAATATCATGCTTGAACTTGAATAATAACAAGGATAATTTATTCAAGGTAAATAATAAACTTGAACAATAATGACAAGTAGGGTTAGGGAAACTTGCTCAACATAAAAGTAACGTTTAAGTTTAAATAAACTTGCTCAATAGAATGGAGTTAGGGATAGGATACTTGCCTCGTGCGTAGATTACACTTTAACTAAGCACGTTCTTTGAATTAAATCCTATATACCATTCATATACACAATACTTGTTAATTAATAATTAATCAACATGAGCTCATTCTCGTTGTCTACTTTAATTATTGACTAAACTTAGTCAAATTATCACGTTGTCACATAATTTATACTTCATGAATTATCAAACTAATTATGTATTTAATAATTCAATTCACATATAATATTTTATTACATGTTAAACAACTATTTTATCATCTCATAATACCTCTAACATGATTACATGTTCATTACATCAATCCACTAACACTTGTTAGACTTTAACATTTTAAAAATACATTTCTGACATTTTCTAGAGAATGGCGCTGCGGCGCCACTAATGTACTAAGGAGTCGCGCTGCGGCGCGGTGGCGCTGTGGCCGGGCCCTTGGCGCTGCGACGCTATGGCGCCGTGACTTGGGTCTTGGCGCTGCGGCGCAGTGGCGCTGCAGCGCGGGACTTCAGTTCTGGAGTTGGCGCCGCGGCGCGAGACTCCAGAAACTGATCCTCAGTTCGCGAAGAACACAGAGTTCAGCGAAAATAATACATTTTTAACACTAATTTCACCAAATCACATATACCCACATGTTATAATTCATGTATAATCATAACCCAACATATATAAAGTGATTTTAACCCATTAAAATATATAATCACATTTTTAAATCATAAAAAATGGATTGTTCTTGATGTTCTTGAGGATTTTGAACAAAACTTATAATTTAACACTACGTATTTGTTATAACACCGAATCCGTTCGTTTAAGGCTTGATCTCTTCGTATTAACATGCTCAATAATATAAGGGTGTAAATTTTAGGGATAATATATAATCAATACATCAATTATCACATATATGGCCATATGGCCATATCACGTACTCTGTTTATTTTGAAATAACATATGTACGACATGTTTTCACAATACTGATGTTATGGTTTGCAACAATATATAATTAAATACGGTGTGATATAACATAACACATATACAACTCATAATCAATACTCCTAACTCAATTACAGAGGTTAAACCAAAATTTTGAAACTTATATTCGTGAAACTTTTAAAGAGCGTAATAATAAAAATTGGGTTGAAGAGATTACCCAAACGTAGATTAGTAGTATTGAAACCTTCTCCAATTTCTTCTTAACTCTCAAAATCTCTGAACTCTCAAGTTTTCTCTCTGAATTCTCTCTGTGATTTTTATCAGACTTAGAACAAAATGAAAAGAGAAGACGTCGTAATCAATTAGGAAGGATCAGATGCGCGTTGGTGGTCAGTTACCCAGTCATGGGTTAACTGACCCTAACCTCTCTTAGTGCCATGTTTGGCTAGCAACTAAGTTAAAACCCTTTATTTTAATAAACCTTTTATCATATAGTTTGAAAATGTCACACCCAATTCATAAAATAAACTCATATCTTATTTAATTTAACATAAATAAAATATAATAATTTCTCATAATTTCACATAGTCACATAATTAATTATCCCATTAATATATAATGTCAATTTATTAAATCTCTAATTAACAATTAAATTAATTAAAGTAACATCATGCTTAATTAAATAATTCATTTAATTCAATAAGCTCACATAATCACATACTTTGAATATTAAAAATTCTCTACATTAATTCAATAAATGTAACACATATAATTAAATTAATCTACCACAATTGCATCAATTAATTATTAAATCTAATAATTAAATCATCGAAAATATTTATTTAATTCAATAAATATTAAAATTAATTTACAAAATTCTCGTTCGTCACATCTTTCCCCCCTTAAAAGGATTCTGTCCCCAGAATCACAGCTCAATAATTTCGACCCGTTACATTCTCCCTCCTTTACAAAGATTCTGTCCCCAGAATCGCATACACATAATTAAGTAAATAAATGAGGGTAATTCTTCATCATATTCTCTTCGAGTTCCCACGTAGCTTCTTCAGCGTTGTGGTTCCTCCAAATTACCTTAACAGAAGGTATAACTTTATTTCTCAGAATTTGTTCTTTTCGGTCGATAATTTAGACATGAATTTCTTCATAAGATAAGTCTTTCTCAAAATGCAGGGGTTCGTATTCAATTACATGCTTGTAATCAGGTTTGTAAGGTCGTAACACAGAAACATGGAAGACGTTGTGGATATTCTCGAGTGCTGGAGGTAAGGCTACCTCGTACGCAACTTCTCCAATTCTTCGCAGTACCTCAAAGGGTCCAATAAATCTTGGGCTCAATTTTCCTTTCTTTCCGAACCTGATCTTTCCCTTCCAGGGAGAGACCTTCAAGAAAATATAACTACCTGGTTCAAACTCGATATTTCTACGATGTGGATCAGCGTATTTCCTCTGTCGATCTTGAGCTGCTACCAGTCGTGCTCGGATCACTTTGACTATTTCTGCCGTCTGTTGTACCAATTCTGGCCCTAGCAATTGTCTTTCACCAACTTCATCCCAATAAAGCGGAGTTCTGCACTTTCTGCCATATAACGCTTCGTAAGGCGGCATACCAATACTAGCGTGGTAACTGTTGTTGTAGCCGAACTCTACCAACGGTAGGTGATCATCCCAATTTCCTTTGAAGTCCATTACACAGGCTCGTAACATATCTTCCAGTGTTTGAATCGTTCGTTCGCTCTGTCCGTCTGTTTGAGGGTGGTAAGCTGTACTCATTCGCAGTTGTGTACCCATGCATTCCTGAAGACGTTTTCAAAAATTTGATGTGAAGCGCGGATCCCTATCGAAAACAATAGACACCGGCACTCCGTGCCTCGAAACAATCTCTTTCACATATAATTTTGCCAACTGATCTAAGTTAAATCTGATTTTGATAGGAAGGAAGTGCGTGGATTTCGTCAGTCGGTCAACGATAACCCATACTGCGTCGTAGCCTTTCTGAGTCGTCGGAAGGCCAACCACGAAGTCCATCGTAATATGTTCCCATTTCCATTCTGGGATCTCCAATGGTTGTAGCAATCCACTCGGTCTCTGATGTTCTGCTTTAACTTTCTGACATGTCAGGCATTTGGCAACACATTCTGCAACATCACGTTTCAAATTCGGCCACCAGAAATGTTGTCGAAGATTTTGGTATATTTTTGTACTACCAGGGTGAATCGAATATCTTGAACTATGAGCCTCACTCAAAATTTCTTCCTTAATTTCTTGTACTGGCGGAACCCAAATTCTACTTTCAAATCTCAATATTCCTTCCTTATCCATCTTAAATCTTGGTTCGGTTCCTTCAGATATCTTCGATGTTACCTTTTTGCATTCATCATCCTGAAGCTGAGCCTCCTTCACTCTATCTAGTAGAGTTGTACCAGATTGCATCTGAAATAGCTTCTCATCAATCTCCATAGGATACTTCACTTCTAACTCCAGTTTCTCCATATCTGCAATTAGCTCCTGCTGAGCAGTCAACATCATCAATTTCTCACGACCCTTTCTACTTAAGGCGTCGGCAACCACATTAGCCTTACCCGGATGGTATAAAATCTCACAGTCATAATCCTTGATTAATTCCAACTATCTTCTTTGAAGCATATTCAAATCTTTCTGTGTAAAAATATATTTCAGACTCTTGTGGTCCGTATATATTTCACACTTCTCCCCGTATAGAATAGTGCCTCCATATTTTCAAAGCAAAAACAACTGCAGCTAACTCCAAATCATGGGTTGGGTAACCCTTCTCGTAATCCTTCAACTGCCGTGATGCATACGCAATGACTTTGCCGTTTTGCATCAGCACACAGCCAAGTCCTTTATGCGCGCATTGCTAAAAACAACAAAATTTTCCTGTATCATCCGGAAGAGATAACACAGGAGCTGTACTCAACCTCTTCTTTAATTCTTGAAAACTCTCCTCACACTTCTCCGTCCAAACAAATTTCACAGCTTTTCGAGTTAAATTCGTTAACAGAGTTGCGATCTTAGAAAAATCTTGTATGAATCTTCTATAATATCCTGCTAATCCAAGAAAACTTCTTACTTCTGACGGCGTTCTCGGTTGATCCCAATTAATCACAGCTTCTACTTTGGATGGATCTACTAAAATTCCATCTTTATCGATTACGTGACCAAGAAATTGTACTCTCTCGATCCAGAATTCGCATTTCGAAAATTTAGCATACAACTTCTCCCTTCTCAATACTTCTAATGTTAACCTCAAGTGTTCTTCATGTTCCTCTTTGGTTTTGGAATATACCAAAATATCGTCTATAAATACCACCACGAATTTGTCCAAAAACGGCTTGAATACACCATTAATTAGTCCCATAAATGCTACAGGAGCATTCGTAAGACCAAACGACATTACTAAAAACTCATAATGACCATATCGCGTTCGGAACGCTGTCTTCGGTACATCCTCTGGCCTCACCTTCAGTTGGTGATAACCACTCCTCAAGTCATTCTTGGAAAAGTATTTTGCTCCCTTCAATTGATTAAACAGATCATCGATCCTCGGTAATGGATATCTGTTCTTAATCGTGACCTTATTTAATTCTCTATAGTCAATGCAGAGCCTCATCGATCCGTCCTTCTTTTTCACGAACAACACCGGCGCTCCCCACGGCGATACGCTCGGTTGATTGTACTTTTTGTCCAACAATTCTTGTAGTTGTACCATTAATTCCTTCATCTCTATTGGCGCTATTCGGTATGGTGCCTTCGATATTGGAGCAGTTACGGGCGCCAAATCAATCACAAAGTCTACTTCTCTATCTGGTGGAAGTCCTGGCAAATCGTCTGGAAATACATCGACGAAGTCCCTCACAATCGGTATCTCCTCTACCTTCAGGTTCTCTTTTCGACTGTCGACTATGTAAGCTAAATATCCTACACAGCCTTGTCTTAATAACTTCCTGGCCTGCAACATCGTCAGACAACTCGCTTGTCTAGGCGACTTGCTACCATAAAACACAACCTTTAACGGAGTCATAAGGTTAATACGCTTCTTTTGGCAGTCAATTACAGCCCCATAATTGGATAGCCAATCCATACCCAATATAACGTCGAATTCCCCCAATCGAATAGGGATAAGATCTACGATCATGATATTACCCTTAATATCCACCCTACAGTTCTTAAACACGTACTTAACATGGATTATTTCTCTATTCGCAATTTCTATGTTCATGGGGTAATCCAATTCATCCATAAGCAAATCTAAACTATTAGCAAAGTCTTCGGATATAAAGGAACAAGTAGCACCCGAATCAAACAAAACATAAGCATTAATTTCATTGATCGGAATGATACCTGACACCACCTCACAAGACTGAATTGCATCCTGCACCGTCATATTGAAAGTTCTGGCGGTTGGTCGGTTTGTTACAGGTGGTCCGGTGATGGTTAAGGTATTTCCACTGCTATTTCCCTGGTTTCCTCCTTGTTCTGATCCTCCCGATCCCTTCTTGGGACAGTCTCTTGCTAAATGATCTTTCGAACCACAGTTGAAACAAGCACCCTTCTTTGGGTTTGGACAATTTGGTGCTATGTGGCCTTCCTGACCACAATTGTAGCACACTCTCTTTCCCTTCAAACAAACTCCTAGATGTGCCTTGCCGCAAGTCGGACATGCTTCTATCTTCTTTTTCTATCCTCCGTGTTGACTTCCAGCTGTCGAGTTATCCGTCCACTTCCTCTTCTGATTATTATTATTCCCAGTATTACTTCCACCAGTCTTGTTATTACCTTCATTCTCACTCTTTTTCTTTTTCTGTTCTTGGTTGTACTTAGTCACTGCATCACTTCCTCCTTCCGCGAGAATGGCCTTTTCCAAAACTCCCGCAAACGTGTTAAGTTGAAACATTGATACCTTGCTGTATACCCAAGGCTTCAGTCCTTGTTCGAATCGTCTGGCTTTCCTCTCGTCAGTGTGTACTTGATACGGGGCAAACCTTGCCAACTCATCGAATTTAGCCGCGTATTCAGGCACGCTCATGTTTCCCTATTTCAGTTCCAAAAATTGCACCTCCATCTGATTCTGCGAACTAGCTGGGAAATACATTTCGAAAAACATCTCTTTGAATCTCTCCTACGTAATTACACCTTCACCTCCTCGCATCTTGTTTGCCTGCCACCAGTAGCTAGCCTCAGACTTTAGCATAAATGTCGCAAAAACAGTCTTCTGATCTTCTCGAACCCTAGCAACTTCAAAAACCTTCTCCATTTCCATCACCCACGTTTGAGCCTCGATCGGGTTTCTGGAACCTTTGAACTCTGGCGGTCCCACCGCCTTAAAATCTTTAAACGTTGTGCTAGGTGGAGCTTGCGGTTGATTATTCATGACTCCAGTTAGTAAATTAACTAGCTGTTGAACTGGATTAACGTTGGCATTATTGTTATTATTGGTTGACCCTTCCTGAGTCGGTTGACGTTGTTGTCTTCTCCTTAGCGGCATTTTTCTGTTAAGTAAACGTTTATTAGAACTTTATTTATTTCTCTACATAGTTAAGACATTACTCAACAATTTAACATATCACTTAACACATCATCTCAAACAACTTGATATCTTTTCATTCAAATAAAAAAGTTTTAACATTAAACTATAGCATACTGCTATTTACATCATCTATCCTGGAATAAAGAATCCACAGGATTTAAAACATTCAAATATTAACATATTCCTTAGTTCATAAACACATCGGAATTTACATAAAACTATATAAGTCTTTCACATAAATAAACAGATTCTATTCCTGTCTTCCAAGGTGCTCAATAGCCTTGCCACGCTCCTCATTCATGATACGAGACATCGTCCTGCGATCCAACATATACGATGGAAGTCCTTCAAACTGGATGGGGTACCTTAACACTCGCTCTTGAACCTCATCCATCGCATGATTAAGTGTGGCGTACGTGTCTTCAAGCTTTGCCTTCTTTGTACGACTATCATTTTCTGCACGATCTGCTCGATGTGATTCTCTTACCCATCATTCCTCTGCTATTTTCAGTCTTCCGGAGGTTTCCTTTAGTTCCTTCTTCAGCTTCTCTATCTCCTCGGTCTTATCCTCGGTTTGACCCTTCTCATGAACCAGATCCCACTTCACGTTTCCTAAACGTGTATGAAGGGTCACAATCTCTCTATCCTTCTCCTCTAAAGTAGACTGCTGAACAGTCGCTCGCTCAGTCAATTCTTGAACCTCATCTTGTAACTCCACGTTACGATCATATAGTGTGTCATACATCTCAGCATCAACAGTGTACCGTGGTAGCTCCTCTTCTTCTTCCTCCTCATCAAACTCCTCCTCAGGACCCTCCTCAGGATCAATCTCAGGTTCATGCTCCTGACCAACAACGGTGATCAATGGAGATGACTCCCTCTGAACTAACTGTTCCCTAACAACATGTATGTCTCGGGTCTCCTCCTCTGTAGGTACTATAGGTAATCGGGGTTCTTCCTCCCCAGCTTGACTAGCTTCTCCAACATTCGTTATTCTGACAACAAAATTTTATGTTTTAGTTACTAAGTCGTACTAACAAGCACATAAATTAACACATAGACACATAATGTATTTTATTATCTTCAATGAATTACCAAAAATTCATTTCTTAGAACTCGATAAGAGTTTTAAATTTCTATCTTCTTCTATAAGGCTACTACCTAAGGTTGTTTCCCCCACCTAAGGTTCATAACCTACAGCTCTGATACCAACTTGTGACACCCCCAAATTCGGGTACTTCGATTCCACGGGATTTGGTGTTCACTGTACAAACATCATCTATCTATCTACCCATAAATAATATCAAACCATACAATAGATAGAAATCATAATAAAATCTCTTCCCTTAAGGGTTACATCAACTGAATCATAAATAAATCCCAGGTTACTCTAACCTTAAAACATCTGTGCAGAATTCTAAACAAATAAGTCTTAACATCAACATAACTCAAGTCTTAAATAAATACATCAGTTAATAAATAACAGGTCTTCATTATTTGCTAACTTTGCCCTTGCCCTTACTAGTGGAGGGTTCATCGCTTCTTTCATTCTTAACTGCAATGTTATTATTAAGCAAGAGTGAGCACAAATGCCCACAAGTATAATAATGAAATAACATTATAATAACATGCGAATAAATCAAGGACATCTGAATAAAAGCTCAACTTTTGAATCGAGAATGAATAACAAGAATCAAAAGAATTCTGAGGGTCAGAAGACTTTGAACTATGTCCTAGGTTAACAAGAAATATACTTGAAACCTTTAACAATCATAAGACTATGGACTTTCTTCTCGTACTTAGGGGGATCAGCCCTTAGTACCATACTGTGCACAATATCTTAACGCTAAAGCGTAAATAATCCCCTATACAGGGTTGTTCATCTCAGTTTGACATTCGAGTCCGCACCAAAGGAAGTTTGGTTTGGATAATTCATCAAGGGTTCTGAAATTTAGAACGCTCATCAACTATGGACTAGTTGAATCAATAAGGTTCACTAGTCTAATAAGGTTCAACAATAATTGATATTCGATTTGAATAATAACCTCAAAAGTATACAATAGGACAATTATTGTATAACTGAATCATGCTTTGGAAAGATAATTAATCTTTAATATCATGCTTGAACTTGAATAATAACAAGGATAATTTATTCAAGGTAAATAATAAACTTGAACAATAATGACAAGTAGGGTTAGGGAAACTTGCTCAACATAAAAGTAACGTTTAAGTTTAAATAAACTTGCTCAATAGAATGGAGTTAGGGATAGGATACTTGCCTCGTGCGTAGATTACACTTTAACTAAGCACGTTCTTTGAATTAAATCCTACATACCATTCATATACACAATACTTGTTAATTAATAATTAATCAACATGAGCTCATTCTCGTTGTCTACTTTAATTATTAACTAAACTTAGTCAAATTATCACGTTGTCACATAATTTATACTTCATGAATTATCAAACTAATTATGTATTTAATAATTCAATTCACATATAATATTTTATTACATGTTAAACAACTATTTTATCATCTCATAATACCTCTAACATGATTACATGTTCATTACATCAATCCACTAACACTTGTTAGACTTTAACATTTTAAAAATACATTTCTGACATTTTCTGGAGAGTGGCGCTGCGGCGCCACTAATGTACTAAGGAGTCGCGCTGTGGCGCGGTGGCGCTGTGGCCGGGCCCTTGGTGCTGCGACGCTATGGCGCCGTGGCTTGGGTCTTGGCGCTGCGGCGCTGCGGCGCAGTGGCGCAGTGGCGCTGCGGCGCGGGACTTCAGTTCTGGAGTTGGCGCCGCGGCGCGAGACTCCAGAAACTGATCCTCAGTTCGCGAAGAACACAGAGTTCAGCGAAAATAACACATTTTTAACACTAATTTCACCAAATCACATATACCCACATGTTATAATTCATGTATAATCATAACCCAACATATATAAAGTGATTTTAACCCATTAAAACATATAATCACATTTTTAAATCATAAAAAATGGATTGTTCTTGATGTTCTTGAGGATTTTGAACAAAGCTTATAATTTAACACTACGGATTTGTTATAACACCGAATCCGTTCGTTTAAGGCTTGATCTCTTCGTATTAACATGCTCAATAATATAAGGGTGTAAATTTTAGGGATAATATATAATCAATACATCAATTATCACATATATGGCCATATGGCCATATCACGTACTCTGTTTATTTTGAAATAACATATGTACGACATGTTTTCACAATACTGATGTTATGGTTTGCAACAATATATAATTAAATACGGTGTGATATAACATAACACATATACAACTCATAATCAATACTCCTAACTCAATTACAGAGGTTAAACCAAAATTTTGAAACTTATATTCGTGAAACTTTTAAAGAGCGTAATAATAAAAATTGGGTTGAAGAGATTACCCAAACGTAGATTAGTAGTATTGAAACCTTCTCCAATTTCTTCTTAACTCTCAAAATCTCTGAACTCTCAAGTTTTCTCTCTGAATTCTCTCTGTGATTTTTATCAGACTTAGAACAAAATGAAAAGAGAAGACGTCGTAATCAATTAGGAAGGATCAGATGCGCGTTGGTGGTCAGTTACCCAGTCATGGGTTAACTGACCCTAACCTCTCTTAGTGCCATGTTTGGCTAGCAACTAAGTTAAAACCCTTTATTTTAATAAACCTTTTATCATATAGTTTGAAAATGTCACACCCAATTCATAAAATAAACTCATATCTTATTTAATTTAACATAAATAAAATATAATAATTTCTCATAATTTTACATAGTCACATAATTAATTATCCCATTAATAAATAATGTCAATTTATTAAATCTCTAATTAAAATTTAAATTAATTAAAGTAACATCATGCTTAATTAAATAATTCATTTAATTCAATAAGCTCACATAATCAAACTTTGAATATTAAAAATTCTCTACATTAATTCAATAAATGTAACACATATAATTAAATTAATCTACCACAATTGCATCAATTAATTATTAAATCTAATAATTAAATCATCAAAAATATTTATTTAATTCAATAAATATTAAAATTAATTTACAAAATTCTCGTTCGTCACAGGGATGCCTTTTTTAATTAGGTCTATTTATATCTAGATCTGAACAACCCAGATCCAGATCTGAACTTCTGATTTCTACGTACTTCTAATTTCTCCACCCGCATCCCTAATCTCGTCGTTAAATCAATAGAAATTAAAATTGTAAAATTCATCATTGATTCTTCTTTCCGAATGTCCCCTCAATATGCATCTCAATTTCCTACTTGAATACTTTTTCTCCTCTATTTTGAAGATCGTTCTGAATTGATTGTTTTTCTTCTCTGTTTTGAAATGATTGTTTTGTAGAACGTTTTGAATTGATTGTTTTAAAGATCGTTTTGAATTGATTGAATTATAATTTATTGTTTTTCTCCTCTGTTTAGAAGAACGTGGATTTCGGGGTCAATGTTGAATTAACGTGAAATTGGAGTTTTGATAATTGAATAAATTTTTTTTAAAAAATGAATTCATTAATTTTATATAAATATATTTGTAAAAATTACACATTAATATATTTTATTATTAATTAATTTAATTAATATATTTTATTATTAATTTATGTAATTACTTTACTTATTTGTCAATATATTTTTAATTAATTTAATTATTTGTTAATATATTTAATATTTAATATTTATTTAATGATTTCATAATATAAATAATAATTATATTAGTTTTCAAAAATAAAAATAATAATTAATTTTCAAAATGTTTGTTATTTTTTTGAAGTTTGAATTTATTTTTATGAATTTTAATTTTTAATTTGTGCTTATTATGAAAATACTTATGAATAATGTTAAATACATTACTCAAACTCAAAATTTATCCAAATTTTTCTTATTTTAATAATATATGTAATATATCTTAATACAATAGCATGCTAGACAATTATATGTTATATTATTAATTTTAGTTTTATCTGAAGAGAGCTTAATTAAATTAATCATGAATTTAATGAGTTATTTAAACTAGAAGAAAATTTTATATTTATGTGTAATTTATATAATTTATTTAAAATTGTACCATATTGGAAAAAAAGATTTTTTTGTATGCTATAATACCAAAGTTATAGCATACCAAACAAATATTAATGATTAAAATAAAATTTTAAAAATTATTTTTATTGTACTTTTATTTTGAATGCATTATTTTATTTTATTTTATTTATTTTATATTGATTAATTTAGCATTAAATTTATACAAGTTTACATCTAGGCATGTGTCACAGGGTGCACAATCTGACACTAAATTTTTCGCGTCTTTGCCCTCCTTGTGATGCACTGGTTCGCCTAACCAGTCAGCAACCTGTCAGTCACACAAGCACAGTCTGTATAAACAAGCCACACACACACAAGCCAACAAGATTTACAGGACAACGTCCCAACCTTTTATTGCTCACTCAATAACAAGGAATACAATATATGACTAGGGCTCGCAGGCTACACTTGCTCAGTGATCTCACATCCCTTGCCAAGCCCTTGGCTACACATATATATACACATTAGGCTGCAGTTGACATCTCCAACTGCTAGGTCATTCAGAACCAATAGGAAACCAACATTTTGAATCAGCAACTGCCTGCCAACTGCCCACTAGCAGATGTGTGCGTCCCATGATGTGCAAACTGCTCATCAACCGCTCCTCAACTGCCCACTAGCAGCTATGTGCGCCCCATGATGTGCAACTGCTCATCAACCGCCCACCAGCAGGTGTGGGACGCCCCATGATGTGCAACTGGCTGGAGACATGCCAGTCATGTGCATGGAGGTTACTGCCAGCAACTGCCCTCAACTATCAGTCAGTTGGGTCAAGCTCCAGTCATCCAATCCAAAACTGCCTATAGTGTCAGCCCACCTTCTTGATGTCCTTCACCCACTATTGTCAGCCCACATTGTTGTTGTCTCAGCCCAAGTTGTCCAGTCATGTCGCCCAAACATGTTGCCCAATCATGCTGTCCATTTGGTCCACGAATTTCCAACTAGCCCAGCACTTGCCTAAGGTGCTGTCCAAGTTTGTTGTGCACGTCCAGCCCATACGTCTGTCCACATGCATTAACTTTGTTGGCATGCTAGGCTCCGCCCATGCCATGCATTGACATGCTAGGCGTACGCCTATGCTATACCCAATCGATGCCACACTCAGCAACGTTCTTGCTTGTTCATGCCCAGCCCATGCACAAGCCTTTGATTCGATCCAAACTTCCCAATCCGATGTTAGACATTGTTGTAGGGGAGCCCAACAATGTCCCAACGTCCAGCACTGACCGCCCATGGCACCTGCCCATGGTCCCGGGTAACCTTCACGGAGTACCCCTCCCCTATAGTAGCACTTATGAAAATTTCCAAACTGTCAGCACTAGACATCAGACCTGTCTGAGGAAGCATAATGCAAACCTTCTAGATTTGCTAGTTTTCTGACATAGCCCATTTGCTGCACAATGACTGTCCATTGGCCCAAATGGCCGAGTGTCAAACTATTTTGCTGGTTAAGCACGCACAGCGCCCTTGGCTGCCGCGCGCTTCTGAGTGGTGCCGCACGCTGCCGAGTGATGCCGCACGCTGCCGCACACTGCCCCACACTGCCGAGTGGTGCCGCACGTTGACCTACACTGCCGAGTGGTGCCGCACGCTGTAGCACACTGCTGCTCAGGAGTGCCTTGCTGAATGTCAAGGCTTGGCTTGGCATGCTATCTGAGCGTCCCGCATGCCAAGTGCGTGTCAACCCACTAAGGGGCTAACAGCATGCCACAAAGAAAAATGTTTGACATGTAGGATTTCTCTCTCACGTGGCAACTCGTGTAATTTTTCTGTCCAAAGTTAAATAATTTAATAGAATTTGTAACGATTTGTAAAAAAATTGTAGTTCAGTGAGTCGAATGAAAAAAAATCCAGTTCAATGATTCATTTGTAAACCGAGGTCGAGTATAGTGGGAAAAAGTGTATTTAACCCCCCCAAAATGTACCGAGTTCTGAATCATTTGAATGGTTCCCGACTTAATTTCAAAGGAATTAGCAGCTATGGTTGGCCTCGTGGTTGTAACACCCCCTTCCCGAAAAGGAAATGGAGGTCACGTGTAAAACACAACAAACTTCAAAATAAGTAAACAGAGCACTGATAACTTTAAAATATTAATAGTGGTGATCCATTAATATAGTACTAAATATAATTATCCAAACAGAGTCAAAATAATCAAAACTTAAAATCGAATCAACTTAGATGGTCAAAGGCAACTCTCTCATCACTAGCCTTGAATCACCCCTACAAACCTGTCGGAAGAAAAACAGAGCATGAGCCAATTGCCCAGTACGGAGATAGATAATACAAATATGTATAACTGAAATACGAAATCAACTGAAGCAACATACTTAACAAAGCCTCAAGCTTAAAGACCGAAGAAAATATGATATCCAAAGTCTGAATAGAATATATTCGAATCAACAAATTTAACAAAACAAACAGAAGAGTAAAAAAATGAATTGAAGTAACCAACTCAATTAATTAAACTGAACAGAAATAAAAAAAACTAATACAATGAAATAAGGCCGAATCAAATGACTGGGTGTTATTTTATACTGAGTGAGCTCAAAAATATACATTGCCACACATGTAAGTCAAAACAATGCCACACATGCAAGTCAAAATAATACCACACAAGCAACAAAAATAATGCCACACATACAAATCACACATTGAACTGTGAATTCAAATGTATGCAAATCATTTAGGTGTGTTTGGCATAACATCACAAATCTGCAGAACAAAACACTAGTGTTAACCCATACGCCTCCGATAACAAACATCAAATGACCCACTTCCTTCGGAGCCAAAACAGGGACACCGTGGACTAATCACACCGCCACGGAAAGTGTCATACCTCTCGTGCCAAGACGACATGCATGTGGTACCCCCACAAGTGGTTATAACTTTGGTATACCCTACGATACATTCTAACAAAAATATCATATCACAACACATGCGACATAATACCAATACAAATAGGGTTCTATGTTGAACCAGATAAAATCATAATGTCTCCAAAAGAAGGTAACAACACATATCACTCTACAAATATCAAAATAAATACTAGACATGATAACTTAATTCAAAGAGTACAAGTACGAGTCCAATGTGTCAACTCCAAAATGAAACAAATATATGAATTTCACAAGAAACAATTATGTGAAATGATAATAGAATTCAAAACGAGGAACAAAATGAACAAATCAGGTTTAACAAAAGTATCGCTGAAAGACTACGAAATTCGTACCTTAATATAGTACCAAAATAATTCACCGAATCCAAATATCACCCGTTAGACTCCCTCAATCCGATCTAATTATCAAAATAAAATACAATATATATAATTAAATTATGAACTTATATAGTTTATATTTTCATAAATTCAATAATTTTAATATACTATAATCAGTTTGTAATCAAAAGATGCATTTTAATTGTAATAATAATAGTATAATATTATTTATCACTTTCTTCTTTTTTTAAGATTTATATATTTATATATATACAGAGAGGATCAGGTAAGGACTCCTTTACGATACTAAAATGCGGACTTTTTTTTTTCTTTAAAATAACTAAAAAAAAAGTTTAATATTTTATGGAACTGAATTTTTTTTCATAATACAGTGTTTTGGGCGTGATTTGGATACCTATACCAAAAAATATATGTACAATCTGCACAGACTGTACATACCTGTTTTGTTATATGTATCCAAATCACATCCAAAATACTGTATTATGAAAAAATTCCAGTTCCATAAAATATTAAACTTTTTTTTAGTTGTTTTAAAAAAAAAGCAAAAAAAAAGAAGAAGTCCGCATTTTAGTATCGTAAGGGAGTCCTTACCTGATCCGGGCCCTATATATATATATATATAAACGAAATGCCGCAATCGTAAATTGGCGGTTATAATTTTTTTTCATATATGTCATATATCCCAATTGTAAATCAAAATTTCATTAACAAATTCAATTAATCAAACGACATAATAAAAGTTTAAAATAGATTACAAACACAACAAGAAAATAGATTGTAATTACAACAGCAAAATAATTATTTTGTATTAAAAAATAGTCCAATAATTACCTTTGAGAAGAAGAATATGGTGAATAAAGTTTTAAGGATCTTGTTCTCAAACCCTTTTTAATTCCAGCCACGTTCCCTCGTTCTCCTTTCGCCTCTTTCTATTATTTTCGTTATTTTCCCACAACTTTTTAGGTATAATGAAATATAACTAGGTTTTAGTTTTTTAATTATTAATTAACATGTTTTATTAATTCTTTTAATTTTATTAGGGTTTAAAATTACACAAATATAATTTCATGTTCTGTGAATTCAAAATTTAAAGTTTACGATTGTACAACTGAGTACTTGTAGTTGTATGTATTTTTGATGATTAGAATTTGTGTTTAAACCAGAATTGTATGCTAAATTCGTTTGACAGTAGGAAGCAAATAATGTCAGTATATATATTTTCTCATATGTTTTATGTAAGTACCAAAATTAGTGGTTAAATTGTATGCTAAACTGTAAATTGAGTCTTGTATATGTTAGTTCATTAAGAAACGAACATAATGTAATTTGAACAAAGTAATTTGGACAAGAATCGAAATCACAGTGTTCATTTTTTTGAAGAAACTCAAAAATGGAGTTTTTGTATGAAAAATATGAAATTTGAGAAATTAAAATAGTTTTAGTTGTTGTTAAATTGTTTTAATTGATGGAATATGTTAGCAATCATGTTTATGATATTGTTATATTTATTTTATATGTTAATTTCACTGTTTGGTGGGTGAAATTCGTGTCAGTTGGGCTAAAAACGGCTACTGTTCATGTCGTGTATGCCACTGTCTGTGCACCAGCGCAGCTGCGCTGGTGCCACGGCTAAAAACTGCGCAGCTGCGCTGTGTGTGGCGCAGCTGCGCCATACACTGATATGAGGCAGAGCAGTCTGCTGCTGCTGCATTCTTGGGGTAGCGACATACGTTGGTCTAATGATGTGTTAGTATAATAAACATGTACTAATATAGCTAAAACAGAATCGTGCTATGTGGTTAATAGATTCAAAGTTTGAATGATTAGTAAGTGATGAACGTGGTATATTATGACTTAGTGAGCATGATGAATAGTAAACATATGTTGTGAAGGTTAACACTTGTAATTTCTGATATTTGCATGGTATCTTAAGACTTGTGCTAAAATAATAAGTCTAACTAGAAATGTGTGTTATATTAGAACGTGAATGTTAATATATCTAATAGATGATGGTTCTAAACCTATATGTAGGTGAACGTGAGTTTAATATTATAGCTTACGCTCGAGGCAAGTTTCTAAACCTATCTTTTTAAAGTGAGCAAGTTCTTTAACCCTACTCTTATAATAATTATGCAAGTTTCCTAACTCTATACCTTATTGAGCAAGATTACTTTCGTTGAACAAGTCCTTGTATCTAGATTGTTTATAATGATGCAAGTTTTTCTAAATCTTGTCTCTTAACATTGAGAAATGTTATTGTTTCTAATTCAATTATAATTACGCAATTTCCTCTAACTCTACATTTTTATTGAGTTAATTCTATTATTAAATTGGGCAAGTTTTTACTAAACCTAAACTTGTTATTTTAGCATGCAAATACCTTTATTCTGATGAGCAAGTTTATCGTTTAAGTTATTACTTATTATGCATGCTTGATATTAAATTCTAAGATTTTAACCTTAGCTTAGTGTTGTTCAAAGCAAGGTATGTGAATTATTCAACACTTATGCCATTAGATTATTCCTAAAGCATGAACTTAGAATGCAAAATTTATTCAGTTATGATTATTTCATAACATAGTATTGTTACCTTTTATTCAACTAATCCTTAGTTGATGTTCGTTGAATTCCAAATTACCTTGAAGTGTATCCAAATCAAACTTACTTTGGTGCGGACTTGTAATCTTAATACTGAGATGAACAACCCTATTATTAGGGGTTTACACTTAGCGTTGAAATTATTGTGCACTATACATTGTACGAAGGGCTGATCCCCCTAAGTACGTGGAGTCCTTATAGTCATAT
This sequence comes from Panax notoginseng, assembly GCA_016801055.1. NCBI lineage: Eukaryota > Viridiplantae > Streptophyta > Magnoliopsida > Apiales > Araliaceae > Panax > Panax notoginseng. Next base: position 83,542,056 of record CM029023.1, read on the forward strand.
GACTGTTAAAGTTAAAGTTGAAAGATTACTTATAACTGTGGACATAGTTCGTGGTCATTAGACCCTTAGTAGTATATTTCAGAATGTTAATAGAACATATCATTCAGTTCTATTGAGCCTATTATTTGGCGAATGTTGTAAAGTTTATTCATTCTTATTTCAAGTGAGCTTTGTTTGATCACTCTTGCTTATATAACTATTACAGCTAAGGATGAGAAGGTAGATGTACCTAGCACCAGTAAGGGAAAAGGGAAGATGAAGAAGTATTGAAGACTTGTAATATGTTGACACTTATTTATCAGACTTTAAATTTGATTGATGTAATGAAGTATTTATTTAATTTCCACATTTGAATGATTGTAATTAAAGGTTAGATAACCTGGGAGATATTTTTATTAATGTAATCCTGTATGGGCAGGTTTTATTATTCAATTTTATTATGATTGAGTAATTAGATATGAATATTTTGATTAAGTGAAAACTAAATCTTGAGGTAATGAAGTACCGAGATTTGGGGGTGTCACATTCTCTCTCTCTCTCTCTCTAACTTCTCTTCTTTTTTTCAAATGAGCTGATGGCTGCTGGTTTAAGGCCCCGAGGCTAGCCGCAGTTCCTGAAGGCTATGAAATAAGGTCGAGTCTGACTGAGTCAGAGTCCAGGAAGATGAAACAATTAACTGAAAGGTATCTTTCAGTTCCTGAGGATTGTCAATTGGTTCATCTTGAATAGCTCGTAGTCCAATGATTGATGTGGTGACTTTTTGTGGCCATGTTCTCAGTTTTGTGATCCTCGTTCGGACCACGTCGTATCTGGGCTCTATTGCACTTTGTTTTCTCCACGGGATTGTCTTCTGGGTGAAATGACCCTCATGGTTGTCTCTGAGGTGAAATTATACTTTTACCCTCCTTTACGGTTAGTCCAAGGAAAGCGAAATTTCGAGTGTTTACAATACATATCCTCAAATTTCTCTCAATATACATTTAACGACGCAAAATATATTAGATTTAGCAAATAATTGTGTCACTGATACTGTCAGTAAAATAATTTATATCGCTAAATGTGTATTGAAAGAAATTAGAGAATTAGGATCTCCTTCGTTATACTTATCCTTCAATCTTCATCCAATACACATTTAGTGACACAAATATTACATTTAGCGACACTTTTAGTGACATAACTATTTACAATAAAAAAAATTGTTGCCAAGTTTTTGTAACGAATTTTGTTGTCTCAAAATATCATATTTGTGTCGTTGGATGTGTATCGAGAGAAATTAGAGGATAAGTATAATGGAGTATCCTAATCAGAAATTAGAAAATAAGTGTAATGGAGGGACTTAATCCGATTTTTCTTCCCATCAAGCTTGAAAGATATCAATTCTAAAACTAGTTGAGCTTCCGTCATGTGTCATCAAACTACGAAAAAAAATTGTACTGCTATTAACATTTAAATTATAATTATTGGTAATTTTTTATTATCAACTAATTAATGAAAATCAAAACACAAAAATCCTATTACATACAATATAAATTTCTATAATACAATCGCTCTTTAATTATCATCCTAAAAACACACAAAGAATATATCTTTTTTAAAAGAAAAAGAAACAATAAAAACATAAACCCATAAACTTAATAAATCGTACAAATAAACCCCAACATAATCAAAATTCCATTTAATTGCCTACCATAGTGTAATACCCGGTAAAAATTAATTAATAAATAAATATTGAATACTAAAAGATTATTTTGTTTTACAAACATATTAATTGGACTGTCATTTATTTTGGGTAATAATAATCATTTAATTTTTGTGGGCTAATGTAATAATAAGTGTGGATAAATTAAATTGGTAAAATTGAGCTTTAAAATTTAGTGGGTCAAATTTATAATTGTGTAATTTTAAAATTCTATTAAAATTTAGAGAATTAATAAAATATGTTAATTAATAAAATCTGTTTTTAAGTAAATAAATTACTAAACCTAATCTTATTTTTCTTGTACAACCTTAGAAAGAGAAAAGGAGAAAGCCGCCTCTTATTATAATTTTGAGAGAAGTGTGTATCAGAATAGAAAAGGAACACAAGTATGTTTGTTTGTTCTTGTCATTTTTTTTCATCTTTGTATATCAATTGAAAACTGACTTAATCACGTGGCGAGGGTCTGGAGAGTACTGTTTCATTAAATCATATATATGTATATATGATTATGGAATTCAGGATATATGAATCACGAGTATATATGTACGAGTATATATGTATACTTGATAAACCATGTTAAGGAATTCAGATGATATCATTCACTTATATATATATTCGTAATTTTTTTTTGAACTACTGTTACATAATTGTGTTATATATATATATATATATATATATATATATATATATATATATATATATATATATATATATATTAGAGTTATTGTTTTGTCTTAAATAATAAAAGGGTAATGATGAAAAGATTTGTTTAATTTAATTTGAATTTGTCTCATGAACTAATGTAAATTAGAAAATAAATTCATGTAATTATAAATTATAGTTATTATGAAACTTATAGTTGTTATTATTTTGTTTAATTAGTTCGATCGGAAGGAATTTAACGAACTATATTGGGATAATAATTTTGGGTATTACATTGCTTAATCCAGGTACGGATTCCGTACTCTTTCAGCGAGACTCTTTTGTTTTTAAATTGTTCGTTTCGTTATTCGTTTCGAAATTTAGTTTTGCCTCTCATAATTGTTCCTTCTTAAATTCGTGAGAATGTTTCATTTTGGCATTAGTATTTGAAACTAGTATTTGTACTCTTTGGTCTATTGTGTCATGGTTAATATTTATTTCGATATTTATAGAAAGTACATGTTAATATATTTGGAGACTTTGTGTTGATATTTCGTTTCAGTTTAACATGTACATGTTAGAACCCCTTTGTTGTGTCGCATGTGTTGTGACATTATATTTTGTTAGAATACCGTAGGGTATACCTGAGCTATAACCACCTGTGGGGGTACCACAGGCATGTCCTCTTGGCACCGAGGCATGACACCTTCCGTGACGGTGTGATCAGTCCACGGCGTCTCCGTTTTGTGCTCCGGTGGGAGTTGGCCATTTGGTGTTTTATTGTGGGAGGCGTATGGGTCGACCCTAATTTTTTGTTCTGTTCTGTTCTGCGGATTGGTGATGTTTGTGCCAAACACGCCTTCCAATTTTACATGCATTGGATTCGCGGTCCAATGAATGTGACTTGCCTGTGTGGCATTATTTAATTTGCCTATGTGGCATTATTTGACTTGCCTGTGTGGCAAGGTATATTTCTGTTTTATTTTGAGCTCGGTATGAAATAACACCCAGCCATTTGTTTCAGCCTATTATTTCGTTGTGTTAGATTTATTCGTTTCGTTTCGTCTCTTTTCATTTAATTGAGTTAATTATTTCAGTTCATTAATTGTATTCTATATCCGTACTGAGCATTTGGCTCATGCTGTGTTTTTCTTCCGGCAGGTAATCAGGGGAATCAAGGGCAAGTGTGATGAGAGCTCCATTCATTCCAATGCTTTAGAAATATTCTGTTTAGACTTGATGTGTTAGTTTACTTGGAATTGTAATAATTATTTCAGATTGTGGTTTGAGCCAGTGTGGCATTTATTATGGTTTGTCTTAAGGCATTTAATTAGTTTAAGACTATTCTTTTGTGGATTAGAGCCTTGTTATTAAATTCATCAGTTTTGTTATGTTTTGAGTGACCTCTCTTTCTATTGTGGAAAGGGGGTGTTACAGAGTTGGTATCAGAGCTTAGGTTCTTTCTTGTAGAAAACCTATTTAGGTTTGACCTGTGAGTTATGGGTAGACTTCTGGGTTAGGTTTTGTTCTGTTTAATTTTCTGTTCAGCTATCATATCAGCTATATTCGAATCTATCTCTAATCTATTTTGTTATCTATTCATTGATCTCTTTGTTAGATGGCTCGTAGATCCACCAGAGTTGTTGGGAGGCGAGGCAATAATAGGGGAAGAGGTGAGGATCAGCCCAATGAGCGACCTAATGATCATATGAATGCTCAGTTGGCTACCTTGGTGAATCAGGCAGTGAATCAGACATTACCTCAGTTGGTGGCACAGGTTGTACAGGCAATGCAGCAGCCACCACCAGAAATTCCTGAGCAAGGGAATCCGAGAAATAATGGTCAGCAAGCAAATGTTGAAGAAGGGAATACAGATGGTTTTGATCAGCAGGTGGTTCCGATGTATGTATGGTTGGAAAGGTTTCAGAAGCAGAAACCACAATCATTCAGCTCAACACCAACTCCAATTGATGTAGAGAATTGGATTGCCCACTTAGAGAAGATTTTCGATGTGTTGGGGTGCTCGGATAATCAGAAAGTGTTGCTAGCTGCTTACAAGCTGGAAGGGGATGCGCAGAGGTGGTGGAAAGCGATGAAAACAACAAAAGGTGAAAATTTTGCTGAGACACTTAATTGGGTGGAATTTTGTGAGGTCTTTTATCAGCAGTACTTCCCAGCTGCTGATAAAGAGGCCTATGCCAGGGAGTATCTGTCGATTCGACAGAAAGATGATGAGTCCATCACAGATTTTATGACGAGGTTCACCAGGTTGGCAGGCTTTGCGGGAACCTCTGCAGGGACTGCAGCGGAACAGGCGAAGAAGTTCAAGTGGAGGATCCATTACAGGTATCGGCAACATCTTATTAACACCAAGTTTGCTGATGTGTCAGCAGTGGCCAATGCTGCCAAGAATATTGAGATGGAGAGACAAGACTTTCGGTCTTCTAAACCGGAAGGGAGTCGAAAGAGGGACAGAGATGACCAGCAGGGTCAAACTTCGGGTCAGCACGGGAAGAATCAGGGTGGTCAGTGGAACAAGAACCGTGGTGGCCAGCCGGGGCAATGGCGTGGACCGAATCAGAACATGGATTATCAGCAGACGCCTCAGCAAGGGCAAAATCGTCAGCTTCAGCTACCTTGGTATGGACAGAATCGTCAGCAGGGGTAGAATCAGGGTCGTTATCCGGGACCAGCTGGTGGGGGTAACCCGAATCTCATTTCGATAGCTCCTTGTGCTACTTGTGGGGCAAATCATCCGGGGAGGCAGTGCCACAGACTCATCGGTGCATGCTTCTTGTGTGGACAGATGGGTCATATTGCTAGGGATTGTACCGGTCCACGCAAAAATGGTGGAGGTGGTGATAATGGTGAAAATAGAGGTCAGCGTCAGGGTGGTCGAGTGTTCGCCTTGACATATAACCAGGCGGCAGGTGCACCAGGTACTATTTCTGGTACTCTTTTAGTTGGGAATCGTGAGGCGTCTATTTTATTTGATACGGGTTCTACTCATTCTGTTGTTGCTCAGTCTTTTATTCGGCACCTAGGTGTTCCATCTCAGTTATTAGATTCTGTTATGTCTATTTCTACCCCGATGGGGACTTCTGTTGTTATTTTTGATTTGTATCGAGGGTGTCCGATAAGTTTTGGGGATAAGATTCATAGGGCTAATCTTCTTCCAATGAGTATGTACGATTTCGATGTCATTCTTGGGATGGATTGGTTGGATAAGCACCAGGCCACTGTCGATTGTCAGGCAAAGAAGGTTATATTCGGAGATGTGAAATCTCCAGAATTCGTGTTTCAGGGTTCTCAGTTGAGTAGGGTGTTGAAGTTGATTTCAGCTTTGAAGGCTGGAAAGTTGGTGACAAAGGGTTGTGAGGGGTATTTGGCGTTTGTGAAAGATACCTCTAAGGGTGAGTCTCACATTGAAGATGTTCCAATTGTTCGTGACTTTTCCGATGTGTTTCCTGAGGAATTATCAGGGTTGCCACCTCAGCGGGAAGTGGAGTTTGCTATTGAGCTTGTTCCTGGTGCAGAGCCTATCTCTAAGGCGCCGTATCGGATGGCACCATTGGAGTTACAGGAGTTGAAGGAACAGTTGCAGGAATTGTTAGATCGTGGTGTGATTCGGCCGAGTGTTTCGCCGTGGGGTGCTCCGGTCTTATTTGTGAAGAAGAAGGATGGGTCTATGAGGCTATGCATAGACTACAGAGAATTGAACAAGATCACCATCAGGAATCGGTATCCATTGCCGAGGATTGATGACTTGTTTGACCAACTTCAAGGGGCAAAATATTTCTCGAAGATAGACTTGAGGTCAGGTTATCATCAGTTGAGGGTGAGGGATGAGGATATCCCTAAGACGGCCTTTCGTACTCGATATAGGCATTACGAGTTTCTGGTGATGCCATTCGGGTTGACTAACGCTCCGGTGGTGTTTATGGATTTAATGAATCGGGTGTTCAGAGAGTACTTAGACCAATTTGTTATTATCTTTATTGATGACATTTTGGTTTACTCCAAGTCTAAGGAAGAACATGAGGAGCATCTTCGCACAGTGTTGGGGATTTTGCAGAAGGAGAAGTTGTATGCTAAATTCTCTAAATGCGAGTTCTGGTTGGAGCAGGTTGCATTTTTGGGCCACGTTGTTTCTGCTGAGGGCATTAAGGTAGATCCTGCGAAGGTTGAGGCTATCACTAAATGGCCGAGACCTACTACAGTGACAGAGATTAGGAGTTTCTTGGGTTTGGCAGGGTATTATAGGAGGTTTGTGGAAGGGTTTTCCTTGCTTGCTTTACCATTGACCCAGTTGATGAGAAAGGGCACGAAATTTATGTGGAATGAGGAGTGTGAGAAAAGTTTTGAGGAGTTGAAGAAACGGCTTGTGACAGCTCCTATACTTGCATTACCGTCGGGGACTGGAGGTTACCAGATTTATAGTGATGCTTCTAAGAAGGGCTTGGGGTGTGTTTTGATGCAATACGGTAAGGTGATTGCTTATGCTTCTAGGCAGCTTAAACCTTATGAGGTGAACTACCCCACACATGATTTGGAGTTGGCAGCGGTGATCTTTGCCTTAAAGATTTGGAGGCACTATTTGTATGGAGAGACTTGTGATATCTTCACCGATCATAAAAGTCTTAAATACATATTTACTCAGAAGGAGCTCAATATGAGGCAGAGGCGTTGGTTAGAGCTTCTAAAAGATTATGATGTGAGGATTCAGTATCACCCGGGGAAGGCAAATGTGGTTGCAGATGCTCTTAGCTGAAAGAGTTCAGGGAGTGTAGCAGCCCTTATTACACAACCTCAGCTTATTTCGGATATGGGGCGGATCGAGTTGGAGTTGTATGTACGAGGTTCGGATGGGCATTTGGCAGGTATGAGAGTGGAGCCCTCTCTTATCTCGCGGATCAAAGAAGCTCAAAAGGAAGATGGGGAGTTGTGGAATATGACGCAGAATCTAGAGGAGGGTAAGCAGTCCGAGTTTCTTATTGATGACCATGGTGTGATTTGGTTGGGTGAGCGGTTGTGTGTACCGTCCGATCCAATCATTCGGGAGGCGGTGTTGGCTGAGTCTCATAGTTCGCCATTTTCTATTCATCCAGGTTCTACAAAGATGTATAGGGATTTGAAGAAGAATTTTTGGTGGAATGGGATGAAACGAGACGTGGCTGAATATGTTGGGAAGTGTCTTACTTGTCAACAAGTGAAGATAGAACATCAACGAGCTAGTGGTTTGCTGCAACAGTTAGACATTCCAGTGTGGAAGTGGGAGGATATCACGATGGATTTTGTGACTGGTTTACCGAAGACTTTCAAGAAGAATGATGCCATTTGGGTAGTGGTGGACCGACTGACCAAATCGGCACACTTTTTGGCTATTCATGAGGGTTACTCGGTGGATAGGTTGGCACATATCTTTCAGCAGGAGATTGTTAGACTTCATGGTACTCCGGTGTCTATTATTTCAGATCGGGACCCACGGTTCACTTCTCGGTTTTGGAAAGGGTTTCAACGAGCCTGGGGCACTCGGCTCAACTTCAATACTTCTTTTCATCCGCAAACTGATGGGCAATCCGAACGGACTATTCAAACGTTGGAGGACATGTTGAGGTCTTGTGCACTTGAGTGGTCGGGTAATTGGGATGATTACTTGAGCCTAGTTGAGTTTGCTTACAATAACAGCTGGCATGCAAGTATTGGAATGGCTCCTTTTGAGGCAGTGTATGGTAGAAAGTGTCGGGCACCAACTTGTTGGGACGAGGTTGGCGAAAGGGTCATAGAAGGGCCTGAGTTAGTTCAAATCACTACGGAGAAGGTAGCGGTGGCTAAGGAGAAATTGAAGTCGAGATCACGACAAAAGTGTTATGCTGATAAGCATAGAAGGACTTTAGAGTTTGAACCTGGTGAACATGTGTTTCTAAAAGTTTCTCCTTGGAAAGGCATTTGGCGATTTGGGTTGAAAGGGAAACTTAGTCCACGTTACATTGGCCCATTTGAGATTTTGGAGAGGGTTGGTGAGGTTGCATATCGGTTAGCTTTGCCTCCACAGCTAGCTCATGTGCACAATGTATTTCATGTGTCAGTGTTAAGGAGTTATCATTATCATCCATTACATGTGGTGCAATATCCGTTTGATAAGATTCGGGAGGATCTTACTTGTGAGGAGAAAGCTGCGGCGATTTTGGATCGTCAAGAAAGGATTATGAGGAGGAAGACTATTCCGTTTGTTAAGGTTCTGTGGAGGAACCATTTGGAGCGAGAAGCCACTTGGGAGCTTGAGGAGTCTATTCGAGCAGAATATCCGCATCTTTTTGATAATTAGGTACGTTCTATTCTTTTGATTCCGGGGACGGAATTCTTTTAAGGGGTAGGTGATGTAATACCCGGTAAAAATTAATTAATAAATAAATATTGAATACTAAAATATTATTTTGTTTTACAAACATATTAATTGGACTGTCATTTATTTTGGGTAATAATAATCATTTAATTTTTGTGGGCTAATGTAATAATAAGTGTGGATAAATTAAATTGGTAAAATTGAGCTTTAAAATTTAGTGGGTCAAATTTATAATTGTGTAATTTTAAAATTCTATTAAAATTTGGAGAATTAATAAAATATGTTAATTAATAAAATCTGTTTTTAAGTAAATAAATTACTAAACCTAATCTTATTTTTCTTATACAACCTTAGAAAGAGAAAAGGAGAAAGCTGCCTCTTATTATAATTTTGAGAGAAGTGCGTATCAGAATAGAAAAGGAACACAAGTATGTTTGTTTGTTCTTGTCATTTTTTTTCATCTTTGTATATCAATTGAAAACTAACTTAATCACGTGGCGAGGGTCTAGAGAGTACTGTTTCATTAAATCATATATATGTATATATGATTATGGAATTCAGGATATATGAATCACGAGTATATATGTACGAGTATATATGTATACTTGACAAACCATGTTAAGGAATTCAGATGATATCATTCACTTATATATATATTCGTAATTTTTTTTTGAACTACTGTTACATAATTGTGTATATATATATATATATATATATATATATATATATATATATATATATATATATATATATATATTAGAGTTATTGTTTTGTCTTAAATAATAAAAGGGTAATGATGAAAAGATTTGTTTAATTTAATTTGAATTTGTCTCATGAACTAATGTAAATTAGAAAATAAATTCATGTAATTATAAATTATAGTTATTATGAAACTTATAGTTGTTATTATTTTGTTTAATTAGTTCGATCGGAAGGAATTTAACGAACTATATTGGGATAATAATTTTGGGTATTACATTGCTTAATCCAGGTACGGATTCCGTACTCTTTCAGCGAGACTCTTTTGTTTTTAAATTGTTCGTTTCGTTATTCGTTTCGAAATTTAGTTTTGCCTCTCATAATTGTTCCTTCTTAAATTCGTGAGAATGTTTCATTTTGGCATTAGTATTTGAAACTAGTATTTGTACTCTTTGGTCTATTGTGTCATGGTTAATATTTATTTCGATATTTGTAGAAAGTACATGTTAATATATTTGGAGACTTTGTGTTGATATTTCGTTTCAGTTTAACATGTACATGTTAGAACCCCTTTGTTGTGTCGCATGTGTTGTGACATTATATTTTGTTAGAATACCGTAGGGTATACCTGAGCTATAACCACCTGTGGGGGTACCACATGCATGTCCTCTTGGCACCGAGGCATGACACCTTCCGTGGCGGTGTAATCAGTCCACGGCGTCTCCATTTTGTGCTCCGGTGGGAGTTGGCCATTTGGTGTTTTGTTGTGGGACGCGTATGGGTCGACCCTAGTTTTCTGTTCTGTTCTGTTCTGCGGATTGGTGATGTTTGTGCCAAACACGCCTTCTGATTTTACATGCATTGGATTCGCGGTCCAATGTATGTGACTTGCCTGTGTGGCATTATTTAATTTGCCTATGTGGCATTATTTGACTTGCCTGTGTGGCAAGGTATATTTCTGTTTTATTTTGAGCTCGGTATGAAATAACACTCAGGCATTTGTTTCAGCCTATTATTTCGTTGTGTTAGATTTGTTTGTTTCGTTTCGTCTCTTTTCATTTAATTGAGTTAATTATTTCAGTTCATTAATTGTATTCTATATCCGTACTGGGCATTTGGCTCATGCTGTGTTTTTCTGTTTAGACTTGATGTGTTAGTTTACTTGGAATTGTAATAATTATTTCAGATTGTGGTTTGAGCCAGTGTGGCATTTATTATGGTTTATCTTAAGACATTTAATTAGTTTAAGACTATTCTTTTGTGGATTAGAGCCTTGTTATTAAATTCATCAGTTTTGTTATGTTTTGAGTGACCTCTCTTTCTATTGTGGAAAGGGGGTGTTACACATAGAGCTTCAAAAACATTGCTAGGGACGTGGAGTCCGATGTTTCATCATCATCATCACTACTCATATCATGCGGATTATTAAAATTGGAAGGAACCAATGTATCTGGAGCGGGTTGATCGTCGCCGGAGTAGGGATTATTCGGTCCAGGAGCTTCGTCACTCGGGTTGTCTAACAAACTCTTTGGCAACCCTTGTCCATACGTCACATTCATCTTAAAGTTTTGACCATTTTGTTGTGAGGTTGACTAATGTCTGAGAATCTAGTCAGGCTAGGGAGGAGGGACCTCAGATGCCTATAGAGGAGGAGCCTCGCTACATTCAGGTTGTTTGGGAACGACTACTACTACGGGAGTCAGCCCCATTGGCCACAGTAGTTGAAGATGAGGATGATGACGTGGAAACGGATAAGGAGGATCCCGTTGAGTTGCCATAGGAGGATGAGGATGACGAGGACGAGGAAGAAGAGACTCCACTAACCTCGATAGTCGCTCATATGTACGATGAAGTCTACGACCGTAACGTGGAACTTTAGGATACAGTTGAGGAATTGCAAGAGATAGTAGCTGAACAATAGACTGCAACGACACAGAAAGACGGCGAGATCCAGAATCGTGAGGAATGACTGACTAATGTCGAGGAGAAGCTAGTACACACAGAAAGAGAGAAGGAACAACTGATCGAGGTGATCGCTGAACTAAAGAACAAACTGAAGGAAGAAGCTACTAAGAGAGCAAGAGCTGAAGATGTCTACAAGGAGGCTTTCCAACGAACCGGAATAACAGCGAGAGACGCACAAGTAAAGAGGATGAAGATGGAGGAGATGGATAAAGTATTCAACACCATGATTAATCGAGCTCAAGATCGGGTTATGGGATATCCTATTCAGTTCGAGACTCTGCCATCATACGTATTAGATCGCAGAACAATGTTCCGGATATTGGAGGAAGAACATAATAAGGCTAAGCAGTATCTTAGTAGAACATCGTAGTTGTTATAAGATTAATAAATGTTAAATAAATTGTAAACCCCAAGTGTTATGTAACCGATGGGATATGATGATGATGTTGTCCTAAAACTTTTGAAGTTCAGGAAAGTAATGTAAATAGCAGTAATGCTATTGTTTTATATTTTCAAAGAGATTATGAATAAATAAAAGTTGTTATTTCATTCAAAGTGTTATGTGTTATGTGGTTATTTCTTTTGTGGAGGCAAGTTAAGTAGAAATTAATTAAAAGAGTTGAATAATAATCTAATGAGTGTATATTTTAACAGAAAGCGCCTCCCAGACATCAACCACCATGACAGAAAACCACTGAAGAAACCAATAACGACAATATTGATGCTAACCCAGTTCAATAACTAATGACGCTACTGACAGGAGCGTTGCAGAATCAACCACAGAACCAAGGAACAACATTTAAGGATTTCAAGGCGGTTGGACCACCTGAATTCCGTGGGTCCAGGAATCCAGTCGAAGCATAAACCTGGATTATGAAGATAGAAAAGGTGTTCGATGTAGCTAGGGTAGGGGATGATCAAAAGACTGCTTTCACAACATTCATGTTGAAAGCAGAAGCTAGTTAATGGTGGCAGGCCAATAAAACTCGTGAAGGGCCAGGGGTGATGACCTGGGATAGGTTTAAGGAAATATTCTTCGAGACCTACTTCCTAGAGAGTTCGAAGAGTCAGCTAGAAGTGCATTTTTTGGAACTGAAGTAGGGAACGATGACTGTGTCTGAGTATGCCGCTAAATTCAACGAGCTGGCGAGGTTTATGCCATATCAAGTCAGTACGGACGAACGCAAGGCAAAGAGGTTTGAACAGGAACTGAAGCCCTGGTTATACAGTAGGGTTTCCCTGTTCCAGTTGAAGACTTTCACAGCAGTGATGGAGAAAGCAATACTCACTGAAGGTGGAGGCGAGGCAGTGACAAAGTTTAATCAAGAACAGAAGAAGAAGAAGAATGAAGTGGAGATTAAGAATGGAGGTGGTAGTAGTGGAAACGGCAACAACAATAACTTGAAGAGGAAGTAGAATGGAAATGTGGGAACTGGAAACCAGCAGGGTAACCAACAAAACAAGAAGTTTGAAGCATGCGTTACATGCGAGAAGTTTCATAAGGGTGCGTGCTTGATGGGAAAATGAGTATGCTTCAATTATGGTCAGGAGGGTCACATCGCCCCAAATTACACTCAACCTAAGAAGAATATGTGCTACACATGTGGATCCAAGGATCACTTTGCTCGTGAATGCCCTAAGAAGAAGGCTGGAGAGACAACCAGAAGCAACTGAGGTAACAGTGGAGGTGAATGGGCAATTGCTGGACCTACAACATCAAACAAACCCACAGCCAGAACCTTCAACATGACTGTGCAAGATGTTGTGCAATCAAAAGATGTCAGGTATTATCCCAATCAATGATATAAATGCTTATGTATTATTTAATTCGGGTGCTACTTGCTCGTTTATATCTGATGAATTTGCTAAGAGGTTAGGGTTGCCTAGTGAAGAACTGAATTTCCCTTTGAACATAGAAATTGCGAATAAGGAAGTAATCCATGTTAGATTCATATACAAGAACTGTAGGGTGAACATTAAGGAGAATATCTTGATGATAGATTTGATTCCGATTAGACTTGGAGAGTTTGATGTTATTTTGGGAATGGATTGGCTATTCAAATATTGAGTGGTAATTGATTGCCAAAAGAAGTGTGTAAACCTTATGACCCCGTCAAAGGTAGTATTCTATGGTAGCAAGTTGCCTAGACAAATGAAATGTCTGACGATTATGTATGTAAAACCCCAACTTTTTGAATAAAGATGAATTTTCTATAAATATTATTTTTGAATATTATGGAGTAAAATTGATATAACGTTATAGTTGTGGGTAATATTCATAAATTTTGCAAAGTAAGCAAGTTGTTATAAAATATTCGTTTGGTCGGAGAATATTCTTTTTGTCAGAAAATATTCGTACGACGGTACAAGTGGTGGACCCCACAACGGAATTATTGTTGGATTGAGAAAACGACAAAAATACTTTATGAAAATAACGGCGGAAGTTTACCGTTAACTGTTGAAACACCCGGTGTTAAAAGTACAGTAATACGCGTAGTTACATAGTAGCACACGATTTTGATTATTGATACTTACGTGAGAAGTCACTCAGTTTTGTTTAATTATTGCTATAGTAATTGTTGTAAATTTTGCTTATTTTATGGACCCCTATTTACCCATTTTTCAAAATAATCGGTAGAAAGTTATTCAGTATATTTATAATGGGACCACTTGTGATTAAGAGATGTTGGGGGGAGGGAGACACGTGGGACCCACGTTGGAAGAAAGAAAATGGGGGGGGGGGGAATCTTGAAAATTTTTCTACGGGTGAGAGTTTTTTCAAAGAAGCATGTGTTATATATATATATATATATTATATTTTTTTGTTCTGTTTGACTAAATTGTGCTAGTATTTGAAAAGTAGACGTCTGATGAATCAACCAAAGGTTTAGTCTGATGCTCGTGAATTATTGCGTCCGTGATAAATCCTTACACAGTGACTTTCCATTCTCCTATAAATAGAAGTTCATTCCTTCATAATTTCTTACGAATTCACTGAAACTCTAGAGAGAGAAATTATAGAGAAGCTATAGAAAAGTATTCTGCTCCTTCCCTACTCTTATATTCAGTTTCTTTTACGGTAAGGGATATTATTTGTTGTACTCGTAAGGGGTGTTATTCTTTCTTATTCATGAAGAGAACTGTTGTTATTCCATTGCTTATTATTCTGTTGGAATAACCTGTATACGTGGTCTACCCTATACTTGGTGACATTCTTCTATTATTCTATTGGAACATCCTGTCTGTGTGTTTTACACCGGACCTGGTTCCGTCTTATTATTATTCTGTTGGAACATCCTGTCTGTGTGTTTTACACCGGACCTGGTTCCGTCTTATTATTGTCGGAATATCCTGTCTGTGCGTTTACGCCGGAGCTGGTTCCATTATTTATTATTCCGTTCTTTATTATTCTGTCGGAATATCCTGTCTGTGCGTTTACGCCGGACCTGGTTCCATTCTTTATTATTCTGTTGGAATATCCTGTCTGTGCGTTTTACACCGGACCTGGTTCCGTTATTTATTATTCTGTTAGAATAACCTGCTTGTGCGGTCTATCGCATGCATGATGATTTCTTTTGTTATTCCATTCCTTATTATATTAAGTTGGTTAAAACTTTGACTTCTATACTCCATGAAATTAGTGGAATATCCTTGATATTTACGCTTCATCTAGTATCTTTACATGGAAATATTCTTCTAAGAATTCTTGAATTTTACTCCACACAGCAGTATCATATTGACAATTTGAACGTTGTTAATTCTTGGATAAATGAATTCTTGAACTTGTTTTATTGAATTCTTATAACATTGTCATCATCCTCATGTTTATAAAATTTTGAAAGTCATCTGTGGCCTGTAGTGCATAGATGGACTTGGTATGATTATGACTAGGGATTATTCGGTATAATCATGACCGTAATGTTACAAATGATGTGGTAAAAGTCCTCATTGGCCCGTAGTGCATTGATGGACAGTTGTTGGCATGATCATGACCATTAATGAATACACAAATATTCTTGGCCCATAGTGCATGGATAATTGTGGTCGTGATACTAAAGAATATCCTTGGCCGTAATGCAGGGGTGATTCGATGATGTGGATTATTTTATTAAGCTGAGTCCCAATGATAACAGTGTTGAAAAACTTTTTAAATCATATAAGATAGTAGATTTTATTCTCTACTTGACTCTTCTAATGGATTGCTTGTTCCGCTGCAGTTAAACTTGATGTTTATTATATTTTATCAGTTTAACACTGTTGAAGGCTAATGATAATTTATTCTGCATTATCTTAGTCATAATATTTCTTACTGGGCTAGTTGAGCTCACCCTTTCTTTCACTGTTCTCTTCAGGAAATGAGAATATAGCTGGGACGAGTCAGGGAACGGAGTGATGGACCAGATGATAGTATTAGTAGTTCTCACTATTCTGTTAAATAGTGTGACAATAATTGTAATGAGGACTCCTTTTGAGTTTGTATAATCTCTAGTAGACAATAATTGTATTCAAACTCACAGTTATGTTTTGTCGTATTGTACACGATTGTTGTATTAGTAAGTTGTATTTGAATTCTGTACCATGTATCTGGCTACCCAAGATGGGTGATGTATACCTAATTTTGGGGGCGTCACAATGCAGGCCAAGAAATTGTTGAGTCAAGGCTGTGTGGGCTATTTAGCTTACATAGTCGATACTCAGAAGAAGAATGTAAAACTGGAAGAGATACCAGTGGTGAGGGAATTTGAGGACGTGTTTCCAGAGGATTTTCCAGGACTTCCGCCTGACAGAGAAATTGAGTTCGTGATCGACTTAGCGTCGGGAAGAGCACCAATATCGAAGGCCCCGTACAGAATGACTCCGGTAGAAATGAAGGAAATTATGGTACAATTGAAAGAACTGCTAGACAAGAAGTATATTCAACCGAGCGTATCACCGTGGGGAGCACTGGTGTTATTCATGAAGAAGAAGGATGGGTCGATGCGTCTTTGCATTGATTATAGAGAATTAAACAAAGTCATTATTAAAAACAAATACCCATTGCCGAGAATAGATGACTTGTTTGATCAGTTGAAGGGTGCTAAATACTTCTTGAAAATAGATTTGAGAAGTGAGTATCACCAATTGAAAGTGAGGAAGAAGGATATACCTCGAACGACATTCAGAACTCGGTATGGACATTACGAGTTTCTGGTGATGTCTTTTGGTTTAACCAATGCCCTTGCTGCATTCATGGATTTGATGAACAGGGTGTTTAAACCATTCTTAGACAAGTTTGTAGTGGTATTTATCGATGACATTCTGGTGCATTCCAAAACTCAAGAAGAACATGTGGAACACTTACGTTTGACGTTGGAAACACTAAGAAAGAAAAAATTGTACGCAAAATTCTCTAAGTGCGAATTTTGGCTAGATCGTGTGTAATTTCTTGGGCACGTGATTGACAAAGATGGGATTTTAGTGGATCCATCAAAACTGGAAGTTGTAATCAATTGGGAACAACCAAGAACACCGTCAGAGGTGAGGAGTTTCTTGGGACTGGTCAGCTATTATAGAAGATTTATTCAAGATTTCTCTAAGATAGCTATTCCGCTAACAAATTTGACAAGAAAAGCGGTAAAATTTGTTTGGACAGAGAAGTGTGAAGAAAGTTTTTAAGACTTGAAGAAGAAATTAAGCATGGCACCTGTGTTGTCATTACCAGATAGTACAAGAAACTTTGTGGTGTTTAGTGATGCCTCGCATAAAGGGTTGGGTTGTGTTCTTATGCAGAACGACAAAGTTATTGCGTATGCATCAAGACAACTGAAGGATTATGAGAAAGGTTATCCGACTCATGATTTGGAATTGGCTGCAGTAGTATTTGCTTTGAAGATATGGAGACACTATCTCTATGGAGAAAAATGTGAGATCTACACAGACCACAAAAGTCTGAAGTATATTTTCACACAAAAGGACCTAAACATGCGTCAAAGAAGATGGATGGAATTGATAAAAGATTACGATTGTGAGATCTTTTATCACCTGGGCAAAGCAAATGTGGTTGCGGATGCTTTAAGCAGAAAAGGTTGGGAAAAAATGGTGTTGTTAACCAACCAGGAAGAGCTTATTTCAGAAATGGCAAGGCTAGAGTTGGAGATCAAATTTCCATAAGAAATCGACGAAAAATTATACCAGATAGAAGCTAGTCCAACTTTGGTAGACAAAGTGAAGAATGCTCAACTACAAGATAAAGAATGTGAAACGATCAAAGAGAAAGTGGTTGAGGGTAGTGATGTAAAATACAAGATCGATACCGAAGGACTACTACGGTTCGAGGAAAGAATTTGGGTTCCAGCAGTACTAGAGCTTAAAGATGAAATCTTGACCGAAGCACACAACACAAGATATTCGATTCATCCAGGAAGTACGAAGATGTATCAAGATTTGCGGTGCCATTTTTGGTGGCCCAACATGAAAAGAGACGTTGCCGAATGCGTGGTGAAATGCTTGACATGTCAAAGAGTCAAGGCCGAGCATCAAAGACCAAGCGGATTACTTCAACTGTTAGAAATACCGGAATGGAAGTGGGAACACATCACAATAGATTTTTTGGTGGGTCTTCCAACTACTCAAAGAGGATGCGATGCGATCTGGGTGATAGTGGACAAACTGACAAAATCAGTGCGCTTTTTACTAATAAAGATTAGGTTCAATCTTGATCAGTTGGCAAGGTTGTATGTTAAAGAGATCATTTCGAGGCATGGAGTGCCAGTATCAATTGTGTCAGATAGAGATTCGCGATTTATGTCAAACTTCTGGAAGAGACTACAAGAATGTATGGGAACACAATTTTGAATGAGTACATCATATCACCCGCAAACCGACGGGAAAAGCGAACGAACAATCCAAACATTGGAAGATATGCTGAGAGCATACATCATGGATTTCAAAGGGAGCTGGGAAGAACATTTACCATTGGTGGAATTCGCCTGCAACAACAGTTACCACGCGAGCATCGGCATGCCGCCTTACGAAGCATTATACGACAGAAAGTGCAGAACTCCACTGTGCTAGGATGAAGTCGATGAACGCCAATTGTTAGGACCAGAACTGGTTCAACAAACTGCCGAGGTTGTCAAACTCATCAGGAGAAGATTGGTAGCAGCCCAAGACAGACAGAAAAAGTATGCCGATCAACACAGGCAGAATCGCGAATTTGAAGTAGGAACTTTCGTTTTCCTAAAAGTTTCTCCTTGGAAGGGGAAAGTTCGTTTTGGCAAGAAAGGAAATCTCAGCCCAAGATTTATTGGACCTTTCGAGATACTACGAAGAGTGGGGAAAGTGGCTTATGAGGTAGCTCTACCTCTAGAGTTGGAAAACATTTATAATGTTTTTCACATTTCGGTGTTACGACCGTATAAGCCCAATTACAAGCACGTGATTGAGTACAAACCATTGCAGTTCGGTAAAGATTTGTCTTATGAAGAGATTCCTATCCAGATAGTCGACAGGAAAGAGCAAGTTCTCCGAAATAAAGTGATACCTTCTGTGAAGGTGATATGGAGAAACCACAATGTCGAAGAGGCAACGTGGGAACTCGAAGCTGAAATGATGAAAAATTACCCTGAGTTATTTGTTTAATCTATGCTTTCGATTCTGGGGACAGAATCCTTGTAAGAAGGGAAGAATGTGACGATTTGATTGTTTAAATGATGATTCTGAGGACAGAATCCTTATAAGGAGGGAATGATATAACATTCCAGAATTTTTAATTGTAATATTAAATATTTATTGAAGTATATAAATACTTAATGGATGTATTTATTGTTGAATAAAAATTTGTTTAATTGATTTAATTTTATTTGGCTAATTATTTGTTAAATAAATAATTAATGAGTTAAGGAAATTATTATTATATTGATATTTCAATTTGATGGTTACTTATTTGTATTGAGTTATATGATTAAATAATTTATTTAATTAATTATTATTTGAATTAATTAAATTAAGTATGAAAGCTTGATTAAATATAGTGTGACAAATAACTATGTTATAAGGAGTTATTAAAATAAATTAAAGTAGTTTAATTTGGTTTGTGCCAAACAAGACTTAATGGTATTAAGTGTTTAATTTTTAAATTGTTTTTGCCAAACAAAGCCCTACTGCTTTTGGAATTCTTTTTAATTTTGAATTATATAAATAAAATAAATAAATTAAATAATAAATATAATATAATTATAACTTATACGTTATTTTTATAACTGATATCCTAATAAGTATACGTATTATTATTATATTAGTTTTATTCTTTTAAGCATTGGTTTATCAGTTCTAGTTTTAGTTTTGCTAAGCCTAAGAGGAGAATACAGAGAATTGAGAGAGAGTTGAGAGGAAACCTGAGGATTTCATAGGGATTATCAGTGGTGATAGTAAGGATTGCAAGCAAATTAAAGGTATTTTTACATAACCTTAGTATTGTATATATATATATATATATATATATATATATATATATATATATATATATATATATATATATATATATAATATATATATATATATATATCACGGCATAGTGTTGTTCATGTTCTGTGAATTCAAAATTTTAAGTTTACGATTATATAACTGAATACTTGTAGTTGTATGTGTTTTTGATGATTAGAATTTCTGTTTAAACCAGAATTGTATGCTAATTTCGTTTGACAGTTGGAAGCAAATAATGTCAGTATATGTATTTTCTCATATGGTTTATGTAAGTACCAAAATTAGTGGTTAAATTGTATACTAAATTATAAATTGAGTCTTGTATATGTTAGTTGATTAAGAAACGAACATAACGTAATTTGAACGAAGTAATTTGGACAAGAATCGAAATCACAGTGTTTATTTTTGTGAAGAAACTCAAAAATGGAGTTTTTGTATGAAAATATGAAATTTGAGAAATTAAAATAGTTTTAGTTGTTGTTAAATTGTTTTAATTGATGGAATATGTTAGCAATCATGTTTATGCTATTGTTATATTTATTTTATATGTTAATTTCACTGTTTGGTGGGTGAAATTCGTGTCAATTAGGCTAAAAACGGTTATTGTTCATGTCGTGTCTGCCTCTGTGTGACGCCCCCAAAATTAGGTATACATCACCCATCTTGGGTCGTCAGATACATGGTACAGAATATAAATACAACTTACTAATACAACTGTCGTGTACAATACGACAAAACATAACTGTGTGTTTGAATACAATTATTGTCTACTAGAGACTATACAAACTCAAAAGGAGTCCTCATTACAATTATTGTCACACTATTTAACAGAATAGTGAGGACTACTAATACTATCATCTGGTCCATCACTCCGTTCCCCGACTCGTCCCAGCTATATTCTCATTTCCTGAAGAGAACAATGAAAGAAAGGGTGAGCTCAACTAGCACAGTAGAAAAATATTAGGACTAAGATAATGCAGAATAAATTATCATTAGCCTTCAACAGTGTTAAACTGATAAAATATAACAAACATCAAGTTTAACTGCAGTTGAACAAGCAATCCATTAAAAGAGTCAAGTAGAGAATAAACTATACCATCTTTTATGATTAAAAAGGTTTTTTATCACTGTTATCGCTGAGACTCAGCTCAATAATTAATCCACATCATCGAATCAACCCTGCACTACGGCCAAGGATATTCTTTAGTATCACGACCACAATTATCCATGCACTACGGGCCAAGAATATTTGTGTATTCATTAATGGTTATGATCATTCCAACAACTGTCCATCAACGCACTACGGTCCAATGAGGACTTTTATCACATCATTTGTAACATTACGGTCATGATTATACCGAATAATCCCTGATCATAATCATACCAAGTCCATCTATGTACTACAGGCCACAAATGACTTTCAACATATTATAAACATGAGGATGATGACAATTCAATAAAACAATTTCAAGAATTAATTTATCCAAGAACTAATAACGTCCAAATTGCCAACATGATACTGCTTTGTAGAGTAAAATTCAAGAATGCTTAGAAGAATATTTCCATGAAAAGATACTGGACGAAACGCAATTATCAAAGATATTCCACTAATTTCATGGAGTATAGAAGTCAAAACTTTAACCAACTGAGTATAATAAAGAATGAAATATCAAAAGAAATCACCAGGCATGCGATAGACCGCACAGACATGTTATTCTCAACAGAATAATAAATATAGAACCAGGTCCGGCGTAGACCGCACAGACAGGTTATTCTCAAAAGAATAATAAAGATGGAACCAGGTCCGACGTAGAACGCACAGACAGAATATTCCGACAGAATAATAAAGATAGAACCAGGTCCGGCATAGAACGCACAGACAGGATATTCCGACAGAATAATAAAGATGGAACCAGGTCCGGCGTAGAACGCACAGACATGATATTCTGACAGAATAATAAAGACGGAACCAGGTCCGGCGTAGAACGCACAGACAGGATGTTCCGACAGAATAATAAAGACGGAACCAGGTCAGGCAAAATTCGCACCGACAGGATGTTCCAACAGAATAATAAAGAACAGAATAACAGGAGAATTTCACCAAGTATAGGGAAGTCCGCGTATACTGGTTATTACAACAGAATAATAAAAAATGGTATAACAGAAGTTCTCTTCATGAATATACAAGAAATAATATTCCCTACCTTAAGAAGAAGAGTACTAGATATATGAGTAGTGAAGTAGCAGAATACTTTTCTTCTTTTTCTCTATAGTTTATCTCTCTAAAGGGTTTCAGTGAATTCTTAAGAAATAATGAAGGAATGAGATGCTATTTATAGGAAAATAGAATGCATAGTAACTAATCCATGAACGGTCCAGATTGATTTACTTTAATCTAACGGTCCATATTTAAAGAAAAATCTTTTAAATAAAATATAATATATTCTATTTATAGAATAACTTTAATAAAGTATTCTGTTTTATATAAAAAGATGTTTTTGTTTTATTATGTTAATAATACGAATAAAACAAAACTTCATTATCGCTAAATAATTCATATTATTAACTGACAATAATTGAATCAAACTGAGTGACTTCTCACATAAGCATTAATAATCAATACCGTGTGCTACTATGCAACCACACGTATTACTGTACTTTTACTACCGAGTAATTCAACAGTATCAACGGTAAAACTTTTGTCGTTATTTTTAATAAAATATTTTTGTCATTTTCTCAATCCGACAATAATTCCGTTGTGGGGTCCACCAATGATTGTGCCGTTGTACGAATATTCCTTGTTAAAATGAATATTCCCCGACCAATCGAATATTATATAACAACTTACGTACTTTGCAAAATTTATAAATATTACCCACAACTATAACATTATATCAAATTAACTCCATAATATTCAAAAATGATATTTATAGAAAATTCATCTTTATTTATAAAAGTTGGGGTCTTACAACCTCTCATTCTTATGAAATTTTGCCCTCGAAATTAGGGTACGTACCTGGTATGTCGAAGAGGTAAGGATACCTTGACTTCATTTCAGATTCTAGCATTCAAGTCATTTCCTCAACATCGTGATTTCTCCACAAAACTTTGACTTGAGGTATAACCTTGGAGCGTAGAATATGTTCCTTCTTTTCCAAGATTTGAACAGGAACTTCTTCATACGTCAAATCCTCCACTATTTTGTCCGGTTCTAACTCAATAATGTGGTTCGGGTCTTCCACATATTTACGTAACATGGATATGTGAAAAACGTTATGAACACGAGATATACTTGGCGGTAAAGCGAGTCTATAAGCCACAGTTCTTACTCGATCGAGGATTAAAAATGGGCCGATGAATCGAGGATTGAGCTTTCCTCTCTTTCCACATTTCGTAACTCCTTTCCATGGAGCAACACGTAAGAACACATTATCTCCTATATCAAATTCCATGTCCTTTCGATGAAGATCATCATAACTCTTTTGTCGATCTTGTGAGGTTTTTATACGTTGTCGGATCGTTTGAATCTTTTCTGTAGTCATACATACCAACTCCGGTCCCAACAACGTTGCTTCACACACCTCATCGCAGCATACTGGAGAACGACACTTTCTTCCATACAACGCTTCGAATGGAGCCATGCCAATACTTGCTTGATAACTGTTGTTGTAGGAAAACTCCACCAATGATAAGAACTTGTCCCAACTTCCCTTGAAGTCAAGGACACAGAGTCTTAATAAATCTTCCAGAGTTTGAATAGTCCTCTCTGACTGTCCGTCCGTCTGAGGATGATATGCCGAACTAAATCGTAAATCCGTGCCCATAGCTTTTTATAAATTAACCCAAAATCGTGAAGTGAATCTTGGGTCTCGATCAGAAACTATGGATACTGGCATACCATGCAGTCTTACAATCTCGTTTATGTACATACGAGTAAGACGTTCAAGTGTATAAGTTTCTCATATCGGTAAGAAATGAGCAGACTTGGTCAATCTATCAACAATGACCCAAATCACATCTATACCTTGAGAAACCCTAGGAAGACCGATAACGAAATCCATGGTAATGTGCTCCCACTTCCATTTTGGAATTTCAAGTGGTTGCAACGGACCTTTTGGTACTTGATGCTCCGCTTTAACTCGTTGACAAGTTAGACACCTTGAGATAAATAGCGTTATCTCCCTCTTCATATTGGTCCACCAAAATGTATGTCGAAGATCATGATACATTTTGGTACTCCCAGGATAGATTGCAAACGGTGTGTTGTGTGCCTCCATCACGATTTCATACTTTAAATCAGAGTCGTTAGGAACACAAAGTCTGGAGTTGACTCAAAGTATTTCTTCTTCATCTATTCTTGCTTCCGGCATAGCACCTTCTTGTACTTTCTTCCTCATATGCATCAGCTCCAGGTCTGTAGCTTGAGCAGCTTTAACTTTATCAATTAAAGTCGGTTCTACTCGTATATTCGCCATCATCACATGGGTCCCTGGAGTCTTTAACTCTATCTCCATCCTTTGCAAGTCACACAAAATGGGCCTTTATGTTGACAATATCGCACTCGTACTTGCATATGATCTTCTACTCAATGCGTCAGCTACCATGTTCATTTTTCCAGGATGGTATTGGATGGTATGATCATAATCTTTCAACAGCTCAAGCCAACGTCGTTGTTGCATGTTGAGTTCCTTTTGAGTGAAGAAATATTTGAGGCTTTTATGATCCGTAAATATCTCCACCTTCTCTCCATACAAGTAATGCCTCCAAATTTTAAGTGCAAAGACAACAGCTGCCAACTCTAGATCATGAGTAGGATAATTTCTCTCATATTCTTTGAGTTGTCGTGAGGCATAGGCTATGACTTTCCCATGCTGCATGAGAACACATCCCAATCCTTTGCTCGAAGCATCACTGTAGATGACAAATCCCTCCGAGCCAGATGGTATTGTCAGAACGGGTGCTGAAATGAGTCTCCTCTTGAGTTCTTGAAAACTCTTCTCACATTCTTCGCTCCAACTGAACTTTGTATCTTTCCGAGTCAGCTGAGTTAATGGAGTAGCGATTCGAGAAAATCCTTCCATGAATCTCCAATAATAACCAGCTAAACCAAGAAAGCTACGTACTTCGGTCACTGATTTAGGTTGCTCCCAGCTTTGAATTGCTTCAATCTTTGTCGGGTCAACAGATATTCTATGTCTTGATACTACGTGCCCAAGGAATGCTACCTCCTCCAGCCAGAACTCGTATTTCTTTAACTTGGCATAAAGCTTGTATTCACGAAGCTTTTGGAGTACCAGCCTCAGGTGTTGCTCATGATCTTCACGGCTTTTGGAATAAATAAGGATGTTATCAATAAAGACGACCACAAAGTGATCTAAATATTCCTTGAATACTCGATTCATCATATCCATGAAGGCATCAGGAGCATTAGTCAATTCAAAGGACATGACTAGAAATTCATAATGCCCGTATCGAGTTCTGAAGGCAGTCTTTGGAATATCCTCAGTTCTAACCCTCAGTTGATGATATCCAGAACGAATATCGATCTTTGAAAAGAATTTGGCTCCTTGTAACTGGTCAAACAGGTCATCAATACGTGGCAATGGGTACCTATTTTTGATGGTGACATGATTCAACTCCCGATAATCAATACAAAGTCGCATACTTCCATCTTTCTTCTTCACGAATAGAACAGGAGCACCCCAAGGAGAAGTACTAGGACGAATAAAGCCAATGTCTAACAATTCCTGTAGTTGGATCTTTAACTCCCGAAGTTCAATAGGAGCCATTCGATATGGGGCTTTAGAAATGGGTTTTGTACCGGGTTCAAGGTCGATAGAAAATTCAATTTCACGCTCTGGGGGTAGGCCAGGAAGTTCTTCAGGGAATACGTCAGGGAATTTATTAACAATAGAAATATCATTCAAAATTGACGTATTTTTGTTTAGATCCGTGACATGAGCTAAGAAAGCTTAACATCCATTTTTTAATAAACGAATAGCTTTATGGCTTGAGATGACAGCGATTGATTTTAATGGTTTGGTTGCTTGAATTCGCATAATAGGTCGATTAAGAATATGAAAGCTAACAACCTTACGAAAACAATCAATTTTTGCATGATGAGTAGTTAACCAATCAATCCCTAGAATCACGTCAAATGCAAGTATTTTTAATGAAATAAGATCGACAGGTAATATGAGGGTACCGATTTGAACCAAACAAGACTTATAAACAGTGAATGTAATGAAGGTTTCTCACAACGGAGTTTCCACAGATAAGTCAAAGTCTAATTTTTATGGAGTCAAATTTAATCGTTGAGCGCAAGTAGGAGAAATAAAAGAATGGGTAGAACCGATATCAAATAAGGTATAGACTTCGCTAGAATTTATGACAAGCTTACCCGTGATGACCTCATTTGGGTTCCTTGCTTTCTGGGAGGTCACAACAAACGCTCTCCCTTGCACTACCGGTTTTGACTTTTTTGGGACGGCCTTTGGTGCCTCCATCCTGGCTGAACTTGTTTTTGGTAAACGACAAAATCGAGCTAAATGACCATCTCTTCCACAATTATAACATGCTTTAGACGGCATCACGCAGTTTGGACTGATGTTCCCCTCCCCTCCGCATTTGAAACATATGATAGGTGGTCGTTCTCCTTCCTTAACAACGGGTGCTGGTGCTGACGTCTTTCCATCATTGTTGAATCTCCTCTTCTTGAAATGACCATTCTTATTGTTTTGGCCCTGATTACCATCGAAGTGGTTACCATTTCTGGCCTGTTGATTCCCTCCACGCTTGTTGTCACCGCTTCGATGACTGCTCTCACTGGTATTATCATTTTGCCGACTGCTCTCTTTTGGTTGCGTTGACTCGTTATCGCGCTCCACTAACTGAGCCCTATTCACAACATCTGAATACAAACACAGTTTATGAGAAATAAGATGCTGATATATCTCAGGTTTCAAACCTCGCAAAAATATTTGCGTCATTCTCTCTTCATTATCCACCAAGTGGGACGCAAACCGGGACAACTCAGCAAATTTAGCCTCATACTGCGACACGGTCATATTATTCTACTCCAATTTGATGAACTCCACCTCCTTCATGTGTCGAACACTTTCGGGAAAGTATTTGTCATTGAACAGCTCTTAGAACTTCTCCCAAGACATCTTCAGTGCGGCATGTTGAGTACGCTTAATCGATTTCCACCAGTAATCTGCCTCTCCTCGCAACATAAAGGCGGCAAAGGGAACCTTTTGCTCCTCGGAGCATCCCAAGACATTAAATATCTTGGTGATCTACTTTATCCATGTTTTCGCTATAAGTGGTTTTGGCTCTCCCTTAAACTCCGGTGGTCCGAGCTCCTTGAATTGTTTAGCGGTGACCGTCCGAGAGTTTTCAGTGTTTCCACCTATATTTTGAATAGTAGCCGCTCTGGCCTGCTGTTGTATGAACTGTATAAAGCTTCTGAACATTCCATCATTCATCATTTGGACAATATTGTTGTTTGCATAAGGATTGTCGCCTTCCTGATGCACATTATCCCGATTATTGATATGTGGTGAATCAATAGTCGCCTGTGCTCCATTGCTATTCTCAACATTCTCGGATGCCATTTTCAGATACTGCCACAAAACAAAAGTTAATTGATATGTCATATATTATCCATATATTCTGACCGACCAATTAAATACCATGCAAATAAACTTAGTGTAGACACTCGAAATTTTCTGTACTATTGTCACCAACGTTGCAGCAGGACAGAGTCGTCTTTTAAGAGAGAACCTTGAAAGACAATTCAGATTCGTCTTTTATGAGAGAACCCTGAAAGACAGTCCAGATCCGTACCGGATACTACCGTAAGTTCAGCATCAACCCCGGATCGCAATCTGGGAGTAATCATTCCAAACTTGGAGAACCCTGAGGCATAAAGATCAATACCGGAACACACACCGGAGAAGACCGATTAATCTCAGAGATAACCCCGAAATATCCAGTCTCAGCCCTAAACATGGGAATAGCCTCCAACCTTGGTGATAGCCCCAAGGAATGCAGTTTCGGCACTAACCCCGGAAATGCTTGTTACAAGTGCGACCAGCTTCAATCTCGGCGCTCACAACGAGATACACTGTATCAACCAGGCGATGACATCGGGAAGACAGACACACCTCAAGGATGACAGCGAGGACCTTCAACCAATTGCAGCAGCCCAATCCCAGCGAAGCTGAGCAACGTCTGCTTTATCAACCCAACCCGGCAACAACCCCGGTAAGGGGCAACATCGTCATCTGACCAAAACGATGCCACGCCACATCGTCTCGATGCCTCTACGGAACAACGTCCCACAAGGCTAATCAATCTCGAGTGACTATTGTGCGGGGTAACGGATGAAAGTTGAAGCTTGAAGACAGGAGGGCACCGTCCCATCTTCAAAGACTTCGTACAAACTCTAATTCCATGCCATCGTACAAACTCTTGACAACGGAGGTCCGAAATAGGTCCTGTATACCTCAAACGGATGCCCGGATTGCACTTCAGAGAAACCGAGTGGACATTACAGTGCACGTACTTTGAGACGACCCGACCCGACCAAACCGGGCCGACCTAACCCGCCTCTTGTACACATACGGCTACAGCAGGTGTACCTGCGGCACCTTTTGCCTATAAATAAGAGGCTTAGGGTGCTAATTTTCTAAGAGAAAACGACGGGGAAACCCTGCAGAACTTGCTCCACACTCGCCATACAGTGTATTTTCCCACTTTAAACACCTGTGAGCTCATATACAGCCCCTTTTGTACCCACAAAAACCAGTGTTTACCCACTCTAAAGATATAGAAGCCTTTTTTAGCAGTCAGCTGTAAGCCTTCTCACACACTTTAGAGTCTTTCTCTTCATCTTTGCACACACCCTTCTACACGTTGAGAGTCGAGTTGCTTGCTTTTGCCCGGACTTCGGTCCGTGGTTTCATTCCAGTCATACATATATATATATATATATATATATATATATATATATATATATATATATATATATTATATATTGACTAACATTATCGAGTTATGCCTCGATTGAGCCTAGACTTCGGTCTGGAGCGTTTATTCGCTTTCCTATATATATATATATATTTATATATATATGAATTGTGTATCGAACTTTGTTCGATTGAGCCTAGACTTCGGTCTGGTGCGTTTATTGCTTTAATATATATATACTTATATATATTAACTATGTGTCGAACTTTGTTTGATGAGCCTAAACTTCTGTTTGGTGCGTTTAATTGCTTTTATATATATATATACTTATATACATAAACTACTATCGAACTTTGTTCGGTGAGCCTGGATTTTATATCCGGTGCGTTTACTTGCTTATATATATATATATATATATATATATATATATAAATTGTGGTCGAACTCCGTTCGATGAGCCTGGATTTCACATCCGGTGCGTTTATCTGCTTTTACATATACATATATATATATATATATATATATATATATATATATATATATATATATATATATTTCGTCCTGCCTGGAGTTAACTTCGTGGCAGTTGATCGCTTTGTACAGCTTTATCTACGTTTTGTCCCGCCTGGAGTTTCCTCCGTGGCGGTTGATAGCTTTTAACAGCTTTATTTACATTTCTAATCCTCCATGGAGCTGATTCGTGGTTGGTGATCATGTCTGTATATATATATATTTACAGCTTTTATATATATATACCTACTTACTGCTTTCATACAAACTGCGATATCATGTGAGCCTAGGAATCATGTGCTCACAGATTCATCCCATTGAATCTAGATTCGGTTCCCGTGATGGACATTTTCAGCTGTAAGCAGCTTGTAAATTATTCTGCGGTGTCTGAATTTCCTCAGATGGTTTACATACCCACGAGGAAGTCGGCATTATTTTTGTACATTATTTTCGTACGGATGCCTCACAGCCGTCAAATAAAATCAATCAAGCCGAATACGGAATAAAATGGGAGTGCAAAAGGCCTCAATTACTATTGAGCATCAGGGTTTGAAAAACCTTCTTTATAAAACATCACTGCCATATTCTGCTTAAAATTGAATTTTTACATAAATTCAAACCCTGTGTATATAGGTGCGAACGAGGCCTCGTACCACTTTCAAATAATAGCACATTGACCCACACACACACACATTCAGATAATAGTTTCTTGAAAGAGGCGGTCACCGTGGTAACACGGATGTTGGGGGGTGCCTAACACCTTCCCCCCGCATAACCAAGTCCCCGGACCCTAAACGAATCTCAGTTTCACCAACCCGTATAGCAGTGTCACATCACTGGGTCATTGTGCAAACCTTTTGTCGGTTGTGTTGGTACAACTATTTAAAAAACCAACTGGCGACTCTTACAGTCCAATCATCGACATTATACATGTCGGACCTTTTTCACTTGTTTTTTCAAACAAATCTCACCTAAAATGAGAACACCAAAGAACAGGTAACGAAAAGGGACATTTCAAAATCCCGACGATGACAGGTGGCGACTCCGCTGGGGACTCTAGTAAGAGGACTTAAGCCGCTATTACAATTTTTTCAAAATTATTATCTTCTTGTGTGTGGATGTTGCATTTAGATTGGATGAATGTGTACGAATGCATTTCCTTATTTAGTGCCTCGCACTATAAACTGCGTGTGATGTTAGTGCCTCGCACTATAAAATGTGTGTGATGTTAGTGCCTCGCACTATAAACTGCCTGTGATGTTAGTGCCTCGCACTATAAACTGTTTATGATATTAGTGCTTCGCACATGTCATCATTTTATACGGTGAGACGCGATGTATGTGAATGTATGTTGTGTGGTCCCTCCACCAGGAGGCTATCCCGTCGGTGTTTGATTACTGGACTCGTGAGAAGCCTGATTCTCCGAGGCTCAAGAAAGGCACCACCCAAATTCGCTCCAGTTGAAAGACCGGATTAACTTCCCGTCAAGTAGATTGCAATGATTTGGGAACCTTCATGCCAAAAAGCCGCGAGAGTAACCTAAGATAGGCCAGCCTCTGATAAACCCATAACGGAGGAAGGTCTCTTCATGCTCTCATTTCAATTACACAATTTCATGCCATGTCTATCTCCATGTAATGAGAAATATGAAGAAATGTGTACACATATACATACATGCTACAAACAGCTAACATCCATTTTTACATGATAAAATCTCTAAAATGGACACATCACATTGCATATTAATATTCACCTTCCCTAAAGACTAAACTATGTAAGTCTTTCGCAGGGAGTCAATCGGGCCTACTACCCACTCAAAGTCCAAAATGGGTGCGGGCCTACAGTCAATCATGTCGTCGTCCGACCAGACTGAACTTAATCCAGTTTCTCGCAAAGAATTCGACGGATTAAGCAAACAAATTGCAGACTTGGTTGTTCTACTCAAAGAATTACATCAGTCCACATAGGGTCAGAAAATACCCGTACATGCTGAATCCTCCACACAAGGAGGAATCCCGGTCATTACAATACCTGAATTACAGTTGGATGCAACTAACAAAATTCCTGATGCTACCCATCCCACTGGAGATCCAGACACTGGTGACATCAAAAAGAAAGTCCTCCAAATGGAAGAGACCATTCGCACTATCAAAGGAATTGGATCACATGGAAGTGTTTCCTATGCTGACCTGTGTATTTTTCCTGGTGTTCATTACCCAGAAAAATTTAAAACTCCTGACTTTGAAAAATATGACGGGTTAGGAGATCCTTATACACATTTAAAAGTGTTTATTGGAGAACTTGGATCTTATGCAGAGGATGAGAAATTCATAATGCAATTGTTCCGAAAGAGTCTAACTGGAGAAGCCCGTTCATGGTACACAAGATTAGACAACTCTAAAATTCATAGCTGGGAAGAGCTAGCACATGCCTTCCTCACTTAATACAGCTTTCAAACTCAAATGGCTCCTGATCGGTATCAAATTACCAAGATCAAGAAACAGTTTAATGAGTCTTTCAGAGAGTATACCCAAAGGTGGAGACGCCTGGCTGCCCAAGTCAGTCCTTCCATGACCGAAGCAGAGATGGTCATGACCTTCATAGACATACAAGAAGCTCCCTTTCTATGAGAGAGTGTTAGCCGGCATCGGCAAACCGTTTTCTGAAATGGTCAAACATGGAGAGATGGATGAAATGGGATTGAAGTCGGGAAAAATTCAAGACCTATCTGCACTCAAAGCTGTTGCTGATCACATCCAGTCTGGAAATTATGGTAATAACCCTCAAAAGTTCCATAAAAAGAAAGAGGAAGATGTCTCTCTAATACTACAGGGTCAGAAAGGCAATCAAAATATGCCTATTCAAAGGAGAAATTACACTCCATTTCAATCACAACCTGTGAACCCTCCAATACCAAAAGGTGGAGAAGCCAAATGCCCTCGAGTGTTCACACCCTTAGGGGATACCCTCGAGAATATTCTTAATCTTCTGACAACATAAAAGAAGATTACGCATCTGCTTCCACCAGCCAGCCCTAACGGAAGGGGTTTTAATGCTGCTCGGAAATGTGCTTATCATGCCGGGGCACCTGGACATGATACTCAAGATTGTTGGGCCTTAAAACACAAAATTCAGGACCTGATAGACAACGGGGAGATCGTAGTCACCAAACCCGATCAACCTCATGTACAAGATAACCCTCTTCCTCATCACAAAGAAGAAGAAGTTAATATGATTAATTGGAGCAGTGGACAGAGTTCCAATTTTAGCTGTGATTCTTCCCAAACCATCAAAAATGGTGATGACGGATGGGATCATGCCAAGTTCCAGTTCACAATGGAACAAAAAATGAAAGCTCTATGCCAACAAATTGAACAATTGGCGGAACTGGTGACTTACCAGGATCAAGTAACTCGCCAGCTAGTCAGCCAGGAGCATGCCAGTCTCCTGCCTATTGTTATGAATATTCCCTCGTCCCTTTCAGAAAATGAAATGCTGGAAGACAAAGTGACGAAGAGAGCAAATGCTAAAACTCGTTGGGATTTCGCCAACAAGAGGGAATTCACCTATTTGGGTCAACCTATGGAGGAAATACTTCATATGTTAATCAATGAAGGAAGAATCAGTGCCCTTCTACCTCCAATCAACTCCCGTTCCGGGCGGTGCAACTCTGAGGGAATATGTCAATATCACTCCCAGTCTCGTGGTCACAGCACAGAGGAATGCTGGGCACACCGCCACCTTATTCAAAATTTAATTGACAGTGGCGTACTGCGTCTGGCAGATGACGATACTGTGTTAAGTGCAAGTAAAAATACAGGTCCCACTAAATGGAAGAGTGTGGTAGCCGTCATATCTACTGAAGCTGATCAATCACTCGTCATGCCAATAATTCAACTCAAAGGAAGCAACAATCCTTTGAAAGTGGCCGCTCCCGAGCCAATCAACGTACCGTGCAGAGCACAATATCCTATTGTTAGCTTGCACCAAGTTCCATGGAATTATGGAGAAGGTGAAGGATCCACCTCACATACAACTGCTGCAGTGTCGAAAGAAAATCCACTGTATCTTCCCCAACGGGTGATGAAGCCTACCATCAAATCAAAGGTGAAAATACCTATGGAGAAGATTGAAAAATTCCTCCGCACTATGGGTCATAACAAAGCTACGGTGGTTTTGAGCTTGAAAGAAGCTCCACAACAGATATCAATTTTGGATCTGGTCCTAACTTCCGAGAATCACTGGAAGATCTTGTTAAAGGTTTTGGAAGAAGCCTATCTCCTTACATCAGTTGACACGGAAAAGTTTCAACATCTGGTTGATCACATTTTCAACCACAATGTGATATCCTTCACTGATGACGACATACCATCCGAAGGGACCAGTCATTGCAAACCAATGCACATTACTGTCTTGTCCTCCGGATATATGGTTGCTGGAGTTTAATTAGATGGAGGGTCATCCCTAAATATCTGTCCATACGCTACCTTATTGAAGATGAATATCAATCCCAATCGAATTCGGAGTAGCCATACTATCATCAAAGCATTTGATGGATCCCGCCGTAACTCGGTCGGAGTAATTGAGCTACCAATCGAAATTGGTCCTCACACATTCTGCATATCTTTCCATGTGCTCAAGATAGAGTCGAGATACAACCTGCTCTTGGGACGACCGTGGATTCACATGGCAGGGGCAGTCCCCTCCACCCTACATCAACAGTTGAAATACATCATCAACAATAGCCTGGTCATAGTCAACGCTGAACCAAAAATTCCTCTACACGAAGACATGTCGGTAATCAATGCAAACTCTGATGTTGAGCCAGTTAGCTTTCATGCTCTGGAAATAAGCAATACCCAATACCGTGCTATTGGAACGCCATTGACTGCACCCAAGATTTCTGCCGAAGTAATGTCGGCTACTAAAGAAATGATGTCGTTGGGTCATAAGCCAGGACAAGGGTTGGGAAAAGATTGCCAGGGTATCAAGTACCCTATTCGCTTAACTAAGCAAACCGGAATAGCTGGACTAGGCTATTCTGCCAGCTCTAGTCACAGGAACCCTCATAAACATCCGCAGGTTCCTTCAGCCTCAGCCATGCGGCGTTTATCTTCGCCTTCAAGCTCTGAGTCCGCACAACCTCCAGTAAAGGTGCCAGCCAATGTCATGGCTATGTTATTTCCTCAGCCAAAACCGGTGGAGGAGAAGGAAATAGTTACTCTAGATCCCGCAATTGAAGAAGAGGAGCGGAGAATCAAGGAGAATGTTGTCCGAATAATATCGGGCATGCGCATCATTGTTCATGATGAACATACCTACCGATACACCCCAGACGATGATTGCCCATACATGATGGCCATCATTCAGGACAGGGAGGATGATGACAATCCATCCATCACTGCGGTTCACCCGGACTTTGCTCTTGCCAATTGGAACAGCATTCCTTGCATTGGTCGTCAAGGGTAAAGCGGGCAGAAACTCTTTCTGCCCTGTAGATATAATAACTGTTTACTTTTCTATACAGTACTAGCAGTTTATTTTGCCAGTATATGCTAACACTGTGTATGATCAAACACATTTCATATATACTAAGTGAAAGCATATTTTGTTTCAGGACTCTGAATTTAGATGTGCCTGTACTTGCGGACATGATGCCTCTCCTACACAGGGATTGTACCTTTGATGTAGAGATGAATTCAGCCTTGATGGATACACTGGATGACATTGAGGTGCCTCCAAAAATTCAAGAATGGGTCAAAGACAAACCCAAACCCAACCTTGATCAAACCACTTCTTTCAATCTTGGAACCTTAGAAAGCCCTAAGTTAATCCAGATTGGTTCAGACCTTACCCCAAACCAACGGAATGACATGGTTACGCTATTAACCCAATTCCAGGATGTGTTTGCTTGGTCTCATGAAGACATGGTGGGTTTGTCCACTGACATTGTCCTTCATCGCCTTCCCATTAAAGAGGGATTTAAGCCAGTCAAGCAGAAACTGAGGCGATTGAAACCTGAGTGGAGCTTAAAAGTGAAAGAAGAAATTGTGAAACAATTCCAAGCTGGTATCATTATGGTATCTACATATCCTGAGTGGATATCCAACATCGTACCCATACCTAAACCTAGAGGGAAGGTGCGAGTTTGCGTGGATTATCGGGACTTGAACAAAGCTTGCTTAAAAGACAGCTTTCCCGTGCCATTTATCCACATTCTCATTGACAATACTGCACAATACGACATGTACTCCTTTACTGATTGCTTTGCGGGATACCATCAGATCATGGTTGCTGAGGAAGATCATGAGAAAACTGCTTTCATCACTCCTTGGGGAACTTTTTGCTATAGACGGTTATCATTCGGCCTCATCAATGCCGGAGCTACCTATCAACGAGCTATGATGGCTCTTTTCCACGACTTAATGCATAAAGAGATTGAGATCTATGTGGATGACATCATTATCAAGTCCCGGAAGGAGGATGACCATATAGACCATCTTAAAAAGTTGTTCAACAGGTTGCGTAAGTACAACTTGAAGTTGAATCCAGCTAAATGCGCCTTTGGTGTTAAATCAGGCAAGTTGCTAGGATTTCTAGTCAGCTACAAAGGGATTGAGCTAGATCCTGCCAAAATCCAAGCCATCACAGAAATGCCCATTCCTCAGACAGAGAAGGAAATACGAGAATTTTTGGGAAGAATCAACTTCATCAGTAGGTTTATCTCTCAACTCACAGCAACCTGTGAGCTAATCTTCAAGCTATTAAGGAAGAACTCCTCCATGAAATGGAATGATAAGTGCCAGAATGCCTTCCTTACAATCAAGAAACAGCTAGTCAAAGCTCCCGTCTTGGTACCACCCAGGGATGATGTGCCCCTTTTCATGTACTTGTCAGTAAGTGACAATGCTATGGGCTGCATGTTGGGTCAGAAGGACGATAGAGGCCTAGAATGAGCTATCTATTACCTCAGTAAAAGGTTTAGCAGTAGTGAACACAAGTACACTCTGATCGAAAAGAAGTTTTGTGCTTTAGCATGGGCCTCCATGACGTTACAACATTATCTCCATGGTCACACAACCCATCTCATATCCCGCGTGGATCCTCTCAAATATGTGTTCAACAAACCCATGTTAAATTGCAGACTGTCCAGATGGCAGTTGATCCTACAACAATTTGACATCGTATATGTGACTCAAAAGTCCATCAAAGGTCAAGGAATCGCAGATCAACTGGCCGCCGCACCTTCAGGGGATTTCAAACCCTTAGAAACATATTTCCCTGATGAAGGAGTAATGACAGTGCAGCAACACCATCAGTACGATACGCGCCAATGTTGGAAGATGTATTTTGATGGAGCTGTTAATATGGAAGGTTCTGGAGCTGGAGCAGTTCTAGTATCTGATACGGGGGAGCAGTATCCCGTCGCCGTCAAATTACAGTTTGACATCACCAATAATACGGCTGAGTATGAAGGCTGTCTCATGGGGCTACAACTTGCCCATTCAATGGGTATCGGACAGTTAACTGTCCTTACAGATTCAGAGTTGGTAATTAGACAATCCACCGAAATCTATCAAACTAAGGAACTACGCTTGTTGCCTTACCATCAGCAGGGTTTAAAGATGGCTTTGGAGTTCGAAGAAATCTCTTTTCTACTCGTTCCTCGTAATAGGAATGATTTCGCGGACGCGTTAGCAACTTTGACCTCCTTAATTCGCATGTCTGATAAGGAACACTTGCCAAGCGTCACCATTTCCCTGAACAAGGCCCCAGCCTACGGGAATTACGTTGGAGAAGTATCGGATGAGCTACCTCCCATTCAACATCCTTGGTATCAGCATATCAAGAAATATCTACGAGATGGATCTACACCCGCTGAGGCGAGCCCAACTGAGAAAAGGCGGACCCATCGACTTGCAATGAAATTCTACCTGAGTGGAGATGTGCTCTACAAAAGAGATGCAGGACTAGGTCTCCTCAGGTGTTTAGATAAAGATCAAGCCCAAAGGCTCATGGATGAAATCCATGGTGGAGTCTGTGGTCCCCACATGAGTGGCCCCCTCCTTGTCAAGAAAGTCCTTAGGACGGGACATTATTGGCTATCTCTCAAAGCTGATTGCCATAACCATGTCAAGAGATGCTATCAGTGCCAGATTCATGGGAATGCTATACACGCCCCTCCACGGGAACTCCACAATATCAGTTCACCTTGGCCCTTCTCGATGTGGGGAATGGACGTTATCGGGCCCATCGAGCCCAAAGCCAGTAATGGTCATCGATTTATCTTCACCATGATCGACTACTTTACCAAGTGGGTAGAAGCAGTCTCCTTCCCTAGGGTCACTAAAGAAGTCATCATTGCTTTCATCAGAAACAATGTTATTTGTCGATATGGACAACCAGAGGTGATTGTGTCTGACAATGCCAAGAACCTCAACAACAAAATGATGGAGGAATTATGCAGTAAATTCCACATCAAACATCTCAACTCTGTCATCTATCGTTCAAAGATGAACGGTGCTGTTGAAGCAGCTAACAAAAACATCAAGAAGATTATGCAAAAGATGTCCGCCAACCACAGAGATTGGCCTGACATATTGCCTCTGACTCTGTTAGCATATAGAACCTCCATGCGTACTTCCACTGGGGCAACCCCCTATGCCTTAACCTATGGGATGGAAGCAGTGCTCCCCATAGAAGTTGAGATGGAATCCCTCAGAGTATTGATAGACGCTCAGTTGGATGAAGACCAATGGGTACAAGACAGGTGTCACCAATTGTCTCTAATAGACGAAAGGCGAACCGCGGCTATCTTCCATGGTCAGTTATATCAGCAAAGGATCGCCAGATCCTACAACAAAAAAGTCCAGCTACGGCAATTCAAACAGCATGACTTGGTTTTGAAGAAAATCCTGGACAATCAAGATCAAGCCAAAGGAAAATTCGCTCCTAACTGGGAAGGCCCATTTATTGTCAAGGAAGTATTGACAAGAGGCGCTCTCAGATTGCAAGAAATGGACGGCGATGAATTTCCACAACTTATCAACTCGGACACCGTGAAACGGTATTATGTCTGAAGTTACCATTAAGCAAACACCCTGGTGCATAATCATCAGGTCACCAGTCGTTCCGGTTCTTTAACCCTTTACCACATATAACTTTTCCATACTTTGCCCCTCAGGGAAACATACCTTTCAAGCCAACAGCCTGGCTTTCCTTTGCACTCATATCACTTAGGTCATCCCATCGTGGATCGAACCTCCTATGTTTACAGTTTGGCTACCCATACCTGGGATCAAACTTTTCCCCCTGCAGTTTATCCTCAACTTAGGATTAAACTTTATCCTCCCCGCACTTTGACCTGCACATGGGATTACACTTTCTCTTCTCACCCTGAGGGGTGAACTACGTCGACCTGATCTCCTCTTCAATAGGAGTACGTAGGCAACCATTTCATATGGCCCGGTCGCAATAAAACAAAAACAACAAAAACATTCCTACCCTCTTCTTTTCACAAAAACAAAAACAACAAAAATATTCCTACACCATTTCTGCCATCTACAGCATTGAACCTCTTACACAAGGTTCGAATTACGCTGACCTAATCTCCTCTTCAATAGGAGTACGTAGGCAGCCATTTATGGTGCGGTTTCACCCCCTACCAAAACACAAACCATTGTCAACTGGTACTGGGATCATCCTTCAATCCACTACATTTCATTGGCTTCAGACCAAAGGGATGAGATTACCAGAACACCTCCCAAATAGGAGATTCGGCGACCATCTAAGCTGCGGTCATACCTTGAAGAGTAACGCCAAACCATAAGAGGTGGAATTAACTAGGCTTCTCATGAATAGAAGTGTTGGCGACCATCTGTGGTGCGGTCAATCTCAGAGAAGAAAGCCATACTCCTCTCCACATTTCCATCCAGAAATCAGTCCCAAGACACCAAAGATGGTAGGGATACATACAGATCAATGATCCATTCTGAACTATCCAGAGACAACTCAATGTTCATCCGTCCAGGAGGAATTCAGAATACATCAAGATCACAAGCCCTGAAACAGCAGGCAAAATATCAAACAAATAGCAAGGCATATCTAAAAGGGAAGTGATCCAAAAATATATTTCCCTATCATATATATAATGTTTTTTGATATATACAAGGTAAGCTGTACATGACAAAATGGCTAAGCTAGTCTGTGCAGGTAAATACAAGCTCATCTATGGGTCCGGATATATGCGAGCTAACAAGCCCAACATGGCGTCCCTCTCAGAAGAAGGAGGTAAAGCTATGGTCTCCTGCATGAGAGTATCCACTCGACCCAATAGATCAGAAGCCATCTGCATGATGACCATATGCTCATCAATGTAAGCGCTCATCTCTGTGATCATACCAGTGGTAAGGGACCTCGCTGCAGTACTATCTGTGACGGCTACATCCTGAGCAGATATAGCACTATCCCGCTCAACTACCGCTGCGTCCAGGGCTAACCTGGCCTCATCCCGCTCAACAATAGCGGTATCTCTGCGAGCCAATGCCTAGTCTCTCTCTAATAGGGCGACGTCCCTACTATCCAGAGCAGTCGACATCATAGATCGAACTTGATCTCTCTCAAAGGTCATCAGCTGAAGACTCTGCTCCAAATACTGTGCTGAGTGCTGAATCACAAAAGTACTAGTACTGGGAGAATCTGAAAGAAATGCTGGCAACCTAGCAGCGGGCTCCTCCTCGAAATGGGTATCGATGTCCTCCACAGGCTCCACACCCTCTGCATCACTGTCCGGCACTGCAGATACTGCTGTAGCCGATAAAACTTTTGTCTCCATACAGGCGGAATACTCTGCGGAATAACCTGGACTGCTCACTGAAAAAGCAGCTATCTCACGATGGTCCAAACAAGCGTATACATGAGATCGGTCCTCTGCTGAGAGGTATCGAGCAGCTGAATGCTGACCTGTCGCCCCTGTGAAAGGATGAAAATCCTGGAACTGGTCAAACTGCGACATCATGGCCAATGGGTGATAAGTAGTCACACCCCTCAAGCCAGCTAGAGGGAGGAAATCCATGCCCGGAGCATGTGTAATGAAGCTGTATGGTGAGCAAAGCCCCGAGAACAGCAATATGCTAAATGGATCTCTGATGTCTGCCAAAAATGCGGACCAGGACTGGGCATCTGTACACTCCGATGACTGAAAGGAGTAAGACATAGCTACCTCATGGGTAAACCAATATCCATGTAGTCTAAGGGTACCAATCTGTCTCAAGTGTGACATGAACCACACATACAAAAGGACCGTGCTCCCAGTGAACACTCCTGTCGGATACGTGCAACAATATGATGCCGACCGTAGG
This sequence comes from Panax notoginseng, assembly GCA_016801055.1. NCBI lineage: Eukaryota > Viridiplantae > Streptophyta > Magnoliopsida > Apiales > Araliaceae > Panax > Panax notoginseng. Next base: position 83,582,713 of record CM029023.1, read on the forward strand.
GTCTCTGCTAAGATCATATGTATAATGGTGTGACCCTCCCTGAGAGCTCTCACGACCATGATAATGCCTATATCTATCTCATCCATATACCGTGGCATATACACATATGACAGTACACATAGCATCAGTACGTCAACTCAGGCTAGACGCCAATGATTCTCCGACACGGTGAAATCCCTGGAATGTCGTGAGTAGCTGTCCTCCATGCCAAATCTATCGTACAGAAAACGCTGAGAGATCACATGGCCATATGTCAGCTCATCCTGCACTACTCTGCGCCTCAATCCTGTGAGAGTCATGAATCGTCTACTCATGTCTCCCAGAGCCAAATGCACGCAAGGTCTGTCTAGGGGCAGCATCGTCAAACGTGCATACTCCTCCAGAGTAAGAGTCAATTCATGGGTGCCGAAGCGGAACACCTGCCTGTTAGGTTGCCAATGCTCTAACATCCCATCTACAAATCCTGCAGGAACCTGAAATGCCAAAAGAGTCATGGAATGCTGTAGTAACAGATCTATAGTCACCCTGTCTGGTGGTGAGATACTATCGTACCACGATCGCATACCCGATACCACCACTGACGGAGGGGTATGATCTATATGGCTAACTGTAGAAGAAGACATCTATACGGGCCGTGTCATAAGACCATCCAGGGGTCAATACCGAATATCTCTGGACATACATATATATGCATAACATGATACATGCATAATAGATAACGGATGGCAATATGATATAGGGAATGGAAAAGACTCTGCATACATTCCTAAGTATATCATCATCTAATACATCAGCTCTGTACAACTACAAATACAGGGAAATGGGGCACAGACGCCTTACTACTAACAGAGGCCTATCAAAAGATATAGTGAGAATGGGGCACAGCCACCCAATATCTGACAGAGGCCTATCAAAAGATATAACGAGAATACATCAGAAAAAGATAATGGTGTCGATGTCCACATCATTAATCCTGTCCACCTGATGTAACTCCTCCTGAGTCACTGGATCTCTATCAACAGGGATGTCAGGCCTATAAAGAGGAGGATTTATGCCGGCAAAACTGAATGGGTCGTCCGAGGGGCCAGCTCCTGAGCTGGAAGGAACAAATGACTCCACCTCTGCTGGATCTCTGCCCAAATGCCGAATAAATATATGCGCCCGATTTAACTGCTGGGTCAGGCTGTCAATCTGGGTCATATGGGTCGGAGCTCGGACACAAGCTACCCAATCAGTCATCATCAATGATCCAGGAACCATGTCCCCCATAAATTGTGTGGCGCGAGACTGGGCTCCAATAGTGCGAGGAAGCCACCAACGCTGGAATATGTCCTGAGTACATGGACCCTCAGATAAATTAAAACCGTCAACCACCAACAATGGGATCTCACTGGCGGGTGACTGTGATACAGGCCAGTGACGCCTGGCAGGAGGCAAGATCGGTATACGAATCTCCCCTGTGGTGCTCCTGATAGCACGCTCTCCTAGATAGAGCTCCCAGTCGCCATCTGTGAAGAGTGGAACTCTCCTGGTGGAAGTAAAATACTCGACTCCAGTCGGGTATCCATCCTCAAAACCCACTATCAGGTGTTCCCCAGAATAGGGAAGCCATGTGATGGTGTCAGCCATCAGCAACTCCAGCTGCATACGGCAGTGAGTGAATCCCTCCGCTACAAGGACCTCTGGCAAAATAGAATGATGTCATCTTCGTCCTCGTGGATAGGTGTCTAAACCTAACACACTCACGGGACGTAGACATGGGAGCCTCTCATAGGCCCAGAACTGCCAACACAATGGCAAAACATCTGCTATCTGTAAACACTCTTAAACCTACAAATAAGAATGACAAGAGAAATACTCACCAGCAGAAATGGGTAAAATCCTAGCCAAGCCTCGATCAAACCCTGTGAGCGCATGCGCATGCCCTGGAGGAAATAGGTAAAGGTGTAAGAGCCCCAATCGTATTCTCCAATACGGTCCACGTCACGCGTAGCGCTGACCAAAGCAAAAGATACCGTGGAAGAGTTATCTGCTATGCAGCAGCCTCGAATGATCATCAGGAACAATCGCCGCAGAACGCGATCCCTGATTCTGACATCATCAGACATAGGCTCACTCAATAGCCCGCTCACAACATCTACGCTTAAAGGACCTGAACGGATGGTCCTGCCTTTGAGCGCCGACGCCAAAACTCCCAATAAGGATTTAACGGCAGTAGGGGTAATATTCGCCACACAAGGCACTGGCTCCCCTCCAAACTCCACGCCTGTGATAAATCGCTAATCCATAGGCGTCATCATCACTTCACAATCTAGCAAGTGGAGTGACTGAGTCTGGTGAAACTACCGCTCAGATAAAGCTCTGAGATAACCCCAGGGACAGCGACGGGGAAGGATGGAAAAGAAGGCCCCAAATTCCCACTCATGCACTACTGCTCTATAATCAGGATGAAGCGCCTGGTACATGGAGTGGATGCTAAACCAGTTCCCTCGAGGTAGTGTAAAACCTAGAACCTGCATGAAATGCAGATCTACATCAGAACCCTTTAAATCCTCATCAATGGGAGAGAAGGAAAAGCAAAGTCTAACGCCATACCTCGTTAGCATGTAAATACATCGAGGGATGTCTGCCCAAATCACCCAACAACTCCGGGTTCATCACCTGGATGCTTGGAAGCTCCCTGCGAGGGATATGTGCAGCAGGAGCGGGATCCTCCATATCCGCCTCCTCGTCCTCAACGTCTAGAACATCTACCTGGACAGAACGTATCACAGCCTCCACCAATCGACGAGGCTGTCTGACAGAACGGGGACGAGGCACTTCAGAAGCCCTCCGCCGTACGCCAGAAGTGGTCCTATCGGAACTGCTCGGCTGATCCGGATCAATAATGTCTGGACAACAAGTCTCCAAATCACCTCAGAAAGGGTGTGGTATTTCCTTACCTGGAGCTTTCTATAATGCATTTATGACTATATGCATGCATGGATTTACTTTAACACAATAGAGTTAAAATGCATGATTACCCAATGCCTATATTTTGGAAAAAAATTTCCATAGTCCCCTTTGAAAATAGGACTATCCACATGCACATAGGCATGTCTAGGTGGCTATTCAGTAGCACACCTGTCCCAAAGTCATATACATAATATATGCATTAAAAATCAAAATCATCATGCATAAGGCCAACCTCAATGCTAGGAGTACTTTGCCTTTCTACCTTTTGCTCATTGAACCTCAAATAAGACAAAAAATAGCAGGAAAAGGTGCCAATTTGACTGTCTCAAAAGTCAAATTTTTTCACATCATTATGTTCAGCATGGTTTAATACTAACATTTACTATATTGAATATTTTTTATCAAGTCATTTGTGCATACATAATCACTACTATGTGTTTAGATGCATTTCGTGCGATAACTCACAATCTAACGGACAGAAATGAGAGAAAATACAGGCATATGTTACCAGGATAGTGTAGAACACTTGTACGGTGATAGAATTTGTACAAAGCAGCCCGAACTCAGCAAATCTGAAGATGGCTCGCGGTTTTCTCTAGGCAAAACAAGTTGAAAATGACTTGTGAAGGCAGGCTGCTGGAATTTATCATCCACGCCTGGCCGCAGTCTCACCTGCGGCTACAGCAGGTGTACCTGCGGCTCCTCTGTGAGGGTCCCACCCCTTCGGCTCGGTCCAGTTCGAGTTGAAATAGAGTTCTCACGGACTAGAAAGGTTAAATCGGGAATAAAAACACCACGCGATTGAGCAAAACTGCATGCAATCTTGGTCTTCTCCGATGATACTTTGAATCTGTACATCGCTCATTGGTAGTCACCCGAACACAAGGTATACCCTACCAATGATCCCAGTTGTCACTAATCACATACGGTAATACCTTATACAGGTCCGATGCCGCTAACTCTGGGTCGTTACCCTACGAACAGTCCCCGACGGGGGTTACAACGTTAGTCCCCGACGGGGGTTACAACGTAGGTTCCCGACGGGGGTTAAAACGCGTGTTCATCCGTTGAAACACAAATCAACGAAGGTCAAGCAGTCTTGACATTATCTCAGCCGATGGCAAGTAAACCTATCAGAGCATACACAGTTGTTCGATTAATGCACACATCCCCAGTGGATCCCCGAGGGGGTTACAACGTGAAGTCACGGCAAGGGATTACCGCGTACATGTAATCCGTTGACACACCTATCAACGAAGGTCAAGCAGCCTTGACATTATTAAAGTCGATAGAGGATTAAACCTATCAGAGCTCTAGAGCTATTCAAAGTTCTTCACACCCGACTGCTCATATTCCCCGACAGGGGTCACAACGCAATGCTCCATTGATTGTTGGTGTAAAATTAATACGCACAAAACACGCAAGTGTACGTGGTCAACAAGTAATATAGTAATGAATAAAATATCATTCCCACGAGGACAAAATACCAAGAATCTTAACTTCACAATTATCAATTTTATATTAACCCTAATTTTATTAAACTAATCAATTCAATGGTTTTCAAAGTAACTAATTAAAAGCAACAAAATTAATGAATAATTAAATTATCACAAAAATAATCACCAATAACGAAATCCGAAATTTTTCAAACAATTAATGGAGAATTAGACTTATGATTTCACCCTAAACCTCACTCTGATTTTCAAACCTTTATTCCAACTCAACTCAATATTCCAATTTATTAATCAAGAACACGAACGTAGTAAGAGCCACCTCTCGATGCACTAATGCCATATTAACATCAATCTATAATTAAGATAGAAATCCGTTAAACACCTAATTTAACCAACTCACTATATCTCTATGTGAACTGCAATCAAAAAAGTTGAAGCTTAAGCTCTCTATACGATTACATGAGATGTCAAGCGTATCTCTACCTTAACAATAATCACAAATATGCTATCGACATAATTTATGACACATGCTATATTAACTAGGTCTAGATTCGAATCTCCTCTCTCGATTCCTTTCAAATCCACAAAGAACTGTTGATCAGGTAATTCATAAATTCACGCACAAATTAACATAGATAAACTGAAAATATCTTATTGAATTAGAAATCAAAGTTATAGAATCATCGTTACGCTCAAAGATCCATCACAAGTCTAATAAATAAATTAGTTCATAACGAATGAATTATAAACTGAATAATTTGTTGAAAACATCATCCCAATTACAAACAAATGGAAGAGAAGAAGAATTATAGAAAAACCCCTTCACGTAGCCTCGATTTGCAACTATCGTGACAATCTCTGAAAATTACTCCTCTAATGCTCGCTCTTCAATTCCTTGAATTCGCGCTGAAAATCTTGCCTTTGTGTTATAGGATTGTTGTTTTTCTAAGTGGTAGCCAGCTCTCCTGACTTCTGGATGAATTTTCCTTTTATTAGAGTCCAAAACGCACCAGCCAAGCCCACAAACCGCGCCCTAGCAGAAGTCGAAACAGAACAGGACAATTCAGGAAACAGGACCCCCGCCCCGGCGGGGGGTATAGTGTAAAACAGGCCCGCCCCGGCGGGCTAGTGCACTGACTTCAAAAATCCTTAAGTTCCAATTTTTTTCACTTTTGCTCCAAAAAGACCGCCTTTTCATACCAATTGCATCCATGACCACCCTACACATAAAATAACATGAAACAAGTTAAAACGAACACAACATATGAAAATAAATACTAATTTAAACTTGAAATGAATATCGATTCGTGTATATAAAATCCACTTATCAAAATCCCCCAAACTTAAATCGTGCTAGTCCATGAGCACAAACAAACTACATGCAATGCAATAAAATGCAATAACAATCTAAATGCCTAAAATCAAATAAAATCCAACAACATCGCATAAACTGATTTATCCCATCAGCCTCAGAGAAAACAAGCAACTTTACAATACAAATTATCAAAACCAATCCATGCTTACATATTAATTCTCAATTCTTGAACAATTATCACTGGTATAGCGTGCGTGTGTGATCAACATCTAAGATAACTGATATTGACCCAAATTCAATACATAAACAACTTCTTAGAAGGAATTATACAGTGCAAACTTAAAAATCTCAAAAATAGGCACGATTCAACTAAAATTAAACTTAACCAAATTCAAGGGTACATGCAGGATATTTATACTTCCTTTTTCTTGAATTTCTTTTCTTTTCTTTTCATACGGGGCTTTTTTTTCTTATCTCTTTTTTTTTTCATTTTTTTTAACATATGAAAACAATGCAAACTCCTAACTAATATGCAAAATAAAATTTATAAAACAGCATGCATGCAACTAAACAAATATAACTCCCCCAAACTTAAATAAGACAATGCCCTCATTGGATAAAAATATAAGGCACGAGGACTTCCCTGAAACTGTTTAAGTCTGAGGCGGTGGTTGGTGTGCATCCTCATCAGAATCACTAGGAGGAAATCGAGGTAATGGATCGGGTTGTTCATGTGGAAATTGAGCCGCCGGGTTGAAACTTTGGAGTGTTGTATTCAATGAGGCGAAAGATGCGTTCATGGCATCAAACATGTGGTCTTGGCGCATCGCCAATCGCCGCATTTCCCGACGTGTCACCCTATGCTGTGCAGTCATTTGGTGTTGTAACTCAAGGAACTGAGTACTAGAAAATGCCTCAGGCTGCGGATCCTGCTCGGTTCCTTGACCACCCATTGTGTCATCCTCGTCCTCCGAAGTATCTTCGGCTTCCTCCTCATCCTCCGAAGCTGATGGAAAAACAAATCCTAGACCTCTAGGATGCGATTCGCCGCTAGGCCATACTGAGTACCGCGCTATCATCCGAGTATCTAAGAGCTACAGCGGCATCAGAGTAGGTTCATCATCGGACCAACGTACTACAGCTTGACGACACAACCCACATATGAGAGATGGGTGTGGTAAGCCGCCAGAAAAGTTTCCCCAGAGACATCGTCGAATAGAAAAACTAATAATTGCCCCGATGTCGATGAGGAAGTCTTGCACGATGGCATACAGGAGAAGTGCCTTTTCCTTGGCACATCCGAGGTGTGCGTGGACGATAGCAATTTAGCATAGAGGAAGGCATACCAGATTTTTTCGTACCGACTTAAGTCCTTGCTGTGAAACACTGTGCCTCCCTTTCTACCCTTTATCCAAGTAGTACTTGGCTTAGTCATGTTTTGAATAACCTCCTCAAAGTCGGGGTCGAAATCCCGCATATAGGCATACTAGCACTGGTGGGGCACCCTCAGCTGATAATATGTATTGATTGCATCAGCACTGAATGGGACCGTGCGACCCCGCACGAAGGCCTTGAATGGTGCCTTGTCCTTGGCGTTCGCATAGAATTCCTTGACGACATTCACAACAGCGGGCTCGGGCTCCGCCATTAACTGTAACCACCCTTGCTGATAAATTTGTTGCATCATCTCCCCATCATTCCCCTCGGGAGCCAGCCCCCACTCCGGTGTAAGAGCCTTGGTAACCATATAATCGTACCGGTCGGCGGCGGCGGCACTTCTGAATTTTCGGCGGTCATAAATTCGTGTCGGTGGAGCGGAACTTGAACTCGCCCCCCGTTGGCATTTGGGTGTTGGTTGAGATGCCATTGCGTGTTAGCAGTGAACTCTTGCTAATAACCACTTCCTCTCCCGAAAACTTATTTCAGTCAATCTGTCAAACACTTGGCGTGCACAGCTTATTCGGATCCCCCCAAACTTAGATTATTTCTAACTGTCAGGAGAGAGAAGATGAAAGCTTGATGTTAATGCTATGTAACTTACCCTTAAGTGTGTGTAGCCCAATTGCTTGAAGAATTCGGGTGTAATGGAATTGGTATATTGGAAATAGGAGTTAGGGTTTATATAGAGTGATATAGGGTGGAGAAGGTGGTGAATGTGATTGACATAGTGTGGAGGATGTGGGGTAGAAGGTGGCTAAAATGATTTAGGTGGTGGTAATGGTGGTGGTAGTAGGTTAGGATCGTGGGTTATGGTGAGGAGAGAAAAAAATTGAAGTAGCAATAGTTGTTAAGTAAGGGGAAAGTGGTTGGGGCGTGCAGTTTTAAAGTACTTGTCTGCCCAGAAATCAGGACCCCCGCCCCGGCAGGGGGTGCTAGGCCAAACAGGCCCGCCCCGGCGGGCTAGTCCCCTGCTAAAATTTTTGGTCCAAAATTTTGGAGATGAAAAATTTTCCAATTTCCCTCCATTGCGTAGGCCTTGTTGCTCTGAGTCGTGTTTGACCTCTCCTGAAACCAAAAACAAGCAATACGTTAAATTAATGATGACTTGGAGTTTTGATAGATTTTTAGTATTTTTCAGAGAATTTTAACAAACTTAATAATTGACAAGTCCTAACTACTACTTCATAACTATATCCTAACAAATTAAACGTGAAATATGAAATATAAAGAAATATTGGGTTGCCTCCCAATTAGTGCTTGATTTTAAGTCGTTCAGCCTGACTACTCCCTATTTTACTGAGTATCGGCGAGGATGATGTTGTCGGCGTCCCAATTTGACTCGCCACCCTAGTAGTGTTTTATCCTTTGACCATTGACTTTGAACGTTTCTAGCGGATTACGACTGTAGAGTTCAATGGCGCCATAAGGAAATACTCATTTTTATAGTAAACGGTCCTGACCATCTTGACTTAAGCTTTCCGGGGAACAAACGCAGCCGCGAATTGAACAAGAGGACTACTTGACCCGGCTCGAATGTTCGTTGCACAATTTTCTGGTCGTGCCATTTTTTAACTTTTTCTTTGTAAAGCTTGGCATTCTCGTAAGCTTGGAGGTGAAATTCGTCGAGCTCATTAAGTTGGAGTAGCCTCCTTTCTCCCACTGCGGCTTGATCAAAATTCAATTTCTGTATTGCCCAATAAGCCTTGTGTTGTAGCTCTACCGGTAAGTGACATGCCTTTCCGTACAAGAGTTGATAAGGTGACATCCCGATTGGTGTTTTGTATGCAGTCCGGTACGCCCATAATGCGTCGTCCAATCGAAGTGACCAATCTTTTCGACTCGGATTTACGACTTTCTCCTGAATTTTCTTAACTTCTCTGTTCGATACCTCGGCTTTCCCATTAGTTTGAGGGTGATACGTTGTAGCCACTTTGTGATTGACCCCATACTTAGCCAAAAGAGCTATAAACGACTTATTGCAGAAGTGACTTCCTTCATCACTAATTATTGCTCTTGGCGTGCCAAACCTCGTGAAAATATTTTTCTGTAGAAACTTGAGGACCACCTTGGCATCATTAGATGGCAATGCTGCAGCTTCAACCCATTTAGATATGTAATCCACCGCGAGCAGAATATACTGATTGCTCATGGACGACGAAAATGGTCCCATGAAATCGATGCCCCATACATCAAAGATTTCCACTTCCAGAATTATTTGTAGGGGCATCTCATTCCGTTTCGATATGTTTCCCACCCTTTGGCATCTATCACATGTTTTCACAAATTGGTGGGTGTCTTTGAACAACGTAGGCCAATAAAACCCAGATTAAAGAACTTTTACTGCAGTGCGCTTAATTCCGTAATGTCCACCGTACGCCGATGAATGGCATTCTTGTAGTATGGTTTGGATTTCACTGTATGAAATACATCGTCGTATCATCTTATCGGCGCATTGTTTAAACAGATACGGCTCATCCCACATGTACCACTTGACGTCATGAAGAAACTTTTTTTTCTGTTGTCGTGTGAGATCCGGGGGAAGAATCTTGCTTACCACATAATTCGCGAAATCTGCATACCACGGAAATTCTACATGCACCCCAAATAACCGCTCATCTGGGAATGTCTCATTAATCACGCCTCTATCTTCATTCGTTTTCTCCGGATTTTCCAGTCTTGATAAATGGTCGGCAACTTGATTCTTCGTCCCCTTTCTATCTTTAATTTCTAAATCAAACTCTTGAAGTAGGAGAATCCATCGGATAAGGCGTGGCTTAGCGTCTTTTTTTGCTATTAAGTACCGAATCGCCGAGTGGTCTGTGTAGACTATTACTTTAGTCCCGATCAAATATGCCCGGAATTTGTCGAACGCGTATACTACTGCAAGCAATTCCTTTTCTATAGTAGTGTAGTTCATTTGAGTTTCAGTTAGTGTTTTGCTTGCATAGTATATGGCGTGAAACACCTTGTATCGTCTTTGGCCCAAAACAGCCCCAACCGCATAGTCGCTTGCATCACACATGAGTTCGAATGGCATTTTCCAGTCCGGTGCGATTATCACGGGGGCTGTAGTTAACTTCTTCTTCAATAATTCAAACGCGGATTTGCATTCCGCAGTAAAGCTAAAAGTCGCATCCTTCTCTAAAAGACTGTATAGAGGTTTTGCAATCTTAGAGAAGTCCTTTATGAACCTCCGGTAGAATCCAGCATGCCCTAGAAAACTGCGAATACCCTTAATTGAGCTCGGTGGAGGTAGTTTCTCGATCGTGTCCAACTTTGCCTTGTCCACCTCCAATCCTTGAGCCGACACCTTATGTCCCAATATTATGCCCTCTTCAACCATGAAGTTGCATTTTTCCCAATTTAGTATGAGGTTGGTGTCCTTACAACGCTGCAATACCATGACCAGATTCTCTAAGTAAGTGTCAAAAGTGCTTCCATAGACCGAGAAATCGTCCATGAATACTTCAATGTTTTTCTCCACCATATCCGAAAAAATAGCCATCATACACCGCTGGAAAGTTGCCGGTGCATTACACAGTTCGAATGACATCCTCCTGAATGCAAAGGTGCCGTAGGGGCAAGTGAATGTTATCTTTTCTTGATCCTCAGGAGCTATAGCAATCTGATTATATCCCGAATATCCATCCAATAAGCAGTAAAACTCATGTCCCGCTAACCTGTCTAACATTTGATCAATAAAAGGTAGGGGGAAATGGTCCTTCTGGGTTGCCTTATTCAATCTCCTATAATCAATGCACACCCTCCAACCTGTTACTGACCTTATTGGAATTAACTCATTGTCCTCATTCTGAATTACTGTCATTCCCCCTTTCTTCGGCACACAATGAATCGGACTTACCCATTGACTATCGGAAATTGGATATATGACTCCGGTATCCAATAATTTCAGAATTTCCTTCTTGACCACTTCCTTCATGATTGGGTTAAGTCGACGTTGATGCTCCACCGATGGGCTTGCATTACCCTCCATCAGAATCTTGTGCATGCAAAATGACGGGCTAATGCCTTTTATATCCGCAATCGTCCATCCAATTGCTGATTTGTGATCCCGAAGCACCCTCAACAACTTTTCTACCTGCAATTCGTTAAGTGCAGCAGAAATAATTACTGGTAAAGAATTTAAATCGCCTAAATACGCATACCTGAGATGTTTAGGGAGTGGCTTAAGTTCCAATGCCGGTGGCTCCTCCAATGATGGTTTCAATTTTTCTGCAACTGTATCCTCGGTGTGCAGAGGTTCAACCGGTGCTCTGAATCGGCTAACTCGTGGCAATGAGTCTAGCATCAGTAATAAGTCCACAATTTTTGGGTCGTCTTTTTCCTAATCCCCCAGTAAAGTTGTTTCTAACGGATCATTGCTTAAACTCTTGCTCATATCTTCGCTGGTAATCTGCTCAATTAAGTCCATTCGATTACACTCTTCCTCATCCGTAGGATATTTCATGGCCTTAAACACATTGAATTTTACTTCTTGATCTTGGACCCTCATTGTAAGTTCTCCTTTTTGCACGTCTATGAGTGTCCTTCCTGTGGCCAAGAAAGGTCTTCCTAGGATGATCGGGATGTTCTTATCTTCCTCGAAATCCAGTATGATAAAGTCCGCAGGAAATATAAACTTATCCACTTTTACCAAAATGTCCTCTACAATGCCTCTCGGATATGTGACTGACCTATCCGCCAACTGTAATAAAATATTCATAGGCTTTGGTGCTGGCAAACCCAATTCTGAATATACTGATAATGGCATCAGATTTATGCTTGCTCCCAAATCACATAGGCATTTGTTGAATGACATCTTCCCGATCGTGCACGGGATAGTAAAGCTTCCCGGGTCTTTAAGTTTAGGTGGAAGCTTTTTCTGTAACACTGCACTGCACTCCTTTGTTAGTGCCACTGTTTCGAAGTCTTCCCATTTCTTCTTCCTTGACAGAATTCCCTTCATAAACTTCGCGTAACTCGGCATTTGCTCCAGGGCCTCTGCAAATGGAATATTAATCTGGAGTTTCTTGAACACATCTAAAAATTTCGCGAACTGCTTATCGGACTTCTGTTTTTGGACTTTCTGCTGAAATGGCGGTGGGGGATGAACAATCGGCTTACTGTTTTGCTTTGGTTCCTCTGATTTGTTCCCCTCTACTGCATTACTGTCGTCGGCTTTTTCCTCCGGTGTTGCTGAATTTTCTGCACTAATCCCACCGAGGTGTTTTTCACTTCTCAACATAACTGCCTGACATTGCTCATGATTACCCTTCAGATTTCTTTCGGTGTCGCTAGGTAATGTTCCTTGTGGTCTACTATTCAATGCCAACGCAATTTGCCCTATCTGATTCTCTATATTCTTGATAGCAATAGCTTGACTCTTCAAAGCCAAATCGGTGCTAGTTCTGTACCTTGCCCAGGATTCCTCATCATCGGATTGCCTATCCTGCTGTTGAATCTGTTGTGGATGACTATGAAATCCAGGGGGATATGATGGTCGTGGAGCTTAATTTTGCTGATTATTGCTCCACGAGAGGTTTGGGTGGTTCCTATTCCCCTGGTTGTAGGTATTTTGGTATGTATTTTGTGGATTTCTGTTGTAGTTGCCTATGTACTGAACGGATGCTGGATTTATTGCACACTGCTCTGTCAGATGATCCCCCACACATAATTCGCATACTGCCATAACCTGCTGAACTTGTTGAGTTTGAGCCCCTGCTAACGTCTTCACCGTCTCATTCATCTTATCAAACTTCATGGATAGTGCAGAAATGGTTGTGTATAGATGTTAATCCATCTATTTCCAAGATCCCAGCCGCCTTTGCCTGTGTCATTCTTGATGTGGGCCACTGGTAGTTATTTGCCGACATTGTTTCTATCAAATTGTAAGCATCCTCGTAACTCTTAGCCAAGAATGCATCCCCCGATGCCGCATCAATACTTGCTCTGATATTTCCATGTAGCCCGTTATAGAAGGTGTTCATTTGTAGCCACTTGGGCAAACCATGATGTGGCACTTCCTGAGTAATTCTTTGTATCTCTCCCATGACTCATATAGTGACTCTCCACTCTGTTGCTCAAACAATGTGATGTCACTTCTCATTTTTGCAGTCTTTGCCGGTGGGAAAAATTTGGCAAGAAATTTTTGAGCCAAATCCTCCCACGTAGTGATCGAACCCGGCGGTAAAGAGTGTAACCAACTTTTTGCCTTGTCTCGTAAGGTAAATGGGAACAAGCGAAGTCTTACTGCCTCGTCCGACACCCCGTTGTACTTGAACATGTCGCACATTTCCAGAAAACTGAGCAAGTGCTCATTTGGATCGTCGTGTGCCACTCCCCCAAACTGACATGAATTCTGCATCATCTGAATAGTCCCAGGCTTTATTTCAAAAGTGTTCGCAGCAATTGCATGCCTAGTAATGCTTGACTGCAGATCAGTCACCTTAGGTGTGGAAAAATCCCTCAACGCTTTCTGGTCTTCAGCAGCCATCGTTCCTTCCTTATCAGAATTTTCAAATTCGGTTCTCGTTTCCTCAATCCACTTAATCAACTTTTGAAAGCGTCTGTCAATGTCGTCCTCAAAAGGTAGCAAGTCTGGATGTTTAGACCGTGTTTGCATAAACCGATGTCGAAAACCTGAAATAGAGAAAACAAAAAAAAATGTTTAAGTAAAAACAGGACTAATTAAACTGATATTGTAAAAACAAATATTAAAATCTCGGCTAAATTGTCCCCGGCAACGGCGCCAAAAACTTGTTGGTGTACAATTAATACGCACAAAACACGCAAGTGTACATGGTCAACAAATAATATTGTAATGAATAAAATATCGTTCCCACGAGGACAAAATACCAAGAATCTTAACTTCACAATTATCAATTTTATATTAACCCTAATTTTATTAAACTAATCAATTCAATGGTTTTCAAAGTAACTAATTAAAAGCAACTAAATTAATGAATAATTAAATTATCACAAAAACAATCACCAATAACGAAATCCGGAATTTTTCAATCAATTAATGGAGAATTAGACTTATGATTTCACCCTAAACCTCACTTTGATTTTCAAACCTTTATTCCAACTCAACTCAATATTCCAGTTTATTAATCAAGAACACGAACATAGTAAGAGCCACCTCTCGATGCACTAATACCATATTAACATCAATCCACAATTAAGATAGAAATCCGTTAAACACCTAATTTAACCAACTTACTATATCTCTATGTGAACTGCAATCAAAAAGGTTGAAGCTTAAGCTCTCTATACGATTACATGAGATGTCAAGCGTATCTCTACCTTAACAATAATCACAAATATGCTATCGACGTAATTTATGACACATGCTATATTAACTAGGTCTAGATTCGAATCTCCTCTCTCTATTCCTTTCAAATCCACAAAGAACTGTTGATCAGGCAATTCATAAATTCACGCACAAATTAACATAGATAAACTGAAAATATCTTATTGAATTAGAAATCAAAGTTATAGAATCATCGTTACGCTCAAAGATCCATCACAAGTCTAATAAATAAATTAGTTCATAACGAATGAATTAAAAACTGAATAATTTGTTGAAAACATCATCCCAATTGCAAACAAATGGAAGAGAAGAAGAATTATAGAAAAACCCCTTCACGTAGCCTCGATTTGCAACTATCGTGACAATCTCTGAAAATTACTCCTCCAATGCTCGCTCTTCAATTCCTTGAATTCGCGCTGAAAATCTTGCCTTTGTGTTATAGGATTGTTGTTTTTCTAAGTGGTAGCCAGCTCTCCTGACTTCTGGACGAATTTTCCTTTTATTAGAGTCCAAAACGCACCAGCCAAGCCCACAAACCGTGCCCTAGCAGAAGTCGAAACAGAACAGGACAGTTCAGGAAACAGGACCCCCGCCCCGGCGGGGGGTATAGTGTAAAACAGGCCCGCCCCGGCGGGCTAGTGCACTGACTTCAAAAATCCTTAAGTTCCAATTTTTTTTCAATTTTGCTCCAAAAAGACCGCCTTTTCATACCAATTGCATCCATGACCACCCTACACATAAAATAACATGAAACAAGTAAAAACGAACACAAAATATGAAAATAAATACTAATTTAAACTTGAAATGAATATCGATTCGTGTATATAAAATCCACTTATCGTTGATCCACATGACAGCGGAAGTCAAGCAGCCTTGACAATGTTCCCCACAGGGAGTTCGGCCGTTGATTCACATGTCGGTGAAATACACGTCAATGAAGGTCAAGCATCCCTGACAGCATTTGCTGTTGGTAGTAAACCCAACAGAACCCAGACATGTCCTGACGATACAAATCAGGAGATTGTCATCAAGGAGGATTGATGATGGAATATGTTATACACATCCTCAAACATATTAAGCTTTATCCCCACAGATCTCTTGCACATAAGAGGTACCTCTTCAGGATCAATTCATTATCCAGGAAGCTGGTGATAACTCCAACATCAACATCCTGACAGATTCAGATTACACATCAAATCTGATCATCATTGCCAGTCCCCAG
Organism: Panax notoginseng; assembly: GCA_016801055.1. Lineage (NCBI taxonomy): Eukaryota > Viridiplantae > Streptophyta > Magnoliopsida > Apiales > Araliaceae > Panax > Panax notoginseng. The sequence continues at coordinate 83,598,411 of CM029023.1, forward strand.
TTAATGCAATAGGGAGCCAGCAATCATCCCCAGCGTGTTGGGCTACAACCCCGTACACATGCATCATACATCAGCATCATGTTGCTATCCATAGTACCATGTTAATCTTGTTGCATTTCAAGTGTCTAGAATTCTTTATCCTACCCATGCATCACCATGCATGAGTATGATAAAGAGGGGCATCTGTAGACACTCGAAATTTTCTGTACTACTGTCACCAACGTTGTAGCAGGACAGAGTCGTCTTTTAAGAGAGAACCCTGAAAGACAATTTGGATTCGTCTTTTATGAGAGAACCCTAAAAGACAGTCCAGATTCGTACTGGATACTACCGGAAGTTCAGCATCAACCCCGGATCGCAATCTGGGAGTAATCATTCCAATCTTGGAGAACCTTGAGGCATGCAGATCAATACTGGAACACACACCAGAGAAGATCGATTAATCTCGGAGATAACCCCGAGATATCCAGTCTCAGCCCTAAACATGGGAATAGCCTCCAACCTGGGTGATAGCCCCAAGGAATGCAGTTTCGGCACTAACCCCGGAAATGCTTGTTACAAGTGCGACCAGCTTCAATCTCGGCGCTCACAACGAGGTACACTGTATCAACCCGGCGATGACATCGGGAAGACAGACACACCTCAAGGATGACAGTGAGGACCTTCAACCAATTCTAGCAGTCCAATCCCAACGAAGCTGAGTAACGTCTACTTTATCAACCCAACCCGGTAACAATCCTGGTAAGGGGAAACATCGTCATCTGACCAAAATGATGCCACGCCACATCATCTCGACGCCTCTACGGAACAATGTCCCACAAGGCTAATCAATCCCGAGTGACTATTGTGCGGGGTAACGGATGAAAGTTGAAGCTTGAAGACCGGAGGGCACCATCCCATCTTCAAAGACTTCGTACAAACTCTAATTCCATGCCATCGTACAAACTCTCGACAACGGCGGTCCGAAATAGGTCCTGTATACCTCAAACGGATGCCCGGATTGCATTTTTGAGAAACCGAGTGGACATTACAGTGCCCGCGTGCACGTACTTCGAGACGACCTGACCCGACCAAACCGGGCCGACCCGACCCGCCTCTTGTACATATGCGGTTGCAGCAGGTGTACCTGCGGCACCTTTTGCCTATAAATAAGAGGCTTGGGGTGCTAATTTTCTAAGAGAAAACGACGGGGAAACCCTGCAGAACTTGCTCCACACTCGCCATACAGTGTATTTTCCCACTTTAAACACCTGTGAGCTCATATACAACCCCTTTTGTACCCACAAAAGCCAGTGTTTACCCACTCTAAAGATATAGAAACCTTTTTTAGCAGTCAGCTGTAAGCCTTCTCACACACTTTAGAGTCTTTCTCTTCATCTCTGTACACACCCTTCTACACGTTGAGAGTCGAGTTGCTTGCTTTTGCCCGGACTTCGGTCCGTGGTTTCATTCCAGTCTGTATATATATATATTATATATATATTTATATTTATATATATATTGACTAACATTATCGAGTTATGCCTCGATTGAGCCTAGACTTCGGTCTGGAGCGTTTATTCGCTTTCCTATATATATATTTATATATATATGAACTGTGTATCGAACTTTGTTCGATTGAGCCTAGACTTCGGTCTGGTGCGTTTATTGCTTTAATATATATATACTTATATATATTAACTGTGTGTCGAACTTTGTTCGATGAGCCTAAACTTCGGTTTGGTGCGTTTAATTGCTTTTATATATATATACTTATATATATGAACTGCTTTTAGCCAGGGATCATATCCCTAAGCTTTGATACCAACTGTGACGCCCCCAAAATTAGGTATACATCACCCATCTTGGGTCGTCAGATACATGGTACAGAATACAAATACAACTTACTATTACAACTGTCGTGTACAATACGATAAAACATAACTGTGAGTTTGAATACAATTATTGTCTACTAGAGACTATACAAACTCAAAAGGAGTCCTAATTATAATTATTATCACACTATTTAACAGAATAGTGAGGACTACTAATACTATCATCTGGTCCATCACTCCGTTTCCCGACTCGTCCCAGCTATATTCTCATTTCCTAAAGAGAACAGTGAAAGAAAGGGTGAGCTCAACTAGCACAGTAGAAAAATATTAGGACTAAGATAATGCAGAATAAATTATCATTAGCCTTCAATAGTGTTAAACTGATAAAATATAACAAACATCAAGTTTAACTGTAGTGGAACAAGCAATCCATTAAAAGAGTTAAGTAGAGAATAAAATCTACCATCATTTATGATTAAAAAGGTTTTTTTATCACTGTTATCGCTGAGACTCAGCTTAATATATAATCCACATCATTGAATCACCCCTGCACTACGGCAAAGGATATTCTTTAGTATCACGACCACAATTATCCATGCACTACGAGCCAAGAATATTTATGTATTCATTAATGGTCATGATCATGCCAAGAACTGTCCATCAACGCACTACGTGTGAGACCCCAGATTTTATGAATAAATATTTAATATTCTCGAAAAAATTTTAATTTATTTTTTTATATTAGGGTATGGATTTGATATAATGTTATAGTTGTGGGTAGTATTTATAAATTTTGTAAAGTATGCAACTTGTTATATTATATTCGATTGGTCGGGAAATATTTTTTTTGTCGGAAAATATCCGTACGACGGTATAATCATTGGTGGACCCCACAACAGAATTATTGTCGAATTGAAAAAACGACAAAAATATTTTATGGAAATAACGGCGGAAGTTTTACCGTTAACTGTTGAAACACCCGGTGTTAAAAGTACAGTAATACGCGTGGTTGCATAGTAGCACACGGTATTGATTATGGATGCTTATGTGAAAAGTCACTCAGTATTATTCAATCGGATATTCGGGACACTTTTTGTGTTGGAGTACTATTCACGAGTTACTATTCATGAGTTACTATTCACGGGTTACTATTCACCTAAATTACTATTCACCTGAATATTATTCACTCGGGTATTTGGGGTACTTTTCGTATCGGAGTACTGTTCACAAGTTACTGTTCACGAGTTACTATTCATGAGTTACTATTCACGGGTTACTATTCACCTATATTACTATTCACTCTAGTATTGTTCACTCGGGTATTTGGGACACTTTTCGTGTCAGAGTACTATTCATGAGTTACTATTTATGAGTTATAATATTAATGATGAATGTTGTTCGGAGTTGAATTTGGAGACGCGGACGTGATATTTGAGTCCGAAACGTCGAAATTAGTAAAAATAGACAAAATTTTCCAAAATTTACTATTTGGTCAAAAAGTCAACAGTTGACTTTTTCGAAAAAAGTCAAACTTCGAAATTTCAAAATTTATATTTTTGATAAAAATGGTTTCATTTTGTTGGAATTGTTTGTGTTAGTAAAAATCGACATTTATTTTGATAATAATTGATATCTAGAGGTTATATTGACCAATCGGGTATTTAACCGGATAAATGAGCAATTGATTGCTATTATTTCACATGATTATAACTATTTGTTCACATGTTATACTATTGACTCACATTCTTGTTACTATTAGGGGAGTTGGTGCAAGATTGATAATACTTGCATGACTAAGTTAAAAATGGAGGTATAGAGGGATGTACTATATTGTAATTAATTTTTCACATGTTTAGAATTATTGAGTCACATGATTTTACTATTGATTCACATGATTTACTATTAGGGGAGTTGGTGCAAGTTTGATAATACTTGGATGATTGAATTAAAAATGAAAGAAAAGTTGGAGGTATTGTACTATAATATTTCGAGCCCCAAAACGTGCAATTATCGAAACTATGTTTTCCTATAAACAGAAGCTCATTCTTTCTTCATTTTTCACCAATTCACTAAAGCTTTAGAGCCATTATTATAGAGAGAAATTATAGAGAGAAGCTATAGAGAGAAAATCTATAGAAGAAGAGAAGTCTGCTCCCTCACTACTCCTATATCCAGTTTCTTTCAAAGGTAGGGAATATTATTTCTTTCAGTTCCATTCTTTGTTATTATGTTGGAATAACCTGTTTATGCGAAATACCGCATACTTGGTGAAATTCTTCTATTATTCCATTTCTTATTATTCTACTGGAACATCCTGTCTGTGCGTTCTACGCCAGACCTGGTTCTATTATTTATTATTCTGTTGGAACATCCTGTCTGTGCGTTCTACGCCAGACCTGGTTCCGTCTTTACTATTCTGTTGGAATATCTTGTCTGTGCGTTCTACGCCGGACCTGGTTCCGTCTTTACTATTCTGTCGGAATATCCTGTCTGTGCGTTCTACGCCGGACCTGGTTCCGTCTTTACTATTCTGTTAGAATATCCTGTCTGTGCAGTTTATGCCGGACCTGGTTCCGTTATTTATTATTCTGTTGGAATAACCTGCCTATGCAGTCTATCGCATGCCTGGTGATTTCTTTTGTTATTCCATTCCTTATTATACTCAGTTGGTTAAAGTTTTGACTTCTATACTCCATGAAATTAGTGGAATATCCTTTATATTTGCGCTTCATCCAGTATCTTTTCATAGAAATATTCTTCTGAACATTCTTGAATTTTACTCCACAAAGCAGTATCATGTTGACAATTTGGACGTTATCAGTTCCTGGATAAATTAATTCTTGAACTTGTTTTATTGAATTTGTATATCATTGTCATTATCCTCATGATTATATTTTGTTGAAAGTCATCTGTGGCCTGTAGTGCATTGATGGACAGTTTTTGGTATGATTATGGCTATGGATTATCTTTGGCCGTAGTGCAAAGATGAATTGTTTTATGGCATGATCAGGACCGTTGATGAAAACATGATTATCTTTAGCCGTAGTGCATGGATAATTCGTGGTCGTGATACTAAAGAATATCCTTGGCCGTAGTGCAGGGGTGATTCGATGATGTGGATTATTTATTAAGCTGAGTCCCAGCGATAAAAGTCATGAAAAACCTTTTAAATCATAAAAGATAGTAGATTTTATTTTCTACTTGACTCTTTTAATGGATTGCTTGTTCCGCTGCAGTTAAACTTGATGTCTATTATATTTTATCAGTTTAACATTGTTGGAGACTAATGATAATTTATTCTGTATTATCTTAGTCATAATATTTCTTACTGGGCTAGTTGAGCTCACCCTTTTGCTTTCATTGTTCTCTTCAGAAAATGAGAATGTAGTTGGGACTAGTCAGGGAACAGAGTGATGGTCCTAGATGATAGCATTAGTAGTTCTCACTATTCTATGTAATAGTGTGATAATAATTGTAATGAGGACTCCTTTTGAGTATGGATACTCTCTAGAAGATAATATTTGTATTCAAACTCACAATTTATGTTTTGTCGTGTTGTACACGATAGTTGTATTAGTAAGATGTATTTGAATTCTGTACCATGTATCTGGCGACCTAAGATGGGTGATGTATACTTAATTTTGGGGGCGTCACAGTTGGTATCAAAGCTTAGGGATATGAACCCTGGCTAGGATGTGAGAATAGAACTAGGAGGGGAGAGACGGGGAATTCCTTCGCTAGTATGACCTACCTAAGTTTATTTGGTATTTAATTGGTCGGTCAGAATATAGGGATAATATGTTACATGTCAATTAACCTTTGTTTTGTGACAGTGTTTGGGAATGGCAGCTGAAAATGTTTACAATGGAGTGAATGAGACCGTGGAGACACCTATAATCACCAACCAGGTTAATGTGATTAGAGATATCCATGTGGTGATTGAGGAATTAAAAGTTGCACTCAAGCTAGTCGCAAAGGTAGCAACTGAGAGTGAGGAAGAAGAGGAACCTGCGGTTGATTTATTAGGAGAACTTATTGATCAAAATATAGAATTACAAAATAGTATTCATGAGTTAGAAGAGCAGGCTGAAGAACGACAGGCGGTCGTAGAACAAAGGGATGCAATAATTCAAAATTATATTACCCGATGTGCGATGGTTGAACAGAAGCACTCTTTGACAGAGTATACGATATTAAAGCTGGAATCTGAGAATTCAAATGTCAAGGAGCAGCTGAAAGAAGAAATAACTGAACGAGTGAGAATGAAAGCTGCATGGGTGAAAGCCGCACGACGCGTTGATATTGTGAAAAGAGAAGTCCGATCCAATAAAGCTAAAATAGATGATATGTAATTTTTTTTTGACAGTAATTGGGAAAATCCAGCATCGAGTTTTGAATTACCTTAACGAGGAATCGAACGAAGTTATCACGTGTTAGTTAATTATAAATTCTTGCGAAGTCTATACCTTATTAGATACCGGTTCTACCCATTCTTTTATCTCACTTGCTTGCGCTCAACGTTTAAATTTGACTTCGAAGAAATTAGACTTTGACTTATTGGTTGAAACTTCGATAGTAGAAACCTTCGTTACATCCACTATTTATAAATCTTGTTCAAATCAACACTTTCACGTTACCTGTCGATCGTATTTCTTTGAAAATACTTGTCTTTGATGTGATTTTAGGAACGATTGGTTAACTACTCATCATTCTTTTTGTAAGGTGGTTAACTTTCATATTCCTAACCAACCTGCTATGCGAATTCAAGCAACCAAACCACTAAAGTCAATCATTGTCATATCAAGCCATAAGTAAAGAGCCCCGAGCCTTTCGCTGGTGACTTCCTTGTGTGGAATGCACCAAAGCCGAACTTTCTGTAGGCGACATCGTGAATGATGATGGCAAGTTGATAGGTATCAATGTGACGTGCTATCCAAGTCTTGGATGAGGGTCACAGTTTTGAACGATATTTCTATTGTTAATAAATTTCCTGATGTATTCTTAATGACTTCTTAGCTTACCCCAGAGCAATAAATAGAATCTTGTATCCCAGTACAAAACCCATTTCTTAAACCCTTAAATATTTCTTCAACTAAAACGAACGTAATATGCGCCAAAGACATTGGCTCGAGCTGTTGAAGATTACGATCGTACCATTCAATATCATCGTGGAAGTGCGAACGTGGTAGCTGACGTGTTGAGTAAAAGATCGTATGCGTTTACAAGTGCGATGTTGTTAACACAAAGACCCATTTTGTAAAACTTACAAATGATGAAGATAGAGTTAAAACCTCTAGGGACCCACATGAAGATAACGAGTATACGAGTAGAATCGACTTTAATCGATAAAGTTAAAGTCGTGCAAGCTACAGACCGGAGCTGATGAATGTGAAGAAGAAGGTTCAAGAGGGCGTTATTCTAGAAGCAAGAATCGACGAAGAGAGGAAATCTCAACCTTCGATTTAATTGACCCATTTTAAATCCTCGATCAAGTAAGAACTGTGGCTTATATACTCGTTTTACCGCCAAGTATGTCGCGTGTTTATAACTTTTTTAACGTGTCGATGTTATGTAAAAATGTGGACGACCCGAACCACATTATTAATTTAGAATCGGACGAGATAGCAGAAGATTTAACGTATGAGGAGATACATGTTAACATCTTGGATAAGAAGAATCGTATTCAACACTCAAAGGTTATACCTCAAGAGTTAGAATCTGACGAGGTATCCTTACCTCTTCAGCATTCCAGGTACGTACGTAAATTTCGAGGGCGAAATTCCATAACGAGGGGAGATTGTGAGACCCCAGATTTTATGAATAAATATTTAATATTCTCGAAAAATTTTTATTTTATTTTTTTTATATTAGGGTATGGATTTGATATAATGTTATAGTTGTGGGTAGTATTTATAAATTTTATAAAGTATGCAACTTGTTATATAATATTCGATTGGTCGGGGAATATTTTTTTTGTCGAGAAATATCCGTACGACGGTATAATCATTGGTGGACCCCACAACGAAATTATTATCGGATTGAGAAAACGACAAAAATATTTTATGAAAATAACGGCGGAAGTTTTACCGTTAACTGTTGAAACACCCGGTGTTAAAAGTACAGTAATATGCGTGGTTGCATAGTAGCACACGGTATTGATTATTGATGTTTATGTGAAAAGTCACTCAGTATTGTTTAATCGGATATTCGGGACACTTTTTGTGTCGGAGTACTATTCACGAGTTACTATTCATGAGTTACTATTTACGGGTTACTATTCACCTAAATTACTATTCACCCGAATATTATTCAGTCGGGTATTTGGGGTATTTTTCGTGTCGGAGTACTATTCACAAGTTACTATTCATGAGTTACTATTCACGGGTTACTATTCACCTAAATTACTATTCACTCTAGTATTGTTCACTCGGGTATTTGGGACACTTTTCGTGTCAGAGTACTATTCACGAGTTACTATTCATGAGTTATAATATTAATGATGAATGTTGTTCGGAGTTGAATTTGGAGACGCGGACGTGATATTTGAGTCCGAAACGTCGAAATTAGTAAAAATAGTCTATAAACACAAAATTTTTCGAAATTTACTATTTGGTCAAAAAGTCAACAGTTGACTTTTTCGAAAAAAGTCAAACTTCAAAATTTCAAAATTTATATTTTTGATAAAAATGGTTTCATTATGTTGGAATTGTTTGTGTTAGTGAAAATCGACATTTATTTCGATAATAATTGATATCTGGAGGTTATATTGACCAATCGGGTATTTAACCGGATAAATGAGCAATTGATTGCTATTATTTCACATGATTATAACTATTTGTTCACATGTTATACTATTGACTCACATTCTTGTTACTATTAGGGGAGTTGGTGCAAGATTGATAATACTTGCATGACTAAGTTAAAAATGGAGGTATAGAGGGATGTACTATATTGTAATTAATTTTTCACATGTTTAGAACTATTGAGTCACATGATTTTACTATTGATTCATATGATTTACTATTAGGGGAGTTGGTGCAAGTTTGTTAATACTTGGATGATTGAATTAAAAATGAAAGAAAAGTTGGATGTATTGTACTATAATATTTCGAGCCCCAAAACGTGCAATTATCGAAACTATATTTTCCTATAAATAGAAGCTCATTCTTCCTTCATTTTTCACCAATTCACTAAAGCTTTAGAGCCATTATTATAGAGAGAAATTATAGTGAGAAGCTATAGAGAGAAAATCTATAGAAGAAGAGAAGTCTGCTCCCTCACTACTCCTATATCCAGTTTCTTTCAAAGGTAGGGAATATTATTTCTTTCATTCATCTTCATGAAGAGAACTTCTGTTGTTCCATTCTTTGTTATTATGTTGGAATAACCTGTTTATGCGAAGTACCGCATACTTGGTGAAATTCTTCTATTATTCCATTTCTTATTATTCTGCTGGAACATCCTGTCTGTGCGTTCTACGCCGGACCTGGTTCCATTATTTATTATTCTATTGGAACATCCTGTCTGTGCGTTCTACGCCGGACCTGGTTCCGTCTTTACTATTCTGTTGGAATATCATGTCTGTGCGTTCTACGCCGGACCTGGTTCCGTCTTTACTATTCTGTTGGAATATCCTGTCTGTGCGGTTTATGCCGGACCTGGTTCCGTTATTTATTATTCTGTTGGAATAACCTGCCTATGCGGTCTATCGCATGCCTGGTGATTTCTTTTGTTATTCCATTCATTATTATACTCAGTTGGTTAAAGTTTTGACTTCTATACTCCATGAAATTAGTGGAATATCCTTTATATTTGCGCTTCATCCAGTATCTTTTCATAGAAATATTCTTCTGAGCATTCTTGAATTTTACTCCACAAAGCAGTATCCTGTTGACAATTTGGACGTTATCAGTTCCTGGATAAATTAATTCTTGAACTTGTTTTATTGAATTCGTATATCAATGTCATTATCCTCATGATTATATTTTGTTGAAGTCATCTGTGGTCTGTAGTGCATTGATGGACATTTTTTGGTATGATTATGGCTATGGATTCTCTTTGGCCGTAGTGCAAAGATGAATTGTTTTATGGCATGATCAGGACCGTTGATGAAAACATGATTATCTTTAGCCGTAGTGCATGGATAATTCGTGGTCGTGATACTAAAGAATATCCTTGGCCGTAGTGCAGGGGTGATTCGATGATGTGGATTATTTATTAAGCTGAGTCCCAGCGATAAAAGTCATGAAAAACCTTTTAAATCATAAAAGATAGTAGATTTTATTTTCTACTTGACTCTTTTAATGGATTACTTGTTCCGCTGCAGTTAAACTTGATGTCTATTATATTTTATCAGTTTAACATTGTTGGAGACTAATGATAATTTATTCTGCATTATCTTAGTCATAATATTTCTTACTGGGCTAGTTGAGCTCACCCTTTTGCTTTCATTGTTCTCTTCATGAAATGAGAATGTAGTTGGGACTAGTCGGGGAACAGAGTGATGGTCCTAGATGATAGCATTAGTAGTCCTCACTATTCTATATAATAGTGTGATAATAATTGTAATGAGGACTCCTTTTGAGTATGGATACTCTCTAGAAGATAATATTTGTATTCAAACTCACAGTTTATGTTTTGTCGTGTTGTACACGACAGTTGTATTAGTAAGATGTATTTGAATTCTGTACCATGTATCTGGCGACCTAAGATGGGTGATGTATACCTAATTTTGGGGGCGTCACACTACGGGCCAATGAGGACTTTTACCACTTCATTTGTAACATTACGGTCATGATTATACCGAATAATCTCTGGTCATAATCATACCAAGTCCATCTATGCACTACAGGCCATAGATGACTTTCAACATATTATAAACATGAGGATGTGACAATTCAATAAAACAAGTTCAAGAATTAATTTATCCAAGAACTAATAACGTCCAAATTGCCAACATGATACTACTTTGTCGAGTAAAATTCAAGAATGCTTAGAAGAATATTTTCATGAAAAGATACTGGATGAAACGCAATTATCAAAGATATTCCACTAATTTCATGGAGTATAGAAGTCAAAACTTTAACCAACTGAGTATAATAAAGAATGGAATATCAAAAGAAATTACCAGGCATGCGATAGACTGCACAGACAGGTTATTCTCAAAAGAATAATAAAGATGGAACCAGGTCCGACGTAGAACGCACAGACAGGATATTCCGACAGAATAATAAAGATAGAACCAGGTCCGGCATAGAACGCACAGACAGGATATTCCGACAGAATAATAAAGATGGAATCAGGTCCGGCGTAGAACGCACAGACATGATATTCTGACAGAATAATAAAGACGGAACCAGGTCCGGCGTAGAACGCACAGACAGGATGTTCCGACAGAATAATAAAGACGGAACCAGGTCAGGCGAAATTCGCACCGACAGGATGTTCCAACAGAATAATAAAGAACAGAATAACAGGAGAATTTCACCAAGTATAGGGAAGTCTGCGTATACTGGTTATTCCAACAGAATAATAAAGAATGGTATAACAGAAGTTCTCTTCATGAATATACAAGAAATAATATTCCCTACCTTAAGAAGAAGAGTACTAGATATATGAGTAGTGAAGTAGCAGAATACTTTTCTTCTTTCTCTCTATAGTTTATCTCTCTAAAGGGTTTCAGTGAATTCGTAAGAAATAATGAAGGAATGAGCTGCTATTTATAGGAAAATGGAATGCATAGTAACTAATCCATGAACGGTCCAAATTGATTTACTTTAATCTAACGGTCCATATTTAAAGAAAGATCTTTTAAATAAAATATAATATATTATATTTATAGAATAACTTTAATAAAGTATTCTGTTTTATATAAAAAGATGTTTCTGTTTTATTACGTTAATAATACGAATAAAACAAAACTTCATTATCTCTAAATAATTCATATTATTAACTGACAATAATTGAATCAAACTGAGTGACTTCTCACATAAGCATTAATAATCAATACCGTGTGCTACTATGCAACCACACGTATTACTGTACTTTTACTACCGAGTAATTCAACAGTATCAACGGTAAAACTTCCGCCGTTATTTTTAATAAAATATTTTTGTCGTTTTCTCAATCCAACAATAATTCCGTTGTGGGGTCCACCAATGATTGTGCCGTTGTACGAATATTTCCTGTTAAAACGAATATTCCCCGACCAATCGAATATTATATAACAACTTGCGTACTTTGTAAAATTTATAAATATTACCCACAACTATAACATCATATCAAATTAACTCCATAATATTCAAAAATGATATTTATAAAAAATTCATCTTTATTTATAAAAGTTGGGGTCTTATACTCTGTTTGTGCACCAGCGCAGCTGCGCAGGCGCAGCTGCGCTGTGTGTTGCGCAGCTGCGCCACACACTGATATGAGGCAGAGCAGTCTGTTGCTGCTGCATTCTTGGGGTAGCGACATACGTTGGTCTGATGATGTGTTAGTATAATAAACATGTACTAATTTAGCTAAAACAGAATCGTGCTATGTGGTTAGTAGATTAAAAGTTTGAATGATTAGTAAGTGATGAACGTGGTATATTAGGACTTAGTGAGCATGATGAATAGTAAACATGTGTTGTGAAGGTTAACACTTGTAATTTCTGATATTTGCATGGTATCTTAAGACTTGTGCTAAAATAATAAGTCTAACTAGAAATGTGTGTTATGTTGGAACGTGAATGTTAGTATATCTAATAGATGATGGTTCTAAACCTATATATAGGTGAACGTGAGTTTAATATTATAACTTACGCTCGAGACAAGTTTCTAAACCTATCTTTTTAAATTGAGCAAGTTCTTTAACTCTACTCTTATAATAATTATGCAAGTTTCCTAACTCTATACCTTATTGAGCAAGATTACTTTCGTTGAACAAGTTCTTGTATCTAGATTGTTTATAATGATGCAAGTTTTTCTAAATCTTGTCTCTTAACATTGAGCAATGTTATTGTTTCTAATTCAATTACAATTACGCAATTTCCTCTAACTCTACATTTTTATTGAGTTAGTTCTATTATTAAATTGGGCAAGTTTTTACTAAACCTAAACTTATTATTTTAGCATGCAAATACCTTTATTCTGATGAGCAAGTTTATCGTTGAAGTTAGTACTTATTATGCATGCTTGATATTAAATTCTAAGATTTTAACCTTAGCTTAGAGTTGTTCAAAGCAAGGTATGTGAATTATTCAACACTTATGCTATTAGATTATTCCTAAAGCATGAACTTAGAATGCAATGTTTATTCAGTTATGATTATTCCATAACATAGTATTGTTACATTTTATTCAACTAATCCTTAGTTGATGTCCGTTGAATTCCAAATTACCTTGAAGTGTATCCAAACCAAACTTACTTTGGTGCGGACTTGTAATCTTAATACTGAGATGAACAACCCTATTATTAGGGGTTTACACTTAGCATTGAAATGGTTGTGCACAATACATTGTACGAAGGGTTGATCCCCCTAAGTACATGGAGTCCTTATAGTCATATGACTGTTAAAGTTAAAATTGAAAGATTACTTATAACTGTGGACATAGTTCGTGGTCATTAGACCCTCAGTAGTATATTTCAGAATGTTAATAGAACATATTATTCAGTTCTATTGAGCCTATTATTTGGCGAATGTTGTAAAGTTTATTCATTCTTATTTCAAGTGAGCTTTGTTTGATCACTCTTTCTTATATAACTATTACAACTAAGGATGAGAAGATAGATGTACCTAGCACCAGTAAGGGAAAAGGGAAGATGGACAAGTATTGAAGACTTGTAATATATTGACACATATTTATCAGACTTTAAATTTGATTGATGTAATGAAATATTTATTTAATTTTCGCATTTGAATGATTGTAATTAAAGGTTAGATAACCTGGGAGATATTTTTATTAATGTAATCCTGTATGGGCAGGTTTTATTATTCAATTTTATTATGATTGAGTAATTAGATATGAATGTTTTTATTAAGTGAACACCAAATCTTGAGGTAATGAAGTACCGAGATTTGGGGGTGTCACATTCTCTCTCTCTCTAACTTCTCTTCTTTTTTTCAAATGAGCTGCTGGCTGCTGGTTTAAGACCCCGAGGCTAGCCGCAGTTCCTGAAGGCTATGAAATAAGGTCGAGTCTGACTGAGTCAGAGTCCAAGAAGATGAAACAATTAGCTGAAAGGTATCTTCCAGTTCCTGAGGATTGTCAATTGGCTTGGATAGCTCGTAGTCCAATGATTGATGTGGTGACTTTTTGTGGCCATGTTCTCAGTTTTGTAATCCTCGTTCGGACCACGTCGTATCTGGGCGTCATTGCATTTTGATTTCTCCACAGGATTGTCTTCTGGGTGAAATGACACTCATGGTTGTCTCTGAGGTGAAATTACACTTTTACCCTGCTTCACGGTTAGTCCAAGGAAAGCGAAATTTCGAGTGTTTACAATACATATCCTCAAATTTCTCTCAATATACATTTAACGACGCAAAATATATTAGATTTAGCAAATAATTGTCACTGATACTGTCAGTAAAATTATTTGTATCGCTAAATGTGTATTGAAAGAAATTAGAGAATTAGGATCTCCTTCGTTATACTTATCCTTCAATCTTCATCCAATACACATTTAGTGACACAAATATTACACTTAGCGACACTTTTAGTGACATAACTATTTACAATAAAAAAAAAATTGTTGCCAAGTTTTTGTAACGAATTTTGTTGTCTCAAAATATCATATTTGTGTTGTTGGATGTGTATCGAGAGAAATTAGAGGATAAGTATAATGGAGTATCCTAATCAGAAATTAGAAAATAAGTGTAATGGAGGGACTTAATCCGATTTTTCTTCCCATCAAGCTTGAAAGATATCAATTCTAAAACTAGTCGAGCTTCCGTCATGTGTCATCAAGCTACGAAAAAAAATTGTACTGCTATTAACATTTAAATTATAATTATTGGTAATTTTTTATTATCAACTAATTAATGAAAATCAAAACACAAAAATCCTATTACATACAATATAAATTTCTATAATACAATCGCTCTTTAATTATCATCCTAAAAACACACAAAGAATATATCTTTTTTAAAAGAAAAAGAAACAATAAAAACATAAACCCATAAACTTAATAAATCGTACAAATAAACCCCAACATAATCAAAATTCCATTTAATTGCCTACCATAGAGCTTCAAAAACATTGCTAGGGACGTGGAGTCCGATGTTTCATCATCATCATCACTACTCATATCATGCGGATAATTAAAATTGGAAGGAACCAATGTATCTGGAGTGGGTAGATCGTCGCCGGAGTAGGGATTATTCGGTCCAGGAGCTTCGTCACTCGGGTTGTCTAACAAACTCTTTGGCAACCCTTGTCCATATGTCACATTCATCTTAAAGTTTTGGCCATTTTTGCATTGTTCACCATCATAATCACCGGAAAAGAAATATGTCATTCCTACTTTTACAAGAGGAACTGCCAATGAAACCGCATTTGGGGATGAAGCCGATGGATCTACAGTTGACCATTGTATGGTACCATTGCTTTGGTCATCGTCAAAGTCACACAACTTGTAGGTAGTAAAGTTGTATGTTTGAATAACTGAATGATTATTGTCGGTGTTGAATACTGCATACATAAAAACTACATTAAGTATACTTTAATTCCTGACACATAATTTAAATATATTTTTAAGAATTGGTTGAAACTTGAAATTATTGGTGAAGGAAAGAGCAATAATAGCAAAGTTCAGTAGTCTAGGAAAAAATATATATATTATGAGCCATTTTGATAATCAATTTGACACAAAAAAATAATAATAGTGATATAATAATTAAAAGTCGCATTACTTCACCTAGAAATTATGTGCCAACACTAGTGGTTACACTATTTTATACTGTTATATATGACCTTAATTAGAAGGGGTTACGACCCTATTTACAAGATACTCCCTCCGTCCAGTGGTCAAGTCGGGAATTTTTGTCAATGGGATCGAAATTATTACTGAGTTATAAATAATTTAACGGGGGTTCAGGAGCAGCGGCCCCGAGCCAATTTTTTTTAATACTTTATACTTATATATACATTATATTAACTCATACTAGACTTTTTTAATCACAACTGTTCATAAGTAAGTAATTCATTATTTATTTTTAAAAATAATATAAATTAGATTATTATTTAATTTAAAATATTATAGAGAGATACATATATTAAGAGGATATGAGTCATATGCGATTAAAATTTGATTGACAAAGTTATAAATTTTCAATTTGACCCCGTATAATAGAAAATGTATAAAATTTTAGTGGGGTCAATTTACATATAATACTTAAAAATTTTAAAATTTACCTTATATTATAAAACAATTTTTTTTTTCAGTGGGGGGCGCGATTGACTCCATAGAACTCTACGTGGCTTCGCCACTGCCTCCGTCTTAGGATAAAAGTCTTTATTACTATTTTGGGTAGTCCCATGTTAAATGTCCATTTTTCTTTAATAACCAAACTTTTACACATATTTTCCTATTATACTTGTAGCATTAAATACCTCAATACTTTTCTTATTCTAATTCTCTCTCCATATTTAATGACATTATTATGGACAATTTTGTCATTTCATTTATCTACTTAATATGCGTAAAAAATCTACCAAGACTTTTATCCTGGGACGAAGGGAGTATTAAAGAATAACAGTACATGCACAAAGAGAGTAGAACTCATATATTACATATTAATAAAAATGTCTAAAACTTTTAATCGTAAATCCTGCTTTCTATTTTCTTTTATTTTTTTATATTATTTGTATATAATTTTTTGTGTATAATTTATGCCTATATCATTACTCGATTTGAAAAACTAAGGTTCTATGTCATATTTAATCAACATAATAATAATAATAATAATAATAATAATTCAAAATAATTAATTACTTTACAAACCATACAAACCATCTAATCTCTGGCGCATGCATGTTTTATACTCCTCCCATCCCAAAAAATAGTCACATATAATAAATATATAATAAGACAGTTTAATTTTTTGGTTTTCGTCTTGATATTTGATTATTGATATAAGACTAAAATTTAACTTAAAGTACAACACTTTTTATACTATTATATAGTGCTAAGATTTATATAACTATAACTAAAACTCTCTTTATAATTCGACAAACTATATAAATATCTAATAAGACAAAACTTGATTTAGAACTAAAACTCTCTTTATGATATTACAAAATTTAATATTAACTTATTATTATGCAACAATTTTATTTTGTATAAAAGCCTTTTAATTACTTAGTTATTTAATAAATTTTAACTTAAAATCGTAATTAGGATTTTAATATAAGTTTCTACTCAACTTTAGTCTCTAAATGACAATATATTAATTAAAAATATTATGAGTACATATAATAATTAATATCAAAATTATATTATATATATATATATATATATATATATATTAAAAATAATAGGCTTAAATATAATTTAATACCCTAAACTATAGATCATATTCCACTTCGGTGATCCACCTTTCAATTTTGTCAATTAGACGATTGAACTATAAATTTTTTCTATTTTGGTCTAATTTCTTTTAACAGTGACCCCTAAGTGGGGCCATATCTAGCTGATGTGTATTTAAAAAATAATTTATTTACCATTTTGTTAATTTAAATTGTTTATACAGGGGCCAAGGTTGTTTTACTACTGAATTTGAAAATTTAATTTTGAGCAGTTATCATAGGTACCTCATAGCTAGAGTTTGAAGATCAAAGATCGATCTTACTACAAGAAGCATGATCTAGTAGTGAAACTATAGATCGAAATTTGGTTATTAACAGATTATTTTTTCGATTTGACCATGATTCTGTTCATCGTTTGAGATTTGGTGGTGATGGCTGGGTGCGATGATGGGTGGATGGGTAGAGGTGGTGATGCATGCTCGTGACAGTGGCAGATCTAATAATATGGTGGTAGATCTAGTATGATAGTTTATCATGGTGGTGTAATATGATATTGATGATGGTTGTAGATGGTGGTATAGTTGTAGAAGTACTAGTGTTAGGTTTGCGGTAGTTGTGACATTTTTTCTTCCCAAAATCTTTCTTTGGTGGTGACGATGGGCGACGGATGGTGGTGAAAATGGTAGATGGTGGTGTATGATGATGGGTGGTAATAAAATTAGATGGTGGTGTTGGTGGCGGATCTAATAATATGGTGGTGGATTTGGTATGGTGGAGTTGGCAGCGGCGGCGATGGATTCTGTAGCGGTGTAGGCGACGATAGACTCTGTAAAGATGGATATGGTAGCTACGGAGGAGGAGGTCGTCGGGAAGATGGTGGCGGTGGTTATGGTTGTGGCCGAAGGGAAGGCTGAGGCAGCGGTGGCGGTGGCGGTGGTTATGGTGGTCCATGTTATAATCGCTTCTGATGGTTTTTGCTTATGATGTTTTTGATTATTATTAATGTTTTGACAATTTTAGCCTTAAATATATCATATGCTTAATTAAAAATTAAGAAAAAAAAATTATGAACATTAGCTTAATTATGTCCTACCTAGACAACCACGTCTGCAATTTGTGATGTGGCAGACTCAATTGAATGAAATTGAAAAAATTAATAGTTTAATCATCTAATTGAAAAAATTGAAAGGTGGATCACTGAAGTGGAATATGACTTATAGTTTAAGGTAGTAAATTATATTTAAGCCAAAATATATTAATGGTTACTTTAATTACCAATTATGTTACATATAAGAGACCTTTTAGTTAACTAATGTTACAAAATAATTCTAACTTATATATTATTTATTAAAATTTAGTTAGCTAGCTTTTAAAACGGGTAAAATGCAAAGTCGATTACTGAACTTTATGGATTTTTGGGTATTGAGCCCTTTTCGTTTGATCAACACAAATTGAGCCCCTTTCTATTAAAAAATTACATGTGCGTTGACCTGCGTACGTCGCTGACGTGACAATTTTCGAACTTTATTCCAAAAAATATGTTGTTGCCAATCGAACTGTTTAAAACTTTGGTCCGATGACAACCCGAGCACCACGGGACTAGCTGCTATTATTTCGCAAAAATTTATTTTTATAACTAAACAATTCATTTTCCCCAAATTAAAACAGACCCCTTTTTCATCTCTTCCAACAATCTTAACCCGTCACCAACTTTCTCAACTGAAACAGACCCTTTAATCATGGTCGTATAAGTAATCACAGTAGGCCCTATATTCCTTCCCTTCATCTCCACAAAAAACCTCCCTGCTTCATCAATTTTTTTGACCCTATAATATCCATTAACCAAGGTATTGTAAGCAACGACATTAGGCAAAATCTCCCTACTTTTCATATCATCAAAAAACCAATTTGCAGTCTCAACCTTCAACGAAAGAAAGAAACCCCATATCATAAATATTATACGTGTGGACTGATGGAATTATACCTTCATTCAACATCTTATTAAAATACCTCTTTGCCATCATATAACGCCCGCCTCATTATTACCTTAAACAAAATATCATAACATTTAATTGTCCTCTCAACACCCAATTCCTCCATTTTCTGAAATAACCTCACACGCCTTACCATAACTATCAATCAACAATACAAAAAAACCTTCATCCCATTTCAAACCATTCTCGGGCATATCCAAGAGTATGCACTAGGCATGATAAAGATTCGAATCTCGCCCTAAAATCTCAATGATCTTATAATGGGTCTCCCTTGCCGGAACAACCCGGAACGCTCAACCCATCGGAAGAACTGGAGCGCATGCTCCGAGTTCCGTGCACTGTGTAATACATTATAAAACAGTTCATTATCAAATTCAGGAACTAAACTACGAATAGAGTTCTGCAAACGAGTAGTCCAGGCTCTATTTTCCATCACTACAAATTATATCTTCTAGTTTTTCTGGGTTTTGATACTTGCCTCTTGGAATTCTTCGACTACCCGTTCCTTGGCCATTTGGAGATTCGGGTGCAATCATTTGGGTTGAAATTGGTGTTTACGGGTCTGGATTTGGGGTTGAATCGGCGGAAGAGAGAGCATTATCGACTGGTTGGTCTGTAGATAATAATGATGATGAGCAGAAGGAGAGAGATTTGAGGGAAAATGGGTTTGAAACCCTAGTTCAGAGAAAAGGTTGGGATTCAAATGAAGTGCTTTTGATACAGCGATATAAGACATTTTTGTTGAATGTTTAGATTTAACGAAATGAGACTGAGACTTAAGACTTAGGCGGTGTTTGATTACCTCTTAAGGGCTATGAATGGATGCAAATTTTGTTTGATAAAATTTTTTTTACTTCTTAATGGCTTAAACACAAAAATAATTCTATAGCATTAAGAGGCATGTCTGAGCGAATTTATATTATTTTTGGACAAAAATATCCTTTTTTAACCTTATTGATCTCTGCATTGCTGCACTTCAATCCGCTGCTCTTTTCTCCGCCGCTGCTCTTCTCCTTCGTTGTTGTTCGTCGGTACTAATTTTTAGTAGGATAGAGGGAGTGACAAAATACATCATAGCTATGGATACTTCCTGTCGGAAATCGACGATGACGATCACCGAAAAACTGCTATGTCGCCTTCAATGCTACCGAAACCCCAGCTGGTACTTCTCGGCAGTAGATGCTGACTTCCATGGATGTGTATACCCAAAACAAGCCACCGATGCCGCACAACAAACACTCACCACCAAAAAATAAGCCGGGAATATTTTACTCTGCAGATTACCAAACTGATGCCTCGGAAGATTCTTAAAAATCAAATACAAGAAAAACACCCAATTTGAATGCAGGGTGGGAGAAATGGAGGAAAGAGAAATAGAAGAGAAAACAAAGTCTTTTATTGTAATCCATGAGGTTCATGAGATGAGATATTGACAACGTATATGTATGTAGGACTGAGCAAGTAACCAAATTGGAACCGAAACCGCACCAACGGTTCCGGCGTATGTTGCGGTTTTAGGTGGGTTGAATAACAAAATTTACGGTTCCGGTTTGATTACTAGTCAAAACCAAACCGCATAAAACCAAACGAGATATTTAATTTTGAGTTTAATTCTTTGAAACAAGAAAATGATAAATTGAAAGAAAAGAATGCATATTTGAAAGACTTGGTAAATACATTAATGGGCGAAGTAGACTCTTTAATAGATGAAAAGAAATATATTGAAAAGGAATTTACATGTAATAAAGAAAAGGTTTTGATTGCTAAAATTGATTATTTAGATAATTATAACAAAATACTTTTCAATAAAGTAAATTTTTTGAATAATGAAATCCAAAAATTGACTAATGAACTGAAAATGAGAGATGTGTGTATTGATGCATTTAGTGATAAATCGCATGTTAAAACCTTTCCTAAAAATGAACTTCAAAAAGAAATAGATTCACTAAAATCATCTCTTGCTAAATTCGTTCAAGGTGAAGAAAATTTAAATGTCATATTGGGTAAACAAAGACCTAGTTTTGAAAGACAAGGAATTGACTATAATTCTATGCATAAAAATGGTAATATGAAAATGCTAAAATCAAAATCACGTTTTAGATTAGATTATTGTTCACCCTTCACTACTTGTAAAAATTGTGGCATTAAAGGGCATCTGGATATAAATTGCTTTAAGAAAAATAAGATTAAAAAGGTATGGGTTAAAAAGGATGATTTACTTGCAACTAACATAAAAAGGACCCAAAAAGATGTGGGTACCAAAAGGATGAATTACTTTTTCTTGACAGGTATGTCTCAAGGCAAGGGTTCCATCTCAAAAATGGATTCTTAATAGTGGATGCTCACGTCACATGACTGGTGACAAAACAAAGTTCATGGAGCTAAAAATCAAGAAGAAAAATGGTATAGTTACATTTGGAGATAATCGAACCTGCGAGATAATCGGAAAAGGTAAAATTGGAAATGGTAAGGTAAATATTGATAATGTACACTTTGTTAATGGACTTGAATTTAATCTTATTAGTATTAGTCAATTAATGGATAATAGTCACCAAGTTAGTTTTGATAAAGAAAAATGCAATATTTCTCATGGTACTAACAATGTTATTCTAGTTGCACAAAGAGAAGGAAATATATATACTATTGATTTTGAGCAACAGGATGAAGAATTATGTCTAGCATCTATACAAGACGAGGCTAATTTGTGGCACAAAAGGATGAGACATGTTCACATGGATTTAATCAAGAAATTATCCTCAAAAAATCTCGTCAAAGGGTTGCCAAAAATAAAATATGAAAAGAAGGGAATTTGTGTTCCTTGTCAACTCGGGAAACAAGTAAGAACATCATTTACGGCAAAGAACATGGTATCAACTTCTTCTCCTTTACAACTACTTCATCTTGAT
Source organism: Panax notoginseng (assembly GCA_016801055.1). Lineage (NCBI taxonomy): Eukaryota > Viridiplantae > Streptophyta > Magnoliopsida > Apiales > Araliaceae > Panax > Panax notoginseng. The sequence goes on from CM029023.1 coordinate 83,620,639, forward strand.
CTATTTGGACCAGAAAGACATCCTAGTATAAATGGTAAGTTCTATGCATTTGTAATAGTAGATGATTTCTCTAGATATACATGGGTATTATTCTTGAGAAAAGATGGAGCATTTAAGAAATTTGAGAAGTTAGTCAGAAACTTAGAAACAAAATATAGTCTAAAACTTGTAAGGATAAGAAGTGATCATGGTACTGAGTTTCAAAAAGACTTTATAATATTTTGTGATCAAAAGGGAATTAGTCATGAATTTTCAGCTCCTAGAACCCCTCAACAGAATGGAGTTGTAAAAAGAAAGAATAGGACATTACAAGAAACAGCTAGAACTCTATTACAAGAAAGTAAACTTCCTAAAAAGTTTTGGGCCGAGGCAGTAAACACATTTTGTTATGTTTTAAATAGAGTCCCTATTCGTCCAATTATTTTGAAGACTCCTTATGAACTCTTAAATAATAAGATTCCTAATATTAGTTATTTCAAAGTTTTTGGATCTAAATGTTTTATTCTAAATACTAGTGATAACCTAGAAAAATTTGATGCTAAATCTTATGAAGGAATTTTCATTGGGTACTCATAAAATAGTAAAGCATATCGTGTATTTAACATTAACAAGTTGAGTGTTGAAGAATCTGTTCATATTCGTTTTAATGAAAGTCACAATGATCTTCCAAAAGAAAGAGATGAGGATGCAGGTACCTTGGAGATCTTAGTAAATCCAGCAAACCGGAAGAATCTATTCAGCAAACCAAATGAACAAATCCAGCAAGATGAATTGGAAAACTCACAATATATAGAACATGATACAACAGAAGAATTTGAAGCAGAGTTCCCTCAACAAGAAGAAGTGATACATGATGTACAAATGCCAAAGACTGCGAGATATCTCAAGAACCATCCACCAGAAAACATCATTGGAGATATAAACAAAGGAATCACTACAAGAAGAGGATTGCAAAATCAATGTGCTTTCTCAGCATTTCTATCCCAAGTTGAGCCAAAGAATGCTAAGGAAGCTATCCTAGATGAAAGTTGGCTAATGGAAATGCAGGAAGAACTTCAGCAATTTTAACCAAGTCTGGGAACTTATGCCCTCTCCTAAAGATGTTTCTATCATTGGAACAAGGTGGGTATTCAAAAACAAGGTTGATGAGCATGGGACTATCACTCGTAACAAAGCAAGGCTAGTAGCTCAAGGATACAATCAACAAAAAGGGATAGACTATCAAGAAACTTACGCCCCAGTCGCCAGACTAGAGTCCATCCGCATCTTGTTAGCATTTGCATGTTACAAGAAGTTCATAGTTTATCAAATGGACGTAAAAAGCGCCTTTCTCAATGGATACATCAATGAAGAGGTGTATGTAAAACAGCCTCCTGTATTTGAACATGAGAAGTATCCAAATCATGTCTACAAGCTAAAGAAAGCTCTCCATGGGCTAAAACAAGCTCCAAGGGCTTGGTACGACAGGTTAAGTAAGTACTTGCTTTCAAATGGTTTTATTAGAGTGAAAAATTGATTCTACATTATTTATTAAGCATGAAAATAAAGATATTATTATTGTACAAATATATGTAGATGACATAATTTTTGGTGCTACTAATAATTTTCTTTGTGAATGGTTTTCTAAGTGCATGCACAGGGAGTTCGATATGAGTCTAATGGGAGAACTTAATTACTTTTTGGGACTCCAAATCAAACAAACAAAGAACGGTATGTACATCCATCAAACCAAATATACAAAAGAACTTCTCAAAATGTTTGGTTTTGAAGGATCTAATTCAAAGGCTACACCAATGAGCACTTCAATAAAGCTTACGTCTAACGAAAAATGTATAGATGTGGAGGTAACTATATATCGAGATATGATTGGATGTTTATTATACTTAACCGCATCTAGACCGGATATAATGTATAGTGTTTGTTTATGTGCACGTTTTCAAGAAAAACCTAAAGAATCTCATTTACAAGCTATTAAAAGGATTTTTAAATATTTAAGTGGTACAATCAATTTGAGATTATTTTATCCAATCTGCAATCATGTTGTACTAATGGGTTATTCAGATGTTGACTATGCAGGATGTCAAATTGATAGAAAGAGTACCAGTGGTGCTTGCACATTTTTAGGTCACAGTCTTGTTACGTGGCATAGTAAATAGCAAACCTCAGTTGCTTTATCAACCACTGAGAGTGAATATTTAGCTGCAAGGAGTTATTGCTCTCAAATTTAATGGTTAAAACAAACTCTATGTGACTTCGATATTTTATGTGATAATGTGTCCATATACTGTGATAATTCTAGTGCTATAGATATTTCTAAAAATCCTGTATTACATTCACGTACAAAGCATATAGAAGTTAGACATCATTTTCTAAGGGATAATGTTTCAAAAGGATTAATTACATTAATTTTTATTCCAACAGAAAAATAGTTGGCTGATATTTTTACTAAACCCTTGAGTGAAGAAAGGTTTTGTATGCTAAGGAGAGAACTTGGAATGTGCATGGTGTAATTGTGATTTACATGCAGGTTATATTATATAAATATGTATCATTTATTTTTCTGCATGATATCTGATAAAATATATCTGTTTGACATTCCTTATGTTTAAACTACATTCTAGATACACGCTTCTATTAATGTCGCCGGATGTCATTTAATTGGGAAATGTAACGGTTAACACCTTGAGAAACGGAACAGCAGCCGAACAAACTTTTAAAATTGAAAAGACGCACGTCTTTCGGTGACAGAGTTTTAATTGATTTCTACTCCTTATATGTTTAGCTTTCTTCCTCTTAAATCAGACTTCACACCTCCATCATTCACCAAAAACCCTTCGTTTCATTTTTACAAATCTGTAACACCATGAAAACCAGGGCTAGCAAGCGATCATCTGGTAAATCAAACGATGACGGATCTTCGTTGAAGAACGTTACTGGACTAAAAATGAAATCCAAGCGAGTGCAAAAGAAATCGTCTATGCATGTGTCGTCTGATGCCACAATATTATCCGATGATTCGGATTCCAGTTTTTCTTTCTTAAAGGCTTCAGAAGCAGAACCATCTCAACGGGGCAAGTTGAAGCAGCAAGTGCATGAAGAACATCTCTTTTCACAGCCAGAGTCTCCTTCAAATTTGGTAAATCCATTTTCATCTTCCCCTGATTTGTCAGAAAATTTCTTCAGAGGATATAGTTTTGAAACTCGTTTTAAAAATTCAATTGCTACAAAGCAATTTGTGTATGAAAAATCTTTGGATCTATTTTATCTCAAACACTCTGTTCTGGAAAAACTCTTCACTGATTGCGAAATATCCCCTATGTTGCTTCCTCCTACTATTGCTTCTCCTGGGTTAGTTCAACAATTTTACACTAATCTTGAATGCAATGGGGATTGTTTTACAACATATGTTAAGGGTAAGTCATTATTTTTCACTTGTATTGATTTTGGTAGCATTCTTGGTGTTTCTTCTGCTGGACCTTGCCCTTTTACTCTTAAAGGTGCTGCTAATATTCCTTTTCCTCCATTGGAATAGCTTCATGTTGTTATGAATGATTATTCTCTTACAACTCTGTTTCTTCTAAAAACTGTGAATGTGTCCTACTGCCTGTGAGTTACATAAGTTGGTTTGGTATAATTTGTTTCCACGACTTGGTGGTGGAGCAGATTTTACATATCAAGATTTAGTTGTTGTGGCTATGATTCTTACGGGAAAACCTTTCAATTTTTCTCAAATGATGTTGTCTCATATGCAAAGTTGCATTCGTCAAACCAAGAAATGTCTTCCCTATAGCAAGTTTTTAACAAAACTCTTCTAACATTTCAAAATATCTTTTGTTGATGAAATTTCTGTCACGGGTAATAAGCTTATCGATACTGCTAATCTGACAAAATCTCATATTACGTTTCATGCTGGTGAGTTTGTTCGACTCCTCCCTGATCCTCCTCCTATTTCCCCTACTCACGATTCATCTTCCTCTTCTTTGCCAAGTTCTCATGGGTCTGATATTATGAAGGTTTTAAATGAGATTTTGCAAAATCAAAATTCTGTGAAAGCTGATTTGGTCGAAATAAGAAATTGACTTGTAACTCTTGAGAAAGGAAAACTACCGATGGATGCTCCAGAAATTAATAAATTGTATCATCGTGTTGAAGATGAATTCATTGATCTTCAGGAAGGTTTTGAGATTCAAACACTGGCAATGGTTGAGGCACTCCAAAGAAAATTCAATAGGAACACCTGTCAATTGAGTCAAGAGGTTAAGTTTATTAGTTATCAACTCGGGGAACTTGCATATTTCATGGCAACAACATTCAATGATGTGGGAAAGAAGTTACATTTTCAGACTCTGTATTCCACAATCCCAGAATGGCCAATGTGCAATTGGATGGCAGAATACAAGGGTGATTTTCTTGACATGACACTTCCTCCTTCAACTGTTATACCAAGACCTCCTCGATTTGCAGCTGATTATTCTTTAGAAGAACGTCTTCATCGCATTTGCCAACGTCCTTACTTCACTACACGTGCTGAATAGAGGGCTAATCTTGAGGACATTGATTGAATTTGATTCTATTTTCCATTCTTTTTGGCTGATGACAAAGGGGGAGAATAGTTTTCTGTTTTAAAGACTATGGTTTTTGATAGGCATGTATGCCTGCATGTTAAGACTGATGGTTATGGTTTTATTTAGTTAATATTTGAATTACATTATTTGGTATAATACTAACATATGCAGGTCGCACGAAATTTTTCCTGGAATAAGTTATATGCATTAATTTAGGGGGAGTTTTCATTTATGTTGTCATCATCAAAAAGGAGGAGAATGTTGATTATATCACGTTCTAATAACCTAATATTTTGATGAGGACTTGTTCATTGGTACTAAATTCTTTATTGTGAATTTCAAGAAATTGTCTTAAGAATTGTTTGGTGAATTATTCAAGAAGATTGAAGACGATTTGAGTCATAAGAAAAATATGTAAGGTCATTGCAAATATTTAATTTTTCAATATAAGGCTCTATGATATTTTATGTGTACATTTTATGTGAATTAATTGTGCACGTCTAAAATATGTTATTCATTGTTATTTGTTGTTAAGAGAACTGATTCTATTAGCATGCATGCACAAAAGCTTGTGGCGGTAAAAAAGTGATCATTATCTGTTGGTTGAATTAAATGCCTTAGTCTTGGGAATATAAGATAATGATTATCCTGGAGAGTTGTGTGATGTTATACTTTCTTATATTTACAAACACTCTATTTGAAAAGAAGTATTATATCTCTTGAACACTTGTTATATGAGTGGCGACAATTTTGTTAGAATCATAATTGCTACAAGTCTGGTCCTATTTGACTCGGTCTCTTTCTAGATTACTTTTTAATAGTCCTACATCTATTTAACATCCGAAGGTTATTGGATTTGTTATGATTGTTTTCAACAGAATATCTTTGGAACGTTGCTTTTTTATTTACAACGTAAACATTTATGAAGCAACGGTAAAATGTTTTTGGGCTATAAAAGGAACTAAGAACGGTGATAAAAAGAGACACACAACACTTGAATCAATTATTGCACTCATATACTTGAAAAGCAAATTCATTATTTTCGGTGCATAATTTCCAGTTGCTGTGCAAATTATATTCATATTATTCTCAGCTATTTTCGTGAGCTTCATATTGGTGATATCTCTTACTTTTACTATTTGATCATTGCATACATTAGGTGAGCCTTGTATTGTTAAATTATTTATTTGCTTTGATAATTAGACCTCTATAATTGTAATCTTATATTTTTAGACTAAGTGTTGTCTAAAAGTTTTTTTAATCCGGGTGAATTAAGGTTTGTTTACAAACAGGTTCAAGGAAGCTTATGTGCTTAAGGGGTGCATTAGTGCACAAGGAGCAAGTGTGCTCAAGTGAATTATTGTAATTCAATTTGATAGAATCTTTTTTGTAACAAGGGTCATTTTTAAAGAAATAAAAGTGAGTCTGCAATACTAGTTGGTATTGGATGAGGACTAGGCTATTATTATAGAGGATAATAACTGAACCACGTAAAAAATCTTAGTGTTATTTTATTACTTGTTTTACTTTCTCAAGATAATTAATTTTCTTAATAATTAACATTTAAACATTTGTTTCTTCTTGAGATATTTTGTTATCACCAAGTATTCTATTTGACTTATAAATTCACCAAGATATTTTCTTAAACAAAAATTCAATTCGATAAACTACATTCATTCAGCAAGCTACATTCTTCAATACAGTAGGTTATATTAAATAGTTTGAATTCAAAGTTTAAAAAATTGGTCATACTTTGTTCCCACACTTATTCAATCCCCCCTTCTAAGTGTGCCTTATCTGAATTTCATTTGGTATCAAAGCAAGGCTTTACTTACTTGGTCTTAAAGGTGACTTGTAGGAAAAGATTCTGATATGGCACAGTTCGGGAACAACAATCAAGAAGGTCAATCAACAAATAGACCTCCTTTGCTGTATGGAACAGAAAATTACAACTTCTGAAAATTCCGAATGAGGATCTATCTTCAAAGAGATCCTTGGGAATGGTGGGTTGTGGAGAACGGACCAGTTATTCCACGAAGAGATGATGGGACACCAAAGATTCTACTAGAAATGGATCCAAACGAAATCTACATGGTCTCATATAATTCAAAAGCAATGAACACACTTCTCAGCAGCATGGTACAATCCGAGATAGATAAAGTCTCTTCATGCAACACAGCTAAAGAGATGTGGGATACTTTAGTGGTAAGTCATGAAGGCACTTCAAAAGTACAAGAAGTCAAGCTAAGCATGCATATGCACGATTATGAAATGTTCAAGCTCGAAAAAGATGAAACCATCAAGCTAGCTCAGGCAAGATTTCTAGTTCTTATAAACTCCTTGAAATTGCTGGACAAATCTATTCCACAAAGTGAGATTAACCGTAAGTTACTTCGGGCGATGCCCAAGATGTTTGCTTCTAAAATCACTACTCTT